>JAZHEH010000564.1:2498176-3122720 GCA_036589455.1 Ateles fusciceps | reverse complement strand
GTTGACACACCTAAAATCACACTATCTCTATTCATAACTCTGAGAGGGATCCATCTTACCTGTGGCCTATTGATTTAAACAGAGGGCGAAGGGCAGTTTAATAGACGCTTGAGTTGTAAAGGCCAAGACTTGCCTTTTAACTCTTGTCTCCAAACTGCCAAACAATTTTCTAGTCATTATTTTCCCAAAGACTCATCTTCATACTATATGAAGTGAATGCTTCGTGTTCTGGAATTTCTTCTGTTTTCTTATTCTGTCTTTCAGGGTACAGTGAGAAGGCAGAAATCACACCAGTAATTTGAACAGGGAAAAGTTAATGTAAAAATGATTAACTACTAAGACGTGGTTAACTGCTAAAAGGGATAAAGAGGGCACTGTGGCATTAGGAATACCAAATCCAGCGAGGGGGGGCCACTATCTCTAGAGCCGAGGGAGAGAACACAGGAAAGAAAACGTAGGGGATCCAGTCTCCACCCCCCACATATATCCATGAAGTTAAGCTTCAGAACTTGATGAAGAGCCATTAGTTACCACAGGACCATGCAGCCTAGAGGCAGTGAAGAAATCTTCCAGAAGGCTTAGGCGAGAGCTAGTTTGCAGGAACAGCTCACCAAAGAGGGGGTTGTCTGGAGCTGGTCCACAGGGCCAGCCTAATGGTAACCAAAAACTTCATAGTAGAGTGCCGGTGGGTCAGAGCTGGTTTGCAAGAAGCAGCCTGAGGAGTGGCAGAAAAACTTCTCAGAGAGTGAGCACTTTTGGCCTCTGGTGTACTGGTCCTCTGGAAGCTGTTCTGAGAGGAACAAAAGCACAACAGAATCGGAAATAGAAGCTCCTTCCCTTGAGACGGCCAGGCAGCAGGCATAGGAGACGTGTTTACAGGGTCCAGTTCCAGCTTCACAAAGCAGGGCAAAGACAGCTGGGTTGGTAGCTAAAAGACAATACATTGATAACTGTTGCATTCACCCAAAATAAATAACAAAAAATGAGGTATCATGATTAATGAGAGAAGATGAATGTGCAGCAGGCTGAAGGCACAGGCAAATGCTTAAGATTTGGAATGCAATTTATTGCTCTATAACTTGCTTTTCTCATTTAAAAACACACTGTGGACATCTTTCATTGTCAGTGGGTATAGATCTCTTGCTGTCTTTTAGTAGCTGCGAGGTATTCCACTGTATGGATGTCCTAGCATTTAGTTTACTATTTTCTTACTCGTGGACATTGGCTTTCAATATTTTCACTAAAATAAAGAAATGCGGCAAATGCATTCTTGTTATTTTACTTAAAACCAATATATATGCATAAAAACATTCTCAAGGGATATATACCTAAATATTAGCAGTGGTTGTCTTCAGAGGTGGGAGAATTTGAAGAATGTTATTCATAGCGGTACTGATTAAATTTTTTATAAGCGTATATCTTTTTTTATAATTAGAACATTTAAAAAAGATGTTTTAATGTTGAAAAGAAGTGCGATTTAATTAAAAGTCGTAAACTGACACGGACTCTGTTTAAAGGCTCAGGTATTCATATGACAAACATTATTTTGGCTCTTTTGGAAGGAGCAACAGTTGTTAGCTGTTGTTTCTGGGTCTGATCAAAGCAGACAGACGTGTTTTCAGTGGCTCATTATCAGATATTGTGTTTGGATAGCAGGGAAAATCTTTCCTCTTATTTAGGCATCTTTCCAGGTGTTCAGGATGATGGAATCTGAGGAGAACGGCTGACTTCATTCACATTTTCTCAATTGCAATTTCTCTTTTTCTTTAGGAAAAAAAAAAGGTTCAGCACTGTGGGGACTGATTGCCACCTCCCCCTTCCCCAGGAATCTCCTTGGAGATCTGGTCAGAGAAGGTGTTCCATCTCCCACAAACCTGGTGGCTCAGAAGCAGAGGTGGAGGCTGCAGACCTCACAGCAGGACTGGGTCCACTAAAATGAAAACACTCCCCCTAGTCTGGATGCCCTGTGTGCCTTGCAATTGAGAAAATGTGAATGAAACCATGGAATACTATGCAGCCATAAAAAGTAATGAGATTATGTCCTTTGTAGGGACATGAATGGAGCCGGAAGCCATTATCCTCAGCAAACTAACGCAGGAGCAGAAAATCAAACACAGCATGTGCTCGCTTATAAATGGGAGTTGAACAATGAAAACACATGGACACAAGGAGAGGAAAAACACACACGGGGGCCTGTCAGGAGGTATGGTGTGGGGAGAGAGAGCGTTGGAAAAATAGCTAATGCATGCAGGGCTTAATACCTAGGTGGTGGGTTGATAGCAACAGCAAACAACCATGGCACACGTTTACCTATGTAACAAACCTGCACATCTTCCACATGTACCCCAGAACTTAAAATAAAAATGAATATAGAAAAATGAGTATTAGATTTGAAAGGCTTTCATCCTCTAACAGGAGCTCTTTGAATCTTACAGAGGAACTCATTTTCCTGACAGTCTGCAATGAAAATTCTGCATCAAGGTAGAGTCTGTGTGACTAGCTTTGTTTTGATGAAGGGTTTACTCCCTGCCCCAAAGCGTGATTGAAAAAGCAAGGCTGGACATGTGTGTGTGTGTGTGTGCATCTGCGTGTGTATGAAGTCCTAAAGGAACTGGGATAAATGCAAATGGAGATTGTGCAGGAGTCGAGGCCTGGTGCCAGGGGCACTCACCTCTGCTGGGTGTGCACTGAAGCTGCAGTGCCTTTGGGATTTGGGAATTGCCGGTGAGATAACACTTTATTTCCTCCTTTAACAGACCACCAGTGGCATTCAGGGAAGGGGCAGATGTCCCTTCTCCAGCTGGCAGGGGGGAACAGACATTAGGAAGGAGGACCACAGTGGGAAGAAAATAAATACCACGAGGACAGGGTTTTCTTGAGATAAAAAATATCAGCTGTAGCTAACATAGGTAAATAATAACCATCATTTTGAGACAGCAATATTTGGCCTTCGGGCCCTTTGCTTTCTCCTTGGCACTGAAAATAGTCCTTTCTATGGGGCTTGTCAGATGTTTCTAAACATCCTGCAGCTACAAATAGCGGGTCAGTCTGCCTGGTGGGATGGACTTTTAACCTGACCATCACCTTGTTTTGTAAGCATTAAAAAAAAGAAAGAAAGAAAGAAAAAGGATGAGAAGCACTTGAAGAGACAACCACTTTCCTTTCTGGCATTTCTGTTTCATCCAGACTTTCTTTTCAGTGAAATCATATTAAAAGCCTTTTACTGTCAGAAGCATCAGGAAAGCACAGCAATTAATATGAATTAAATGTTTACTTGGGAGCAAAACCTTGGAGAGTCAGATGATTTCAGAGATTTTCTTTCTTTTTTACTCCTCCACCATTCTCAGAAAGGATGCTCCTGATCGTCTTTACAGAAACACAGGGAATGCAGTGTAATTAATGTTTGCGTGCTTGCTAGACCTGGCATTTGGAGCAGAACATAAGGACGGCATTATTGGAGAAGCAGAGTGAATCAAGATAGGATGGAAATGTGTGTAAGGCTAATGAAATAGCCGTGGATATTTATTTGGGAGCCAGTGCAGATCAACACTCTTCAGCTGTGCCTCTGGCTGCAGGGTCCCCCTCCTTGCCAAGCAGGCTGGGTACAGATATTTGGGCATTTGAAGGAGGCCACAGAGAACTCACCTGTGGAGCTTGAGAAAACAGGGCTGCTGGTTCGGGGGAAGCACTTGGATCTCTGTTCTGTTATACTCATCCATGATTCCTGGCAGCAGCCTCAGGTTAGGGGTGAGCTTCCTGTCACAAAGAGGTAGACTGTCTAGCCACCTCACCTGTTCCAAATTCCGTAGGTCCTGGGTTCCTGTCAGACCTTGGGTTGAAAAATTGCTTCTGCTGTCTTGGCATTTCCCCTGCTTTTTCTGGCTGCACTGGCTTCATTTTTCTGTTCTACCTCGTTGGGTTATGGGCTATGCAGCTGCCCAAAGAAATGCTCTAATTGTGATGAATCACAGCCCCAAATAACAACCACAGTTTTGTTTTAAAGTTCAAAGCTCTTTGGTATTTATTTCTTTCAGACTTGAGATTTAGCAGCCCTGTGACATCAGCAGAGCAGCTATTACTATGTGCATTTTAGAGGTACGATGGCAGACGTTGACCAGAGACGTTATGTGACTCGCCGAAAGCCACACAGCCAGTGAATGGCAAAGCAGGAAAGCAAACCTCAGTCTGTTCGAAAACCACTGTCTTTCTGCGTCATCCAAATAATCCACCCTAAATTTCCTCTGTACTGAGTTCTTTACAAACCCCTTCATCTTACAGACGTTACAACAATGGTCAGTAAGAAAACTCATTCCGAAAAAAACTGTGATGGTCAAGGCACAGAGCTGGCCAGCACCAGAATCAGAGCTCCAACCTACCTCTTCTGGCTAAGCCCAATGCTCCTTCCTTTCTATTCGGCTTCCCATCGAGGAAGGCAAAAGTATCTGCACCTCTGTGTGTGCATTAATTACATTTCCTAGAGTCAAATGTGTGATTGTCCCAACAGAGAATCCTCCCGTTTGAGGTTGATGTCCTTAGACAAGTGGTCCTGATGTTCTGATTGTAGAAGGGCCAGGATTTTTTGCTAAAGATGATATTTGATGTGATAGAGTACACCTCCCCGTGCAATTTATGAGCACCTGAAAGAAGGAAATGGGTGTTCTGTAAAAAAAAAATGCATAAAAGCTGGGAAGAAGGGCTCTTCTGTATGACTTGGTATCAGTGATAACTATATTGAGTTCTTATTATATGACAGGCAGTGGGATGTGTGTGTGTGTGTGTGTGTGTGTGTGTGTGTGTGTGTAATTCCTATCTAATTCTATCTTCAGCATGAACCCATGCAATGGGTACTATAATTATTCCAATTTTATAGGCGAGGACCTGATGATACTGAGGCCGACAGAAATTAAGTAACTGCCCAAAGACACACAACACTAGAGACAATATTTGACTGCAGGTTTGTGTAACTCCGTGTTTTAGTTATTAATACACAGGACATTTTCACGTCTTTCTCTAGGCCCCAGAGGAAACCATTCTATGCTTGATGTGATGTATTTGTGGCTGATCCATTCTTGATGATGTTCCCTGGTTATCTGACTGCAGGCAGTGTTACCCTTATCAGAACTCTCTAACAGCTCCTCTTCTCTGCTCATGATGAGGGGTAGAGTGGACTTAGGCTGACTCAGTGGCAGGTGTACAACCTACGTAAGCACAGATAATCCTTCAAACATCCGTGTTGGGTCTAAGATTTGAAACTCTGTGTCATCCCAATCCTCAAGAAGGTCCTAAGCCTGACCCAGACTCCCAAATCCAACCATTATGTCAGTGCCTAAAACACAGAGTAGGCACTCAGTTGACATTTGGCACATGAATACAACAAACCCTTTGTAATTTTTGACTTCTAATGAAGGGTTTGGGGGAGTAGGCATGGATGAGGGTCCCAGACTTTTCCCATGTCTCTGATCACATCTTTATATGATCCACCCTCCAGAAACACAACTAATCCTACCCCCACCCCACCCCCTATCTGAATGGACAAGTTCTGCCCAGATTCCTGATTTGTGAGGTCTTCCAAGCACAATTTCTTTTCACACATAGACCTGTTCCTTCTGTAAGGAACTCTGCAGCAGCTGCAAAGAGGGAGCATGTTTCTTGATATTGTTAACTTATCTGTTGTAGGGGCAGAGTTTTCTGAAATTGAGGAGAAAGAAGGACACTGGACTCACCTTTTCCTCCCAGGTTTGCCAGGGAATGTTTTCAGAGCAAACAGGAAGGAAGAGTAATGATAAATATTTCAAAGCTGGGATGCAAGTTTTACAGCACCATGGCCTTACACATGTACTCACACTGCTGCAAATCTCCTGCAGGAGTGCATTAAGGTGATTCATAAGAATAGAAAGTTCATCCTTGTCAGCCAGGCTTGAGCAGGACAGATGACCACTGGACACACTATTACACCTGTTCTTAGTACTTTCAAAATAACAGCTGGCATTTATTTCTAATAAGTCATCATGAAATAGATTAGATAGTTTACCTGTGCTATAAGATAGGAAAGTCCTTTGATTTTTTTCAAAATCGCATCATTTTCTGTGGGTTTATAATAGATAAACCTTCCAGGAAAGGGAATGTTCCATTAAAGGTCATAAGAAGGCATTTGTTCTGGAGAATCAACATGATTTGCTAACAGGCCATTGCTAGGGAGGCTTTTTCTATTAGGCTGCTTGTAGCTGGTACTCCGGATGAAAACAGATAATGCTATTTGCAACTCTCAATGCCAGGACCAATTAATTTCATAGTTTCTAAAATGTGTGAGAGAAGGCTGTTGGTCATGTAACTACTTAATGTTCATGAATGTTTTATGTGTGTATGTGTGGGTGTGTGTGTATGTGTATGTGTGTGTATTTTCTCTTTCCTTCTTGACATTCCTTCACAGATTCTTCCTACAATCTGTTCCTTTGTTTCTTTTTTTTTATGAGACAGAGTCTTGCTTTGTCACCCAGGCTGGAGTGCAGTGGTGCCATCTCAGTTCACTGCAACCTCTGCCTCCTGGGTTCAAGTGATTCTCATGCCTCAGCCTCTGGAGTAGCTGAGATTACAGGCATGTACCATCCCATCCAGCTAATTTTTGTATTTTTAGTAGATACGGGGTTTCATCATGTTGGCCAGGCTGGTCTTGAACTCCTGACCTCAAGTGATCCACCCACCTTGGCCTCCCAAAGTGCTGGGATTACAGGCATGAGCCACCGTGCCTAGTCTCCTTTCTTTAATCTTGTCGGAACTTGGCTCAGAACCATACCGCATAGCTGGGCTCATGTATACTGTCCTATATCCTAAACTGGCTTGCTCGGAAGGTCAAATGAAAGGAAGGTACAGTCCTAAAGATTGATAGTACACAGGGGCAGTGAAGGTGAGGGAAAAAGATGCACTCCTGCCCTGCTGGGGGAACCTCTTTATAGAATGTAGCTATTCACCTAGTTTATTCTGCAGGTTTACTTGTACATATGGGTAGAGACTGAGGTATAATATGGTTTGTCCTAAAGACTGAGTAGAACCTAAATGAGTAACAAGACGTAACTGGCTAAATAAATAATGGTTTATTCATACAGTAGAAAGCTGCACAATGTGGCTGGGCGTGGTGGCTTATGCCTGTGATCCCAGCACTTTGGGAGGCGGCATGATCACTTGAGGTCAGGAGTTCGAGACCAGCTGGCCAACATGGTGAAACCCCATCTCTACTTAAAAAATACAAAAATTAGCCAGTGTGGTGGTGCACGTCTGTAATTGCAGCTACTTGGAAGGCTGAGGGAGAGAACTGCTTGAACCCAGAAGGCGGAAGTTGCAGTGAGCCAAGATTGCACCACTGCACTCCAGCCTGGGCGACAGAGCAAGACTCTGTCTAAAACAAAAACAAGCAAACAAAATAAAACTGTGCAATGGTCAAACAGAATGACACACATTCGTATATGCTGATTTGAAACAATTTTCAAGATACACTGTAAAGTAAAAATAGCAAGCTGTAGAACACTGTATATTGTTGGTTAACTTTTGTGTTACAAAAAAGTAAACATAAATCTCTTTCTCTACCTCTCTTTCCATCTATCCACCATCTCTGTATATTGAATATGTGGAGAAGAGTCTTGAAGGAAAGCTGTGCTAATTTGCTAGGGGTGCCATTAACAAAATACCACTGACTGGGTAGTTTAGAAAACAGAAATTTCTTACCGTTCTGGAGGCTGGAAGTCCAAGGTCAAGATGTCAGCCGGATTGATTTCATTTCTGAGGCCTCTCTCTGTGGCTTGCAGATGGCTACTTCTTCTCTGCGTCTCCACATGGTTTCTCCTGTGGGAACATGCATCGGATGTCTCTTATATGTCCTAATCCCCTCTTTTATAAGGATGCCATTCAGATTAGATTAGGGCACACCCCATTGTCTCTGTTTTACTTAGTTATCCCTTTAAAGGTTCTGTCTTCAAATACAGTCATATTCTGAGGATCTGGAGGCCAGGGCATTAGCATGTGAATTTTGCGGGGGAACTCAGTTTAGCCCATAACAAAGGCCTAAATACCATTTGCAGCAGTTATCTTTGGGGAAGGTGATTGTGAGCCTCAGATAGGAGGGAAATACATTTTTCATTGTGCATTTCTTTTTTTTAGTTGGAGTCTCACTCTGTCTCCCAGGCCGGAGTGCAGTGGTGTGATCTTGGCTCACTGCAACCTCTGCCTCCCAGTTTCAAGCAATTCTCCTGCCTCAGCATCCAAGTAACTGGGATTACAGGCGCCTGCCACCACACCTGGCTAATTTGCTATTTTTATTAGAGACAGGGTTTCACTATGTTGGCCAGGCTGGTCTCGAACCCCTGACCTCAAGTGATCTGCCCGCCTTAGCTTCCCAAAGCGCTGGGATTATAGGTGTGACCCACCATGCCCTGCCTCATTGTGATTGTGCATCTTTTTAAAGGGTCTGACTAGGTCCCATTACTAATTTCACATTAATAATGAGTGATTTCAACACAACATGTTTTCAAATATTTCTCAGATCTCTTTCTACTTACCAATCCTGAGTGAACCTTCTTAATTACTGGGACTGTTCCACTATAATTAGTGGTATCCTCCCGTTTTACAGAGGCACATGGTAAGTGATATACTCAGTGTTTAAATTTCTGGCAAATTATATTCCTTCTTACTAAGAAAGTGAGTGCCCAAATTATATATGGGCCATTTTCCCCTTCTTAAATTCTTTCTTTTCTTCTTACATTTATTTCTATTTATAAAATAGCTGTTTAAATACATGCATCTTTGTATATCTTTAACAATATTAGTTTAAATTCACTTCTGATTCTAGCTCCAGGTAGCATTCTCATCTTTAGCTGGTGGCAAGATACTTGTTTTCAAGTAAAATTGGGATGCTGCCAGAATATAGATGATATAAGTGTATGAAAAATTATTCCTTCAGTTTTCCTAAAAAATAACATACAAATGCAAAAATTGTACTGCAGACTTCTTGACTCCCACCTGCTGCCTTATAGTTGACAATTTGCTCATTTTATTAGTCTATTATTATTACTTCAGACACCTTCATCTCCCTTAATTTGGCATATGGGTTACTGAGTAATACACATTTCATCACCATGACCATTTGCCATAATGTGTACGTATGTGTGTGTGCATGTGTATAATGTGTATTATATGTGCTTCCATAGATGTCTAGTAGCATTTTATAACATCAAATAAATAAGGTCACCCTGGGTAAAAATATCTATATGTGCCAAAAAATCTACATGGGTGACCTGCCCACTTTTAGTGGTAGTGCCTGTGCCCCTCTTATTCCTTAGTACTCATGGCCATGCGCTGAATCTGGCTGGCTGCCAGCTCCTGCCAACCTTCAGCTGTGGGTTTTCACCTGGGCACTGGGGCATGCCCAGCCAGCAGGTAGAGGAATCTAAAAGAGTGGTGTCTTGATGCTCTAGAGGCAGTTCTTGAGCAAAGATAAGCAGGAAGTATACAGACCTGAGCTTCTTAGCTCTTCAACTGCAAAACCTTTGAAGTGTATGATCTGCACCAGCCCCCAGGGGCTTCTGGTAGAAGGAGCTTCAGCTGCTCGTGATGGTAACTTGCTCATGGACAGCCACTTCATTGATTTCTTTCCCTTCCTTGTCTCACTTCCTTACCCCTGCCCTTAGTAGTATCCTGGGATCACCTTTCAAATAAACTACAGTTAACCTTGGCTCAACACACATTTGAACTGCGTGGGTCCACTTTTTTATTTGCAGATGTTTTTCAGTAAAAGTTACATTGAGTGTGCCTGTCTCTCCTGCTTCTCCTACCTCCTTCACCTCTTCTGCCTCTGCCACCCTGAGACGGCAAACCAACCCCTCCTCTTCCTCAGTCTGCTCAACATAAGGACCACGAAAATAAAGATCTTTATGATGATCTACTGCCACTTGATGATTAGTAAATATATTTTCTCTTCCTTATGATTTTCGAATCTTTTCTCTAGCTTACTTTACTATAAGAATACAGTATAATATATATAACATACAAAGTATGTATTAATTATGTTATCAGTAAGGCTTCTGGTCAATAGTAAGCTATCGGTAGTTAAGTTTTTGGAGAGTCAAAAGTTATTTTCAGATTTTCGGTGCATGGGTGGTTGGTGCCCCCACAAGCATCATTCAGGACTGAACTACATTTCCACTTACATTTTTGTTATAGAATATTTTCTGGGGTACCAAAACCAAAACCCTACTATTTGTACTTCAAAATGCCCTCCCCACCACCAGCAAACAAATAACAATGATGAGAAATACAGTCCATTCCACTCTCTTGGCTTCTGCTTCATGCAAATCTTCATTTTTTTTTTCTGAAACAAAAAGCTGTCATATCCAAAAGAAAAAAAATTAAGGAAGTGGTCCTTGGTGATTTATGCTAGAAACCAAAGCAGAGTCATTTTTTATTCATAAACATTAATACCATAGTAGGTCCACAGTCCACCCTGGAAGACACTGAGCCATCTGCTAGAAGTCCCAGCTTGAGTGGTGTCATACACTGTTGTATTAAGAAGTAACCTGGACCTTTGCAGAGAAGATCCTACCCAAAGCCAGGTTCTTATCCCAACTCCTAGTGGCTTAATCTGTAACTGTAAATTTTTTCTTCTCTTTGAATCTGGCCTCCGAGTTAATGCTTTCTAAATGCAGCTTTTGCGACGCGAACTTTCTTCTATACCTCTGAAGGGATATTCAAGTAAAAAAGTAAAAGCCAAGTCGGGTTTCCAAGTATATCTTTTCACAGTGATTTATTTCCGTGGGAAAGGCTGAAGCTTAAATGTCATTTCTAGTTCTCATTGCAGCCCCTCTTTGAGCCGAAGGACTAGGGGAACAAAAGACTCAGCTCCAAGGTTATCCAGTGGGTCCAGGTCTTATGCCAGATTCAACTTCTCTTGCATGCTGCATTCTGCAAATGCTAGAGGCTGGTATTTGGTGCAAAGATTAAGCCATGGGACAGGCTAATGAAGGACACTTCCACAGGGATTGGTGACTCATGGGAGTGTGGGCAAGGGGCAGCGCCTGGGTTCCCACAGGATGTTGCCCAGGTGACCTGAAAAAGCTCCTGGCTACTTGAGTACCAGCTGCGAGGAAGCAGCTAAAGGCTCCTGTGAGTTTTTAAAATCTTCTTTCAATGATTGGATATTCTCCTTTACTAGTGGATTCAGTGGCCATGACTTTGTCTGCCAAGCTTCATATCTGATTATTAGATGCACGTTTCTTCAGCGAGGCTCACTCAATGGAAACTCTTTGTTGGGAAAGATGGCATTTAATGTGGAACCAGAGGTGGGGTTGGGAAGGGCTCTTTAGATGACATCCTGCCAGGAGCTGGCTAACGTGACTCAGAAGCTTCCTAACCTTGTATCTACACCTGGGGGAAGGGTCCTCTCTTCTCGCCTTTATCTTCAGATATTAGAATCTTTGTGTCCCAAAGGTTCTTTTGGGCTGAAAATGAGCTGCACATAAAAGTCCTTGCTGCACTGTAATGACTGAAACACACACAAACGTAGCTATTGCCTCGTGAGGTGGGGGTGTGAAGATGTGATGTGTTTTGAGAAAGAATCAGAAATGCTTTGCTGTTTGAGGATTCTAAATCCAGATGCCTCACCTCCTCTCTCTACCCTGACTCATGAGAACGTGTAAGTGTGCGTGAGTCTTACTGTGAAAAAATGAAGGATGGGAGGGAACTCTCATGCTGACAAGGATGAATGGCCGCTGCCACCCCTCACATCCTGTCCGTCTCTCTCCTGCTGTTTAGAAGCATGGGAAGGAGAGCACAGTGTTCTCCCTCAAGAGTCCTGGGCATATTTGTTAATTCCCATCCAAGACTTAAAGACATGCTGTCACAGGAGACACTTGGGTGATTTTCCAGGACCCTGCAGATTTGTGCCTTCATGGTGGTGGCCTGTATTCTCCCACTGTCATGTTCTTACACTCTCTGTAGTTCTCTGTTTTTTTGCTTTTCTACTTCTGTAATATGTACGTTTTGATATAAAAATGAACTAGCAGAAGGTGGATGCTATGGTTTGAATGTGTCCCCTAAAGTTCACGCATTGGAAACTCAAATGCAACAGTGTTGGGGCCTATTGAGAGGTGATTGATGGGTTATGAGGCCTCTGCCCTCATGAATGGATTAATGTCATTATTTTGGGAGTGGGTTCTTTATCTTGAGAGTGGGCTTGTTATAAAAGCAAGCTTGGCCCTGTGTTGCTCTCTGGCACACTGTCTCGCCCTTCCACCTTCCACAATGGAATGACATACAAGAAGGCCCTTGACAGATGTGGGCCCCTCTACCTTGGATTTCTCCATATAAAGAACTGTAAGCAATAAGTCGCAGTTCTTTACAAATGACCCAGCCGCAGGTATCTGTTGTAGCAACACAAAATGGACTAAGCGCGTTAGCTCCAGCTTTGTCTCTGCAGATGGGTGGAAACCATATTGGGCTTCCTGTTCCATGAAAATACAGATGCCACAAAGGACAGCATGAACCATCAGTCAAAAGGATCTGAGTAGAGAATTAACCTGCAGACAGCACAGGTTTTCTGCTTTGACATTTTACCACAATGACCTTGGCGTATTTCATGTTATCCAGGGAAAAGAGGAGAGTCTAGTGTCAAGGGCACGGGCCTTGTCAGCTTCCTGATGGCTTCGGGCAAATAACTTCAGTTTTCTTATCAATAAAATAGGGACAAAAACTATTTCTCACTGGATTGTCGTGAGTAGTAAATGAGATGCACAGATAAAGTGTTTAGGGCAGTACTCGATACAGCTAACAGTGTTAACTAACGTCAGTCTCTTGATTCAATTAATTATTATTATTATTTTTTGAGATGGAGTCTTGCTGTGTCACCCAGGCTGGAGTGCAGGGGCATGATCTCAGCTCACTGCAACCTCTGCCTCCCAGGTACAAGCAATTCTCCCTGCCTCAGCCTCCTGGGTAGCTGAGAATTACATGTATCTGCCACCATGCTTGGCTAATTTTTGTATTTTTTAGTAGAGTTGGAGTTTCGCCATGTTGGCCAGTCTGGTCTTGAACTCCTGACCTCAGGTGGAGTGCCCACCACGGCCTCCCAAAGTGCTGGGGTTACAGGCATGATCCAGGCTGCCCAGCCTGATTCAATAATTCTTACAACAACTCCAGGAAGAGGATGTTGTGTTTCCTCCACTTCTCCACTAGGATGTCTAATGGGCACCTCAGATTACCTAACTCCTTATCTTCTTTTTATTCTTCCCTTTCTCAGAAAAAACGATAACTCCGTTTTCCTCCATTTATCCCTTCACTTTCCTCTTTGTATCCTATTTGGGCTTTGTCTCTCATACTCTCACACCCAATCCATCAGCAAAATCTTGCTGGCTTTAACTTCAAAGTACATCCAGAGCCAACCACCTCCACCTCCACTCTCTGGTCCTAGATTGTCAGAATGGCTTCCTGATTATTCTCTCCAATTCTACCTTGTAACATCTTCTCCCCAAATTTATTCTCAATAAAGCAGACTCCGTTCAAACCCTCCCATGACTTCTCATTTCAAAGTAAAACGCATACTTCTTATCATGATCTAAAAGTCCTGTACATACGCTCCCACTTCATAAAACATACTCATGATTTGCCTCTCTGATATCATGTCCTGTTACTCTGTCAGGCCCACTCTTCTCCAGCCACTGCACTGCCTTTTGGCTCCTTCTGAAATACACCAGGGACTCACTTCCAGTGCTTTTTCTCCATGACCATGTGATGCTCTCTCATCTCTAAGAAGCCTTTTCTCTAATGCTTCCTTCTTAGTGGGACCCCCTTGGCCACCTTATTTAAAATTTACCCCTTCCTGCTCTTCACCTCCTCTAGTTCACTTCTCTGTGTGGCATTTAGCACCATCCAGCATACTTCGTCTGTTTATTTCTGTCTCCCCAGCTGAAACAGAAGTTCAAGGAGGTGCTGTAGGGTGGAAAGGGAGTGTAGAGATGGAAGAATTTCTGTGTGTTTTGTTCACTGCTATATACTCAGCACCTGGAATAGTGCCTGCAAAATAGTAGGTGCTCAATAAAGATTTATTGAATAAATGACTTAACTGATTCTCTTTTTATAAGTAAGAAAACTGGGTCTCAGTGAGCTAATGCAATCTGTACTGCTGAGCATCACTGGACATCACTAGGCATTATAATGAATTAAGGTATGGCTGGGCAAGTGGCGGGTAAATCTGAAGTCTCCTCTGTTTAAATCCTGGTCTTTTCACAGGCTTTTATGCCATTTATCACTGTGAGATATATGTGTGTGTGTATACTATGCATATATCATCGATCTATCTATCATCTGTACTCTTATTTTTTTCACAAGACTTTATGCCATTTATCACTGTGAGATATATGTGTATGTGTATAATATATACATATATACATATACATATATATATATATACACACACATATATATGTGTGTGTATTCTTATTTTTTCCACTGCCTCTATGGTGAAAGAAAGGAGTAATAGGGACAGAATTGTATCCCTGTCAAAATTCATATGTTGAAGCCTTAACCCTCAATGTGATTGTATTTGGAGACAGGGCCTTTAGGTAGGTGATTAAGGTTAAATGAGGTCATAAGCATGGGGCCCCAATCCAATAGGGCTGGAGTCCTTATAAGAAGAGGGAGATATATCAGGAATGTGCTTGCACGGGGGGAAGGTCATGTGGGAACACAAGGAAGAGGCTTCCATCTGCAAGTGTAAGAAGAAGCCCCAGCAGAAACATATTCTGCAAATACCTTGATTTTGTACTTCCAGCCTCCAGAACTGTGAGATAATAATTATTTGTTATTTCAGCCACCCAGTCTGTGGCACTTTGTTATGGCAGTCTGGGCTAAGACAGAGAAGCAGTGAATTTGAGTGCCCAGTACATGCTTAAACCAAAAGGGTGAACCTGGAAAAGACAGCATTGGAATTCAGTGATTAAGGAGAACCACATGCTAGTAGCTCCAGTCAGTAGGAAGGGTGTTGGGCTAATGCATAATAAACTCATATTTGTGGGATCTACATACAAGTGAAATAGAAAGAATGGGAAGGTAGCCTGCAAGTTGTTGCTCTCAAGTTGTCACATATATGTTCTTTAAAGCATGGTTTGGGAAATTGGCAACATCTGACGAAAATCCAGTTCTCTTTCTATCATGTCCATGTGTCCTGTATCTGTGATTCATGACCCCCGTCCTTGCAAAAGCAAGGTGGCAGGCTGTGGGCTCTTTTCCAGGGCACCTCTAATTTAGTCAATGTGGTATTTTCTAAAAGAGACTATATATTGTTTTAACAGCTGTACTTCTACTTTCTTGAATAATAATAAAAAAATACCTGCATCCATGAATGACTTGCAGAGATTGGAAAATGTAGCTTTGAAATTCCCAATTTAAAAATCCTATAGGTTTTACAAAACTGCCCTCAAACCACAGGATTTTTTCCATTATTCTAACTTTCTCTTTTTTTCCTGGAAGGCTTGAGAAACCAATAGCAGTTTCCAGCAGCCAGAGTTTGGCTTGGATTTTAGTCCAAAATGTGCTTGTCTGTGGTAAGGACAAGCCTTCCAGCAAGGACCAGCCTTCTTTGGATACCTGCTTATCTATAGAGAGCCAGTACCTGTGGGATTCAGGACTCTTCACAAATTCTCATTTAATTTTCTTTAAGGTATTTGTCTTCAAAGAAAGATTTGCTTTTGAAGGGCTGTTGATGATATTGCAGTGCTAAGCTCCATGGGTTATTTGTTTTTGAGATTGCACATAAAGTACTAACATTATTATGACACAATTACCAGTAAGTAATCATCCCATCTCCATAAACCTGTCCCTTTCAAAATATTACAAATTAATATTTATACTTTCCTTGAATCCACCATTCTGAGCTAACATGTGCCTACATAGTTTGTAAAAATGCACATTTCTTTTTTCCAATGAAAGGAATAATTATTGTTCACTTCTCAATCTTGAAGTTCGGCAAGTCTCTTTTGACTGAAGCATTGGTTGATTTGAAAGAGAATTTCCCTGTTACGATGTATCTACCAGCAATGAACTATGTGATACCAGGCAAAGCATCTCTGCTTTCTTTGAGTAGTTTTGCTTAGATATCCATTTAATCATTTCATCTTGGCAGTAGTTGAGAAATCATAAGACAGCATGATCCTATGTAATAGTAATATATAATGGCAATTGTATATGTGCTTCTGTGAGCTGCTGGTTTGGTCAATATTAAGGGGAGATCTTGGAATCTCATTGTGAACAAGTAACTGCAGACTCCTCTCCCAAGCTTCATAAATCTACTAAAAGAAAAGTAGCCCCCAAACATGCTGTGATTTAGAAACTTAAAGTTTACAAAAGTGATTATAGAGAGAAATACAGACTAAAAAATAATCCGGGGATAAATCAATAGATTTTAAAGTAGAATGTAAGTGGGTTTAATTCCATTGTGTATAAAGCATCTGATGATGGCAATATTGTTTTCCACTCACCCAAAAGGCTACATCAAAGGTGATAAAAATATTTTATATTAAGCCAAACCTCAATTCACTCACATTAAGGAAGTGATTTTGAAGTCCTCAACTGACTTGTGTAACAAATGCATATCTATAAATATTTAAACATCAGTGGTATTCTAGTAAATGTTTAACAACCCCCTTTCCCAAGACAAACACATAGAAGCCCCAATGAATAGCTTATCTAAGTTTCTGTGGTGTAGATATTCATATCATGGCTGATTTCAAGCTACCAGCTTGTCATCCCTGAACGCAGAGTTGGGGATGAAGTGCACACAACTGGCTCTTGTGGGCCAGTACTGGGTACACTGTCTAGCACAGCACCTAGACAGCATCTGTTTTGTTATACGACACAATTTTGGAGAGGAAAATATTTTCAATGGATCACATGTCTTTGAAATTAGTAGAAGCAAACTAAAACATAACATAGGCTATTATGATAGCATATTGAGGACCAGCTAAAAAAGGTAGTTGAAATGGAGTTCTAGTTCAAACTATGTTACTTACTATATAACCTCGAGGTGCCAACTCGTTGTCTTTGGAAGCAATAAGACTTTTTGAGAACTTTGTGAGAAGTGCATGGCATTTGGGGTCAGACAGGTCTGGGTGTGAATCTGACCTCTACCACTTAATAGCGTTGAGTCTGTGCATAAGACGCTTAATCCCTCTCAGCTCCAGTTTCTTCATTTGTGAATGGGAACGCTGAAAGTCACTGTCCTGAGGATTAGTTATAAAGCATATGGTGCTTGGCACGCGGTAGTTTTTTAATGTTACAATTATTTGAGACTACGTTTTCATAATTTATTTGGAATGGTTGGATTACATGTTGTCTTATGTTTCTTTTCAATGTCTAAATCTCTGAAAAATGTTGACTTCAATTATTATAGATTCAGTTAGATAAAAGATGCTAATATACCGGACATTTAAGAAGTACTCAATAAATATTGGTCAAATGGATGGATTCTTGAGATTTATATGATCCCTTGTTTATTTCTTCAAGCTAGAAATCTGTGAAAGATACATTTTACTCTTTTTTAAAAATTATCTTCCATATCCAATATATTACCAAGTATTGATGATTTTCATCTCCTAGTATATATTTTAAAATCTATCCTTCCCTCTTCATCTATCTATAGTCTGTTGATTTACTCCCTCATCATATCCTAATTGGTTCTCTGCTTCCCGTCTTGAACAGCCCAAAACCATCATCAACGAGATTGTTAGTTACCACACCAACATTCTAAGCTTTTTAAGGACAAAAATTTTCTTTTATTTGTTTTCATACTCTTAAAGTTCCATATAGCACCTGGCACAAGATAGATGCTCCATAAATGCTTATTTGAAGGTATAAATGAATGAGCCAACTTTTTAGAAAGTAATTGACATAGTTTTCTGTGTTGAAAATTTTACTTTCCAAAAGTGATATCACCCATATTTCCTTTTGTGTTTCCTCACATGCCATCATCCTTGGTGACTTCAAAATTCATGCTGCAGACAGTCCTTTGCCAAAGGCCTCATGTTTCAGGGCTACATTCCCATCTAGGCATTTCCTGGCACTGCTCTTCCTATGTGAGGCAGAGCATGGTATGGTCCAACCTGTCCTTGCCCTATCTGTTCCTTTCCTACATTAACCTACCTGGAATGCCCTGTCTCTCCCTTGGGCTTTCTTCCACTGAGGTTAGGATCTTTCCAACCTGAGATTACCAATAGAGTAATTAGAATTGAGTTCCCTGAGTTATTGGAGGTTGGGCTAAGCTTCTTCACAGAATCAAGGTTGAACACACTGAGACTTTACATGACCCCAATTGTCAGGAGTGGATTTGCATTGGCCTGAATGAAAGCCCTCATGCAAATATAGCATTGAAATGGGTGCTTCCACTGCTCATCCTTAGATGGTACCTTCCAGCATGTTGAAATCATGCTGTACGAAGGTGAAACTCCCAGTAGAAGTGAAGTAAGAAATAAGCCTAAGTGAAAGATTGACAGCACATTTAACAATGGCTTGTTTCTTCCAAATTCTGAGCATCCAGAATTGTTACAATTGAGACTTTTTAAAGGTTGATTTTATTCACACACATGCACACACTCACATACATTACCATTCTTCCTTCAATTTTTAAAATTTCATCTAGTACAATAATTTGGCCATTTTTAATATCAAGCTCTTCAGGATGCTGTATCAGACTAATGAACTTGAACTTCAGGTTTGAGCTTGGGCTCTGCTACTTAGTTGAGTCATTTTGAGTAAATCGGGTAACTTCTCTGAGCCTCAGTTACCTTACTTAATATCAACCTTGTGGGTAGTTGCAGGTTTTTCTTGGTGACTAACATACCTATCTTTATCACAGGCTCGGTACCCAATTGATGCTCAATAAATATTAGCTTCTTCAATCTTCCCAGTGAAATGTGGGCACTCCATTTTTATTGCCTGAGACTTGTCTTCATTTTTCCCTGCTTCTAGCCCTCAGTAAAATTTTCCTTCCTGTCATTCCATAGCCTTTGCGTTTCATAACCTAAAGACTTGTTATATTCACCACCGAGTATATTTCCTTGTTGTGGACTGTGCATGTGTGTCTGTGTCAGTGTACTTGTGCTTACATGCTTTCTCTCTCAATCAGACTTTGGAAATCCTGTTTTATTTATTTCAGTATTGCCCTTACAATGATTCATCAAAAAACTCAGTGATTGTCTAATACAAAGTACATGCTAAAATGGTATTTGATTGACTTTAAACTTCAGAGTGAACTGGTAGGTGAGGAGTTAACATTTTAACTCTAGCATATCTTTAAATAAAACTATCTACTCTAGATCATGCTGACCTGATAGAAAAAAGGACTAGATCAACTATGCATAGGAGTCTTTTCCAACTCTTATTCTGTTTCTAGAAATTATACTATATCAAACCGAGAATATTCTATTTTAATTTAATTCTTCATTTGACATCCCCATACCAAGCACCATCCAATTATAGCACAAGTTCTATGTGGCAAAAGAATATAAGCATGATGACTGTGGCAAATGGCACACCCCTGGTATCTTTTGCTACCCCTTTTTGCCCCATAAATGCCTTTTGTATTTGGAAACACATTACTGCTATCAGGAAAATCACTAAGAAGACCCACAATAACACGGTGCTATAATCAGCTGATGTAACTATATTTCAGAATAAATATTTGCTAATACAGGACACCATAATCATTAGGAACTGTGGAGAAAGATAACAGTCACCTTCCTTTCCTTCAATTTGACATTTTCTTGATCAGACTTGACATTGCAGAATCTCAGATCCAACATATTGTAGTAAGGGTTTGGCACCCTCAACTGGAATAGGCAGAAGAAGGGAGCTGGCATCTGAAATATCTGCCTATGATTATTCAAGGTATGGCAGGATCTGAACTTTCTGTATGCAAGCCAAATGAAATTATGAAGGCTAACCTTCTCACTCAGCACTTAATAGGTAATCAATTTTCACTACCAACAGTGGAGAGTAAAAAGAAGGGAATGATAAAACTGCTTCCTTACATTTGCAAAGGGCTTTAGAGTGTGCAAAATGGTTTTACATGAAATAATTCATTTCGTTTCTTGCAACATAAAAGTGGCCAGAACACACATGCATGTATACTATATATCAACCTGTTTGATAAGCACTGGGGGACAGAGTGGTGGAAAAGGCAGAAAAGATTTTGCTGATTTATTTTTAGCAGTGAGGAAATAAATGCATTCAGAGGTCCTGAGAGATACCCAAGGTCACATGAGAAAATATGAGTTTGGAACGAGTGGGCTGAACCATGGTCCATAAACATGGGTGCCTGGTAAATGGAGATGACTTTTCTTTCTACTTCTGAACGTTAATATAAAGCTCCCATCTCGGTAGGCTTGGAGGAGACATTTAATATCAGAGATTTTGCTCTGCTTCTCTTTCTGATTCATGCAAAAGTTCTGGAGATCTTAGGTAGTTCCAGTGCATTGTGGAGAGATCTCTACCTCTGTTCATTTGTCATCTTTTAACAGAGGTTTCTGTGTGGTGATACCACCAGTGCTCTTGTCTGTGTAGAGACATCATGGAGGCAATGTTATTCTGGGACCTCTAGCCTTCATCCTTTGAGGTCAGCAAGCAGTATGCAAATTCCTTCATCCCCCACTGCACTACTCAACATCCTGTTTTTAGGGAAAGCATTAAAATATTTCTTCAACATGCCTTTTCTATGCTTTCATTCGTATTTTCACCCTCAGGCTTGAGAATTTGTACACAAAAGTCAGGATGTTTATGGTGTGCCTTGCTTCATTCTTCTGCTGGAACCAAGAACATAGGGCCAAGCACCTCTCTGAATGAGAGGAAGGGGAAGAGACAAACTACTGGAGAAATAGCCATAGGTTATTATATAAAAGTAGTCTAATGACACACCATAGGGGTGGAAATAGACCTGGTGGACATAGATCAACCTGTGATTACCCTATCTGTCTACATTTAGGACTACAAATGCAAAGAAGACTCAAAATAGGCCCTGAAAGGCCACTGACCCTCTCTGTGCAGTGGCAAAGAGAGAACACCTAAAACTCCAGACTCGGCTCTCCTACAAGACAACTCAAGACCAGGAAAATGTTAGCATTAGAGAAAGAATTCCAAGTGATTAATGGGATGGAAGCCCTGCCTTATGATTTGAAATTGAAAAAATAAAATGTGCATAGGTTCTCCAACCAAATATTAACTGGGAAAGATGAGAAGTATCAGCAATTCAGAGCAAAGGGTGAAATGAAATAAGCAAAGAGAAACTTTATATGGGAACATAACTGGAAACCTTTCACACAAGTGAAAACTTTTAGCTTTTGGAATGATTTTCTTTCAGAGGGAAGGAAGGTCAGTTGGGCAAAAGTTTTATTAAGAGTAATACTTAACACGATGTGCACATCCCCCATTCACCAGCCTGCAGGGACACTTGGGGACATATTAATAGTAATGTGCTCATTGTTGTGGCTCGTAATCCCCAGCTGTGAGACTGGAAGGGCTCAGCCTCTTTCTCCGACTTTCTCTCAGTTGGTTATGAGAATTTACAGAAAGAATTTTTATGTAAATTCCTGAAAGGTTGACTGTGTACTTGCCTTGAGTTCCTTTTGTTCCAATATCTCCTGAATCTACTTCACTCAAGAGTTGTCCTGACAGCTTTAGGATGGTCACCAACTACTTTCATGTGGCTGCATTAAGGGGTTAATTCTTAGAGCTCAGATTCCTTGGCGTGTCAGCAGCACCTGTTAGAGCTCATCTTCCCTCCACTTGAAAGATCTTCCTGGGCCTCCAGGATGTGGCACCTCTTGGTTTTCCTCCTACCTCACTGGTTGCTCTTCTCAGTCTTTGCTCATTTCTCTTTATCTCCTTGAGCTCCTCACAGCGTAGTGTTTTATCATTCTGTGCAAAGACCTGTTCTTTATTAGTGCTCACTCCCATGTCCATTGCATAAAAATCTCATGTTTTTGAATACCAACTGTAAGCTGGTGATTCTCCAGCTTTAGAGCTTCGGCTGAGACTTGTCCCTGAACACTCTAGACTTGCATATCTGTCTCCTTTGAATCACAACTTGGGTATCTAATAGGCACCAGAAGCTTTACATGTTAAAAAATGAATTTCTGAGCTCTGCACACCCTGCTTCCTGCTTGCCCGTGAGACACATGTGTGTGCACGTGCACACACACACACACACACATGCTTTTCCTGTGACATTTCCTAACTCCCTAAACAGTTACTTCACCTTTTTAGTTGTTCAGATGAAATTCCATGGAGTCATCCTTTATTCTTCTCTTTCTTTTCATACTTGATACCCAATCTGATTAGCAAATCTTCTTGGCTGTACCCTCAAATACATCTGAAACTTGACCATTACTTGTTCTTTGGGGGTGTCTCAATCACCTTTCTTTACTGATTGGAATATTGCAGCAGCCTCCTCACCTGTCCTTACTTCAGCATTTCCCCGTATATCGTCTGTTCTCAACCCAACAGCTAAAATGTCTCTTTAAAATATAAGTCAGAACATCCTTTTGCTTCAAATCTACTAATATCTTCCCATCTCACTCAGAGTCAAAGCCAATGTTCTATAGGACTGGGTGGGATCTGACCCCAACTTCCCCTTTCTAATTCTCTCCCCTCAATCTCTCTGTTCCCATCACGATGGCTGGTTTATTTTTCCAAGAATCAACAGGCATGCTCCACCTTCTAGGCCTCTGTATCTGCTTTCCCTCTACTTGGGTGGCTCTCCCTGAGATATTGGCATGGCTTCCTCCTTCACATCTTTCAGAGTTCTGCTCCAACCTCACTATCTCAGTGAATCCTTCCAACACTAGTCTGTTTAAATTCCATTCAGCTACCACCACTATCCCTTTTCTTCCCTTACTTCATTTTTCTTCATATACATATCATGATATGGCATATGATATATACGTTTAGTTGTTTGATGCTTCTGTTAGACTAGAAGCTCTATGAGGGCAAGTGGGATGTCTGTGTGTGTGTGTGTACATGTGTCCTTTGCTCACTGCTTGGCTCATAATAGGCTTTCAATGCATATTTGCTAAATGAATGAAATGGTGCATGTATCTTGGAACATGTCTCTTTGTATTCCTGTGCTCCTGACTCCTCGTTGACACCGTGCGCCACCAGCTTCCTCATTAAGTGCAGTTGGGCAGAGCAGTCTTCCTGACTGTTCACCCTGGGATGCTGAGAGACCAACTCTACTGACTTCTCTGTGGTAGAATGGGTTAGATTTTGGGGTTGCTGAGGAGAAGTTCTCTGAGACAAACTATTCCACCCACAGACCGGCTTACCCTCAGCTATTCAAAGGCTTTTATGAAGAGTTTCTCCAATGGCAGGCTTCAACTTCTTCCTCTTTTCAATGGATTCAAAACCAGCCCAGAGCCAAGCTCAACCCTTTCGCTGTTTGTAGCACCTAAGCCAAAAATGCCTTTTTCTCTACCAATAAGAGGAAAGTGAAGCTTTCATGCCTATCGAGTCAAATACAAACCTCCTTGAGAGGTCAACCTGCCTCAGTGGCACAGGGTCTAAATCTGAATTCTGTTGGGTCACTCATAAGAGTTGTATCTGGACCAGCCAGATGGAATGGAAAGGGATGAGATGGGATGGCCTAGGTGAGGTGGGGGACTGAGCTAGAAATTCATTTCTGTTACTTGCAAGGAGGCAGTGTCTCCAGTGCAAGCCTTTCCCCTCGGGCATCTGAGTTTATTAGAGAAAAAGGGCTTGTACGTCTGCTTCCCTTTTACTCTGTCTGTCTGTTCCTTGCTCCTACCATCAGAAGATGGCAGCAGAGATTGCTCTCTCCCCCACTGCTGCTCCTGTCTCCTGTCTGCCCAGCAGGACACAAATGCTCACCAGTGAATGCAGGGCAAAGTCCTTTCCAAAAACATATTGATTTCATTCCAGGAAGATAAATTCATAAACTGTACAACTGTATTCATCAGTTCATTTTGGGGGAATGTGATATAGGAGTAGTGCAAAAACAAAATTGCCAGTAGCAGGCATCATCCGTATCTCTTCCATATGCATAGGCTGTGCTGCTCACAAGAGGGGGAATTGCTACTGAATCTGACAGCTGCCTTCCAAGTATCCTTGCTTAACCCATAACCGCTGTGTGGAACCAGTACAGGGCTCTTACAGAGCCTCTTTTCATGTAAACCACGTAGTCTAAACCTGGCCTGAAAAGCCCACATCTCTCAGTTCATCTTTTTCATTCTGGCCCTCAGCCTTGTCATGTATCTTGGTCCTGAAGCTAAAGGAACCCATTCTTGCTAGATTCTACCTCGAGACATAAAGGTGAATGTGCATGTGTGTGTGTGTGTGGGGGGGGTCCACTTGCATGTGTGTGCTGGCGTACATGTTTGCGGGTGGTGTGTGTGTGTGTGTGTGTGTGTGTGTATTTGGGGATATGAAGTGCTGACTGCCTATTCTTTTTAATCCCTGGGAAAAAAAGATTTACTCTGAATTTTTGTCTGTTTCATTTTTCCTCTGCTCTTTCATTCCCATACTTATTATCCCAAAGTGCATTACAATTATGCAAAGCTGCTACTCATATGTTTACAAAAAGTCCTCATAACAAGGTAATAGAAAGTGTAAAATGTAATTTTTAAATTGGTATCAGTTCAGATGCAACCTGGCTAAATTTACTTAAAATTTGGACATAATTATGCCACATGTCAAGAAGGAAGGCAGTTGTAGGCTTGGTAATACAGCAGCTTCATGGTATCTGGGCTCTGGCTAGCTTTCTTCTGTCCCTTTGTCTTTCCCCCTCCTGGCTATAAGATAGCTGCCATAATTCTAAGTACTGCCACTTTACACTCTAATATCCAAAAAGAAATATAAAGCCTCACAATCTTATTGTGTTGTTTTTTTTTTAATTTATTGGGAAATGAGGATCTTTCCTAAAAGTCCTAGATTTCCTTCCAGGTCACAAGACCATCCCTAAATCAGCCACTAGAATATAGGAATAACTCACATGGATAGAATTACACCAATTATGGTCCTTACCCTCATGGATCCCTTGAACATACTGGTGTTCATATCTGAGCAATGTTAGGTTTCTTTTTAGCAAGTAAAGAGTATAAAATAGCTGTTGGATAAGCAAATAGCATGATATATAATACTAGCACTAACTCAAAAGACGATGGCTGCAGCATGGGGACCCTATTCAACAGTATTCCTAAAAAACAGTACAAAAAGAAATCCTCCCATGGGCAGGACTTTGAGCCATGTGTGTCTTTTATTCACTTTGCCTCAAAGCAGAGATGACCAGTGGTATTATACAACTACAGAGATCCCTGAGCAGTGGGTGAGGGTTTGGCTAGTGGTCAAGAACTTGGAAGGAACAAGGTTGGAACTTCAGTAACAAGGAGGTCTGGGGAAGAGATATCTGAATGGACCTCTCAGAATAGGCACAGAGTGTGATTGTTTCTTTGCCCAAGTGAATGCTAAAGCAAAGGATAACTATTGAATAGGAGGCTTTCAACAATCACAACATGAGTGCTGAAGCTGCCAGCCAAAGAGACTAACACTGAGCTCCTGATGTGTCTCTGTTTCTTGGGAGACTATCACGGAAGAAGCAGCAATTTATCCTCCTTACAATGTTTCTGCCGGCATGACCATGTGTGGATTTTTGAAATGCCTCATTTATCATAATGATATTCCATATAGCATCTCTTCTGACTAGGAATTCACTTTAGAATAAAAGAAGTATGGCAGTGGGCTCATAGTCATGGGATTAATTAGTCACGGGATTCATTAGTCACATACATACTTCATCCCTCCAAACAATTTGACCTAATACAGCAATAGAATGGGCAGTTGAACACTTGCTTATAACATTGGTGGATAAAGCACGTTTCGGGACTGAGGTCACATCCTCCAAGATGCAGAATATGCTCTGAGCCAATATGTCATACATCAGAGCCTTTCTTTTGCAGGCAGACTAATGAGTCTGGGAGCCAAAAGGAATATGTGATAGTGGCTTTTATCACTGTACCCCCGCAATGATTCAATAACAAAGCTTTGCCTTCATTAGTGCAACTTGGGCTCTGCTACTTTGGAGGTGTTAGTTTCCAAAAGAAGATCCCCTTTCCCAGAGATAGAATAATAATTTCATTGAGTTGGAACCAGAGACTGTCTCTTGGCCCTTTGAGTTACTCATACCAGTGAACCAAGAGGCAAAGAGGAGATTATTACTGTGCACTTGCTGAAATGATGATCCTGATTATGAGGCGGGATTAGGATTGCCACTCTAAAATTACTAAGGAATTAGAATTGCCACTATAGGATGGAAACAGGAAGGCATGTGCCTGAGGATTCTCTGGAGTACATCTTAATGCTCCCATTCCCAGTGTTAAAAGATAATGGAAAACTGTGGCAACCTGACACAGGTGTAGACCCTGAAGGAATAGGGGCTCAAGTCACCTTGACAGGTAAACCAGCATGACTTACTCAGGTGCTGAGTAAGGGCAAAGGGAATATGAAATGGGGAGTGAAAAAAGTGACTTTCAAAACCTATCTATGGCCATGAGAACAATTGCATAAACAAACACTGTGGTAGTTGTGCCTATTTTATTAGTTGCTTGATACACTTGCTTTGATATATTTGAGTTTATTAAACAATTCTTTCCCCCCTTTTTCTATTGCCATACTGTCAAATATGAAGTGACTTATTTGTAATTAACCCATGATTTGGTATTTAAGTTGTAAAACATCAAAAATGTATTGTGACTGAAGTAGAAAAGGAATAAATATTACTTAGAGATGGATTAATTGACACATAGAATGTAGTGTCTCCCCTTTGGGAAACAGGATGTAAGCATCCTCAGTTTTACCATGTGTAGTTGCAAAGCAGAAGTTATCACTTTTATTCAGAAATTAAATATGGGTAAAAGTGGTTTGTATGAATGCAGAGAAAACAAAGGGGAGAGCTGTGATTGACTATCTGTTGTCAACTCAGCTGCAACGCCCAGCCCATTCTGTCTCTTCTGTGCCAGAGAAAAGAAGCTTGAAATTAAGTTTCTCTTCACTGTCATTCTAGATCAGACTTTTCTGATAAGAAAGAGTCATACAAGCTTTGCTAGGTGGAATGTAAGGAGAGACCATCACGCTTCTGTGGCAGTTGCTGTCCACATACGTGGCATACAT
Source organism: Ateles fusciceps (assembly GCA_036589455.1). Taxonomy (NCBI): domain Eukaryota; kingdom Metazoa; phylum Chordata; class Mammalia; order Primates; family Atelidae; genus Ateles; species Ateles fusciceps. Next base: position 3,095,516 of record JAZHEH010000564.1, on the reverse strand, counting down.
GGCAATTTACAGGAACTTTGCGCAAACTCTTGGAAACAACTCTCTTTGTTGGCATAGACTGAAAATGTTTGTGGGAGCTTCCAGACAATCTCGAGAACCCTAGAGGTTTCTCAGTGAGCACCTTAGAACTTTTGTACTTCAGGCTCAGTTTGCCCGTGGTGGCTTCCACGACCGTAAGTCCCTAATTCCCTCTATGAAAACTTTTAGTTTCTGGAACATACAACACAATTGTTTGTTTTCCTGATCTAATTTTTAGCTTATTTACATGTTTAGAAAGATATAAGTCCTGTATCTATGAATATGGCTACCTTGTATTGTGTGTGCATACAAACATATGTACAAAATGGAAAGAGGGGGATGCCACGTTAAATTAGAAAATGAGTATATCGTCACTGTGAAAAATGAACAAGATAGAAATAGAGAAAACAAACTCCTCAATGACCTTCTTTCCCCAGAACTCTTCTCAGTTTTCGCCACTGTTAACATTTTATAGTTTTTTTTTGTAGCCTTCCAGCATATTTTTTCAGAGACACATTTCTCTCTACACCTTCTTTAAAAACAAAAATGTGATTATTCTGTATATTTTGTTCTGAAGTTTGTTTTTCTGGGTGCAACAATATTTTATAGCTATCCTTTTAAGTATGAATATTCAGATGGAGCTACCTCATTCTTTTTTAGAGTTCATTGAATAGTTGGGCCATCATTTACTTAACCTTATTTACCACTAACAGGTGTTCCAGTTATCTCCAATTTTCCCTTATTACAAATAATGTCACCGTGAATATTCAAATGGGTGTATACTTGCATACCTGCATGAGTATTTCAGAAGAAACGTACTTAGACATAGACTTGTTGGATCCAAGGCTTGTGCATATCACATTGTGAGTATATTGCCAAAGTGTCTGAAAGAAATCTTAATGTGATTTGCAAAAATGATTGGACTTTTTACAAATAGCTCTCAAATCATACGTCAGTACACGTTTCTACTAAAACAGAAAAGAGGCTTCTGAATTTGATATCTATTGCTAATTTGAAAGAGCAAATTCCCCTCTTCAACTGTGAGTATATTTGGAAGGACACTAATTTTGGAGGAGATGGGGGGTACATTGCAGAGGGTTGTTCCTAGTTCTCTGAAGACTGAAGAGCCTCCAGGAGGAATAACAATGAGCTTGGCTGTCGCCTAAACTTACCAACATTGGCTCAGTCGTTTCTGCCCGTGGACAGCATTCTCAGTCATTTTCCAGAATGTATCATAGATGGTTACTATGTTAGAATATATTTGCTTCCATCTTCTTGCTTTCAGACTTCATTTAAACATTCTTGAGACCTCTTCTCCTCAAAAGGCCATTGGACCTATCAGCTGGTTGATGTAGAAGTGATCTGAATATATAAGCACAAAAACTTAGTAACAAGTGGGCAGAGTTTGGTTCAGATGCGCCTGTAAACCCCATCTGAACTAGCCAGATCTCTTGGGGATGAAAAATATGAGCCAGGAATCTCATTAACCATTTTTTTTTTCCTCATTAGGTACTTGCTGGCTCTTAGGAGAGTCTGGCTTGTCTTGAAAAATTAAAGAATAAGATCCAGGTTGGAAATTAGGAAGAGTTTCAATATGAATGAGTAGGAAATGGCAATTACTTAACACTTATGCTGGGCCAGAGAGTTTATATAGACTGTCTAAATTAATCCTTCCAACAATCCTGTGAGGTAGTCGGCCATACTCTGTTTTTTTTTTCCCTATAGGAGAAAGTATAGCAGAGGGTGAATAAGTAGATTCGGCAAATGCCATTCAACTAGTCATTGGCCAGCGGGGATTCAGTGTCAGAGCTGTCTATCGTCAGGACCTGTATGTGCGCCCTCACTCACTCTGCATCTTTCTGCCCTTGTGTGACTGTGGTGTGATTCAAAGGGAAGATAATAACTAGATACAGGAATGATGAAATATGAAACCGACCTTTCCAGTTCAGGTTGGCCACTATTTGTATTGTTTCAGTCAAGCATTATCTTCACAGGATAAATTATCTTAATCTTTAAAAAGATCCTCTGGGCTGGGCCTGGTGGCTCACACCTGTAATCCCAGCACTTCGGGAGCCCGAGGAGGGTGGATCACAAGGTCAGAATTCGAGACAAGCCTAGCTAATATGGTGAAACCCCATCTCTACTAAAAAATATGAAAAATAGCTAGGCGTGGTGGCGTGTGCCTGTAGTACCAGCTACTTGGGAGGCTGAGGCAGGACAATCACTGGAACCCAGGAGGTGGAGGTTGCAGTGAGCTGAGATTGCGCCACTGAACTCCAGCCTGGGCAATAGAGTGAGACTCTGTCTCAAAAAAAAAAAAAAAGATCTTCTGTAGTCAGTTTGTCAGTTTGGTGGATGCCTGCTGACTGATATCTTATTTATTGAAAGCAGCACTTCTTAAACTCAGCACTGTTGGCAATTTGTACTGAATAACTCTTTGCTGTGGTGGGCGGGGGGCATCCTGTGTACTATAAGATGTTTAGTGGCGTGCCTGGCCGCTAGTCACTAGAACTAGAAGCCATAGCACTTCCCCAACATGAGACAATGAAAGATACCTCCAGACATTGCTCCCATTTGAAGACCACCGATTTAACGTAGAGACCAATCAGGAGAGAGCAAAAAGAGAGAACCCCCTCTCCCACAAAACAGAAGTAAAATCTATAAAGAATTGTTGTCAGGTTCCTAGTATCCAGTGTATATGTCTAAACAGATTAGGGAGTAAGGGAGCATTTTCAGCATGAAACACAGAAAAAATAGGCTTACACTGATTTGTTGAGCATAAATAGAAAAGATGTATGTGCAGTTAGTGAAAATGCAAAAGTGTTATCCTTATGGGACCTTTGGGTAGGTGTAGTAACTTCAGCTTTTTCAAGCTTGAATCACAATCTCTCAGAGAAGTAAAATTAGGTAAATGATTTTAATTTCTAATTATTGGGCTATTTCAAATACTCCGACAGCATGATGGCACAAACTTAAAGTTAGATGTGTGTTTCTCTCTACTTGTAATTATGCTGTGTGATCCCTTGGCTGAGTCACAGGAGTTTTTAATTATTTCATGCCAGGCCTACTGGGGGCACAGAGAAATATGGTCTTTTGTGATTGGTGGCTTTTAGGGAGGTAGCATAGTGGAGTATAAAGAGCATTGGATTGGAAGTCCAGCTATCTGACTTCTGGCATGTAGCTGTTCCTACCAAATTCTATACCCTGGGGAAAGTCATGTTAATTATTTGGGGTCAAATTATGTAGTAAATTAGAATAAAATAAAAGCAAAAACCAACTATGCCCTCTTCTGCCTAAGCTAAGGCATGGTAGATTGATTACATGAATGGACCCAATCTCCTTGCACCCACCAACACCTTTTTCTATGCCGTTTTGTAGTCCTCTCTCTGATTCTTTGCTCAGCCGTGTGGCTTGCTTTGGCTGGTAGAATGTGACCAGGCTTGATGTAAGCAGAGGCTTGAGAAAGCGCTTACATGCTTCTGCTTGTATTTGCTCCCTGCCATCACTGTGAAAGGATATATTTGCTCATCCACATGAGAGATGCGGGGAAGTCAAGTCTCCTTGCAAGACAGGCCATTCTAGAAACATCCCAGATATGAGAGTAGGTTCAGCTGAGATGGGCAGAGGTCCCTAGCTCGAAACCCTAGATGTGATGTGTGAGCAATGGACATTTGCTGTCCACCACTGAGATTTTGTGTGGCATCAGGGTGACTGAGGATAACTTTGATGAGGCTTGTGAGATGGTCATCTCAGGAGAAATGGGTCTTTATTTAGAAAAATAGCTTGGTGGGCTCCCTGAGTGTGGAAATTGAGCTTACCCGCATCCCAAGGCAGGGTCTAAAAGGAGCAAGGGAGAGGTTTGAAACCCTTTGCATTAAAGTGAAGATTAAAAATAAAACTCTGAGGTTTGGAGGCAAGTGTGGAAGAAAGGAGACAGAGGAGAAAGAAGAGGGAGGGGAGGATTTGAGAGGGAAAGAAGACAACCAAATTGGAGGCTGACCTGGGGGAAGACTCAGTCGGGAATGGAGGGCTGTGTGCCTCAGGGAGATCAAGGAACTTTTCAACTGTGAGGCATAAGAATCCACTTTCAATAGTTTGTTGTTCTGTGGGGTGATGTCATCATCCTATGAGAAGCCAAACCTCATGTAAAAGTCAGTGACACACACAGTTTTCACCGCACGCCGCCCACCCCGATTCATGATCTTCTAAGTCACCAGATGGGTCTTAAAAATAAGATCAGCTCAAGTCCCGGCCAGCTTGCAGTCCTTCCTGACCACAGCCTCCACCCTCTTTCTCATCATGCTCCAGTCACTTGTGCCATTCTCTAATTCTCACTCTTTCCACCCCAGTGTCTTCCTCTCACATCCCCCCAGGCGCCCTCCCACACTTCTCCCCCCTCCGCACACTTTGCTGGGGTGGTTCCTGCTTAGTCTTCACATCTCAACCTAAATGTCAGATCTCCAGGGAGGCTCTCCTTTAGCTACCCGGCCTGAGAGAGGCCTCCGGTGTTACGCTGTCTTGCCTTCGTTCCGTAGCTCCTACTATCACTTGTAGGAGATGATTATCTTACTGTGCATACTTGCTTCATGGCTACCCCCTGCCATTCCACCGTGCTCTTCATGAGAGTATAGACCACGGCTATGTTGCTTGCCCTTGTATCCTCATGCCTAGCACAGTCAGGAACCTGACAGGCAACCTGATTTGTACTCAGTGAGTGAATGAATACATGAGCAATTTTGCGTTAGTGGTTTTCTGGCAATCAGGACAGAGGCCACAATCCACAATAAGCTTGATAAAAGGAAGACGAGACATCTTTAGGAGAAGAAATCCAAATAAAACTGATTATCTCTGAGGACTGAAACTCAGAGCTAGCATTTCCAGGGAACCAGCAGAATCAGTGGGAGGACATAGAGCAGATTGTGCCCAGTGACATTGGAGCTTGTCATTTTTATCCAAACGTTACAGGATCAGGTAACCCTAGAAGGCTGGAAGAAGCAGGGGGTAGCCCAGTGGCAGACACAGGGATCTCATAAGGGTTTGCATTGAAAAAGCGAAGCCCGGGACTTAGACCAGGGAATTGCCAACATCTCTTCTAGCCACAGGTTCTTTGTGGTCACCTCAACAGCAGGTGGGGGAAGGCAGAGGGGTAATCACAGAGGAGAGAGATTCATATAGATTGAGGCAAAGCACGCAGGAGGGTGAGTGGTGAAATCATTCCTCCATTCCTCGTGGTGGTGAATGTTCCCTGGGGCAGATGTTTGGTAGCTGCAGAAGGATCTTTCTTTCCACAGGGCTCTTCCTCATGGATAAACTAGCTCCTTTATTTGTCTGACACCAGTGATTTCTTTTGTAAATTAAAGGAAACTCACTGCATGCTAAATGGTGGGGAATGCATTTGTGGCTTAAATAAATGATATTTAACTATGATGAATTGCCCAGGCTAACGAAAGGTTGACAAACCTCGGCCATGCGTCACACGCTCCGAAATGAAATAGAAATCAATGAAGCAGCTAAATGCCCCCTTAAATGCCAATCCCCCCCGTTCAGTCTAAACCCCCTTCAAATTCTTTCATGAAAATAAATGGAAAGATTCTTCATTATATATTCATTTTCTGAATCCATTTTGCTCATTAGGCTGAAATAAGGGGTAGGTATGGGTTTATTAGGGAGTAAGGATATCTGATAAGCATTAAATTACTTCTGATGGCTTTATGTATTTAATAGTGTTAGCAAATTAGCTTGGTCTTTGATCTAACGGAGCTGCTGTTGATGAGGATTGTGGATTTTACCCTGCATTAAACAGAACACTGACCCAGGTATCAAGGCGGGTGACTGAAGAGTTGATCCCTGCTCTTCACCACTGTCCTTGGAAACATTTCCCTGGTGCATGCCTTCACTAATTGCCTCCACCTGGGTGGCTCCCCCACTCCTTATCTCTAGTCCTGTCCCTCTGATTGTCAGTCCGTGGGCTCCGGGTGCCTCCCGCACAGTTATACCTGCCCTACTTTACTCAAAATCGACGGAGCGCATGTGCCTTCGATTATTATCTGTTGCCTTTCAGACACCCTGATTTCTATGACCTATCCCGCCATTCTTCTCATGGCTCAGATGCCAAATCTTATCGTTGTTCAACTCAGCAAACATTCTTAAAAATGGCTCTTTCAGCCGGGCACGGTGGCTCATGCCTGTAATCCCAGCACTTTGGGAGGCCGAGGCGGGTGTTTCACTAGGTCAGGAGTTGGAGACCAACCTGGCTGATATGGTGAAACCTCATCTCTACTAAAAATACAAAAATTAGCCTGGCGTGGTGGTGTATGCCTGTAGTCCCAGCTACTCAGGAGGCTGAGGCAGAAGAATTGCTTGAATCTGGGAGGTGGAGGTTGCAGTGAGCTGAGATTGCGTCACTGCACTCCACCCTGGGTGACAGAGAGAGACTCGGTCTCAAAAAAAAAAAAAAAAAAAAAAAAATGGCTCTTTCAGGGTGGTTGTTGTTCTTTTAGTTCACTTTTCCAACTCACCGTGACATTACTTCTTCATGTTCCCAGAGAGGACTGTGGTAGAGTGTGGGTTAGCACTGCGGACAGAGGACTGAGAGGTAGGTTTCCTGCCTGTCAGAATCACATAGAGGAGGGAACTAAATATGTCAATAGACAATTGTAATGTAATATGTATAAATTATTTATAAGGCGCAGAAAAGGTCATGTAAGCATGGGAATGGGGAGTGAACAAGGCTTCAGAGATGAGGTGACCTTGGACTTGGCCTGGAAGAATGAGTAAAGCATGCCAGGTACTAGTGTTGTGGGGGAGCAGGATGGCCACTGCTTGTACTAATTCACTGTGTATATACGAGTCTTGCTTCTACTTCCAGTGATCTCTACAGTTTACAGCATTCCTTGAGCATGTTGAATGTAGGAGATGCAATCTCAAATTTTGTTATCTTCTGGCCTAATGGGGAGGATGGATTCGCAAGTCAATTGCAAGATGTATCAGAGTCAGCATTCTGGCAGAAAATGAACAGTTCTGCTAATAAAGATAATGTTTGTAGTGGGGAGGGCAGGGTTTAGGAACCATCAAGGGATATTGAGGCATCCAGTGCCTAGGAATAGTGAGAAGCCCTCATCACCCCAGCATTAAAGGAGCATCAGAAGACATGAGGTCTAAGGAAGCCAGCTGCTCACGGAAGCTGATGTCATGGATGCAGCCACCACTAGAACTTTACTTGAGCAAGGAAGGAGCGGACAAGCAGTATCTATGTCTGACTTCTCTTGTCTCTTGGTCTCCAGTCTCCTACTTGTGTGTCCCATTGGCCAAACCCAGTCAGAATCCATTGAATAAAGGCCAGGTCATACAATGCACGAAAGTTGCTTTTCAGGGCATAGAGCAGACAGACAGGTCAAAGAATGAATCTTAGAAGGGAAGTATGGGGAATGGGAAATGAACACTGAAAGAAGACTTTTCTCAAAAGTAAATGAACTCTACTTTCAACTCTGGCTTGTTCATCATCCTCTGGGAGGGAGTTTTCACTTGTAATTTGTAAGAGAGAAAGAGAGTAAGAAAAGAGGTGGTGGAAATAAGAGTCGTGTGTAACAATGCTAAGTAGGAGGAGGAGTTTCATGGTTTTCAATTGTCTTTAGCTTCTGAGTGTAACTAGAAACATAACAAAGAAGAAGAAAAGCAGTAATCTTTCTTTGAAACTTAGGTGGTAGAGATGGCTGGTTGCCTCTCCCCAGGCTATGGTCTTACCCTCTGTTAGAACATTCTCTTAATTTTATTTGTCAATACAGTGTGCCCATCTCAAAGAGAGCATTTCCAGTGTCCTTCGCTTAAAGGGAGATTATGAATTTTAAGTAGAAATCATTGTATGAACTTGAAGTCATTGTGGGGACCTTAAGCTCAATCAGCTAAGAGCGAATCTCTTGTCACTCCTTGCTTTTCCTTTTCTTTCTACCTGGAATCATGGCTTGTGCTCACCTTAGGTTCTTGATGATGAAATCCATGCCCAATAGGCAGTGGCACTCAATTTACTCAACTGATTCTCTTCCTGTTAGCCAAACACAAATTCTAATGGCTACGCCATATTTATGTGAGTCCAGTACTCTTATAACCGCTTGGTAGGATATGGGACTTGGCAGCAAAGTAACCAAGTAGGATCTTTGCTAGCCACTGCACATAGCAGAGGCTTTCTTTTTTGTGGGGGTGGGGGATAGAGTGTGTGTTTTAGCAAAAATTTCCTCTATGTCATATCACTTATGATGGTGTGACAAATTCACTTTCTGAATTATAAAATGGGATTCTTTTTTCTGACAATCATGTCCACAAAGGAAAAAAGGAAATAATATTGAAAGTTAGGACTATACCAGGAAAAATAAAGGAACATCCTAACACCATTCATAAGCTAATTCCTGAAACTAAAATTGTATGATATTTGTGCCTCTACAGAGCTCTAGTGAATCTCCTGTCCAGCAGTCTACAAACTACTGGCCTAGGGGCCAAATCTGATCTGATGCCCATTTTTTGTAGATAAGTGTTATTAGGATACGGTTATGCCCAGTCATTTTATGGTTTTGTATGCTACTTTCATGCTGCAATGGCAGAGTGGAGCACTTTCTACTGAGACCGCATGACCCGTAAGGCTTAAAATACCTGCCCTCTGGCTTTTTACTGAAAAAGTTTGCTGACTCCTGCTCTTGTCTGTTATGATTACATCTTGTGTCTGCAATTTTGTGCTCATTTGAGGTTTGGATATGATTCAGTAGTTTAGATCTTAGAAAACAACAGTATGACTATTCGTGGAATTTATTTAGTACTTGGTTTCTTCAACTCCTCTCCCATAAGGGGTGTATTAGAACATTTCAAGTCAATCAATTACAGTGCAAGGGAATTATAGTAGTCATAATTGATAATCATTGATGACTGTATTGAGGGGTTTTTGAGATGTGGCTTATTTATATAAGATCAGTGTTTGTAGTTGCCTTGAGGCAAGGTATTTAAAGATTATCATTTTCTACAGGGCTGTAGTTTTAGGACAGATGTACTTGAACTAACAAGGAAGGGTGGTGAGCACAGGGGACTCACCAAGGCTAGGAGATTCTTTGCAGTAACTAGCACATAGAAGGCCTCAAAATACCTTATTACCCTTAAATCATTCTAATTTACTACCACTAGAAACAACTAAGCACAAAATTCTGAAAGGATCCAGATTCTAATTGGTGGGTTGTGAAGCATTCAAGATCTCTTGATTAATGGGTTGGATCTGAAGCCTGGATTCATCATTTAATAGATGTATCACCTGTGTGAGTTTTTTTACCCTCTCTGTGGCTCCTTTTTTTTTTAAATTTGTATATGGGGAAAACAATCGCACCTTACTATTAAGATTATTGGAAGAATCAATTGAGTTGTAAAGCATATGTGTGTGTGTGTGAGTGTGTATACAGATAGATACACACACATGTACATACATATCTACATACACACACACACACACACACACACACGAACAGAAACCAGTACCTTTTATGTGCTGGTCAACCTATTAACATTTAATAAACCTACTAATACAGCTTGGCTATGTTCCCACCCAAATCTCATCTTGATTTATAGTTCCCATAATCCCCACATGTCGTGGGAGGGACCAAATGGAACTAACTGAATCATAGGGGTAGTTCCCCCATCCCGTTCTCATGATAGTGAGTTAGTTCTCATGAGAACGGATGGTTTTATAAGGAGCTTCCCTCTTTGCTTGGCACTGATTATTCTCTCTCCTGTTGCCATGTGAAGAAGGACGTGTTGCTTCCCCTTCTGCCATGATTGTAAGTTTCCTAAGGCCTCCCCAGCCATGCCAAATTGTGGGTCAATTAAGCCTCTTTTCTTTATAAACTACCCAGTCTCAAGTATGTCTTTATTGGCAGCATGAGAACAGACTAATATATCTATTAACGTTTAACAAATGTTAACTATTATTATCATTGGAATCAATTTCTTTTTAATCTCCTCAGATTCCAGTTTTCATGCTTGCTGATAAAGCCAGCCTACTAACAGGCACTATAAGATATTTCATTAGGCAATGTGAAATATGTTATTTATTTCATTATTAGAAACTCAACCAAGAGCATCCTACAAAGTAAAGTTCTGCTTTGAGTACCCCTCCCCATTTTTTTTTTTTTATCATGGCTGTATGTTTATAAAGTTTCACGTATACCCATTCATTAAATGAATGTGCAGTTTCAGTTAACTTGGGGAATAGAATATTGATTTAAACCACACTTTAGGAGGCTTATCTATCACTCTGAACAAATAAAAACTTTTATAAGATTGGATTTCATTGCATGAGACAGGAAAAAACATTCTACTGAACACAGCTTGTGGTTTTAAGGCCAACTTCTAAAGGTGTCATCAATATATCGGGTTCCTGCTTTCACTTTTTAATGATCTCTGTCAACTCTGATAAAGATACGCTCACTTTCATTGAAGTAGAATTTACCCTGTCTCTCAGGGGTTTTTTTTGTTTAACATACTGACTATACCTTCAGCCTGTCATTATCCCAGAATTGACATTTCTATCTTCAAGATTTGTTAGTGTTAGAGAATCAATGTGTTGATAAGAAATTTGTCCTACTTTGGCTGTGGATTTTGAGCTTTCTCTTTGTGGAGTTTGACTCATTTCCAAACCACAGGCATAGAGGAAAAAGACTGTAAGTTACAAATACTGAATTTATCAGCTGCATCTTGTGCCCTCTTTCTCAGCTCTCATGCATATAGCTGAAGAATTGAATGAAAAACTTTTTAAAACTTTCTCCAGTTCAGTCTGGAGTCAATCAGTCCTCTGAAGACTACAAATTGTCCCTAGTATTCTTTTACTCATTCATTGTTTTTGTAATAGAATTCCGGAGTCTATGCTTATCTAATCGAAGATCACTTGTTTTCCAGAATTCCTCAAACCTGGGGGTGGCTATATGGCTTACTCCTGGCTTAATGTGTTGTGAGTAGAAGTGAGGCATGCCAATTGCATGTTATACACCCAAATTAAGGTCACAGACCCTCCATGACCTTCCCTGTTTCTGGTGATTAGAATGCATTAACAAATGAAGCAGCAGCAGTAGACCACAATGTGGGAGTGACTCATTGAGGATGTGAGGCAACCTGGCCGAAGGAGTCTGGGTCCCTGATGGCAGAGGGCTGCTATAGCAGCCCTGGTCTATGTAAGCCCAGAATGTCCCAGAAAGAGAACTAACCATTTTGTTTAACCCACCATTATTTTAGCTTTTCCTGGAGCAGCTAATACAGAATTTGGGATTTAGACATGGGGTGTGCTACCACAATAAGACATAAAATTTGACACATTTACTTGTTGACTATGTGGCCGGAGGGCGTGACGGGGCAAAACGTTTGGTAAAACCATCACCTGCAGCATCTCAGAAGACTGCCTTGTGCCACCAGAGCATGTGGCTCTAGCAGAACTGGTTGGAAAAACAGGGTGGTGGTATGTGTTGGATGATTTTTCCTGTTATCTGCAGGACTGTCAAAGAGAGAAACTCAAGTGATAAGGGAGCAGCAGCAGTAGGAGCTGTTTCAGTGGGTCCAAGCCTTTCTCAGGTACCTTCTCCAGTGCTTTTGGCTAGATAATGGGAGCCATTCCAGCTGCAAAATCAGACTCTAAGCATTGTGTTCCCATCCAGGGCTTTTGTTTCAGATGGCCTCAAGAAAATCTCCGTAAAGAGGATGGTAGAGGGAGTTGGGTAGAGCATGAAGGCCGATAAAGTACATAACACAAGAATTTTCATTTACTACAGTAGGTCTAGAGGAGACTTTCGGTTGTGGTTGCTTAAACTTGGAAGTGTTTGGAAGCAAATACATCTTTATGATTTTTAGAAAATAGTTTTTCAAAGAAATTGCAAGTCCAGCCAGCAAAAGTCTGATTTTTTAACCCCTAAAGTAACCCCAGATGTTCCCATGTGCACCACTAGGAAACAGGCAGCAAACCTGTGCAGCCCCTGAAAGAGAAACATTGTCCAGTTTTCATTTTATGTGAGTCCATGGAGGATAACAGTCAAGAGCATTTCTCCTAGAACATCCAGAGCTGCCAGATAGGTTACCCAAATAACTTGTTTCAGTGCCCAGCAGGATGTGCAAATGGCCATGGACAAAGAACCACCATCTTTTCCATTCATCTGTTTTCTGAATGGGAGTTTTCATTGCAGTTGCCCTGACTCTACTCAACCATGTTGCTCTGAGGGCAATGACTTGTCAATGGCTCAAACTCTGGGCGTCCATATCAGACCTAGTGGAGAGAACGGTGCAACTCCCAGAGTTAATAAATTTGAGCTGCCTGCAGAAATTGGGCACAACTTTAAGTTATCTCTCTTGAGGATGATGGTAGAGTGTTCCATACCTAGGAGGAAGGGTATGTATTAATATTTTGTCAGTAAAAAAGGAAAGCATATGCTCTAACATCCATTTTTCCTTCTTTTAGTAATATGATTTATCTAAGTGTTTGGCTTCCCAGCTGTAGACTACATTTTCTAGCCTCCCATGACACTCATTTGCTTGACTAAGTTCAATCCCATGACACTCATTTGCTTGATTGGCCAATGGTGTGTGAGTGGGAGGCCTGAGTGCTAATTCTTTGTCTAAATCTTAAAAGGAAGAGGCATGTCCTCCTCTTCAACTTCCCCCTCCATTCCATTTCTGCTGGCTGGAATATAAACATGATGGAAGGAGCTGGGGCAGCCACTATGGTCCATGAGTTAGAATCTGCATGCTAGAGGTATCAAAGTACCAGATGGAGATGCCTGGTTTCCTGACACTGCGGGGCACTCTTCAGTCCTGACTGCTCTGTATGAACTCTTACCTTGGAGAAAAATAAGCTCTCCTATTCAAGTCACTCTTCCCTTAGCTTCTGTTTCAACAGCTGAAATGGTACCCTAACTAGTACAACAGAATACTATTTCTTCTGAAATGGAGATGTGATTTGCTGACAGCTCCTTCTTCAGATGAAAACTGTGAGGGCATTAATCATGATCAGAGATTCTCTTGTTTGCTTCTGAGTGCTATGCAGTGGGGTCTGCAGCTACTGTACAGGGACTTGTTCTCAGCCTGGCTGAGGTGACAGGATGCCTAGGGGTGGTTATTCTCTGGTCTCACCATGGAGAGGTTGATAGGAGTGCCTTGGGTTGCTGCCCTAAGTCTCCTGTCTGCAAACAATCACAGTCTGTCTAAAGTGCAGTGCTACCCAGAGCTGGCAGGCCTGGGATGACCTAATTGAAGACGGCTGTGACATCTGACTCCTCCTCAGGAATCACTGCAGCTGCCACTGTGTGGCTTCCTACTGAAGAGATTGCCCATGCTCACATGCTTTCCCTGGCAACCATCCCAGTCCCCAGGTGTTCAACACACCTTGAAAACAAGCTCTCAGCTGTCTTATAGGCACTTTCTAAGTCCACTCACTTTGTGAAGAGTCAAAATGCCTTTGGTTTCAGAGCCAGGGAAATCATATTAAATTCTGCAATATCAACCCATGGATTTAGAGCATAACATATTTTTCAGGGGGAGGTCTTGGAAAGAACAAATGTTTTGGTATAAAAGATTTGTATTCTCATTCTAATTATGCCGAGCTCTGCAGTTTAATGGTTAAGATTGAGGTCTAGAATCAATTAACTTTAGATGTAATTCCTGGCCTTTCTCTGTGTGATCCCAGACAAATTATTTATGCTCTCTCATTGTAAGCCTGAATTGTATCATCTGTAAAATGGGGATTTTTGTGGTGAGCATTACCTACTTAGCTCTTTACATAAGGCCTGGTTTGGCATAAGCTGTCAGTAAGTGTTGGATATTATGGATATTTTTATTATTATAACCATGCATTTTATAGGATACGTGACTAATCATCAAAGTCTTTCTGTTGTGAAATCTCTCAAAATCCCAGAAACTCTTGATGGGGATCATAATAATGATGGTGAATGATTGATGGTGGGATGGGTGCAATGCAGGGCAGGGAAACAAACACATTTGACATAATTATTTTAAAAGAAAAGTGGCAGAAAGAAATCTGTGTTCAGACAATGAATATTTATTAAAAACAAACTCTGGGCTAGGCTTTTCTCTGGGCAAAAAACACAAAATACCTGTTTAGTAGGCATTTTTATTTTGGTGGGGAGAGTCATTCAACAAATAAACAGTTGTTTTTGGGTAACCAACCTCCCCAAACCCACATGGCTCACCCATAGGTGGCAAAATCCCAGATTTGATTTCTAGATGTCTGACCTCTGAGGCTTTATGATTCACTCTGACCTTTGACTCCTGTCCCTAGGAAACATATTTGCATGGAAAGATCACAGGAATCTCTTTGTTACAGCTCATGAAGGCAACCAACTCGTACTGAGTCTCTTCTTTGCTCTAAATTCTTTTCTTAAAAAAACATTTTGTGGTTTGGGAGGCCAAGGCAGGCAGATCACAAGGTCAAGAGATCTAGACCATCCTGGCCAACATGGTGAAACCCCATCTCTACTAAAAATAAAACAATTAGCTGGGCGTGGTGGCACACACCTGTAGTTCCAGCTACTCTGTAGGGTGAGGCAGGAAAATCGCTTGAACCTTGGAGGCAGAGGTTGCAGTGAGCCGAGATGGTGCCATTGCACTCCAGCCTGGCGACACAGCAAGATTCTGTCTCAAAAAAAAAAAAAACAAAAAACAAACCCCCTAACATTTTGTGGTTTATGTATTTAGTAGGTTTATATATTTATGGGGTAGACAGATATACAATGTGTAATAATGACACCAGGATAAATGAGGTATGCATCACCTCAAAAGATGTATCCTGAGTTATAAATCCAATTATAATTATTTTTAAATGTTTATTAAAAAATAACATATTATTTATTTAAAATAGTAAATTATTATTCACTATAGGCACCCTGGTTGTGCTATCACGTACTAGGTAGGTCGTATTTATTCTTTCTGACTATTTTTATGTACTCACTAACTGTCCCCACCTCCCTCCTACCTCCCTTCTATCCTTCCCAGCCTCTGGTAACCATCATTCTACTATCTCCATGAGTTCAATTATTTTAATTTTTAGCTCCCACGAATAAGTAAGAACATGCCAAGTTTGTCTTTCTGTGTCTGGGTTATTTCACTTAACATAATGACTTCCAGTTTTATCCATGTTGTTGCAAACAACAGGATTTCATTCATCTTTATGGCTAAATCATACTCCGTTATGTATAAGTACCACATTTTCTTTTTTTATTATACTTTAAGTTCTGGGGTACACGTGCAGAACGTGCAGGTTTGTTCCATAGGTATACATGTGCCATGGCGGTTTGCTGCATCCATCACCCCGTCATCTACATTAGGTATTTCTCCTAATGCTATCTCTTCCCTAGTCCCTCTCCCTTCAACAGCCTCTGGTGTGTGATGATCCCCTTCCTGTGTCCGTATGTTCTCATTGCTCAACACCCACTTGTGAGTGAGAACATGCACTGTTTGGTTTTCTGGTCTTATGTCTGTTTGCTGAAAATGATGGTTTCCAGCTTTATCCATATCCCTGCAAAAGACATGAACTCATCCTTTTTTATGGCTGCATGGTATTCCATGGTGTGTATGTGCCACATTTTCTTTATCCAGTCTATCACTGATGGGCATTTGGGTTGGTTCCAAGTCTTTGCTATTGTGAACAGTGCTGCAATAAACATACATGTACCTGTGTCTTTATAATAGAATGATTTGTAATCCTTTGGGTATATACCCAGGAATGGGATTGCTGGGGCAAATGGGATTTCTAGATCTAGATCCTTGAGGGATCGCTATGCTGTCTTCCACAATGATTGAACTAATTTACCCTTCCACCAACAGTGTAAAAGTGTTCCTATTTCTCCACATCCTCTCCAACATCTGTTGTCTACTGATTTTTTAAATGATCGCCGTTGTAGCTGGTGTGATATGTATCTCGGTGAGTACCACATTTTCTTTATCTATTCATCTGCTGATGAATACCTAGGTTTGTTCCAAATCTTGGCTATTGTGAGAGTGTTGCAATCACTCCAAGTGATTGACAGACATTGTTTCCCTACTCACTGAACACAGCAGAGTCAGAAGACCTTGGCTATCAAGTCACACAGATCCTAGTTTAGTCCCTGGTTCAGACTCTACGAGCTGCTGTGTGACATTGGACAAGCTATGCAGCCTCTCAAATATCCATTTTCTCATCAGTGCAAAATGGGGATAATGGTCCTGACTTTAGAAGGTGTTGAGTGCATTTTTCTGCTGGCTCCACATGGTAAACAACAGCCCAAATGCACTTTAAAAAGTGGGGAAGAATTTGATTCTAAATAGAGGCACTGAGCTAGTGGAGAAGTTCTGCCAGAAAATGTTTGCTGGGCTTTGGAGCAGGGGGAAGGGCACAAGTTGTAATGGTTGTGGAGCAAGCAGCATCTGGAGACAGCTAAGAGGCTGAAAGGGGCGAATTCAGAGGAAACCAGGATAGCAAGTAAAGAGGCTCTTAAAGGAGCTAGGGATTAAAAAGCTATTAAACAGATGAAAGGTTAATAAAAATAGTCTTTTGAAACAAATGGAAGATCATTCAGACAGTGAAGGAGATAATTAGAATAGGATGTGATACAGTAACCGGTAGAGTTGGGGGAAGAGCAAACTAATGGAAATGCATTCAGATTCCAAGCCTACATCTGCCCTCAATCTCATCCATGGATGAGCAGGGCTGGGAAAGGAGAGATGGCGATTAGAACCAGAGCCTGAAAGTTAGGCCTCCCACCTTCTTATCCAGACTTGCAAGGACGTGGTTTGAGTCTGCAGCTTAATTTCCCTGGGTTCAGATGTAAGCATCCAAGTCCATTTGGTCATGCCAGCCTGCGACCTTGAGTGAAGGTTTGCTAAGATCTCTCCTTATCTAACATTGTAGTATTTTGTTTTGCATTATGTATGGGCCTGCATGCTATTAAAATTCTACTGCGGTTCTGTAAAATGTCTTAAGTGATTGTTCCTTAAGGTACCAAAAGGTAGAAGAAAGAGATAGAGAGGGAGAACGGATTCAGGGTAGGATAGCTTGGATTTAAAGCTTGGCTATGCCACTGAGCAGCTATGCTACTTTGGAAAGTCATGCAGCGTCTCTGAGTCTCTCTAGCTCACAGGCAACATACTACCTACTTTATAGGGTTATATGAGGATCTGAGATTGTAAGTAAATGCCTAGCACAGTCCCAGCTTATAGTAGGCACTCAATAAATAGCAAGTATCCTTAATTCAAATAGATTATATAATACAAGGCAAAATGAGTAGTATTCTTTTTAGGATCTTTCTATTTTATTCTTTTCATCTTTAAATACCTCTCAATACTTTAAAAATGAAAACATCAGCAGTCATTCTGTGAGTCCAGCTGAGGGCATAATTTTTTCAGTTTCTCCACTACCCCTACACTTCCATTTTAAAATGTCAACCTAAATAACTAACAGAGAGGCTCTCTAAAAGAATAGGATATTTGTTTGGGAGTAGAGCATTGCAATGCGAATGCACGTGCTGTAGTAAACTATGTTCACATTCAGGGAGATAAAAGAAGACCAAGGTTTTTAAAGGAAAAAAATGAGAATTACCTAATTGTTTTGAAATAATTATCTGTGGCTGCAAAGATCAATAACAAAGGTGGCACCAATCTGAGTCTGGGTGGGCGGTTGCTGGGCAGATGTCCTTTCAGAAGTATTGTATGTGTTAGGTTGTGATATCTATGCAAAGTTGTGATTTTTACAAACTCTTTTGTGATAGTTTTGCTCTCTGGCATGTAAGTATGAGAGCTTTCTCTTGATGGCTTTCTCCATCTCTATTTGTCATTTTTAAAAATAGTGATCCCAGTTTGATTTTGCCAACATTCACATAACCAAATATTGATTTCTTAGAAATAAAAAAAATCATAGGCTTAAGAAATAGGGTGCAATTAGGCTCAAAAATATTCTTCCATGCAATCTCAGATAAAAAGTCATCTCAACATTTGTGGCAACCTCAAAGCTTTGGCCAGCCATAGTATGACCCACTTAAGTCTGCAGTAATTTACTCTACTTAGCCTTCATTTCCCCATTTGTCCCTTTTACTGTTATCCAAAGATATCATAAAAGCAACTTTCAAAATATGAGGTTCTCAGAGACAGGAACAAATTGGTACCAAGTGACCCCTAAGTTTTTTTTTTTTTTTTTTTTTACTAGGCAAAGAACTTTATTAACCTTGGTTTCAAACTTGATTCGACCCCTAAGTTTTAAATGTATTGTTTTGGTGGCTGGAAATAGTTTCCATAAGCAACTCTAAGGATTATCAGATTCCATTTCTTTCCCCATCTAATACTTACTATGCCATGTTCTAAGTGCTGGGGTAAGTGCTGACATGTAAAGTTCATTTAATTCAAACGGCAATGCTGAATGATCTCAGAGGCAGAAGAGACTCCGGGATTTCCCCAAGGTCACAGAGCTAGTCAGTGGCAGAGCAGGTTTGCCCCTGGACATCCTGGCTTGTAGCCCTATTGAATAAGGCACTGGGGAGGACATACCAACATTCAGAAATTCCCCTATCCACAAGATGACTAAGAACCATGGCTTGTCCAGGTGACTTTCCTCCATTTTTCAATAGGTTTTAAAACTACCTTTTCCAGCAATACCCTTTTTCTCCACAGACCAAGAAGCCATGGGAATCACAATCAAAATGAGGCAATATGGGGAGGCTAGAATAACACAAACTCCCATTTCTATTCTGAACTCTTCTTCCCACGGTGCTGATTGCCATGCACACTATCTGTGCAGGATAATTGACCCATCCTGGCTATCCATTTCTGTGACAGCCAGCCAATCATTCCAGTTTAATCACGCCCCACCGCCCGTCTGTCCACATATCTTGGCCTCCCTTCCCTTCTGCTGTGGGAGAGGGAAGACCAGGAGAGAAAGCCTCTGGCCTTTAAGTGTTTGCACAGGATGCCTGAGTGGAGTGAGGCGGTGAGATAAGGGGTATTTCAGGCTATTTCTTCTGCTTGTGTGAATAGAACATGATTGATTTCAGAAAAAGAAATTTATTTCCCTACAGACATATTTTTTATCAGTTGCTTGAATTCCTTGATGCCTTACTATGTATATAGAAGAACCAGGTCTACTTGAGAGGGGGAGGGAAGGGAAAATGGATAACACTTTAAACCTGAATATATATATATATATATGTATCACTGCCAGATAAAATGTTCTGTGACCTATAAGCTTTGGAATGGGTCAGAGGGATTATACTAAGGCTGACATTTAGAAATGATGAGATCCGTTGGCTGCTGCGTTTGCATGTAGCACACCAAAATACCTTCCAGAACTCCCCTTCCGGGGAAGCCTCCACTGAAGCCCAGATTGAATAGCAGGCACTTTAACCCTCGGAGTGAGAGCTGGGCTTAGAGGGTCAGAGCCAGACTTAGAGGGTCACTTTGTGCTGACTTTTATAGGGTGAGATGACTTTATTTAAAGGGACATACTCAATTTAGTTAAGCTTCCAAATTTATGTACTCCTAAAAAAGAAGGCTTAGGAGAGGCTAATATAAATGGAAATTATTCCAGAGGGAAAGATGGGGAGGAGGGAGGGTGGCGATGGTGGTCAGGGTAGGAGGAGTGGGCAGGAAGTAGGAATTTGAATGTAATGAATTTCTGGGACACAAGCTTTTTATTTTTTGGTTTTTTTGTAGACCAGTGTTTAACATTTAGGTGGGTGTAAAGATACCCAGGCAGGATGGTTTAGTTTTGAGCTTTGAAAATTTGGGCAATTTTCAGGACTGCTTTGTTCCCTGGTGTAATGTTAGTGCTTTGGTACAACATCCACTGGGATGTAATCACCCTGGCCTCCACCCTATGAACAGGGGAATGAGATGAGGCAGCTTTCAGAGGACGGCCGTCTCAGGATTATTTGCACACGTGGAGGCTGAGCAGCAGCAGGGCAGAAAATCCAAACATCAAGGCTAGTTTGGGAAGGTGTTTTCGCACTTATGTCTGAATACCAGGGAGTCTGACATTTTGGGAATGCCACTTACTCAAAGCAAATACTCTAGAGGGGCAGATGTGTCTCTGGAATGGCTGGAGGCTACATCATTCCCCAGCTGGCTCCTTCCCCTACACTTACTTGCTTCTCAGGTCCTGCTGGGAATTAACCATTTAAGACTGATCCCTGGCTCATCCCCTTTCAGACTGCATCAGGAAGGCACCTAGGAAGTTGTTACAAGAGCTTATGCCCGTGAGGTAAATAGAGAGAGCTAGGGTGGAAACTGCAACCTAAGCAGGTTAATTGAATGACTGAGAAGTCAATGGTCAATAAAGGTGAATGCAATATTATGCATCTAAGATTGTGCTTGTAGAGCAAGTCGTGGTTTAAAAATCTTTGAGAGTAAAATATACACAGTCCAGCTCAGCTATCTAAAGTGTTGTTTAACCTGTCCTCTGACCCTTTAATTCCAAAGTAATTAATTTTTGGTCTTTGATTTCATTAAAAATTCATGTCCATATGATTCAATTCTTTATTTATTACTTCTACTCCTTCTTTATCTTTTCAATCATTTTAAACATACTTGCTTTGTTTTGTCTTCAGATTGCTGTTTTCTCAAGTTTTAGAGAATCAGCTCTCCATTTTCTTGCATCTGATGACCTCTCCTCCATTCCTATTTACCTTTCCCCTTTGTGATTTTAGTCTATATCCTTCCACTCTAGTAAACTGTAACTGTAAGTATAACAGCTTTTCTGAATTCTGTTTTATAGCCAGCTATCAACATGATGGCAGTCTTGGGTACCCCTGATAAGTGAGGGTATTCAGTTTTAACTTCACAGGGTACACAGGTCTCCCAGTGGGTGTTACAACCTCAGCGTTTAATTGAGTCAGTTTTCCCTGGTTCATTTGTTGACCAGTTGGTTTCTTCCTCATTGACTTGTGATGCTTGTATCTTTGATTCCTGTGTATGTTGTGATCTCTTTCAAGGACAAGTTACTTCTCCAGGGCATTTACAGTGTCATGCTTATGTTGGTTTGGAGGAAGCAAGCTATGAGTCCGGGAATTATCTGGCTTTGGTGCCTCTCTCTCAATCTCTCTCTCTCTCTCTCTGTCTCTCTCTCTCTCTCTCTGTGTATACATATATAGATACATTTTTTTCCCCCGAGGCAGAAACAGGCTGTTGCCAGATGCATATGCACCCCTACTGACTTCTTTGTGGGCCCTCTGATTTCTTGCTTCGCAGCTCTTGTGTCTACTTCAGATTAATTTGAATTTCTTAGAAATGACCCTTTTTGGTCAATGTTTACACATTTTCCTTTTGACAGTTCTGAGTCTGGCACATAGTAGGCTTCTAGTAGATGTTTTTTGGTTATGTAAAAGTCATTCATCTCTTCAGTCTTTCTTTCAAGTTATCTTTCTTATCTTTCTTCATTATGAATATAATTTTCTGATTAATTTTATGGCGTTAAGCTTCAAGGCCCCAGGCTTGGAAGCCCCAGGGCAGGAACAATGTTCGTCTCTGTGTGTACCAGTACCTAGCAGAGGATCTGGCATGGAGATGGATAGTCACTGAATTCAGATGATGATTGAACTGATCTGAAGACATGCTTTAGACCACCCCACTCCCTGTAGGTATATCTGTAAAAACAGAACAGTATTTATCTCTTAAAATCTTGCTTCCTTCAAACACTTACAATGAAGAAAGCAGTATTTCAGCATCTTTCAAGTCATATGAAAATAAGCTTGTATCTTTCAGTTCTGTGTTTTACAAATCGAAGAATGTCACGCCCTTACAGCCTGACAGTCCATCTGCATGTTTCTATTCACTTCCCTTTCTGAGCCCTCTCCATTGTTCCCTATTTTGTAATAGATGCAACACTGACATTGAGACACTTCAACAAAGGGCTCGCTAGAGTTGAATGTAGCAAGAGTACTATTTTCAGGGTCAGCTCTCTTTTGGAAGCATGTGACAGAAATCAACTTTAAGACAAAACAGATCATTGGAAGATTTATTGGAAAGATATTACAGAAATTCATAGAATCAGAGGAAGATTGTGGCAAATTGCTGATAAGCTTTGCCCCCATGAAAATATGTTTGCTAATGACTCCAGGTCTCCTTGTTTCTACCTCTAAAGAGTTGAGGAAATGTTCTTATTAGATTTACTTTAAATAATTTGCAGGAAGAATTCTGATTGGCTGAGCTTGAGTCATGTGTTCACACTTAAACCAATCACCCTAGCTAAGGATATGGTCAGGGTTACATCACAGGGTCTTCCAGTTGGAAAGTGTCTCTTATCAGAAGAGAAGGGAGAAGAATGTGACAGGTAGTAAGGATAGCTTGTTACTGCACTTGTAGCACAGTAGTGGCTGATTATATTCCTAATTATTTAGAAAAAGATCATAGTAGATGTTTTTCTTCTTCACATAATTCCTAATTATTTAGAAAAAGATCATAGTAGATGCTGACTTAGTGATCTATGTTTCACAATAAATCTTATCTCCTTTTAGGTTGTAATTTGTTCTAGCCTGTTCTTCTATATATTATATTGACCAAGCTTGCTTTGAGTCACTATTGAATTGTGTCCCATTTTTTTTAAGTGGGTTTCCTTTAGCCCACTAAATACTCTTCAAAGAATGAAAAAAAAAATCTCCTAAAATTCCTCCAGGATGAGAATCTGATGGTCATTTAGCATTCCCCAATTCTATGTGTTGGTGCTAAATCCATTCTTACTACATTCACTCTGTTGTCTAAATGGAAGAAACCTGCCTGCCACTTTTTACAAGGACATTTGTGGGCTGGAGAGTAGGTTAACACTCTGTTTGCTTATCTCATCACTTGATTTATCTGGGGGTAAAGGGAGTGAGGTAGGAGGTTTGACAGGTGGTGATAGCTCAGCCAGGCAGGCTCAAATACCACTGCATGAGGATAAAACTGTTAGCCAAACAGACCTTCTAAATACCACTGAAAAGCAGGAATAAACCATGCAGACAGGAACAAGGCTCCCGTCCAAGCATTACAGAACCTCTGTCACACTTCAGCAAACTCAAAACATGCACACGTATATGCATATATCCTTTCCCGTTATTACTGGGAACCAGAGAGCTAACAGTGTAAGTTTAGCATCACACAAACTCAAGTGCTGACAAGTTATTTATATAGGGTAGCCTTGACAAATCTAACAAGGTAAACCAAAGGCAAGGAAAAAAAATCATAAAGGAGGTGATGACACATAATTTAATCCTTGCTATTGTCATTCACTGGCTTTTAAAAGTCAAGCTTTTTTTTTCCTCCACAATAAGCTTTTCTGATGCAATGAGAAGTCAAAACAGAGTTGGATATGAGGACTAAAAAGAATACCGCAATCTGTGTATGGAGGGGTGGGGATGGCAGGAAAGATTTCCATTAAAGTCTGAGGCAATGATCTCTGGGAGCAGGAGGGAAAGCAGCCCTTCCTGCAAGGTCACCTCTTTTTGATCTGGTCACCTTTTTCCGATGAGGGAAGTAATCAGACTGCATTGCTAGTGTCCTAGAGCACGAACTTCCTGGCTTTCTGTCAAGGCCAATTCAGTAAACTGGCTTAGGGTTTTCTTTGCCTACTACAAAAATAACCCACATTGGTCTCTCATGACCACTTGGCATTGTGGAAAACGCACTGGATTTGGAGTCAAAGATCTGAATCAAGTGCTTGTTTTGTTTCTTGTTTGCCACATGATTTAAAATTTGGGGCAGCCTTACTCTCTTCCACAGTAAAATAAGGGACATAATAACCTCTTTCATAAGATTACCATTAACCCTTGGACAATGGTGAGGTTAGAGACACCAAGCCCAGCTGAGTCAGAAATCTGCTTATAGGCCGGGCGCGGTGGCTCATGCCTGTAATCCCAGCACTTTGGGAGGCCGAGGCGGGCGGATCACGAGGTCAAGAGATCGAGATCATCCTGGCCAACATAGTGAAACCCCGTCTCTACTAAAATATAAAAATTAGCTGGGCGTGGTGGCGCACGTCTGTACTCCCAGCTACCCAGGAGCCTGAGGCAGGAGAATTACTTGAACCTGGGAGGCAGAGATTGCAGTGAGCCAAGATGGCGCCACTGCACTCCAGCCTGGCACCTGGTGAGGGAGTGAGACTCTGTTTCAAAAAAAAAAAAAAAAAAAGAAAAATAGAAATCTGCTTATAACTTTTAAGTCCCCCAAAACTTAACCACTAATAGACTACTGTTGACAGGAAGCCCTACTGATAACATTAATTAACACATATTTTGTATGTTACGTACACATACATTATTCTTACAATAAAATAAGCTAGAGAAAAAATATTATAAAAAACACAGGGAAGAGAAAATATATTTACAATTCATTAATTGAGAGTGGACCATGATAAAGGTCTTCATTCTTGTTATCTTCATGGTGAGTAGGCAGGGGAGGAGGGGTAAAAGGAGGGGTGAAAAACCCTAAGTCTTTCAGTCTTAGGGTGGAAAAGGTGAAAGCAAATCCACATATAAGTGAACCCATGCAGTTCAGACCCGTGTTGTTCAAGAGTCAATGATACTAAGATGATTCAAGGCGGCAGTGTAGAAGAAAACACTTTTAAAGTTGTCTAATGCTTTGCAACCACAGGTAGGTATTATTTTCATTTATGGCTTTTTTGTTATCTCACAGTTTGACCTCTGATAAAAAGACACCATTAGCAGTAACTTCAGCTGCAGCTCTGCCAGAATCTCCTACTTTTTTTTTCTTTGTCTTAAATGTTTTTTCTACGTGACATCCCCAAATATTCTAGAAACACATGAGAGAGCATTTCAGAATGTGAGAATGCACAAACCACCTAGGGAGGGTGAGTTGGGGAGAGGGTTACTTCCCACACATTGATCAAAAATATGTTGGTTTATTCCAGTGGTTCTTACCCAGGGATGGTTTTGACCCCTCCAAATCCTAAACATTTACAATGTGTAGAGATATTTTTGATGGTCATTACTGAAGGGGTGCTACTGGCATGTAATGGGTAAAGCCAGGGGATGCTGCCACACATTCTACAACGCATGAGACAGGACCCCACAACAAAGAATTACCGAGCCCAAAATGTCAGCAGTGCTGAGGCTGAGAACGCTTGCCTTATTTGGAGGAGATATCTTCCTTCCTAGGATTCCCAAGTGAGTTTTGACCATTGACAAGCTCTGGAAAGGAGAGGCTGAAATCATGTCCCTAGTGTATTTCCCACTTTCCCATCACCTCTGGCATAAAATGCTTAGTTTTTTGAATGATATCCTAGATAAGGTGATATAATTCACATGTATTTTTCTCTCAATTGTCACACTTAAAAATATTACGGATGGCTAGAAAGCAATGACCATTTTAATACATTAACATCTCTTGCAGTCTTTTATAATATTTTTTCTAACACACATGCCTTTAAAATAAACCTTAAAATGAAATATGCTGTTTGCCTTTCTTTTTCTTTTGTGTTATTATAATAATGTATTTGCTTGAGATATTCTAAGCCTTTTGTATAATTCAGATGGAAATGTGATGCCTATAGTAAGAATCATGAAATCCTTCATTGAGTAGCCTTATCTCAGAAAATGTGCCACCATCTTAAATTTAGTGCTAATTTCAAAGTTTCAAAAATTTGAAATAGGCCAGGCTTGGTGGCTCACGCCTGTAATTCCTGTGCTTTGGGAGGCTAAGCTGGGCAGATCTCTGGAGCTCAGGAGTTCCAGATGAGCCTGGGTAACATGGCGAAAACCTGTCTCTACAAAAAATGCAAAAATCAGGCTGGTGTGATGACACACGCCTGTGGTCCTGTCTACCTGGGAGGCTGAGGTGGGAGCATCACCCGAGCCTGGAAGGTTGAGGCTGCAGTGAGCCGTGATTACACCACTGCACTTCAGCCTGGGCAGCAAAGTGAGACCCTGTCTCACATAAATGAATGATTTGAAATAGTTAAAACTTTATAAAAAGTTTACAAGATTAATCTTATTTAAACTGTATTCAGATTGCCCAATTATCATTAATGTTTCACAAAACTGGCTTTGTTAATCTCTCTCACTTTCTCTAAACACACAAACAACTTCTTTATTTCTGAACCACTGGAGAGCAAGTTACATGCATGACTCTTCATTAATCCTAAACACTTCTATGCATATTTCCTAAAAATTAAGATACCACTTCTCAGCCTTAGATAACAAATTCCAAAAATTAATTTGCACATTATGATCCTCTTATCCAAAAACAATATTCAAATTGTACTGATTGTCCTAATATTATCCTTTATAACAAAATTTGGTTTGGAGACTGGTCTCCTTTAGGCTGGAGGAGTTTCTTAGTCTTATTGTCTTCCTGACCTCTTTTTTTCAGAGTATACGCTTGATGCTTTGTAGAATGACCCTCAACTTGGGATTATCTGATATTTTCTCATGATTAAATTCATGTTTACATTTCTGACAGAAATAGCATAGAAGTGACACTGTGTTTTTCTCTGAGCACCCAATCAGGTAACACACAATATTGTTTTGTTCCTTTACTGGTGATGTTAACTATGATTAACGTGGCAAAGGTGGCTTCTGTGAGGTCTCCCCACCGAAATGTTCCTATTTTCCCCTTTATGTTTAATAAGGATTTTGTGGCTGGGTGTGGTGGTGCACGCCTGTAATCCCAGCTACTTGGGAGACTAAGGCAGGAGAATTGCTTGTACCCTGGAGGCAGAGGTTGTGGTGAGCTGAGATCATGCCTTTGCACTCCAGCCTGGGCAACAGGAGTGAAACTCCATCTCATGAATGAATGAATGAATGAATAGAATAGAATAGAATAGAATAGAATAGAATAGAATAGAATAGGATAGAATAGAATAGAATTTTGTGGGGCTATTCTTTGAGATGGTGTAGCTATCCTGTGATGGTTAATTTTATGTCTCAACTTGGCTGGGCTATGGGATGCTCACTTAGCTGATAAAACATTGTTTCTGAGAGGGTCTGTCAAAAAGAGATTAGCATTTGAATTAGTAGACTGAGTGAAAGACCCCACCTTCCCCAATGTGGACAGGTGTCTTCCAATTCACAGAGGGCTAGAATAGGACAGAAAGACAAAGGAGGGGTGAATCTCTTTCTTGAGTTGAGACATCCATCCCCTACAGCCCTTGCTCCTGGTTCTTAGGCCTTTAGCACTCTGGGACAGCTTGTAGCTGTATATTGTAGGTTTTCTTGGTTTCCATAATCTTGTTATATGTATGTGTTTGTAAATGTATATCTGTATCCTCTGTGTTCTGTTTCTCTTGAGAACCCTGGCTAATACATATTCTTTTTCTTATTAGTTTATTTGCTAGTTTTGACATCTATTGAATGATTCTTGCCTGAATCAAGATTGTTATAATGGATGTCAAAAGATGTTCTGTGTAATGTACTTATATTTATTAGTTGGCTGTAAGAAAGGGCTTTGTCTTCTATTTATTTATTTACTCATTTATTTATATCTGTGGGGACTCATGGTATCCTATTTAATTCAATGAGTGGTATACAGTTACTTCAATGTTTAATTTTTAATCTAAATTGTCTCAGATTAGCAATGGGAGGCTTTTCAAGGTAACTCCTGTGTTCATTTGACATTATCATTTGAGCCCTTGCTTACTTTCTGGTACAAATAGATACTCCAAGCTCTTCTTGTACTTTCTTGGGTCTAGTCCTGGAATCAGTTATTTCTCTGGGAAGCCCTTAGTCCTTTTAGTGGAGAATGGTATTTAGAGACCATAATCTGGAACATGGTGTGTTCATTGCCATGAAGTTGTCTATATCTAGCAGCAGACACAGTGGAAAACACATACACACACACACACACACACGCGCGTGCGCGCATACACAAACCAAAATTTTGATAATGATCTATTGTATCTATCTAGAGCCATCAATACCTTCAATTTGAAACTAACCCCAAAGATCCTAAATAACTCATTCTATTTTTCTTCCTTTCCAGATTTGTACCCCTTTCTCTGACAGTAAAAACCTAGTTCTGTTGTTCTCAGTATTCACTTGTCTATTTAATCCCCTGAATGTCTTCAGCCTCTCAACTATTCTAGCTGCTACCTCAGTAGGCTGCCTCATCACTTGGCCACCTCCTCACTCAGTGGAAGAAACAATTAAGAAGGAGAGAGCTCCTGAATTTAAGGGAGGCTATAGATTTTCCCTCACTTTAGAAAAGGAAAGGTAGGACCATGTTGAGAGTGTGAGGTCTTTGGTTACAGCCAGAGACTAGCTGACATCATGTTAGCCCAAGAGTGTAAGACATGTACCCACTTTAAAGCATTCCTGTTGTAAAGGAGACTAAAAAGGCATGACAGTTCAATGTAATGTTTGAGCTTGCATTGGATACTGGATTTTAAAAATCTGTAAAAGCTATTGTTAGTACAACTGGTGAAATTTGAATAAAAACTATATATTAGATAGTGACATTGTATCAATGTTAAATGCTCTTTGTTATACTGTAGTTGTGTAAGAGAATGTCTCTGTTCTTGGGAAATACACACTAAAGTATTTAGGAGAAATTGGGGCTGATATATGCATTTTATGTCATATAAAGGGTTTAATAGCAATAATCATGAAAGGGTTTAATGGCAATAATAATATGCACGTACAAATGTGAGTTTGAATCTCTGTCACTTAGCAGCTGAATACAACCTTCCTGTTTTAAATTTCATCTGTAAAGTAGAGATGTTAATAATACCTTACTCTGTGTTTATCTTAGGAGTTAATGAAAATGTGTATAAAGACCAGGCACAGTGGCTCACGCCTATAATCCCAGCATTTTGGGAGGCTGAGGCAGGTGGATCACCTGAGGTCAGGAGTTCAAGACTAGCCTGACCAACATGGCGAATCCCAGCCTCTACTAAATACAAAACATTAGCTGAGCATGGTGTCGTATGCTTATAATCCCAGCTACTTGGGAGGCTGGGGTGGAAGAATTGCTTGAACCCGGGAGGTGGAGGTTGCAGTGAGCCAAGATTGTGCCACTGCATTCTAGCTTGGGCAGCAAGAACAAAACTCCATATTAAAAAAAAAATGTGTATAAAGTACATAACAGTAGCCAGACAATGAGTTGGTGCTCAAGGAATGTTTGCTAAGTGCATAAAGGTATGAATGCTATTGTTCTGTATTCCATAAGCAGTTCTAATAACAATGTCCATTTTTTGGAGCCCTTGTTAATAGTTCTGAGAAATGTCTTCACAGCTACAAAACGTGCACTTTTACTTCTGGTTTAAAAGTCCTGGGGCCAGGCTTGGGTTATGTTTTCATTCCTAAGCTAAAGTTAATGGCCAGTGAGCCTGGTAAAGAGACACAAGAAGAGAGCTTCCACTTGTACGTGGAAGGAAACTTGTACATGGAAGGGCGGAGTCATTCTCCAAAAGAAACCAGGAACTGAGTGCACAAAACAATAAATAGCCACTGTGATTCTCAGAGCAATCTTTAAGGAAGGTATAATTACTTCCATTGACATGTGGGGAGAGAACATCCTAGAGGGGATAGATAACATGCCTGCAGTCAGTCACACGCTTACTAAGTAGGCATTCAGAGTGAGGTTCAAATCTTGCTCGGAATTATTTCACATCTCATGCTGCAACGGCTGTGCTATTCTTAAACTGATTAATAGAGTTTTAGCCTTTATTACCTTTTATGGATAGGGAATACTGTCAGTTTCCTACATGCTGAGCTAATTGCCTCTTTTGTGCTTCCAGCAGAATCCCTTATCCTAGAGTCCTGTGGTTTAGGTATATTCACTTGTTTTCAGTACAACACAATTGTGTTGATTATCTACTATATGCTGTATTCAATATTACTGGGCATTACATAAATATAAGGACAGAGTGCATCCTTTTTTAATGGTATCCACTAGCTTGTGATTTCGTAGATTAAAATTATGTGTGGGCTACAGAGTGATTGCACGGGATTATGCAGCCAAAGTTAAGCATGTATACTCCCCTCCCTCTTATTCACTTTTACCTTCCCACTTCTCTACTATTAAATGGATCTCCTGGACAACTTCCTTGATGTTTCTTTATTAGAAATGAGATATTTATTAGGTATCAGTTTGTACTCTGGTGCCAAAGATAAATGCTATGCAGTATCTACTTTGATGAGAACATAGTCTAATTAGACTATGTTGAGACTATGTTCTCATGATAGTCTAATTAGACTATGTTCTCATCAAAGACTTGGCTCTTGGTTCCCTGAATGTGTCTCTTTCCCCTACAGCATTTTACTTCTTTCTTTGAAAGAAGTAGTAATGACACTCGTTTTTCTTATCATCTGGTGTGGAGTGTCTGATGATGTCCTAACCTCACTTTCAGTTAATTTAGGTATAAATGTCTCCCAGCCTTCTAAATTATTTACTTATTCATTCATTTATTCCTTTGCACATTTACTTTCTATTTATTGGAATTTTACAAAATGTCTTGCATTACCACCTACATTGAAAGCTAGAAGAATGGCTGAGTAATACATATCTGACTCTACAGTAATATAGATTAGTGGTTCTCAACTGGGGACAACTCAGTCCCCAGGGGACATCTGGATATATCTGGAGACATTTGATTGTCATGACTGAGGAGGCACACCTGGCCAGTGAGTGCAGGACAGGGTTGATGTTAAAAAATCTTTCAATGCACAAGAAATTCCTTTTCTCCAACAAAGAATTATTCAGCCTAAAATGTCAATAGTGGTGAAATAGAGAAACCCTAATATGGATTCTTATAAGTCATAGATTTGCACCAAGTTCCACACTTTAATCTCAAAAATCCCCTCAACTCCCTAGAAACTGATAATACAGCATCAGGAATTCTCCACACCTGGAAGCTGTGAAGCTTTGATTATTTTAGTTTCTCCTCACAACACCTCTGAGAGACAGAGGACATTCCTGTTTTACTGATGAGGCAACTCTGGCTTGAAGAGGTTAAGTAACTGTCAGAAAAAGTGTTCACTTTTCCTCTTTCATAAAGTATAGCAAAGAGCTTATTGAGTTTTTACTGAAAGGCTTACTCTGGGCAGCTGGATGTCAGCGCCAGCATTTTTGGAGGAAATTCAAGTCTTCTCTCTATAGAGCTGTCAAGTCATGACTCGTCCTTAAAGGTGGGCCAGAAGTTCCCCTATAGTTTTTCAATTATGTGAGAACAACAGTTAAGGAGTTATTGATCTCCAGGGTGCCTGCTGGCACAAGGATATAAGCATTAGCCAAGAAACAAGACAACTGTGGTCATTGGTAATTTTTCCCACTTCCACGAGGCTTTGTACAAATCTGGCTGCTTCTAAATCTCTCCTGCATGTGGCTTTTTCAGACTCTCTTTTAAAGGCTCCAAGCTCTCTTCCCTTCCTGATCCTGGGCACTTTGATAACTTGTTCATCCTTTGTGATCTAAGCTTATTTCTACATTGCTTTGTAACGGGTTTTGCAGTTTTATTTGTGCATATTACATAGTTACAAACTGATTGTAAGCTTCTTTCTGAATTGAAGAACGCTAAATGATATAGACCAACAAATATTCTATAACGAGACATACTTCACTCACTTCATGATTTTACTTATTCTAATCCAAAATTATTTGTAAAGTAATATATACCAGATAAAAAAGGAAAATATAAATAAGACTGGTAAACATTAGAAAGCAAAAGGTATCACAATATATTGTGTGGATTAAAACAAAAAAAATGAAAGTAAATCACATGGCACAGTTGTTGGCACCCAGAATCGTGTGCTCAGTAAATACGTGAGTTTATCATCATGATTCTTCCCAACACGTAGAAATGTGCTACGAAGGTAGAAATTGTTTTATACAAGTTAGTTGTGTGATTGAAGGAGTCTATCCCGGGACACAGAATGTGCAGCAAGATGCTGACAAGTGCATTTGTAGCCCTCAGCAAAGGGTTTCGGTGGGCAAACATTTATCCGGATGCATCATCTACCAGCTGAGTTCGTTCTAGGTTTATCTGACAGGGAATGATGTTTTTACAAGCGAAGTAAACCACTAGGTTGGCAGGTTGAGGAGGAGTCAGACTCAAATGTACTTCTCAGCTCACAGTATAAATGGCATTTGATTTTGTTGAGAGCCTGTTGGTTGCTCTTTAGCAGACTCAGATTCCATTGCAGGAAATCTGGAGAGCAAGATGTACATTGTATTTTATCAGAGAATGCCCTTGTAATAGTAATAACTCTAGACATATAGAGAAGGACCAGGGAAACCCGGTAAACAAGTCTAAAATGTCAAAGCCTGCAGTAAAAGTAATAAATGGTTAAATTTGAAAGAAAAAGTGGTTTTACATGTACATCCATTTGAGATGTGTTTACTTCTGGGCTTATGAAAGTGGAGGGTAAAAGGAGGATAAAATATGACATTCTAGTTCTCCCCTGATGGGAGGATCCCTATAGTAACATCACCCCATGCTGAACAATGTGGATCCTGCCTTTGCAAGAAGCATGTCAGTTGCCAAGTTGGCACGTTGCCATGAAAGGTCTGCATGCCCTGAAAAATGGAGATAACAAGTTACAGCCTAATCCAAATTATTGAATGTATGTTGAAGTAAAGTGATATACTCTGTGAAAATTCTTTGACTCTTGAATTCACAGGGTTGGATTTAAGGTATTTTCCCAGTTTTAGACTCATATTCCCAGTCTTGAATCAAGCTGATATGTCAAATGTGTTTCAAAACAAGATCTTCCATTCCAGGCTTTGCTTCCCTTCAATTTCACATTCTCAGTTAAAGGCTTTTGTGCAATCTCACTTGCCAGAAGCCTGGATTCTTTTCTCCATCACCCAGCACATTCAACATTGGTTGCTATTCTGTTCCTTGGTCAACCTAGAGTAGCTAGCACTTAAAAGTTTCCCATCTATTATTTGTTGAGTAAATGAAAGGCTGTGCTCAATTTGTTAGTAACTACTTCCAATTCTACCTTGATAAGGTCTCCTAACTCCATTGCTTCTTTCGAATCCACGTGCTTGCTTCATTCATTGAAAACACCATCACATTCCACTTTAATTGTTGCGACAATCTCCTAACTTGTCTTCCTGTCACTACTAGTGTCTCATCTCTACCTGCCCTTCTTACTATTCATTACCCATTTAATGCCAATGTATTTATGTCTCTCCTTTGCTCAAAGATTCCAGGGGCCATTTGTTGCCTGCAGGATGAGGCTAGGACTCTCACTGTGTGAAAATCTCATCTAGTTTGTGTATGTAAAATAAGACTGACCAAGTTCAAACCCTTGTTCTCTAGTTCTTCGCCCTTACATCAATCTCTGTTACTCAGCCTTGTTGATCTCTCGCTTCCCATCTGCATCTCCATTTCAGGCTATTTTGCAGCTCTCGACTTCTGTAAATGGTCCTGTCTCTATTTAAAATGTTCTTTCTTTTCATCTCCATTTAGCAAACCCCTACTTGTTCCTATTCCAAGACCTGACTGAAATGTTATGTCTCTCCTGAATCAGCTAGTATATTAGT
Organism: Ateles fusciceps; assembly: GCA_036589455.1. NCBI lineage: Eukaryota > Metazoa > Chordata > Mammalia > Primates > Atelidae > Ateles > Ateles fusciceps. The sequence continues at coordinate 3,062,036 of JAZHEH010000564.1, read as the reverse complement.
AACCCTTTACTTTGGTTTAACTGGAAAATTTTGTTTGCATCTCTGTGAAAGAATTTACTATGCATTCAGTTATTTTTTAACACTACATTAAGTTTTTAATATACAGGGTTCTATAACTTACCAAATTGTTTGACTAACAAATTACCTACCAACCCCTTTGTGCCTCAGTTTCCTCATCTGTAGAATGAGGCTAATAACAATAAATGTATTTTAGGATATTGTGAGATATATGCATTAAAGGTATGTATCACGCATAGAAAATTGCCTAGTAATCACTCAATAAATGGTAGTTATTTTTATTATTTTATTAAATCCTCACAACAACTCGAGAAAGTAAGTGTTGTTATCCTTATTTCACAATGCATTTGCTGAGGTCTAAAAAGTTTAAAGGACTTGATCAAAGATGCAGAACTGGTAAGTGAAAGAGCAGAGGTTTGAAGCTGAGTCACGAGGTTCTGGAAACCCAAGCTCCCACCAGCATACGGTGCTGCCACTGCAGTTAGATTTGTCTGTCTATCTGCCTTCCCTGGACACTTAAGGAGCACCTACTTGTGTAACATCAGTGTCTAGCAGAGTGTCCAGCACACAGGAGGTACATAAGAGTGAATATTGAATAAACATGATTAGTATGTATTTTAACATAGGGATTGACCATCAAAAGTTGGTCCTGGAAGCACATTCCCAGCAGGAGTACACTTAAGTTTTCCAGCTCTGCCATGCACATCCTAAGAGGTGGGGCACAGGGGAGCAATACAGGAGGGTGGAGCTATGAATGAGTCCTGACTCCTCTTCCCCTTCTGTTTCCCTAGAAGCTGCCTCCAGCATTAGTGATGAGTAATTACATATGTCACCTATATGATTTTTAGTCTATATCTCTGGAGTCCATGAAACGTCACATTCTCTTATTTCTCTAAATCAATTTTATTCTGCTTTTGGTCCTTTATTACCTGGTTGGTGAGAAATTCAATCTCAGTCATTATTCAGATTTCCTTTCCTTCTCTGTGCAATCTAAAATAATCTCAGGATTATCAGATGTTGAGAATGGGGAAGCTCAGATCCTTTGTCTAGGTTGTTCATGTTTGCTGTTGATCGTTACGTTTCCAGCTATTGTTGTTGAGAGTTAAATCTATTCAGATACACCCTGCTTTAGCAGCCAACTCTCGTCTACACACTTGCATGAGGAGAGATCCGATTTGCCCATCTGGACCAGTCTCTGCAAACGTTTCAATACCTCTCCCATGAGAAATGATAATGCCATGGAAATCCTCATTCCCATCCCTCCTGTTAAATGCTCCAACCTTCCCTCTGGTCTGGAAACTTCTTCCCTTTTGACCTCGCCTTTTATCAGAGCACCTTTTATATCCATCCCCTCCTAGCTGGTCTAAGATCACTCAGCACAACCCCCCCTCTGATGGATTTTAAAAACTCACTGGTAGCCTCCCTTTTCTTTGGAATATGGTGGCAGAAAGAGCCGCTAATTCTTGTTAGTATTTACATTATAACACACCTACTTATATAAATGTATGTGTTGCAGTGGGCAGAGCAGGTAGTATGCAATAGTAGAAATAGGGGTGCAAATGGGGGGGGAAGAAAACAATCCTAAAATATCTCTTCATATCTTCCCGCCTCTCTATGTCTTCACTGCCTTCTTGGTTTCTCCATTCTTACATGAGTATTTTTCTCATTTTACAGACCTAAAGTGGGAGTTTTCTTAGACTTGTGTGACAAAGCAGGCCTGAATCCTATTTTCTCATCTCAAAGGGGCTTATTGAAAAGAATAAATCATTTTTGGTCTACGTGTTACTTTTGAGTTTTCTTTTGAAATTCCATATGTAAATTTGCAGACTTCACCTGAGCAAAGGAAGCCTCTGGCATTTCTTATTTGCAGCCTTCTTGCAGTTACTTCTGTGTTGAAATACAGCAAATAATTTATCTCTTTCTGTACATTGCTTTTAAGTTTTCTGCTAAAGGCACATGCAGCTTTAGGTGAATTTTGTAGGGCTTAGCAGGCCTGTTCATTTATTATTTTATTCACCTTAGATACTAGGTGATATATACACACTTGTTAATATTTGGTACCTAACTAATGAGGCTGTGGTTGCACCTATGAAGCCTCAGTCTTCTAATTTTATCCCTTATAAAAGTGATGGATGATATTAATGAGGAGGTTTGCTCTAGATCAATGGAAACACCTTCACTATTCCACAAAATTTTCATGGTGAGAGGATGATTTCTGTCTCATCATATTTCTGGATGTTGAGCATCTAATATAAAACATTTTCTTTAAAATGCCTCAAGGAAAATGTCCTTTAAAAATAAAAGTCTTGAAGAAGATGAAGAAGCCACTTACCTGAGCCTAGCCTACATGTCAGACATTCTATTGCCAAATGCTTGTGGGCTCCAGGATGAGCTCACGGTCACACATAAAATCCTTATTAAGGACCAAGTCTTCAAGGTTGCCAAGGTTAGTTGCTTTGGTGCTTGGAGGATGCTGACTACATCAATAATGACATCTCACCTAATGAAACTGTCAATGAGCGGGCGGAATCTCTGAGTACAGGCTTAATAATCAGAAAGAGTGAGGGACCTGGATTTCTATATTCTCTGTAATTTACAGTTTGCCGCCTGGAATGAGCCATGAGTGAGCATACCTCTATACACAAGGTCAGAAATTGCCTGGATGAAATTCTGGGTCAACCCTGCTCAATAATTACATTTTTTGAACATGCATCAAGTGTCAGACACTGCGTTAGGCACTTTATAGACACTGAATCTTTCATATGAGTTAATAGTGTTAAGTGCTTAGAATAGTGCCTGGGACATCATAAGTACACATGGAATGGAGCTATTATTACTGCTGTTATTGTTTTTGTTATTCTTCAAGACAGTATTAAAAGATTAGCTTTATTGTTTCTGTTCTGCTGATGAGAAACCTGAGCTCCAGAGAGGTTAAAACCTTGCAGCACTCAAAACAAAAAGTGGAGCATGTCAAAGGGAGGCAGGGACCAAGCTTTGACCAATAGTCAAAGCTGGGACAATTTGAGTAATAAAATAAGTGATACAGTATTGAATTTAATCCAAAGTGCAAAATAAATATCTATGAGTCCATGCTGTTATAAATAAATGATCAAATAAGTAAATAAATGGGGGGAAAGGAAACAAATCTTCTGTATAGACGAACTCCAAATAATTTATGAGCTGCTGTTCCCCTATGGGGAGTGCAGCTCAATCTTTCCTCTACCACCTGAAGCGGACTGTGCTTAATGACTAGTTCCCAAAGATAAGTCACGTTGATAGCATGCACTGTTCATATGATGTGATATGAATAAAATTTAAGTTCTGTGGTCTTATACCTAAAGACCTATCACTCTAGTATAACCATGAGAAAAACATCAAACAAGTTCAAATGAAGAGGCATTCTGCAAAATACTTCACTGGTACTCCTCAAAACTGCTCAAGTCATCAAAAACAAAGTTAGGAAGGGATGAATACACAAATGATTTTTAAAGCAGGAAAAGCCTGTCTGTGATATGATAATGATAGATACATGTCATTATACATTTGTCTAAACCCATAGAGGTTACAACATTAAGAGTAGACCCTAATGTAAATTACGAGCTTTGGGTGATGAGGCTGTGTCAGTGTAGGTTCATCAGTTAGAACATATGTAGAACTCTTATGGGGGATGTTGATACTGTGGGTGGTTGTGAATGTGGGGCCAGGGGGCACAGGAACTCTTTGTATCTTCCTCTAAATTTTGCTGTGAACGTAAAACTGCTTTTTAAAAAAAGTGTCAAAAACAAAAGCAAGCAGGCAAGCAATCGACCAACTAACTGACAAACAATAACAACAAAAACCCAAGAAATTCTGAGAAAGTGTCATAGACCAATTGAGTCTAAGGAGGCATAAGAATAAATCAAAGGTAGTGTCCTGAATGGGATCGCAGTACAGAAAAAGCCCAGCACAACACACACACACACACACACACACCCCAAAAACAAAAAAAACTAGTGACATTTAACTAAAATGTGGAATTCTGTTATGGTAATGTACCAGTGTTGGTTCCCTAGTGGTAACAAATGCTCCATGGTTATATAAGGAACTAACTACAGGAAGAAATTGAGTGTGGAATATATGGGAAATCTCTGGACTATCTTTGCAACTTTTCTGTAAATCTAAAACTCTTCTAAAATAAAAAGGATTACAAAATAAAACTTCTGCAGATAACCAGGATTCAAGTCTGAGTCTTCATATTTATAGCCCAGATTCTTTCTGTAGTTTCCAGACTTATATTTAATGAAATTTAACTTTTAAAATGTATTTAGCTTTTGAATATAATTTTCAAAATGACAAAAGCATATTTCTCATATAAATACAAAATGAACATGTGCCAACAATTGTATTCAATCCATTTTATTAATGAGAGAACCAAGTAACATTTGTGAAGCTAGGAGTATGTAAGTATCTGTTTTTTAAAAGATAAGATTACTGGGTTAAAGAGAAAACGAATTAATACCTCACAGAGCAGTAAACAGAACTGTTGGAGATTTTTGTTTCACTGACCAGGAATTATTTGCATCCCTATCTGCAAAAATCTACAAATTAATCTCTGCCCATGAAAAGACGCAAAATAATCCAGTCGATAGGAAGTTGAGCCCAGGATTGCACAGGAATAAAACTCAGTAATCTCCTTTTGTTTATTTTTACAGTTTAGGGTATTTTTGTCATAAGTCTCTTTCCCATCCTCAGTGATTACGATCTTTAAATATTTTTCTTGTTTTCTTTTTAATGAAGACTTTAAAAGTTTATTAATTTTTAATTTTGTAGGTACATAGTAGATGCATATATTTATGGGGTACATGAGTCATTTTGATATAGGCATGCAATGCGTAATAATCACATCATGGAAGATAGGGTATCCATCCCTTCAAGCGTTTATCCTTTGTGTTAGAAACAATCCAATTACACTCTTATAGTTATTTAAAAATGTACAATTAAATTATTGATTATAGTCACCCTATTGTGTTAGCAAATACTACATCTTATTCATTCATTCCATTTTTTTTGCAACCATTAACCATCCCTCCCCTTCACCTGCCCCCTCCACTACTAGTACCCTTCCTAGTTTCTGTGACTATCCTTCTACTCTCTATCTCTAGGGGTTCAATTTTCTTGATTTTTAGCTCCCACAAATAAGTGAGAACATATGAAGTTTGCCTTTCTGTGCTTCACTTATCTCACTTAGCGTAATGACCTTCAGTTTCGTCCAGGTTGTTGCAAATGACTGAATCTTGTTCTTTTTTATTGCTGACTAGTACTTCATTGTATATACATACCAAATTTTCTTTATCCATTCATCTGTTGATGGACACTTAGTTTGCTTCTAAATCTTGGCTATCATGAAAAGAGTTGAAAGCTAGCATGTGAGTGAAGATATCTCTTTGAGATCCTGATTTCCTTTCTTTTGTGTATATACCCAGCAGTGGAATTGCTGGATCCTATGGTAATTCTATTTTTAGATTTTTGAGGAACCTCCAAACTGTTTTCCATAGTGGTTGTACTAATTTTCATCCTACCAACAGTGTACGAGAATTCTATTTTCTCCACATCCTTGTAAGCATTTGTTACTGTCTCACTTTTGGATAACAGCTATTTTAACTGGGCGAGATGATACTATAGTTTTGATTTGCATTTCTCTGATGATCAATGATGTTGAGCAACTTTCATATGTCCAAGATTTTTCTTGATCACACAAAGAGGCTGGTCTCTTTATGTTTGGCCTGATTATTTGCAAAGGTACAGCAAGGGTGGATTCATTAACCATATAGACCTCCTTCAATTGGAGAACCAGAGTTACCCAGAGCATTGACATCTACTAATGCCTGAGAATTAGCTCTGAGTGAAAATTTTCAAAGGAATCTCACATTGGGCTTTCAAAGACCAATGTTATTTAGTCTTGTTTCTAAAGGCTACAAAATCAAGGCTAAGATACTCCATCATATTTGATCTACAGTTACTGTACAGTTGGATGAATTTCTCTCTTTGAGGTGTCTCAAGTTTGCTAAGGTTCCTGGTTTGCCTGGGAATGACCTTTCTCTCCACCTTTTGATAAATGTCTGTTCATGTTCTTTGCCCGTTTTTTTTTTTTTTACTTATTTAAGTTTCTTACATATTCTGGGTGTTAGACCTTTGTTAGGTGCATAGTTTGTGAATATTTTGTCCTATTCTCTAGGTTGTCTGTTTTTAATTTTTAAATATGACACTCTAGGTAAGGCAACTGACTTGTCCAATTATATTCTAGTAAGAATGAGATGGTTTCTACTGAACTTATTTAAATAACTATATTTCTACAAAAAGCCTGGAGACTTGGCAAAGGTCTTGATTTTTAGATTTTGAGGGGTCAGTGTGAATAAACTACCATTTTAAAATGTTTCTGTTTAGTTCACAAAAGTAGAGTCTATTAAATTGAAGATAAGATATGGTTTCAGAAAAAAGAGAAGGATCTTCCTCAATATGTCTATAGAATTTAAAACTAGGCAAAATAAGACTAACCAGCACTGCTGTATTGTCACCTGGGTTTTCCAAAAGCCCTCTGATGTTCAGCGGTAGCTCCCTGCTGCACCACTCCAGGGACATGATTCACACAGATGCCACCTCGGGCCATGCTCTGTGAACAGCCAATGCTAAACAGATTCAGAACTTAACAGCAGTTCTTTGGAACCTTCGTGGAAAAATTAGGAGAGAGGTGGGGGAGAGGGAGAGGTAAAGCGTATTTCTCAAAACTATTAAGTATGTTGCAGGACATAGGGCACGGGGCATTATATACTTCATATTTGTGCCTGTGTGATAAAGAGATAGACAATAAAAATCATTTTCCTCTTTTTTTTTTCTCTAATAACTTCACATTTTGTTGCTAGCAAGGCTGTTGTAGAATCTTACGGAAAATTAGCCCAGAAAAATAGAAAAATTTACTCAGCTTACTTCAAATGACTCAGTGCCAACGCTGAATCCCTGTAAGTCTGAGGTATGAGTCTGTATGTACCTGTTAGAGACCAAAGTCATGTTTTTATATTTGTCTGCATTGAAAGCATTTTTCCTACCACAGAGTACATGTGAAAACAATGATCCCAGATGGAAGGCTGAGTGCTGGAGGACAACAGTGTACAGCTAAGAGGTCAGTGGTAACTTGCAGGGATAGCAACCCAATGTGCTCCAGAACTGTGCAAAAATAATGTTACTAATAATACAGAATACTGAAAGAGACAATGATCACATACCTAATGGAAGAAGGATATTTGTATCCTTTCATTTCATTTCCATGGAATTTCCAGGAATCAAAATTCATACCAGATTTATTTCATAAGTTATTTAAATACTCTCCTAATTTTAAATCACATTTAAATTTTATCTAAATTTAAAAGGGCATGCAGAGAAAAGAAATAAAGACATGCTAGTGGAAAATCAGGTGACAAGTGGAATTTACTACATTGGAGGACGGTATTGATGGCATTTCCCTGGTGGCAAAGTGTGGCCACCTCAATTTCACATCCATAGCTGGCATTTTGTGAGCACTGTGGCTGCCTGTGCAGAAATTCACTCAGATATACTGGGTTTTGCAATCTCCTTTGTAACATTTTTTCTGTGTGTGGTCTATTTACTTTGTCTGCATTTACTTTATGGAATTAGCTCAACCTAGTTTATGTCATAGGCTGCTTTTTAGTTCATGGTAATCATTGAAATACAGGGGCTGACATTAGTTTTTACAGAACCGCTATACAGTCTAGGGCTTCATTTATTAATACATTTGTTGTTTTTGTGGCCTCTTCCATATCAGTGCTCACAAACACCAACATATTTGTTTTTAGCTATGTAATTTTATATCTTTTAGCTTAAAGTAGGTAAGAAATCCTTTTGGATTCTAACACACAGTATTCTGCAAATCAACAAAACTCTGTGTGCCCATAGAAAACCACATTGCCATCACTTTCAATACAACTGCAATGAAAAGTTCAGTGCTTCTATTTTGTCCCTTCCTCCAAAACATCATATTAAACGTGGAATAAATCTTATGTACCTGTGTCTTATGCAATGTTGATATATAAAATATTTAACGATTAGGTTTCCTACTTGTTTTCCACCACAAAAGAAACCAAAAGAAACACTTACTCTTACCCCATCTTTTCTTAAGTGCCCCTGGCATGGTGAATAGCAAGAACAGACTTCTCCGAACCATAGTCCACTCCTGGTGACAATATGTCTCCATGCCCAGAAGGAGCTGAACCATTAGCCTTACCTTGGAAACCTCTCTGTACACGGTTTTCACCTCTTGCATCTGAGAAGGACAGATGATAAAGCCTTCCACCCCACTGCCAAGCTGGGTAGGCATTCAATCTCTCTGCTGGTTCCACTCTAATTAAATGTGGATTTTATGTAAACCACAACCCAGACTTTTTATGAATTCAGAATATTCAGGCTTCATTATTCTTGTCAGGCAGCAAAACTAGACCATGACAGATGAGTTTCTGAGCATTTGCTGATCATTCATCTACAAAACATAATAGTTTGATTCTTTCACTTAGGGCTATTTACAGAAACAGAAGTTGATTAATTGAAGTGCCAGCCCTGGGTAAATTCTCATTCTCTTTCTTTTGGGAATCATCATTAATAACACATTACCAAAGGAGGAATACCATGACTCACTTCCTCTAGAGAAATTATATTATTTCATTAGCCTCAAATAAGTATATAAGTATTTCTTTAACTATATTTTATTTTGTTAAACATATACTTTTATTAGAGTTCCAAATATATGGATATGTCCAACTTAAAAGCATCATAAAACATGGTAGCAATATTAAGAGTAATAATAATGTTCAACATTTATTTAAGACTGAGTATAGAAAGGTACTTAGATTTGTTATTTCAAATCCTAAACAACATTTTTGATAAATGAGCCATTTACTACCCATTTCACTGAAGAGGAAATAGAGACACAGAGATTAAGTAATTTTTCCATGATGAAAGCACTAGTAAGGAACAGTCAGGATTTAAAACTAAGCATAATTGGCCCTGAAGCTTATGCCTTTTAATCACGTTGCTATATTATACTGTGGATGCATAAAATTAGACCTCAAATGTATGGTCTAATTAAGTGATGGTGGATAGGTAGACCTATTATGTTCAATGTTGTTCAGATTCCTTACTATTTTTAAAGAAATTTTTTGGAGTCAACATAATTTCCCAAGACAACATTTATAGGAAACAAAAAATGTACTCATTCTTGAGCCACATTCGCTTCACCCCAGTGAGCTCCAGGTTCTAGAATATGAAAATGCCAACTTGGGAGTCATAAGCATGGGAACTTTAGCTAGCCACTGTCCCAGATTGCTGCTCTGTAAAATGAGAGAGGGGGCTTTCTTTATTCCCGCTTATTCTTCTACCTATGATCATTGGCTCTTATTAACCAATGTAAACTTCTAATTCGACACAGTATACAGCTGTGTTGTTTAGGGAGGCCTACCAGTGGCCCCTGTGGCTCACAAAACACCACATTTACGTAGACCCAGGCCTTCAGTAAAATCCTCTGAAAAATTCTACTTGTGGCAAAACAGTCCTCCAGACTTTAAAAGGTTACTCACAGGACTGGAGACCATAAGGGATGGCTGCAGATTTCCTTTTCCTTTCTTAATTCATGAACACGATATGTGGCAAGGGGTAGTGGCCCGTTGAGCTAGGCAGAAATAAAACAAGAGAGTTCTTTAGGAATTTATTGCTCAAGGGTTCAATATTTCTTTCTATGGTGCTGCTACGAGTCTACTGTAGACCTTGTCCTGGCATCTCTTCCAGGGGGGACAACGTGATAGGCAAGAAAACACACCAGAGTGAGGCAGAAAATCACATGCTGCCTCTTATTAGCCTTGTGACCTTGGGTTCATCACTTTACCTTCTGAACCTCACTTTCCTCATTTACCAAGTGGGGTTCCTGCCTCACCACCCAGCTGTGGCCCACTTACGTCATGTGTGATATGTGTTCTGCTGTGTGATGATGGTGGTATTCTGCTAGTGGCTAGCCCCTAGGGCCAGAGGTCTTTTACTTCGGAAACTGCAAAGTTATCTGGCATATTTTTCAGAACTTTTGACATTTCAGACTCTGAGCTTTCTCATATTTATGTATAAGTTCTATGAAATCTACATTGCAGCATCTGTCTGTTCTGCCTATCTTCTGGTTAAGGGATCGAGCCAAATTTTTATCCTCTGCAGCTCACTGTCATATTTAACAATGAGAGAAGTGTGGCTTTATCAAGCTTTCAGGAACAAAGCAATGCCACCATTTAATTTAGCATTTAATTACCATATCCCGCCTCACTGAGAAGTTGCTGGGCTCTGGCTAAGTAAACTGAGTAGAAAATGTCCGTTACTGTTTTGCTTTGAGTTTCAAAGTTTATTTCCTTCTGAGTCGTTCCATTTGGCTTCAGCCTCATCAGTTGAGTTTGGAGGGGGATGCAGTATGAGAAATAGCAAGGTTGTGAGATAGTACAGGTCTTGATATCCTGGGCCTCAAGGTTCACTGGCTAAAATCTATGCCACTGACTGTTCTGCTGAGTGAACCCCTTGGGATTTCACCTGTATTGGCTTCCTATTACTGATGTAACAAACTATGATAAACTTAGTAGCTTCAAACATCACAAATGTATTCTCTCGTGGTTCTGGAGGTTAGACATTCAAAATGAGTCTCTGAGGCAAAAATCAAGGTATCCACCAGGTTCCACTCCCTCTGGAGACTTCAGAGGAAAATTTGTCTATTTCAGCTCATGAGGCCACCTGCATTTCTGGACTCATGGCCCCTTTCTCCATCTTCAAGGAGCATCACTCCAATCTCTGCTTCTTTTTTTCACATCGCCTCTGACTCTGACTCACCTGCCTCCCTCTTATAAAAACCCTTGTGATTACATTCTGCCCGCTCAGATAATCCAGGATAATCCCTCTGTATCTAGTTTCTTAGTTTATCACATCTACAATGTCCCTTTTGGTATTAAGGTAATGTATTTATAGGTTCTGAAAATTAGGATGTGGATATCTTGCCGGGGTTAGGGGGAACATTATTCTGCCTACCACATCATCTGCCCAGGGACACTAAGATGCATTTAGGACTCACTGCCGTGTCTCTCTAGTTAACAGCTCTCATTTGGGATTGCCTGACCTCTGCCTTCCAGCAGATCCTTATCTCTCTGCAACTCTGACCCCCACCTCAATAACATGCTTATTTTCTTCTTGGCTTGTTTATCTTGGAAATTTAGTTTATCTCGGCAGAGGAAAGAGTAGTTGCCATGACAACCCATATGATCCAGCAATCCGACTCCTGGGTATATACCCAAAAGGAAGAAAATCAATATATTGAAAAGGATATGTGCATTCCCGTGTTTGTTGCAGCACTATTCAAAATAGTCAAGGTTTGGAAGCAACCTAATGAGGTAATATGATAAAAGCTACACACAAAGACATATATGTGTATATGATGAAAGTAATACACAAAGGTGCTTACTCAGAACCTGGTAGGTGGCAGAACTGGGATTTGAAGAGAAGAGTCTATTTAAGTGCTGAGCATACTGCCTCTCGATCAAGTAGACTTACTTTCTTCTGTCTCAAAAAATGTTACAGCCTGTCCCAGAATAAGAGCTATCTCAACTCTTTCCAACATTAACCTTGATACCTGGATTTTATCTTTTTCTACCTCTTCTGGAACATTGGACCATCACTTGTTTCTTCTGCATTCTTGATCTCTCCATTATCTTTTTTAATTTTAAATTTTTGTGAGTGCATAGTATGTATATAGCTTTATGGGGTACATGAGATATTTTGATACAGGCATGCAATGTCTAATCGCTCTAGCTAGGACTTCTGGTACTGTGTTGAATGACAGTGGTGAAAGTGGGTAACCTTGTTGTGTTACAGATCTTAGAGGAAAGGCTTTCAGTTTTTCCCCCACCCAGTATGATACTAGTGGTGGGCCTGTCATACATGGCTTTTATTATGTGGAGGTATGTTCTTTTTATAGCTAGTTTTTTTTTTTTTTTTTTTGAGGGTTTGTTTCTTGAAGGGATGTTGAATTTTATCAAATGTTTTTCAGCATTAATTGAAATGATCATTTGGTTTTTGTTCTTCATTCTGCTGATAAGGTGTACCACAGTGACTGATTTATGTATGCTGAAACACCCTGCATCCCTAGATTAAATCCCACTTGGTCATGATAAATGATCTTTCTAATGTATTGTTGAATTTGGTTTGCTGGTATTTTGTTGAGGGTTTTTGCATTAATAGTCATCAGATATACTGACATGGAGTTTTCTTTTTTTGATGTGTTTTTGGCTGGTTGGTATTAGAATAATACTGGCCTATAGACTAAGTTTGGAAGTAGTCCCCCTCTCCTCTATTTTTCAGAATAGTTTTAACAGGATTGTTATTAGTTCTTCTTTATATTTGTGGTAGAATTTGGCAGTAAAGATGTTGGGTCCTATGCTTTTCTTTACTGGAAGACTTTTGATTATGGCTTCGATCTCATTACTTTTTATTCGTCTGTTCAGATTTTGAGTTTCTTTGTGGTTTAATCTTTTTAGGTTGTACGTGTCTAGGAATTTATCCATTTTCTCTTAATTTTCCAGCTTTGGGCATGTAGTTGCTCCTAGTAGCCACTAATAATCCTTTAAATTTCTGTGGTATCAGAGGCAATGTCTCTGTTTGCACCTCTGATTTTATTTATTTGGATCTTCTCTTTTTTCCTAGTCTGGCTAAATTAGTTAACTTTGTTTATCTTTTTAAGAAATCAAATTTTCATTTCATTGGTGTTTTGTTTTGTTTCCTTCATTTCAATTTTCTTTATTTCTACTCTGATTTTTATGACTTCTTTTTTGAGTTTTGTTTGCACTTGCTTTTCTAGTTATTTAAGATATATCATTTGCTTATTTGTTTGAAATTTTTCTTTTCTGTTTTTGATACAGGCTCTTATACCCATATATTTTCTTTTTAGTACTAGTTTCACTGTATCTCATAGGTTTTGATATATTGTGCTTCCATCATGATTTGCTTCAAGAAATCTTTCAATTTCCTTAATTTCTTTATTTAATCACTGATCTTTCAGGCGTATATCATTTAGTTTCCATGTGTTTGTATAGTTTCCAAAATTATTCTTGTTATTAATTTCTAGTTTTATTCCTTTGCAGTCAGAGAAGATGCTTGATATTATTTTTTGAATTTTTAAAAATCTATATATATTTTATTGCACTTTAGGTTCTGGGGTACATGTGCAGATCATGCAGGATTGTTGCATAGGTACATACATGGCAAGGTGGTTTGCTGCCTGCATCCCCCCGTCACCTATGTCTGGCATTTCTCCCCCATGTTATCCCCTCCCCAACCTCCCTACCCCCCCACTGTCCCTCCCCTAGTCCCCCCCAATAGACCCCAGTGTGTGATGCTCCCCCTCCCCTGTGTCCATGTGTTCTCATTGTTCAACACCCATCCATGAGTGAGAACATGCAGTGTTTGCTTTTCTGTTCTTGTGTCATTTCGCTGAGAATAATGGTTTCCAGATTCATCCATGTCCCTACAAAGGACATGAACTCATCATTTTTTATGGCTACATAGTATTCCATGGTGTATATGTGCCACATTTTCCTTGTCCAGTCTATCATCGGGCATTTGGGTTGGTTCCAGGTCTTTGCTATTGTAAACAGTGCCTCAATGAACATATGTGTGCATGTGTCTTTATAATCAAATGATTTATAATCTTTTGGATATATACCCAGTATATATCCAATGGGATTGCTGGATCAAATGGAATTTCTTAAGACTTGTTTTATGACCTTCCATAGTCTATCTTTGAGAATTAACTATGTACTGAGGAGAAAAAAAAATGTGTATTCTGCAGCCGTTGGATGAAATGTTGTGTAAATATCTATTAGATCCATTTGGTCTGTAGTGCAGATTAAGTCCTGTGTTTCTTTGTTGATTTTCTGTGTTAAAGATCTATCCAATGCTGAAAGTGAGTTGTTGAAGTCTGCAGCTATTATTTTATTAGGATATATCTCTCTATAGCTCTAATAACATTTGCACTGTATATCTGGGTGCTCTCATATTGGGTACATGTATATTTACAATTGTTACGTCCTCTTGGTGACTTGGCCCCTTTATTATTATATAATGACCTTCTTTGTCTCTTTTCATCATTTTTGTCTTAAAATCTATTTTGTCTGAAATAAGTGTAGCTATTCCTGCTCCCTTTTTTTTTGTTTTCATTGGCATAATATCTTTTTCCATACCTTAATTTTCAGTCTATATGCATCTTTATAGGTGAGGTGTGTTTCCTGTGGGCAACAGATCACTGGGTCTTTAAAAAAAATTCATTCAGACACTTTGTCTTTCAATTGGAGAGGTTAGATCATTTACATTCAATGTTATTCTTAAGACTTAACTCCTGCCATTTTAAAATTTGTTTCCTTGTTATTTTGTAGTCTTCCCTTCCTTCTTTTTTTATATTTCCAGTCTTCATTTAGTGAAGGTCATTTTCCCTGGCAATACAATTTAATTTCTGGCTTTTTATTTTTTGGGTATCCATTGTATATGTTTTTGATTTGAGGTTACCATGAGGCTTGCAAATACTTTCTTACAACTCTAAAAGGGTAGTTTATGAAATCAGTTTATGACAACTTAACACTGATTTCATAAACTCTACCCTTTAACTTAATCTCCCTCCCTGCTTTTTAACTTTTTTTTTTTTTATGTCTTTTATATTGTCTTGGTCTTGAAAAGTTATTGTAGTTACTGGGAATGTCCAACACTTACTGATAAGTACAAAACTCAGATGATTTCTTCTTGCTCATTGATATCCTTTTCTTTCAGATTGAGTAACTCCTTTTAGAATTTTTTTTTTTCTTAGAACAGTTCTGGTATTGATGAAATCCCTCAGCTTTTGTATGTCTGGGAAAGTTTTTATTTCTATTTCATGCTTGAAGGATATATTCACTGAATATTTTATTCTAAGGTAAAATATTTTTTTTCTTTTAGCACTTTAAATATGTCATGCCTTTCTCTCCTAGTGTGTAAGGGTTTCCACTGAAAAATCTGCTGCCAGATATGTTAGAGCTCCATTGTACATTATTTTCTTTATTTATCCTTGACCTTTGGGAATTTGATTATTAAATGTCTTCAGATAGTCTTCTTTGGGTAAAATCTGCTTGATATTCTATAACCTTCTTGTACTTGAATTTGATCTCTTTCTCTAGGTTTGGGAAATTCTTTGATAGTATCCCTTTGAGTAAACTACCCCAATCTCTTTCTCTGACTTCTCTTTAAGACAAATAACTCTTAGATTTGCCCCTTTTAGGCTATTTTCTAGATTTTGTAGGTGTGCTTCATTTTTTAAATATTCTTTTTCCTTTTGTCTCCTCTCATTGTGTCTTTGCAAATAGCTTGTCTTCAAGCTCACTAATTCTTTGTTCTGCTTGATCAATTCTGCTATTAAGAGACTCTGATGCATTCTTCAGTGTGTCAATTGCATTCTTCAACTCCAGATTTCTGCTTGACTCTTTTTAATTATTTTAATATCTTTTCTAACTTACCTGATAGAATTCTGAATTCCTTATCTGTGTTATATTGAATGTCTGTGAGTTTCTTTAAAACAGTTATGTTGTATTCTCTGTTTGAAAAGTCACATATCTTTGTTTCTCCAGGATTGGTCGCTTTTGCATTACTTATTTCATTTGGTGAGGTAATGTTTTCCTGCATGGTCTTGATGTTTGTGGTTATTCATTGGTGTCTGGGCATTGAAGACTTACATATTTATTGCAGTCTTCTCAGTCTGGGCTTTTTTGTATCCGTCTTTCTTGGGAAGGCTTCTTAGGTACTTGAAGGGACTTGATCCATAAGCCCAATAATGCTGTGTTCTTGCAAACTCATAGAGGTACCACTTTGGCAGTCTTGGATAAGATTTGGAAGAATTCTCCAGATTATCAGGCAGAGGCTCTTTTTCTCTTCTCTTACTTTCACCTAAACAAACAGAATCTCTCTCTTTCTCTGTGCTGAGCTACCTGGAGCTACAAGTAGGATGATGCAAGCACTTCTGTGGCCACCACCACTGGGACTGCATTGGGTCAGAACTGAAGCCGGTACAGCACTGGGTCTTATCAACGGACCTCTGTAACCGCTAGCTGGCTACTGACTGTTCACTCAAGGGCTTTGGGCTCTACAATCAACAATTGGGAAAGCCAGCCAGGTCTGTGTCCTTCCCTTAAAGGCAATGAGTTACCCTAGGCCCCAGGCAGGTCCAGCGATGCTGTCTGGGAGTCAGGGACTTGTGTTCTATTCTTCTGTGGCTAAGCTGATCCTCAAACCCCTCAGGACAAAGTCCTTCCTGCTCTGTCCTCCCCTTTCCACAGGCAGGGCAGTTTTCCCTTGTGGCCACCACCACTACAGGCCCATAGGGAATATGGCCAGGCCACCACTGATGTTTACTTAAAGCCCAGGGGCTCTTCAGTCAGCATATGGTGAATGCCACCAGGCATGGGACTCAAAGCAGTGGACTCTGGGACCCCAATAGACCTGGACTCTGGGACCCCAATAGTCTGCTTGGTGCTGTACCCCACTGTGGCCTAGCTGGTACTTAGGGTGCAAGAGTTTTCCATTTGCTTTTCTTATCAGGAGTCTCTCACTGTAGCCACCACAACTGGTAATCTCACTTGAAGCCAGCAAGTCTCAGAGTCTCACCCAAGGCTCATGGTGTACTACGTGGATATCACTATTGGTTATTCAGGAACCAAGGGCTCTTTAGTCAGCAGGCAGTGAATCCTGCCAGGACTGGGTCCTTCCCTTCAAGGCAGTGGGTTTCTTGCTGGCCCAGGCTGGGTCTAGAAAAGTCCAGGAACTGGTGCAGGGAAAGGTGATCTCACAACTGGGCAGAGTTCCCTATCCCTCTGCCTAGTTCCCTATCTTATTATGGCAGAACTGGTATCCTAGATGCATGACAAGTCCTCCTTACTCTTCACTGTCCTTGCCTCAAGCAGAAGGAAGGAGACACTTGTTGCTGTGAGATCCACTGCCTGGGGCTGGGGGGAGGGGTAGTGCAAGCACATCCTTATTTACCTTGTCTGGTATCTCATGATGTCATATGCTACACTGTCCACTGGCTTTAAGTCCAGCTTAGCACTAGGAGTTGCCTAGGGGTGCCCCTTGTGTCCTAGACTGCCTTTCAAGTTTCCCTTGGACTCCAGAGCTCTTTAGTCCATGGTAGCGAGGCCTGCCAAAAAAGTCAATTCTGACAACTGGGACTGGTGATTCTTCTCTGGCTATGGCTGGTCTAAATCCTCCCTCCATGGGCAGCCATTGGCTGAACACATCACTGTTTTGCTCTTTGTGGTGATAAGGCAGCATTGAGTTTAATGCCAAGTCCCTCCAGTCACTGTGCTCTCCCTCTCCCCAAACATACACTTTCTCTCTCCACATCATATGGCCACTGCCAGGGGATGGAGAGGTGGTGATGGCAATTTAAGACTGTTCTCCTACCCTCTTTAGTGCTTCTTTCAGCAATATGAAGTTAAAGCCAGGTACTGTGGTTGCTCACCTGATTTTTGTTTTTTGTGATGGTGCTTTAAATGTGTAGTTAGTTGTTAAAATTTGGTGTTTCTGCAGGGGGAACAATTGATGGAGGCTTTCATTCAGCCATCTTGCCTCTCCATCATCTTTATCTCATCCTCTTCAGTTTACCAATGTGCATGTCTAAAAATTATATTTTCCAAAATTGTCCCTACTTTTTCATTGTTTCACCTGATATCTATCCTTCACTTTACCATATTTCTGAAAGAAGAGTGCACACCCACCATTTCTCTATTTTGTTCTTTGGGTCGATATAGTCTTACGTTAAAAAAGTTTCTACCTTATCCATCCTGTTTGCAAAATGTCACCATGTCTGCCACACAGTTCATCTTTGAAGCTTTTCCTCCTTGTCTTTCCAAAACATTTCAATCTTTTGATTCTTTTTCTTCTGGTTAGTTGATTCTGTGGTTGGCTTCCTCTCTTATGGATCTTTTCTGTCTTCCTTCATAATTGCACTATCCTCCATGAATACACCTCAATATTCAACTACTCAAACTAAATTTCTAGCCCCAAACTTGAGTTCTGCATGCCACCTGCTAATTGCACATTTTTCCCTGAATTTCTGCCAACTCTTCAAATGCAGTGTGCAAATGTGAGCTCATTTATTCAGTAGAATTGCTTAGATGTTTACCATGTGCCAAGTTATTTGCTGTGAATATGATGTAGGATTCAGGGAATCTAATGGAAGAGAGAGAGGCAGCTACATCATTATAATGCAGTTTAGAGGATCTATGGTAGACAGATGTGCTCAGGGATACAATGAAAGCATAGAGGAAGGTCCTCATGCAACCTGAACAGAGAATTAGAACAGAGGTATTATTGACAGGACAACAGAGGAGGATAGGTGGTGGAGGAGCAGGAAAGAATGGCCCAATCCAGAGGGGGTTGTATAGAGCAGAACACACAACTGAGTGAAGGAAATACGTAGTTTCTATTCAGTGATAAGCTCTTCTTCATAATCAGCGAGACCTCCTTCTTCTTCAAGTAGTGGCTTCATGCATGTGAAAACATTTGGAGTCGTTCCTGGCTTAACTGAAGTGTCCAGTGAATATTTGTTGAAGAGCAGGAGGAGTAAATTTAGATGCTACCATTTCACAGATCATGGTTGATGCTCAGGTCATAGTTTGAGGGTCCCTTGTCTGTGTTAGCTGAGGTCTCCATAAGGTTCTCCTGCAGGGTACCTCTCCTGAAGCCCTTTCCTCTTGGCCTTAGGTGGTTGCGACCTCATCTACCTGCCTTGTGCTTATGTCTGGCTTCCTTTTGTACCTAGAACCCTATTTTCTAATTTCTTTACTATTCAAACAGTCTCCAAGAAAGGATCTGAGCACATTCATTGGCACTGTATATCCTGACCTACTGGCCTTTACCCCTATAAGTCCCCTGGCAATATTTAATGGAAACATTATGACTTATTAGGATTTCAGACTTTTGAAGGTGAAGAAAGTGGTATTTTTTTAAAAAGAGACAGTGGCCCTTCACCCCTTCATGAAGTCAGACCTGACTATTTTAGGGCTCACTCAACTGCCCAGAGGCCATCAGCCTTTCCCCAAATTCTTGGGTTTGGAGAAAGACTATCGGGGATGTTGAGTGCTTTGGAAAACTGAAACTTGCACACATTTCCTAGAGTGCAGCTTGCTCTAGGCTCTGGCTGGTGAAAGCATGTGAAAATGCTTTCATGCAAGTCCAGTATTGCCAAATCCACTAGTGATTCCAGAAATCAGATATCTATGTGAAATATTCCCAATTAAAAAGCATTGGAATCTAAGTTACATTTTTATTTTATTTTATTTTTGAGATGAAGTCTCACTCTGTTGCCAGGCTGGAGTACAGTGGTGTGATCTTGGCTCACTGCAGTCTCCGCCTCCCAGGTTCAAGCGATTCTCCTGCCTCAGCCTACTGAGTAGCTGGGATTACAGGCATGCGCCACCATGCCCAGCTAATTTTTGTATTTTTAGTATAGACAGGGTTTCACCATATTGGTCAGGTTGGTCTTGAACTTCTGACCTCATGATCTGCCTGCCTTGGCCTCCCAAACTCCTGGGATTACAGGCGTGAGCCACCATGTCTGGCTGCTAAGTTACATTTTTGAGAAAACATTGCATAAACCAAGTGAAGCACCTCTCTGGATGACCTCCTACCTGCAGGCCTCCAGCTAATAATCTCTGACACTTAGCAAATGACAGCGCAAAGGCTGGTAGCCCAACTAGAAGAGAAATGTCCTAAAAATCTCTTATATCAAAAGCACCAAAAAATAACTCAGTAGAGTTAAATATGGGACAACAACATGACACAGCTCTTGAGAAGTCTCTTTACTCAGACATGAAAATCAGCCAATGTGCCTTTGCTGTCATCCCAGTCCTGTAAGACATACCAGTGTACGTCTTCTGGATTCCAGACGATCATTTCTTGCTGAGTTTTCCACCCACTGAACTGGAGATCCAGAGAGGGAGGTTGGTCAGCACTAGACTGTGGAACAGAGAAAGCAAAAAATACCTTGACCCGTTGGCCTTTGTCTGAAAGCATCATTATTTTGAGAGAGGTCTGTGAAGTGCTAAAAAAAAAAAAAAAAGGGCAGAGAGCCCAGTCTATGTGCTCTTCTACACAGAACGGGGCTATAGATGGTAAATTGAGCATGAAATAAAACAGCACATCACGGGCTTGGCAGAGCTGCTCACGTAATATGGTGGCTGAGTCTCCTCTCAGTATGGAAAACTCTCTTCTTCTTAAGCCACTCCTCCTTTATACTCCAGGTTACCATTACCATTCTGGGAGAATTTACACTGAAATATTATATATATCTGATTCAAGCCTTCTTTTTGCAGTAAGACCATGAAAGCCCCTCTGGTAAAGAATGTCACTAAGCATAAATTATGCAAAAACCTTGATTTGCATAAAATGATTTACCTTTCAGACATTCTTATTTGTGCATGTCAAAGCAACTTGCACCTTTTAGCACAATCAATGCAATTGATTTGTTCAGTGAGACGCAGGAATGATTGAGGCACTGTAGAACTCATCATCTTATTTCAAGGTAAAGAGTCGTTCATGACCTATAGAACTGACTTTGTTCAAATGGCAGTTCTGAATCAAAGTAAGTGAGTCATATGTTTATTTAAAGAATCTTCCTAGCTAGATGCCATTCTCTCCATCCTCTCTCTCTTTTCTTTCTCCCTACTTACCTACCCCTTCTCCTCTATTAACTTTAGGATTTTTAAAAATTCCTAACAAAGAATTTAATCCTGGCTAACTTAAGCAGAAGTGTGTGTGTGTGTGTGTGTGTGTGTGGGGGGGGTGCGCGCGCGCGCCAACTTCTTTCCATTTTCTTACTAGATATTCAATCAGATTATGCCCCAGTCTCCCTTGCAAATAGATAAAACCATGTAACAGAGTTCTGGCCAATGGAATGTGTAGAAGTAACGTGGGCCCTGCCAGGTGAGTAGTAGAAAACCCTCTCATGGACACCTTACCATTCTCTTTCTCTAATCTGCCAATGAAGTGATGAGGACTCTGAGGATTTAGAGCGTAGCTATTTCTAGCTGTCAGTCTGTTATTTGTTTTCTTAAATTTGCAGTCCACTAGGAAGCCATATGTGGTGGGTGAGTTTGACCACAACCAAAATGGTCTATACTCTGTGGAGTGAGAAAAATCCACTCACCATGGACTTGAATAGTGCAGTGATGCCCAGTTTCTTAAGTTCCCATATGCTCATCCTCAAATTCTGTATTTCCCTCATTGAGACCATTCACAAGTGGCTCCTGGGCTAGCCCAAGCCATGGACTGGCACTGGCCTGTGAATGAAAGTTTGCATGGCACTAATCTGGAAAGAAGCAGTGCCATGTTGGAAGGAACCTGGTCCCCGAGCCACTGCTTGGAGTAGAGCTGCCCAGAAAAACCAGCCAACCAGGGACACCTGAGTTGTCACTTTGATGAACAACAATAAAAATATCTATATTTTATTTAGCTTCTGAAATTAGGGGTCATTTGACAGAACGTAACTAATAAAGCAGATTATAGGTACAGGAGTGCTTACCCTCTTCCTGCCAGAAAGCAGTCTCTCTCCTGCCTGGGCATTAAAGGTTAGGAAGCAGGAAACACACTGGATAAAAATAAGAGGAAAACCCCAAATCAGAGCTTGAAAATAGAGGTAAAAATGACATACTATTTTTTCATCGCACATTTTTTTTCCTAATCACCAAAATGATGTACATATTCATCCTCACTTTTGGCAGTGTCTCCAATGCCTCCAGAATGAATGACTCAAGATGCAAAGCGGCCCTTGACTCTGGTGATGCCTCTGTGTCAGACACTATTGTCAATTTCACGTCTCTTCTCTCTCTCTCTCTCACACACACACACACACACACACACACACACACACACACAGAGAGAGAGAGAGAGAGAGAGAGAGAGAGAGAGAAATGTAGAAAAGTATCTGAGGGTAGGAATAAAAAACTGCTTTTGTCTTCTCTCCAGTGAGAAGGGCATGAGCATACAGCTGAAGCTCCAGATAGTTTTACTGAATCACTTGGTAAATATGAACATCCTCATTTTGGTAGCCGTGTGGTATATTATCTCCATTTTGCCATCCCTTTAGCCCCCACTTGCTCAGCTGCAGGACCTCAAGGACACCCTCTTCAGCTTCCCTCTTCCACCCACCCATCAACTGCCAAGTTTCCCAGGAGTTCCTTGTTGGGCAGTTCTCTGGATGGCCTTGGACTGATCCTATTCCCCCTTCCATCTCTCTCTTGTAGTTCTCAAGAGTAACTGTAGAATGTGCTGAGGATGCAACAGCCTGAGATAGGAACCAACCAGAACAGCTCAGGGTCTGCTCCATTTCTCCCCTAGAAATCGGATGTTCTTTGGTGCTTTAACCCAGTATGTCATGTTGTCCCTGGGATGTATAACCCAGGGCAGGCTCCATGCGGGGGTCCTTCAGCTGCAGTGTAAGTGAGGTACACACAGATGAGGAAATTCCATTCACCCGAGGGAGCTTTCCTGAGCCTTGGGGGACCAACTTGCAATGAGCTCTAGGCCTCTGTTGTTCCCATCTGCAAATCAAACATCCACTTCATATAACTTGTCGTGCTTAAGTGGGGCCTGTCTCAGCAGACTCGCACAAGCTGGTAACCAGCGCATAGTAAACATGATTCACATTTCTCATTTATGCTCAGGACATGTTCACTTAATCTTTTCATCTCTAATCTGCTTTTGAGGTTTCCATGGGCATCTGAGCCAGCCATGTCTCTCATATAATCCTACTCCCTGGGATGCCAGCACATCGCCACTGCCCAGCAGGTATTGCATTTACCCTCTGGTCACCAGCCTGGGCATCAGGGAGGCACCACTGGAAAATAATGGCCTTCTCTCCACCACTCTATTGTGACAAGCCCGTGGGCATTGGAATCAAACAGAATTAGGTCCAAAACTCCAATCTTCCTCTGTGATTTTGGATAAGTCACTATATCTCTAAACCTATGTTTAACAAGCTATAAAAGAGTGGGTTAATAGTAGCCCTGAAGTGATAGTATATGTTTCAGAATTAAATGAGAAAACACATGTAAAGCCCCCGGAAGGATAATTAGCCCATTTAGTAAGCCTTCGATAAAGATTAGCCACCAGAATTATTAACAGAACAACTATTGATGTCAACAGAGTTATAAACAATTATTGATATCATCAGAGATGAATATTTCCTCTTCTGTTCTGTACTACTGAGTTCTCAGTCCTAGACCTGGGTTTCTCTTAATCCTATGATAGTAAGATTTTAAATAAGAACCTCAGTCTCTTTCTATAGTCACTGACTCTTTATAGTGACATTTGTCCCACTTGCCTATGGGACTCGGGGTTTACTGAAGTATGGACATAGGAGAGGAAACTTACTATTCCCTTTTTTCATATATTTATTTGTCTGACTACCTAAACACTGGCATTTATTTTGATTTTTTTATGTAAAGTTACAAAACATGCTCCTGCTATTAAAGACGTGTGCATGAAGAAAATATTTGTTTTTTCTGAACATTTGAGCCAGACAAACACACTTTCTGGTGATACATTGTGCCCCAATGGCTTTTTCTGATGAAGAGGCTCATGACTTATAGTGAAAGGCTGTAGCTGCCCATATTGCAGTTATTACCATATAAATGCTTATCTCTGTCATGGATGTGTATAATCATGAAATATGCTACCTTCCAAGTAGGAATGTGCAACAGATTGGTTTGCAGAACATTATAGCATCTATAGTAATGCAATGTTTATGGCTGAATTATCTTTTTCAGTATAAACAGGTGTAATAATTTCCTCCTAATATGTCAGTATGAACTTTCCTAGACTTGACTAAATGCCAAAAACAGATGATTTTGCTGGCACATGTGAACAACCTCAGCAGTCCCCCTGGTATTAGAATAACTTACGTATTACACTTTAAATATTCTGTCTATTCCAAGCCATAAAATAGTTTGAATGTTTTTGAGTGAATCAACTGATCAACAATTTGAAGACTTACTTTTGAAATCTAGATTTTTGAAATCTGAAGAGGCACTAACATGCATCTTGCTTTCAAATTCAATAACCTAAATGGCATCAGCTTGGAAACTGTGGATGGCTTGGTGTCTCATCTCTGATGTAGGCAAAATTATCATGAAGGTGGGATCTTTATTGTTTACCATTGTATCTTCAGGGTCTGGGACTTGCCAATTAATCATTTATTGAAAGGATTCACAGCTTAGTAAATACCTGTGAATTGAATTCTGTTTTTCTTTGGAGACTCTCCTTTCCCCCTTGTGATCATCACCATGAGCCTGTGAGCTTGAATGTCCTTGCCGAGGACCACTGTGCCTTTCCCCCAATCTTTCACTCATCCGTTTCAACCCACTTGTTTGTAGCAAGCACACTCACAGTGGTACCTGTGCCATGGATATTTGCAATAAACAAGGAGCAGAAACCTTAAAATGAAAGAATAGCAATCTGACTGGTAAACTTTCAGGCAGAATGATAAATTCTGATATCTGGTCCTTCTCAGAGCCCCAGTGTCGCACTCATTTGTGGTCACTAACTCTCATCTGTCTAATATTGCTCTGTTGTGCTTACAAAACAACTGGATTTAATTGTGCAAGTGCACTACTGTTTTCAAATAACTATTTTCAATTACAAACAAAAGTGGGTGTTTTAATGTTTTGAATGCAAGGGCCAACCTGTATACTTTCATGTACAGCTTCTTTTACATATTTGACTCTTGATTGCTTCTTAATAAGGTATCTCATTTCCACCAGTGGTATTAGTCAGTGTTAATATTTGGACCAGCATGCTGCATATCCTAATTCTCTGAAGCGTGCTGCTAATAGCTGAACCCAAACAAACAAACCACGTCACTTTAGTTAATACTTATATTAATTTATTTCAAATATAGGTATATATTTTTAAGTAAAATATACCAGATTTAGATTCTGCCAAGAGTAACACAGATTCCAAGAACATTGGCTTCAACAGAAGTTTGTTTCTCAAGCCTAGAAATGGTATTCTAGCACTGCCTCTATGAAATCACCTGTGATCCAGCTTACTGTTCCATCTAGCATGGAGATTCAATATTCAGGGTCCCAGATGGCTGCTGAAAACCCACCCATCAAAATCTTATTTCACACTGCAGAATGAAGGGAAGAAAAAGGTATTGTATTAGTCCATTTTTACACTGCTATAAAGAACCCCAGAATGGGTAATTTATAAAGAAAAGAGGTTTAGTTGACTCAGAGTTTTGCTTGGCTGGGGAGGCCTCAGGAAACTTACAATCACAGCAAAAGGCAAAGGGGAAGCTAGGCACATCTTACATGGTGGCAGAAGAGAGAGAGAGCAGAGAAGTATCACACTTTTAAATCATCACCTCTTGTGAGAACTCACTCACTATTATGAGAACAGCATGGGGGAAGCCCACCCCCATGATCTAATCACCTCCCATGAGTTCCCTCCCCTGACACATGAGGATTAAAATTCCACATGAGATTTGGGTGGAGACACAGAGCCAAACCATATTATTTCATCCATGATCGCTCCCAAATATCCTGGCCTTCCCACATTTTAAAACCTCATCATACCTTCCCAACAGTCCTCCGAATTCTTAACTCATTTCAACATTAACCTCAAAGTCCAAGTCCAAAGTCACCTCTGAGACAAGGCTGATCCCTACCACCTATAAGCCTGTAAAATAAAAAACAAGTTAGTTACTTTCAAGATACAATAGGGGTACAGGCATTTGGTAAAGGCTTCCATTCCAAATGGGAGAAACTGGATAAAACAAAGGGAATATAGGCCCCATGCAAGTTTTCAAGTCAGTGGGGCAGTTATTAAATCTTAAGACTCCAAAATAATCTCCTTTGACTTCATGTCTTACATCCAGGACATGTTGATGCAAGAGTTGGGCTCTCAAGGCCTTGGACAGCTCCACCCCTGTGGCTCCACAGGGTTTAGGCCCTGTGGCTACTTTCACAAGCTGGCTTTTGCAGGCACACAATGTAAGCTGTCAGTGGATCTATCATTCTGGGGTCTGGATGACAGTGGCTTTATTCTCAAAGCTCCACTCGGCAGTGCTCCAGTGTGAACTCTGTGCTTCAACCCCATGTTTCCCCTCTGCACTGCCGTCGTAGAGGTTCTTCATGAGGGCTCTACCAATGCAATGGACTTCCTCCTGGACACGCAGGTGTTCTCATACATCCTTTAAAATCTAGGCAGAGGCTCCAAACTCTTGCCTTCTGTGCACCTGTGGGCCTAACACCATGTAGAAGTTACCAAGGCTTGGGCTTTACCCTCTGAATCAATGGCCTGAACTGTACCTTGGTTTTTAACCACAGCTGGAGCTGGAGGTGCCGGGACATGGGTCACTATTTCAAGAGGCTATACAGAGCAGAGGATACCTGGGCCTGGCCCAGGAAACCATTTTTGCCTCCTAGGCCTCTGAGCTTGTTATGAGAGAGGATGCTGTGAAGGTCTCTGACATGTCCTGGACACATTTTCCCATTGTCTTGGCTATTGACATTTGGCTCCTTTTACTTATGCAAATTTCTGCAGCCTTGAATTTCTCCCCCAGAAATTGGCTTTTTCTTTTCTACCACATGGTCAGGCTGAAAATTTTCCAAACTTTTATGCTCTGCTACCCTTTTAAACATAAGCTCTAATTTCAGACCTTGTCTTTGAGAATTTATATGACTGTACACTTTTGGAAACAGCCAGGTCACTTCTTGAATGCTTTGCTGCTTAGAAATTTCTTCTGCTAGATAATCCTAAATCATCTCTCTCATGTTCAAATTTCCATAGATCTCTAGGGGAGAGGCAAAATGCCACCAGTCTCTTTGCTAAAGCATAGCAAGAGTAACTTTTATTTCTATTCCCAATAAGTTCCTCATCTCCATCTGAGACCACCTCAGCCTGGACTTCATTGTCCCTATCACTATCAGCATTCCAGTCACAACCATTCAACAAGTCTCTAAGAAGTTCTAAACTTTCCCTCATCTTCCTGTCTTCTTCTGAGCCCTCCAAACTGTTCCAACCTCTGCCCATTACCCAGTTCGAAAGTTGTTTCCACATTTTTAGGTATAGCAGTGCCCCACTCTCCTGGTACCAGTTTTATGTATTAGTTCATTTTCACATTGCTATAAATAACCACCTGAGACTGGGTTATTTATTTAAAAAAAAAAAGTGGTTTAATTGATTTACATGATCCAGTGGGAGGTAATTGAATCACAGGGGCAGATTTTTCCTGTGCTCTTCTTGAGTTAATGAGTAAGTCTCATGAGCTTTGATGGTTTTATAAAGGGGAGTTCTCCTGTACATGCTCTTTTGCCTGCCGCCACCTAAGATATGACTTTGCTCCTCCTTTGCCTGCTGCCATGATTGTGAGGTCTCCTCAGCCATGTGGAACTGTGAGTCAATTAAACCTCTTTCCTTTATAAATTTTGGGTATGTTTTGGGTATGTTTTTATTGGCAGAGTGAGAACAGGATAATACAGTTTGTATTATTTTATAAAGTAATTTAATTTTTATTTTGTAATTTCACACTATCAGAAATTAAAAATAAGTTTTACTCTTCACTGTAAGTGCATATTATAGTTAATAAGCACCACTTCATCATTGTATCAAAACTGTAACTAAAAATTCTCAATGTCAAAAGAATTTGAGATATACTAACATTGACAATACCAATGGATTTTTTGAATAGAGGTGAGAGTGGCTAAGAGTTCAACTCTTTCCATCGAATGCAGTCTCTTAATAGCACTTTCACTTAAAGATGATTATTTAATAAGATTGCCAAATCTGCAGCAATAAGACTATCATCAAAAAGAAGCAGTGATGTACTGCAGAAAATGCTTAATGCATATAACCACAGGTCTCCTGGCTCATGTCTATATCCAATAAGAAAAGTAATAAAGAAGAAAAAAAAGTACCTGGGCTGTGAGTAGATATTAAAGTTTGAATATTAACATTCATGCATTTACTTGATTTAGGGACTGTCTTGGAAGCCTTCCCATTTGCTTTGTAATTCTGTTAGTCTTCATTATTGGACCCCTTAGTCCTTACATGAGAAGTAAGAGAAAGAAATTAACAAGCAGAGATTGAGACCCCAGGAGTGCCAAGAAGTGACCTCCTTAGGGAAAGACAAAACAAACACAAAACAGAACTAGTTCAAAATTTTTTTGTGTGGAATTGTGAGACCATTTATTTCACGGACATATGACACCATGTGTCACTACAGTCATCTTTATAAACTGCACCATTCACAGGTAATAATAATAAGCTCAGGTTATAAAATGTATTGAATATCTTTTACGAAGTTTCCAAAGATGAATGATTCTTATTTTTTTCCCGTTTTTTCCTCACAACATTATGATAAACTGATGGCTCTAAAGTGTATGAAAAAGGAGCTGAAATGTAGTAAGTCCTCAGTGATGTTAGCTGTTATTACCTATAACTTTTTATTATCTATAACTAGTTATTATTTGCAACTATAACAAATGTCATGATTGTAATTTGTTTTGGTCTGTTTTGTGCTGCTATAACAGAACACCATAGCCTGGGTAATTTATTATAAAACAGAAATTTATTTCTCACAGTTCTGGAGGCTGGAAAGTCCAAGATCAAGGCCCTGGCATCTGGAATCCTCACATGGCAGCAGGCAGGAGGGCAAAAGGGAACGAATGCTGTTTTTTCACATGATGGAAGAGCAGAAGAGAGTGAATCCACTCCCTCAAGACCTTTTGTGATGCCATTAATTTATTCATAATGGCAGAGCCCTCATGACCTAAACACCTTGAGACAGGCTCAATCTCCCAACACTGTTGCACTAGGGATTAAATTTCCAACACATGAATGTTAAGGGACGTATTCAGACCATAGCATCATTACCTCTTGGCTTGCCTCAGCCTTGATAATGATCGGTCTTAATGTCTTTCATTTCATATCAGCATATCCTGATTCCATTCTGAAGGCACAATTTACCCGGGAGTTTTATAACAATTTGGGGTCCATATTGGCCCAGCTAGGCTCTCATTCTCTTATTTTTGTAGCTAAGAGTCAGGAAGACAGTATGAGGATTCCTCAAAAAATTAAAAATACAACTACCATATGATTCAGCAATTACTCTTCTAGGTATATATGCCCAAAAAGTAAAATAAATATTTCAAGAGATATCTGCACCCTCATGTTTATTGCAGCATTATTCACAATGGTGAAGATATGGCAACAAACTCTTCATTGACAGATGAGTGAACTAAACAATATAGTATATGTATGTGTGTGTGTAAAGATATATATACACATAATGAAATATTATTCTCATAAAAAGAAGGAAATCCTACCATTTGTGACATATAGATGAACCTATAGGGCATTATACAAGTGAAATAAGCTAGACACAGATAAATAAATACAGTATGATATCACTTATATGTGGAATCTAAAAATGTCAAACTTACAGAAGCAGAGGACAGAGTGGTGTCTGCCAGGGGCTGGGATACGGGGAAAAATGGGAAGATACTGGAAGGTAAATAAGTTCTGGGGATCTAAGGTACATCATGATGACTCTAGTTAATTATACTGCATTGTTTACTTGAAATTCTATAGCAGATTTTAAGTGTCCTCACTACACAAACACACACACACACACACACACACACACACAGAGTGTAACTATGGGTGGTGGTATATATTAATTTGACTGTGATAACAGGATACAATGCATATGTAATAAAATCATCACATTGTGCACCTGGGATATGTACAATTTTATTTGTCGAATATTTTTTTGTAAAAAGAAATACATTAAAAAATGTCTTGTAGGTGTCTGTACATGGATTAAAACCACTCCAACTTTAAGAGCTTTATGCAACAGATCACTGAAGTTGCTTGGTGACTGAACACTTACTTTTCTAGTTATGGCACAGTTCCATGTCCCAACAAACAATTCAACAAATAAGTGTGCAAGGACAGTAGGTTGCCATGGAAACCAGTATCGCAATGCCTAAAGTCATCTAGCTCTGTGACAGTGATGCATTAATGAGATGTTTCAGCAGTTAGTGTGCTCTGGAAAAGTATGCGCCTGCAAGGCTATATATGTTCCCCTCTTAACACTTAACATAAGAATCTCATTTTGAGGTAGTTACTTTGTACATCATCATGTGAGATAAAATATAGATGGATATTTTCATAATGCGTCTTTTTTTATAAAAAAAGCAGATATTGCAAATGCATCACTTTATTGTTCTTGTTATATATCCTGTGGGTGTAAGAATAATGGTTCCATTAGAGTTTTATGTATCTCTTGAACCAGGGAATGGTCAATTATTGGCAACAATCACATTCCCCACACCTCCCTAATGGCTGGTGGCCCGCACTGTAAATTAAGTACAAGACATAGAGCAAGCAGAAAATGTGGACCCCTGCTTTGGCTAATCTAAAAGGTGTTTCATAACGTTAACCTTGTATGGAGAAATCTCTGCCAATTGCCATGGTACCATAGGAATATGTGTAGAGTATGGATGTCAGTTTTGGGTGCTGCATTCTGAGACTGTTATTAACGGTCTGGTTGGTTACCAGGATAATGAAGGATGTGGAAACCACACTAAATTGTTGAGTGATGGTTTGGAGGAAATGGGATGATTTCACTCAGATAAGGGAAAATTTGGGGAAGACATCACAGCTGCCTTCATATATTTGAAAGCCTGTGAAGGAAAATTGACAAAGTTTTAAATGAACTTTGAACCATGGTTAGAAATTACTGGTGTTCAGCCTCCATATAAGAAGGAGCTTTAAGATAATTAGAGTTATCCAACAAAGCAATGGTCTACTCTGCAGAGAAGTAAATGGTCTACTCTTCAACATATTATTTCTTTGGAAATGTTCAAACAAACCTTGATGAATGTGGTTGTGAATAGGTTTATTATATAGCAGGGGGAGTTAGACTAGATGAGATCCTGGATTCCTTTTATCTTAGGATTTATCTGACTGTCCCTCTTCCCCTCACGCCTCTGCTGTTTTGCTTTTGCACATTATCCTCAAATACAAAGAATCTTCAGCAAAGAAACAGAGAGATGAACAATAATATTTCATTCATTCCACAGCCATACCTGTGTAACTTACTTGTGCAAGCCACTCCTATTTGGGAGAAACTCATGGAGACTGTGGATGTTTGTTTTTATAGATTGTTTCCTGTAATATCAATAAAATTATGAATTAAGATCATACCTAATGGCCTCTTGGAGTTGATCAGACGAAGGAGGTTTTCTTCCTATCATATACTACAAACCGACTACTAGATGTGGCCTCATGTCACCTTTCTGTTTTTTGACCCTCACTTAACTTCAGCTCAGTGCACCTGGTCCATAGCATAGCCTACACAATCTTAAAAAAAATTGCAGTTGCAAAGCATCTCAGAATGCATCCTTTTAGTTCTGGTAGCCTAGTTTCAAACTTTTTGGTATTTTAAGGTAAGATTTATTTCCACTAGAAAAGTTGAGTGCAGAGTGCTGGTGAGCTCCCATAATTGAAAGTGTCAGGGGTCACTTGTGAAAGGAGTAGAGCCGGCAGCTCTGCTCTGACAACTGAATAGATTTGCTGTTTAGTTACTACATCTTCACATTTGGTGAAATCTCCATCTCTGGCCTTGGGCCAAGTGCTCTGTGAGTTGGCAGAAATGATTTGTTCAGAGGCTATTTTCACATAGTGCGTTCAGATTCACTCACACTTAATTGGCTTGGCAATTTTTCTATTTCGGTTTAGTAGAGGCTTTCTCTAGGAGGGCATGGCAATGAGGGGTTGGGATTGTATTATGTCAAACTGTGTGTTCCGGTTTTTGGCTAACTATTGGAAATTGCCAATGTGAACATTGTAGAACAAATGTGTTCTACAAAGGTTTCTTAAATTCATTTCAACTTTGAAAAGACAATGTAGGTTATATAGAACATTTTTGGAGTTTCAGGAAGTACAAAATATTTGGAAAACAAGACAAGACCTGCTTAGGTTTTAGGCAAAAATGGATATTAATTGAGAAGTTATAAAGACAAAATAATGCTTTGATCAAAACAATAGCAGGTGCTGTACTTTCATTACTTCTTTTGAATTGAAGAGAAAAAAATAGAAGAAACAGGCTGATGTCTGCTGTGTTTGGTGATTCTGTTGGCAGAGGTAGTGAGGAAAAAGACTGAGTTTGCTTTTAACCAACTATATATCCCAGGAATGTATAGATATGGTGTGGCGATAACATGCTGAAAGTGTTCTTAATATTTGTCCAAAAGAAGGGAGTGTGGAAAAGGAAAAAGCTCTCCAGCCTTGGGTTATTGGGATCCAGATTGCATTTCTCACCCCAATAGGGTGTTCTTTGTCCCTTAGACCTGCCAGACTCTGTCTTTGTGGGTTGACTACAGGCAGCTTGTTGCTCTTGTTCTCCAAACCAAAGTCAGCTTATGTCAATCCCATTTCACTTTCAGCTTTGTGTGAAGCCATTCTCTTCATTATTTTTGACACAGATTCTTAGATTAGATCCATATGCTTATTAATTCCAAGAGAAATCCAGTGGAAATCCGATCTGGGCAATTTATGACTCCTCAAACCCTGGAAAGATTATGAAAATTTTTTAATAATAAAATACAATATGCAGTCATTCCAGAAATTTTTGCTCACTTATCTTCATAACCATAAATTATTTCATACCTAATTACAAACAGGCAGACTGAATAATTGTCTTCATTGAGGGATGTTTGACACTGAGAAAATATAGCCTTATTTTATAAACCTTTTAATGTTCAGACTATAAATATGTCACAACTAAGGAGTACTGCATCTTTAAGTGTATTAAAGTCACTCTTGTGTAACCAAACATAATGGGATTTTTAAATGAATTATAACTAAAGTACTTAACAAACAACTTTTTAAACTTTCAACATGTGTAAAGCTATTTGAAACTGTTCATTTCATATTAAATGTCCAAAGTATATTTTATTCTTAGCCATTTGGCAAAAACTTATATTGGTGGAGGCTTTGTCAAGATATAGATTTAATAGAAACAAAATTTTTTTGATATAAAATTTAATACCTGTTCTCCCCCTCATACACGTAAGGCATCACATCAATGAGGTGTCACAGCTCTGTTTATGTTTGGAAGAGTTTTGGAACAAAAGCAATGCATATGCATTTAATGTAATAAGAGGATTGTCCGTCTGTATTCTGGTGCCTGGGAATGAAATAATGAAATTGTAAAAACGCAAGCCCTTTCCTTCTCTTTGAGATCTCAATTCACACCATAGAATGACTGTCTGGACCATGGAAAGTAAGAGTCTGCATCTTTATCTAGTCACTCATTCATTTACTGCACTGGGTATCTTATTTTAGAATTCTTATGTCAGATTGTAATAGCCAGTTTATATAAATCTTCAGTTGACATTGAGATTGGTTCTTAAACTCTAGAAGAGCAAGGACTCTATTTGTTTTGATCACCACTGTGTTCTGGAAAATTATAGTTCAATGAACATGTTTTGAATGAATGAATGAATGAATACACATTTATTGAAGTGTTGCTTGTTGGAATTTGGAAGTATAAGGACAAGCAAAGAGCCCCTGCTGTCAAGGAGCATACCCTTCAAAAGAGAGAATGATTCCATCAGCTTGTGAACCCTGGGGAGCTTCAAAGAGAAATGCAATGAATCCAAGCACCATCTGCTGTTTTGCTTTGGTGTTTAACAGGCAGTGACTTTGTACAAGAAGTACTGCCAGAGCATCCGGATACAGCATTCCAGGCCTGATGGTTCTAAAGGTGTGTTGACCTGTCTTGGACCTAATTTATTCATGGGTGGAAGGACCCTACACTCCTAAATTTATGAGAAACCACAGCATTGTAAAGTCCTTTTGCTAGCAGTAAAAGGAATGCCACCTTCACCTGAAAGAGGGATATGTTGGCCATGTCCATCAAAACCCGTTAAGGTGACACAGTCTGTGCAGTGGCATGAGGAATAATGTGAATGGCCCTACTAGGGAATCACTTTGCAGTGTTTCAGCCCTACTCTCAGACTAGAGTGTTTTCTACTGAATTCATTGCAACACCAGTAACCCAAGGTCCCAGGTGTGTGTATTCCAAGCCTAGACCAAGGCCTTTGTTAGAAACTTCATGGATTTTGGGTCAAGGAGGAATGAGTTATTGAGCTTGGGCGTGCACAAATCTCAGCTGTGAGTTCAGTGAGCTAAGAAACTCAAGCCTAAAATAAATTATTGAATCTCATATCCTTAAGCATAGTTCTATTTCAATAATGAGAAATAATCTACTACATGAAGCAAAATCTTCTTTATCACTAGGAACTAATTATTACAACAATTTGAAAAGACAAAAAAAAAACCTCCTTTCTTTGTACACCTTCTCTGATGATATATTCTAAATTCAGAGTGTAAGTGTGGGAACCTAGTCAATATTTTTATTTGGTAAATAACAAACACCTCAGCCAATGGGCGAAATTCTAACTGAAGGAAGAGCAACGGATTTAAGTGGTTCTTCCTTTGTTCCCCCACTGCTTGTCATTAAAAAAAGCTAGATCTTTCTCTTTGTCCAGTGGCATTTTCTTCTCATCAGAACATCAGGAAATATAAAACTGAGGTAGGCTGGGGTTCATGCTTTTCACTTCATCTTGCTGATATCACTTCTGTCAATGCAGTTATTCTGGGAATAAAATTCATCCTTTGGCCTAGATGATGGTGAGAGAGAGTGCCCCCCCTCCAGCTATTTGAGATTGTGGGTTGTTATCATGGATTAATGAAAGATTACAAAACAGAACGGAGCAAAACAAGCAGGGCAGGTGGTACTGGATGGGATAGTTGTCTGCTGGGTTATTTCAAAGAAGGGCTCCATAGGGATATTTCATAACACAGGAGAGTTTTGCTTAAAAATATGTACTTTCGTTTTTCCTCCCATCAACTTTGCCCTCTTGTCTCATCAACTCATTTCCAATAAAATTGATTGTCTGATGCTGCTATGCTTCAAAACATTGAGAGACCTCTGTGGATTTCTCTTTTTTGCCTTATTTATAATAGTAAGAGCCAAAGCGCACAGGGCCTGTTGAGTGTATCAATGAGAGAAGTCAACGAGAGTTTGTTTTATGCCAGGAAGAATCCGTAAGTCTTTATTGATTTTACTTTTTAAATTTAAGAACTAAATATTTTCCTTTTTCTAAAACTCCATGGATAAAAAGTGATGTGAATAAAGTCCAATGGGTCAGCAAAGGAGGTTACACCGAAAGAATGTTTCACATCAGCTGTTATCATTTCTGTATGCGTGTACACACATAACACTCAGAGGATGCAGTACATCAGTAATAACAGCAAATGTTCCATAATTCAAGCCTTGGGGAGGCCACAGAATGCTCCTATTGTGTTGCATATTGGACTTGATCTCTGATAATTTAAAGTCTGGCTTGGCAAGGTGAGGTGGAGATGACCTCGTGCAGCTGGACTCCTCGGATGGCCTCCATTCCTCTCTCAGAGCCCTGAGACAAAAGATCCTTTTCTATGTGTACGGTGTGGAGGGCAAGTTACTTGATCTTCTCTGTTAAATCTTCATCTTCATGAAATAGGAATCTCTTGCTTCTGTCTCCAGAGCATAGAGAGGAACATTGAATCAGCCAAGCAAGCTTCCTTGATCTTAGATAGGATACTGTAAGGTTCAGAGCATGGAGTCTAGATTCAGAGTGTTAGCTCCGACTACTGGCTTTGCCATTGACCAGCAGTCAGCTGGGAGTAAGTTCTACAAACCTAGGAGCAGCAGGGAAGGTTCTGCACCTATAAGATGGGGGGATAATGGCAGGCTGTGCCTGAAACAAAGTAAGTGCTGCAGGACTTAGTTATTATTAATACTGTCATTACTCACTCGTTCATCTGTTTCTGAATCCAATAAATATTCCCTCAGTGCCAACTGTATACAAGACACTATGTGCTAGGATCTAGGCTGTAGTGGTGAAAATCAGTAAGCTTTTTCTTTCTCAGAGATTCCAATTTGGCATGAGGAGACAATGTGTAAAAAAAAGTAGATATATTAAGATAATTTCAGATTTAATAAGTGCTAGTGATAAGTGTGATAAGGAGACAAAACAGGGTAATTAGACAATACATGGTGGGGACTTCTTTGGATCAAGATTCTCAAAGATGCCCCCTCCCAGGATCAGAAGCAATTTTACCACTAAGAGAATGAACTATGGACTTCAGGGCCCTTCTTGAGCCCAGGGCCCTTCCAAGGCTACAGACGTGTTTCTATGTGTAGTTGTGTGCCTCTTTTCACTAAAGATTCCCAAAGATGTATAAGCTTCAGACCCCATAAAACCTGGATATGCCTCTGCTGATGCAGTGATAAGTGAGGAACCACTTGATGGTAAGTGGAGGCAGCACGTCCCAGAGGAAGTGCCTTCCAGGTAGCGGCAACCAGGAACTTCAAGTTGGAGGAATGTCAAGAGGCCCGTGTGTCAAGGGCTGAGGAAGCTTAGAGAGACAGGCAGGCAGGGCCTTGCTAACTGAGCAAGCGAGCTCTTCAGGTTTGTCCTAGGTTGCTGCTGTGTGTTGAAGGTGTCTCCACCCAAAGAGATATGATGAAGTCCTAAGGCTCAGTGTCAGAATGTGATCTCATTTGAAAATAGCATCTTTATTGATATAATAGAGTTAAAATGAGATCATTAGGGTGGGCTTTATTAAAAAAGCCTGGTGTCTTTATGAAAAGGGGAGATTTGGGCACAGAGACACAATCATAGGGAGAAGATGAATGGAGACACAGGGACAATGCCATTTGGAGCTAGA
Source organism: Ateles fusciceps (assembly GCA_036589455.1). Taxonomy (NCBI): domain Eukaryota; kingdom Metazoa; phylum Chordata; class Mammalia; order Primates; family Atelidae; genus Ateles; species Ateles fusciceps. The sequence goes on along the minus strand of JAZHEH010000564.1, from coordinate 3,025,094 downwards.
GAAGTAGAATGATTCCTGTATGAGCTGAGGAGTGACAAAAATTACTAGCACACCATAGAAGCTAGAGGAGGCAGAGAGGGATTGTCCTACAGGGTTCAGAGGGGCCATGGCCCTGCCAACACCTTGATTTCAGATTTCTAGCCCCCAGAATTGTCAGACAATAAATTTTTGTCCTTTAAAACCACCCAGTTTGTGGTACTTTATGATAGTCCCTAGAAAACAAATACAGATGAAAAGACATTGGAGGATTTTAAACCTACAAGTGACAGGATTTATACTGACATAAGATGACACCTGCTTTGTAAAGAGTACAGTGAAAGGAAGTGGAAGAAAATAAACCAGTCTAGGACTTACAGGGATCCAGGTCTTAGGTGATATTGGCAGGGACTCTGGTCATGGCTGTGGAGGCAGATAAAAGTAGATGGTCCTTGTTGAGGTAGGAGGGAGGAAAAAAGTCTACGGTTCCCACATGAATTTCAACAATTGACCTGATGAGATTTGCCAGTGGGTTGGACATGGGGAGTAAGGATGACCAAATCCTTGAGATTTTCCATCCATCTTGCCTAGTACGTGGTCTGTCTTCTAGCTGAGAAACATTCATAGCGCCTCTGAAATCCTTACTCACCAATTTCATGGCACCATTTCACTTAATAACCACTCTTGTTTATTAACTTTAATAGCGTTGTAGCATTTAGTTCCCATGCTACGAGGAAAACTATTATGCCAGATGGTTCGACAAATAATTATTATCACATTTACATCAGTGCACTATTTATTTTTGCCGATTACTGGTGCAGTTTTGAACCCATTAACGCCTTAAAGCTCTGCCAATAGGCACCTAAATAAGGCCCTATAATCTTGAAGAAGAATTTAGTATGTGGTTGTTGAGCTACTAAACTCTCCCCAGCTACACTACTGCTTCAGTCCTTGAGAGCTTAATGGAGGAGAAAATCAGAATGTATTGATTTTCTCTTCTATCCCTTGGAAGAGGCAGTCCAAGTTGTTTTTATGATGTTTTGAAGCACACGTGACAGTGCCTTTTAAGGATTAGAGAAAATCCAAATCTGCTACATGAGCATAGAGCCAGCTTTCACTTGGGGTTTGGCTCGTAGCTAATGTAAAGCCATGTGTCCGGAACAAGAGGCAGAAGGAAATTGGGACAGGCTTTCTCTCCTTAGAAGGCTGTGTGTGTGTGTGTGTGTGTGTGTGTGTGTGTGTGTGTGTGTGTGTATGCACGTGTGTTCATGTGCCAAGCATTCTGACCACAGGTCAGATTCAAGCACTGAGTTTTCCATGCTGATTTCAAGGATTGTATTTCAGCTCTGTGAAACTTTTGTCATTTGCTCACAGCTCCTTTTTACAATTTTGTATGTAAAAAAATCACTAGAAATAACCCCTTATGGTTTTAAATTCCCCCAAAGCTACTGCCAGACACCTCTTCCCTTGTCCCTTTCCTTTTTTCCACTGCCTTTTTTTTTTCTCTCTTCCTCTCTATTAATTTAGATCAGAAGGTCATATATTTTCGGGGTCATAGATATGAAAGATTATAGAAATTTGCCCAAGCAAAAGTGTTTTAATGATGAACATATGTCAAGGGGCCATAAAACACATTTAGTGAGTTTGTGGGCACAGATACTTTGTTGAAATAGAGCACTGGGTTGGGAGTGGCTGAATCTGGGATTTATTTCTGACTTTGACTAGATCTGTGACCCTCAGATTTTTTATCTAGGAAAGATGTGGATAATGACCTATGTAGTGAAGGTCTGATGAAACAATATATGTGAAAGGACTTAACATGCTTTTAAGTGCTAGGATCAGGTGAGGTATTGACATTAGGAATGTCTAAAATAAAACACTATACTGACTTGGGGCTGAGCATGGTGGCTCACGCCTGTAATCCCAGCACTTTGGGAGGCCGAGGTGGGTGGATCATGAAGTCAAGAGATTGAGACCATCCTGGCCAAAATGATGAAACCTCCATCTCTACTAAAAATACAAAAATTAGCTAGGTGTGGTGGTGTGTGCCTGTAGTCCTAGCTACTCAGGAGGCTAACGCAGGAGAATTGCTTGAACCCGGGAGGCGGAGGTTGCAGTGAGCTGAGATTGAGCCACTACACTCGCCCTGGGTGACCATGTCTCAAAAAGAAAAGAAAGAAAGAAAAAAATGATGGGATGAATGTGCACAGACCTGTGGTGATATATCAGACAGCAGACACTAGTTATCTCTGGAGAAGGACAAGCTGGAGGCAGCTAAGAGGAGACTTTGCATACTGAACACCCATATTACATGACAGGGAGTTTTATATTCTGTTGACCCTTAAACAGCATGGATTTGAACCGCATGATTTCACTTATACGTGGATTTTCTTCAGCTGCTGCAGCCCCTGAAACATTAAGACCGACTCTTCCTCCTCCTCCTGCTCATCCCACTCTTTGTGAAGATAAGAATGAAGGTCTTTGTGATGATCCACTTCCATTTAATGATCAGTAAATATATTTTCTCTTCCTGATGATTTTCTTAATAACATTTTCTTTTCTCTAGCTTACTCCGTTGTAAGAATCAGTATATCATACATATAATACACAAATATGTGTTAATTGGCTGCTTATGTTATTACATGCCCCTGGTCAACAGTAGGCTATTAGTAAAGGTTTTGGGAATTCAAAAGTTATAATTGGATTTTCAACTGTGTGGGGGTTTGGCATCCTTAACTCCCATGTTGTTCAAGCATCAGCTTTTTTACTTTATTATAAAATAAAACCAAATAAAGCCTTTGAAGTTAAAAATGTGATCACTAAGAGACTGTGGTCAACAATGGAGGTCATGACAATAAATTCTGCTTTTATTATTTACCCAGGTTATATTTTTTCATGCATCTTCTCAGTCAGCAACAAATACTTCTTCAGTACTTTGTATAAGTTCTGCAGTCTACTAGGCACTGATCCTCCCCCAAAATACAATAAAATGTTTTCTTTGTAGTTGGCATCCTTTGCAATGTTTAATTTCTTGTGACATCCTGGACTGAAAGGGAAACAAATATGTCCAATAGGATGAAGATGAAACTATATTTAAAGATAAAGAGGCCAGGTGCGGTGGCTCATGCCTGTAATCCCAGCACTTTGGGAGGCCGAGGCAGGTGGATCCCAAGGTCAAGAGATCGAGACCATCCTGGCCATGGTGAAACCCTGTCTCTACTAAAAATACAAAAATTAGCTGGGTGTGGTGGCACGTGCCTGTGGTCCCAGCTACTCAGGAGGCTGAGGCAGAAGAATTGCTTGAACCCAGGAGGCGGAGGTTGCAGTGAGCCGAGATTGCACCACTGCACTCCAGCCTGGCGACAGAGCAAGACTCCATCTCAAAAAAAAGATAAAGAATTGTGGCATGTTTGGTTACCTACTCAATGTTCATTTCACCTCCTTTTCTATGAAGAGGATCTTGATTGTGTTCAGACAGTGGCACACCCAGAACCTCAGGTCATGACCATGAGATCCTGTTGTCTCCTTTCTTGTTTCCCTTTTAGCTAAGATTATTCATGTGACCTGGACTGGTCAGGGTGGGTCCCAGAGAAACTTTCGCTTTCTTACTACTCTTCCTTCTTGCGGCTGGAATGAAATGTAAAGGGTGGATCTGCAGCAGCCATCTTGCTATCCCAAAAGAAAAATCGAGAGAACAGCAGAGAAGTTGGCCTTAATGTTGTTGAACCACTGAATCAATGCTATAAACAATCTATCTCCAACATTTTTGGCATGTGAGAAAGTAAACTACTATTTGTTGAAGTTGGGTTGTCTGTTAAGTGCAGCTGAATGTCTTCCTAATTGATACAAAAATGCATTTAAAAAATAGCATGTACACTTTTTAGTATGAGCTAAAATAATGAGTAAGAACACAGCACTTTGAAACTCAATTTTGCCTATGCAATCCCCAAAGAACCCTGGTACACTGTTGTAGAATATTAATGTAAAACCTAAGTTTGGGGAATGTCTCTGATAAGATGTTGGGAAACAGGAAGATATAGTGCCAGAGACTGAGCTATGGTGCTAAGATAAATTTTGGTTTGAAAGGCAAGAACAAGAACATGCACAAAAATGCACAGCAGAACCAGGCTGTGGGCAGGAACACAGGGCCGTCTACTGTGGTTGTATTTAATATGACTGCTGAGGACAAAGCTCTGATTTTTTTATATTGCCTGAATTCCTCTCTAAAGGATCTGGAGAGTCATGCTTTACAAACCATAAATTCTCATCAGACGGGTTTTATTTAACCCCATATATTTTGACTTACTTTCCAATCTGACTCTGGCATAACATGATGTGACAAAAAAGAAAGTCAAAATATTTGTGAGATGGGAAAATTCTTCTTCAAAGTTTATATCTTAGACTACATTATAAGGGTTACAATCTTTTGCTCTATGGCCATTATCTGCTATTAGCATAAACATATACCCATGTATATATATTCTCTAAATCAGATACATCTTAAATCAGCACACTCACTCCAGCATGTCTGAATAGAACTGGGCAAGCTCCAAACTCTGGTGCATGCCATTCCTTATTTGGAAACCCTCCTGACCTTCTCCTGACTAGCTTCCTCTTCTTCCTTGTCTTCTTTCCCCCTTATCTATTCAGGAAATTTCCAAGATGTTAGCCAATCAGGTCAAGCATAGAATGTGAAGTCCAGTCCTGGCCAGTGGAAACTGGACACAGCATTAGGGCGATTGTGTCAGGTTATGAAAGTTATAAATGTCCCCTGTCTCCTTTGTTCAGGTGTGCTCTCGTGGCAAGACTGCCAGTGAGTTGCACCCTTCCTGCAGGAAGTAAACTAGCTTGCTGAGTAATCCATTGTCGGTGTGGATTTTTCCCTACGTTATAAACCTATTTCCAACAGTATTTTACTCCAAAGCATGTTTCTTTGCCATATTTTGAAATGGCCCTGTATATCTATCTGTGTGGGGGAAAATTTGCATCTGTGAAGAATCTCTAGTAACATAGCTAGATCTTTTTCTTGCAGGCCCTCCAAATCCTGAAGAGATTAAGTAAGAGTCTAGCACCTTTTAAAGGTCTGAATAGGAAACATTTGTCATCTATTCCCCCTAAGGACAGCCACTATAAGACTTCAAAAGAACTTTGGTCTCCACAATCTTTTATCTTAACCTGAACTTTTCTTTTCTAAGGATCCCAGGTCTTTAGACAAACTCAACCAATTGTCAACCAGAAAATGTTTAAATGTACCTGTAGCCTGGAAGCTCCCTCCTCACCCCACACGCTGTCCCACTTTGAGTTGTCTGGTCTTTCTGGACCAAACCAATATATTTCTTAAGTGTATTTGTTTGGTGTCTCATGCCTCCCTAAAATGTACAAAACCAAGCTGCACCCAACCACCTTGGGCACATATTCTCAGGACCTTCTGAGGGCTGTGTCACTGGACATGGTCATTCATATTTGGCTCAGAATAAATCCCCTCAAATATTTTACAGAGTTTGACTCTTTTCATTGACATGTAACTGCCCAAGGCATTCACCTTGCCCACTGCCTGGACAGAGCCAATTCATCAAGACAGGGGAATTGCAATAGAAAAAGAGTAATTTACACAAAGCCAGCTGTGCAGGAGACTGGAGTTTTATTATTACTTACATCAGTTTCCCTGGGAATTTAGGGAGCAGAGTTTTTAAGGTTAACTTGGTGGGTGGAAGGAAGCCAATGAGCCAGGAATGCTGATTGGTCAGGGATGAAATCACAGGGAGTCGAAGCTGTCTTCTTGTGCTGAGTCAGTTCCTGGGTGGGGGCCACAAGATCAGATGAGCCCGTTAATCAGTCTGGGTTGTGCCAGCTGATCCATCAAGTTCTGTGTCTGCAAAATATCTCAAGCACTGATCTCAGGAGTAGTTTTGGGAGGGTCAGAATCTTGTAACCTCCAGCTGCATGACTCCTTAATTTCTAATTAATTAAACCATAATTTCTCATATTGTGGCTAATGTTAGTCTAGTCCCCAGGCAAGAAGGAAGTCAGCTTTGGGAAAGGACTGTTACTGTCTTTGTTTAAACTATAAACTACAAACTAAGTTTCTCCCAAAGTTAATTCAGCCCAGGAATGAACAAGGACAGCTTGGAGGACAGAAGCAAAATGGAGTCCATTAAGTGAGGTCTTTTACTGTCTCAGTCATGTTTTGCAAAGACAGTTTTGGACACTGCCAAATATTTCCCATTTTCCTTCTCAACAGATAGGGTTGCCAGATTTAAAAATACAGATGCCCAGTTAAATCCAAATCGTAGATAAACAATGAATGACTTTTGAGTATAAGCATGTCCCATGCAGTATCTAGGATTATTTAACTCAAAAGTTATCTGAAATTCAGATTTAACTGGGCATCCTGTATTTCATCTGACAGCCCAATTTTCAGGCCTATGCTAACTCTATTTCTTGAGCTCCCTCTAGTTCAGATGTTAACTAATCTCTTTCCCAGCGTCCAGTCTTACAGAAGAGCTCTTGTTAACCTTGTACCCTGGACTGGAGGAGCTCAGGTTCCATCTGCAGCTCTTCTTTCATCCGATGGTGAGACTGGAAGTTGCACTGTTTTGTGCCTTAGGTTTTCTCACCTGGGTCTAGGGTGGTTACCTCCTGACATCATAATTGGATCCTAAAATTGGATTGTTCCATAATAGATACATGCAAAATCTGGAGTCCAGCAGTGAAACATAATGTAAAACAATTTACGGGGCCTGACATTTGGCTTTGAAGCAAATGTTAGGAAATGATCTCCCCCTGAGTGTTCAAGAAATAAGAGTGGATTCACCTTTCACAAGATACCTAGTTCAGAAATGGGAAGGGTTCTAGAAACAGTAGGGTATTGTTATGACAGAGGCAGGCAAATTGGTCAAATTAAGTGAGCAAATGCGCTTAAAACAGAACCTTTGTTCTCCAAAAGTAGGTTATCACTGCTTGTCAATGAGTTTTGTGAGAAGAATTCCTTCCTTTTCTCAGTATGTGTGCTGTTGATTTCTTTTTATTGTCTGTGCTTTCTCCATATATATTTAGAGATTAGAAAAGTGAGTCATGGCATGTTAGGTTTACTTAGACTCACTGTGGATTCTCGTGTGGTTTCTTTTATTCTTTCTCTGAATTTGGGTGGAGGGTAGAATCAGAGGAAAGGTACTGTGGGAGGGGCAGGCAGAGCTGGGGCTGGCTTGGGCCACGGTATTTCAAATCAGACCCCCCTGCCGAGTGTCACAATCTGCTGCAGGGCATCGCATCTGGCAGCACACGTTCAAGCTTGAATACCACTGGTGTTATCAGCTGAGCTGCCCATCAGCACTGTGCCCACGCCTGCTGCAGTTTGGCTCTGCAGACCTTCTCACGTAAATCTTCATCTAAATTAGAAGAAGAGATATTCAGCTTCGGATTTCTGCCAGGCTTTAATTAATCCTCTAGACACAGGCAGGATCTGTCGCCCTTGTTCCTTTTCTTTGCCAGCAAAATGACACTTAAGGAAGAAGGTACCTCTGAACACGCTGCTACATCCCTGACAAACTTTCATAAATATGTCCGGCTGTTTCCCCAATCTCCGCTCTGTGTCACCTGCAAATCACTGATTAATTTGCACACAGCTGCTACAGATTCTAGAAAGACAGGCTCCTGAGAAACATTCAGTGTTGCTGATATTAAGCCTCTCATTTCCCTAAGTGAAAAGTTTCTAAAGCTGTTTCAATTGTCTGAGGAAGCTGCAAAGGCTGGGCTCCTGGGCTTCCTCTCTGCTTGTCTGACAGACTCACTGTCTTGCTGAAAAATCCATTCAACCATCCTGTGTCTGTTCTTCTTTAAAATCTAGGGGCTGTCAAACCACTGTTTAGCACTTTTTCTTGAAGGCTGTTTTGAAAACCTATTTGTGAAAGCCACAAAAAGAGACAGTGTATTGTCATGGATAGGTCCTTGAATTTTAGTCAAAGAGGATGAAGTTACAATCCCTTCTTTCTGCCTAGCTTGGTCTCAGGCCCTGTACTTACTGTGGTAATTGAGCCTACCTCAAAAGGCCCTTGGGTTATTTAAGGAGTTAATATATTCAACAGGAAAATCTTAAAGTGTTTTTATTGTCTTTTCCTCATTCACTGCCTAAGGGCAATTTGGGGTACTCATGCCTGCTCTTGTGCAAATCATGATAAGGGGTTGAGAAGGCAGTTTGAAAAAATCAGGAGGACCATCTGGAATTCCACTGGGAAGGGCAGAGAGCTACTCCTGGAAGAGAATTATAACTGTAGAGAGATGAGAGGAAGAGGGAGGATAGGAGAATGGACTGAATATTTGAGAAAGCACTTGGGAATTTGGAAAGAGAGGAAGGGGATGAGGGACCACATATCCTGTGCTCTGCCACTTAGGACAGAGCAAGAAGAGGAAAGATAAAGGAAGGAATACATGTTGCTGTGGCTTATCAATAACCTTTCTGGAGTTTTTCGATTCTTTTTGGATGTTGGAGCCATTGAAAAGTTTTGGAGATGGAAATGATGAGGGCATAGCTTTCCTTTATGGTCATTACAAGGCAGGATGCAATATTCCCTAGGGAAGAAGAGCCTAGGAGAAGATGGGCTACCATAAAAATAGACTGGAAAGGAGATAAGGACTTAGGGACTGGGTATTTGGCGGGGATAGTCAGCAATCACAGAGATGGGCTGACGGCATCAGAATTGGGTTCTTCTAATGAGTCTAGGTTTAGGTGCTTATCGATTTATTGAATTTCTCTGATCTCATTTCTTTGAAAATGCTGAAATGATTTCTTGAGAAGACATCGTCTTAGTTTAAATAAGTTATTTTGTTGTTGTTGCTTAATTTCATGAATTGAATCAAAGAAATAGAGTCCCTAAACACAGAAATTGAAACCTCTCCACCTTCCAAGAGCACAGAAAGTGAAGTCTATGCTTGAGAGTGATTAGGGAGAAATGCAGGGGAGGGGAAATGTGTATCAGAAAACAATGGGCAAATTTGGCAACTTTCAGCATATTCGGTTTTTGCGTATTTTTACAGAGAACTTGAAGAAGCAGAGAAGTTGAAAGGTGAGGTTGGTGGCTGGAAAGTACTAATGTTCCCAGTTTCACATGAATAATCTGAGATCTAGAAAGATGGCATCATTAGAAAATAACCAGTTAAATAATGCTGCTTTGGTCATTGGGGGAATCTAGCTTTGAAAATATTGCTTGTATAAAAGCTTATAAGATCTATGCATGAAGGAGTGTCTATTCCTATAAAAAAGGAATTATTTGCTTAACAGAAGGATTTTCCCAAACTTTCTTTATAAGCCAAGCCAGCCAGTGCACTTCAATTCAGATTTGATTTTTAAATATTTGATTTACCTATCATTTTTTGAAGAATTCTTCAATTGTATAAAAACATATTGAAACTCAGGCAAAGTTAGGCTGGTCCAGTTTCAGCTTGAATTAGAAGTGACCAAAGTGTCTGAAAAGGCACTATTTCCTCCAGATCAGCTTGTATTTTACTTTATTTCTTTACAAGGTGGATTTTTTTTTTTTTTTTTTTTTTTACTTTATGTGACTTTCCAGTAAAGATAGATATTTTTAGGTGTGATTCAGTTTTAGCTTCTATTTTCTTATCTGCCAAAGATGCAGTTGTTCAAAACCAATTTAGCTGGCTAATTCTTTCCTCTGTCATCATTGTAATTATTTCCCATAGGCTTTGGCCAAACAATTCTTTCTCCATCATGTGGTTTCAGCTCGGCTGAAAGTTTGTGTCCACAAAGTCAGTTACCATAGTAACAGCTGGTCTGTTACCAGTTTGATATTATGTCTTTGCTGCAAGAAAAGGAAAAGGGAAATGAGTGGGGGTGGAGGGAAATATGTGGCCATCTCTACATCCCTGTTTTTAAGGAATTTATCTCATTACTGTTATAGTTAGTGCTTTTGCACAATTCTCTCCTTTAAGGACCTTGAATTCCACTATATTCATCATCTTATGCTGACAGGTATAATTTAATTAATGTTTATTGAAAAGGAACCATACATAAGGTGTGGTCCAGCAGAACCTCAGTAATTCGTTCAACTGCATGTGCATTTTATAACTACAGAATGAGCACCTGCCCTGTGCTAGGCCAGGTTTCAGGATCTGGACTCTGCAGTAAGCAAGTCAGATGAGTTCATGGCTCTTCCAAAGCCTACATTCTAATGAAAGAGTCAGGCAGTGAAAAGTGAACGCATCAATAAGATCTACTCAAATAATGACACGTTACATAGAGAAGATAAAGTAGAGTGCTACGTTAGAGCAAATGGGAGTGTTTGAAAGGGCACTCGGGGAAAGCTTGAGGAGTGGACATTAGAAGTGTTGCCTCAGTGATGAGTGGCAGAGGAGCATGTGAACACCATGGGGAAAGGTTTTACAGGCAGAGGGGAACAGCACATGCAAACAAACTGAGGCATGAAATTGCTTGAAAATATTTAACAAATAAAAATGGCCAAGTCTGGAGAGTAAGAACAGGGGAATGAAGAGCCAGAGAGGAGGTCTCAGAGGCAGGCAGGAGTCCAATGATTGGTGGCAATAACCAGAGCCAACTTCACACACATATGACCTGTGAAGTCACACAGGACCTCAAAATCAGAAGAGTACTGCCTTTCTTTTATTGTTCTGCTGTGGCTATCCTGAAATTATTAATAATTTTATTTTTGAACTTGTGTTTTGCCAAATGACATCTGAAGGGACAACAGAGGATGCATGTAGGCAGAGGAGATACGTACAGTGTGTCTGTCTGCTGTGTCACCCCATTTGTATATAGAGCTTTTGATGCCTCATCAATGCAGAATTCTGGTGGACCCACCATGTGTGGAGTTTAGCAAGACTTAAAGAAGTACAAAGTAAGTGTGCTGTATTAATGACTCTCTCATCAGAGGCACTGTTACCCCAGATTCTCCATGTACTCCTTTGGAACCAGAACTTGCCTTGAATAGAGAAAAAAGGCAATGACATTCTAGAAAACACCAATGACGAAGGCATTCTATCATGTTCTTCCTCACTCATGTTTCTTCCCTCTGTTAGTCAACCACTTGTGATGAAAATGATGGCATTGAATGAAAGAAATAACATAATTTTCCTTTCAGTCCTTCCTTACTTGTCAGTAAGCCAAAGGTAGACAGTGTTTCATCTACAAGTGAAAAAAAAATAGTTAAGTTGTGCATTTATCCTGTTTGAAATATATATACATATATAAATTCTCAAATACAGAGATTTTGTGATTTCACATAGAAATTAAATGTACTTATATTTTCACTTAAAGCTGGCATTCCATAATATAAAGACACATGGTAAAATTCATGTTAATTTAAATTTTTAATTTTTCTTTTACTGAGAATAACACTAAATAACAAATACAAATGACCATAACAAATTGGAGAGAGAAGGTGGAAGAAAAGAAAAAGCATTATATTTTAGTGCATTTAAGAACACTATTTTCTGTTTTGTTTGAACAAGGGGCTCTGACTTTTAATTTTTCAGTGAAATTCACAAATTTTGTGGCCGGCCCTGGTAATAGGTCACAGGATGACAGATATTATTTCATAAAAGAACTTGGGACAAATTACTTAGCATTTTGGAGCCTTGACTTTCTCAGCTGTAAACTGGTGAGAATACTTGATAAACAAGGTTATAATGAAGATTATTTCACAAGATATGGTACATTCCTCACTGAACAGAGTCCTGTATATTCGGCAGATATTCAATAAATAGTGGATGTGGCACTTGTAAATGCACCCTACAAAATAGGAGGTCCTGTTTGGACATAATTTATCTTAAGGTTATAGAGATGGGAAAGGCTCTAAAGGTATAACAGTTTATATATCTGTGTAGAGAAATACCTGCTTTAAAGAAACTTGAAAGACAGCATGCAATGATAAATCTGTAATGGCTAATTTTGTATGTCAACTTGTTTTATATGTCAACGTGACTGGGCTAAAGGATGTCAAGATAACTGGTAAAACCTTACTTCTGGGTGAGTTTTGAGAATATTTCCAGAAGAGATTAGCATTTTAATTGGTAGATTGAGTAAAAAGATTACCCTCTCCAATGCGGATGGGTATCATCCAAACCACTGAGGACCCCAATAGAACAAAGCAAGCAAACAAACAATTGAGAAAGGGCAAATTTGCTCTTTCTTCTTGAGTTGGGACATCCATCTTCTCCTGCCCTCAGACACTGGGGCTCCTGGTTCTTGGGTGATTGGACTCTGGGACTTATACCAGTAACCACTCCTCTCACTGTGTCACCTCCATCCCCATTTTCAGGTCTTTGGACTCCATAATAAATCCCCCCCCTATATATATATGCATATAGATGATAGATAGATAGAACCAATGGGGTGTGTGTGTGTGTGTGTGTGTGTGTGTGTGTGTGTGTGTTATGTATATATAGTGGAAGGGCCTTTCCAATGTCTGTAACCTTAAGGTAAATTATGTCCACACAGAACCTTCTATTTTATAGGGTACATTTACAAGTGCCATATCCACTATATACATGTAGACACACATGCGCACACACACATGCACACACACATACCCCATTGGTTCTGTTTCTCTGGTGAACCCTGGTTAGTACAGTATCCTATGATACCTTGACTTCAGGAAAGCATTTAATAAATAATCTCATGCCTGTTTGTGGAAAAAGGAGAAAAGCAGGCTAATTCTGCTTTCAGTAGTTCTGAAAAATTTGTGTTAGTTTACTAACTTTACTAGGAAAGTTTGATGTATGGATTATGGTAGCTTGGAGAGTGAATTCTAGTGACACATCAAAGAACTCTGTTATTGATTCTGGGTTATATAATATTTTAATTCAGTAGCTTCCTTGAACATATGTCAGTCATTATTACCAAATATGTGACTGAAGCAATGTTAGATGGAAGAGATAAAAGCTTAGGAATGGATGATTACAGTTATTTTGATAGGCTAGAATAATGAAACAAATATCTTGAGATGAAATTTAATGTGGATAAAAGTTAGTTAAAAGTAAAATCATAGGATGGCAGTCATAGGGTTTAAGAGGTTCTCGTGTCAAAGAACTAAGGGTCAGAATTGGCTATAAGACATTTATTCAGCATGGTTTCTTTAACATATGATAAGTGCCAATCACCAGGCTGGTTGCTTTCAGGAATATGGAAGTTCTAGAAACTAGAAATACAGTGTGAACATGGCAGAGACAACATGGCCCAGCCATGTGTAGTGACTAGGGGAAGGGCAAGAAATGTTGATGCTAGCCCAACGTGTGAACTTTGTTCATGGAATATTTTGTCTGAATCCAGAGATTACATACTTAGACATAGTCCTGTTGAATAGTGTGATTTATGTCTAGTTCTAGGAAATACTGTCACAACATCCATATAGAGGAGAGTGATATGGATAAAACATTAAAAATTCTGCCACATGAGGAATGAAAGGACTAACTGAGCATTTCTCATTGTTATTGCTATTATAATTGCTAAAAGGTTATTATATCAAAACCAAACAAAAGGGAATCTCTGAGTCAGCTAATTCCCTCTATTTAGTCTGCAAAAAACCCTTGGGAAATACTCAATTGCTATCTTTAAATATTTAACAGACTTTTATGTGAAATATAAAATTAGGCTTTCTTTTCGTTGAACCTTATTTAGAATTGAAACAAATGAGCAGGTGTTTCAGAAAAATGGGTTTTAGGTCAATGTACAAAAAGCGTTTCTGCTAATAGTTGATCTTCTCACTAATGGAATTGTCCTTTTTGGGCCTGAATGACCACCTTCCAGGCATGATACCAAATTAAAATTGAACCATACAACTTGCACTGTTCTTTCTTACACTAAGAGTGTTATGGAATTTAATTCAACAATCATGTTGGCCCCTTAGATGTGACAGCCACTTTACTATGCACGTCAGAATTTATGCAAGCACTCAGAAAATATTTTGCTTTCAGTGAACTTACATTTTATGTGACTGACCAAAAATATATAACCAAGACAGTTATCCCGAAGACATTCAGTTTGAATTAAATTTTGATTGAGGCAAGGACTTTAGTTTCAGAAATATATGAAGAAAATGATAGAACAGAGAAATGCTGAGATATGAGATTCTTATAAAAATCGGCAGAAATTTAACTTTATTAGTAACTTGAAGGTATATCCTGAGTTGTCTGCTGCAAAGTGAGCTTTAGGTAAAGTTAAAATAGAAGCCCATTTTAAACAGTTGTTTTTCATATACTGTGTCGGGTACATTGAGGAGACACAGAAGGGTCAGGAATTGTGGAAACGGCTTTGTGGAACTTGTCCTCCAGAGTAACCACGTGTTTACCTCATGTTCACCCCTGTCTGAGTGATTATTTACATATGGGTCACACTTCTTGGCACCACATGACCCTGGCATCTTGGCCACAGCTACTCAGAATGAGGATAAATACAGTGGGGGCCAGAGTAGGTGGGGGATCACATTTTTGCAAGTGTGAATATGAAACATGGGAAAGGAGTCAGCCATCAGTAGGACATGGTAGAAGCCATGAAGTGGCAGAGTAATGGCATGGAGATAGTGAGAGCAAAGAGAGAACCAGCAGAGCAAAGCGGGCACAGCTGAGGCAGAGAGGGACAGTAAGTAGGTCATGACCATAATATAGAAGTTTGAGACGCTGAAGCAATGGATGCTAGGGAGACAAGACAAAAACATAGGCATTAAAGGTCCACTAAGTGTCAACTTCTCTGCTAAATAGTGAAACTCTTGTAAAAAATAAAAGAAGGACATGATCCCACGGGCTTGGCAGGGAGGGAGGGCTCTCTGGAAAAGCCAATATGGCTTAGCTCTGTGTCCCCACCCAAATCTGATGTTGAATTGTAATTTCCAATGTTGGGGAGGGATCTGGCAGTAGGTAATTAGATCATGGGAGCAGATTTCCCCATTGCTGTTCTCATGCTCGTGCACTCTCTCTCTCTCTCTCTTTCTCCTGCTGCCATGTGAAGCTGTGCTTGCTTTCCCTTCACCCTTTTGCCATGATTATAAGTTTCCTGAGGCCTCCCAGCCATGCCTCCTGTACAGCCTGTGGAACTATGAGTCAATTAAACTTTTTTTTTTTTTTTTTGAGACAGAGTTTGCTTCATTGCCCAGGTTGAAGTGTAGTAGCACAATCTCGGCTCACTCCAACCTCTGCCTCCTGGGTTCAAGCAATTCTCCTGCCTCAGCCTCCTGAGTAGCTAGTGTTACAGGCATGCACCACCACACCTGACTAATTTTTGTATTTTTAGTAGAGACAGGGTTTCGCTATGTTGGCCAGGCTGGTCTCGAACTCCTGACCTTGTGATCTGTCTACCTTGGACTTAAACTTCTTTTCTTTATTAACTACCCAGTATCAGCCAGTACTTTATAGTAGTGTGAATAAAGACTAATACAGACAATTGGTACCATCAGAGTAGGGTACTGCTATAAAGATACAATGAGAACACATGGGCACAGGGGAGGGGAACATCACACACTAGGGTCTGTTGGGGGTTGGGGAGCTAGAGGAGAGACAGCAGGGGATGGGGAGGTTGGGGAGGGATAACACTGGGAGAAATGCCTGATGTAAGTGACGGGAAGATGGAGGCAGCAAACCACCATGGCATGTGTGTACCTAGGCAGCAATCCTGCAAGATCTGCCCATGTACCCCAGAACTTAAAGTACAATTAAAAAAAATTCTCTAAGATAAAAGTTGTATAAAAAAATTCTCTAAGATAAAAGTTGTGTATAAAAAAAGATAATCTGAAAATGTGGAAGTGACTTTGGAACTGGGAGAAGTTGGAAGTGTTTGGAGAACTGAGAAGACAGGAAGCTATGGGAAAGTTTGGAACTTCCTAGAGACTTGTTGAATGGTTTTGGCCAAAATGCTGACAGGGATATGAACAATAAAGTCCAGGCTGAGGTTGTCTTAGATGGAGATGAGAAACTTACCGGAAACTGGACTAAAGGTCACTCTTGCTATGCCTTAGCAGAGAGACTGGTGGCATTTTGCCTCTGCCCTAGAGATCTGTGGACCTTTGAACTTGAGAGAAATGATTTAGGGTATCTGGTGGAAGAAATTTATAAGCAGCAACACATTCAGAAATGATCTGACTTATTTTGAAGGTGTTCAGTCATATGTAGTCACAAAGAGATTATATGAAACTGGAACTTTTATTTAAAAGGGAAGCAGAGCATAAAAGTTTGGAAAATTACAGCTTGACCATGTAGTATAAAGAAAACTCCATTTTCTGGGGGAGGAATTCAGGCTGGCTGCATACATTTGCAAAAATAATGAGGAGCTGAATGTTAGCAGCTAAGACAATGGGGAGAATGTCCCAGGGCATGTATGTCAGAGATCTTCATGGCAGCCCCTCTCATCAGAAGCCTGGAAGCCTAGGAGAAAAAAATTTTTTCCTGGGTCAGGCCCAGGGTACTGGTACTCTGTGCAACCCCAGGACATGGTGCCCTGCATCCCAGCCACTCTAGCTCCTGCCATGGCTAAAAAGGCCAAGGTACAGCTCAGGCCATTGCTTTAGAGGGTGAAGTCCCAAGCCTTAGAGGTTTCCATATGGTGTTGGCCCTGTGGGTGCACAGAATAGAAGAGCTGAGCTTTGGGAGCCTCCACCTATATTTCAGAGGATATATGGAAGTACCTGGATACCCAGGTAGAGTCTGCTGCAGGGGTGGAGCCCTCATGGAGAACCTCTGCTAGGCCAGTGCAGAAGGAAAATGTGGGGTTGGAGTCCCCACACAGAGTCTCCATTGGAGTACTGCTTAGTGGAGCTGTGAGAAGTGGGCAATTGTCTTCCAGACACCAGAACTGTATATCCACTGACAGCTTGCATCGTGTGCTCGAAAGCTACAGCAAGTGAAAGCAGTCATGGGAGCTGTACCTTGCAGAGTCTCAGGGGTGGAGCTGCCCGAGGCAGTGGGAGCCCATTCCTTGCATCACTGTGCCCTGCATGTGAGACATGGAGTCAAAGGAGATTTTGGAGCTTTAAGATTTAATAAGTGCCTGGCTAGGTTTTGGACTTGCATGTGGCCTGTATCCCCTTTGTTTTGGCCAATTTCTTCCATTCAGAATGGAAAAATTTACCCAATGCCTATACCCCTATTGTATCTAGGAAGTAACTAACTTGCTTTTGATTTTACAGGCTCCTAGTCAGAAGGGACTTGCCTTGTCTCATATGTCACTTTGCACTTGAACTTCTGAGTTAATGCTGGAATGAATTAAGACTTTGGGGGACTGTTGGGAGATATGATTCTGTTTTGAAATGTGAGAAGGACCAGAGATGTTGGAGGGCCAGGAGCAGAACGATATGGTTCAGTTCTGTGTCTTCACTCAAATCTCATGTTGAATTGTAATCCCCAATGTTGGGTGAGTGACCTGCTGGGAGGTTATTGGATTATGGGGGGACACTTCCCTCTTGTTCTCATGATAGTGAGTGACTTCTCACAAGATCTGGCTGCTTAAAAGTGTGTAGCACTTTCCCCTTTGCTCTCTCTCTCTTGCTGCCATGTGAAGATGTGCTTGCTTCCCTTTACCATTTTAACATAATTGTAAGTTTCCTGAGGCTTCCCCAGCCATGCCTCCTGTATTGCCTGTGGAACTGTGAGCCAATTAAACATCTTTTCTTTATAAATTACACAGTCTCAGGCAGTTATTTATAGCAGTGTGAAAATAAACTAATACAAGAGGCAAGGTTTAAGGTGAATATGGATAAAATTGGAATTGCCAAGGATGCTGTCAGTGGAAAATGAGAATGGCAAGGCTTATTTGTGGGGGACAAAAAGATCAGTGTTTTTAAGATATTGTACTTGGGAAAAATGGAAGTGTTTCTGTGCCAAGTGAGGGCAGAGAAGACTCATTTCCCAGAACACATTGCATGCTTTAAAAATGTCAAAATGTCCTTCTTGGGATGCTTTCTTACATAACAGCTTATTCTACAGAAGATAAAGTTCTTGCTGGAGAGGGAGCATCAATGTTGAACTACTCTTGCTTGACCTCTCATCCTCAAAGTCTTTTCCACGGACACACTGAACTACAAGCTTTTGTATTCATCTCTACTGTGACAGGATATTGGGCTTGTACTGATGGTTTAATACTTTCTGCCAACAAAGTGTAAATTGTGGGAGTGATTTGAGGACTGTGGACAGTTGACTATAGGAATGGGGTAGAGGGCTTCTAATCATTTTCTTTTCTTTCTTTCTTTTTTTTTTTTTTTTTGAGATGGAGTCTTGCTCTGTAGCCTAGGCTGGACTGCAGTGGTGCAATCTCGGTTCATTGCAACCTCTGCCTCCCAGGTTCAAGCAATTCTCCTGCCTCAGTCTCCTGAGTAGCTGGGATTATGGGCCCATGCCACCATGCCTGCTGATTTTTGTATTTTTAGTAGAGACAGGTTTCATGATGTTGGCCAGGCTGGTCTTGAACTCCTGACCATGTGATCTGCCCACCTCAGCCTCCCAAAGTGCTGGAATTACAGGCTTGAGCCACCACACCCGACCTCTAATCATTTTCTATAAAGAATTGAACTTTTTTTCAGGTGGGAATGATTTTCTGTCTACCTTGGCAAAGTCTGAACTTGAACCAAGAAGTAAATTGTTCTTTCTCCACAGGCTGTCTGACTAAAAACAGTGGGGTCAATAACAGGCTCAGGGTGGTTTAAGGGTGAAAGCATGGTTTTTCTCTTGCCACTGATGAGTTTTAAATAAATCTGATTCCTAGGCTTTAAATTAGGGATCCATCACAGTGAGAGGCATACACAGAGTTCCTTCTCTATTCCCCACTGAGGGTCTGAGAAAGCTGTTTCTGTGTTTCTTTCTGAGTAGAAAAAGTTTAGCTGAGGGTCAAAATGATGGGGCAAAACTTCAGCAAATGCACATCACACAAAGCAAGGCTTGATCTATCAAGATCCTATTAACCGGCTCGAAAATTTTCCATTTTCACAAAAACACTGCCAAATTTGACTGTTGGTTTATTATTCATACACAGAGAGAAGTTTCTTGGAGGAGATCAGGAAGACAATTTCAGTTAGCCAATCCAGCTGAGGGTTTCTGATGAAATGACAAACAAGAGAATTCAGAGGAGTCAAGAGATGAGGTAGAAAATGAAAGCTAAGTTGTATTACTGTGAGTTGCCTTGTGTGAAGCAGCTGGAGAGATAAGTGGGTTAAAGAATTTAAAAATCTGCATACATCCGCTAATAATAGACCTTGGCTCCTATCCCCCTGCTTCATGAGCAGAGGACAAGCTCGGTAACACAAGCTAGGAGATTAACCTATGAGTGCTACCACTGCATCCATAGGATACTGGCACTGCGCCCTATGAGAAGAGCCTGATTTCCAGAATTGCCTGTTTTTGCAGTGAATCTTCTGTAACACCTGAGACTTAATGCTACGTAATGGGTGAATCTACATTCTTACTAAAATTACTCTGAGTTCTAGGTTTGGGAAGAATTATGATGGATGAGTGATCACAGAAGATAAAGCAGCTGTCAGTGACTGCAAACTACAAGTTCCTTGAAAATACTTTGTGTGATTAGATCAATAGGTATTCATTGGGATTTATTGATAGGCCAGGGTGATCTACTGAGAAGGTCTGGGTTTTAATGCACTATTTAGAGAACTAGAAGAGGATTTTCAATGACCTGCCCTAGAAAGCTATGTGACTTTGGTTAGAAAACCCACCTTTGTGCCGTGATACTTCAGATGATAGAATGGCAACATTGACAATTACAGGTCGTTAATCAAGGAGTGCTACCTGGGTTCTCTTGCCTCTTGCCTCAAGGAAGAGGATACTAAACTGATGGGTGAGCCTAGTAGATGCTCCCTTTTGGAGAAGACATTTACCACCTCAGCTACTGAGTGTTAACTACTGAGAGCTCACTACTGTGTTCCTGTCAAGATAGGGCTACATTGCTCAAGGTCATGCCCTTCCCCTGGTATAATCTTTATCCAGTGACTTTTTTTTCTTTTTGAGATGGAGTTTCACTCTTGTTGCCCAGGCTTGAGTGCAATGGCGCGATCTCGGCTCACTGCAACCTCCACCTCCCAGGTTCAAGCGATTCTCCTGCCTTAGCTTTCCGAGTAGCTGAGATTACAGGCATGTGCCACCACACCGGCTAATTTTGTATTTTCAGTGGAGACAGGGTTTCTCCATGTTGGTCAGGCTGGTCACGAACTCCCAACCTCAGGTGATCTGCCCACCTTGGCCTCCCAACGTGCTGGGATTATAGGGATGAGCCACCATGCCCGGCCTATGGTGACTTTTCATGACAGGATACCAAGGCCCAGCCTTCTTGCCTCAACTCAAGACAACCTGAAGTGCCATCTCAGATCCAGAACTTCATGTATGATTGACTGAGGTCTTTGTCACACCTGCGCCACAGTTCACCTTCTCTCTCTGCCCAGCCTTGTTCTTCTGCTGCCCCTTCTCTACCAAACCCAAAAGTTGATCCTGAGATGTACTTCAGTAACCTTTCTGCATGTGAATCTTTGCTTCAGAGTCTATTTTCTGGGAAGACCAGTCTCAGAGAAAGAGTTTAAGATACTGATTATGACTTTATATTCTAGAACTGGGATTTTAGATAAGTTGTTTATTTTAATTTGAATTTTTAAATACCACTGAAGAGGGACTTGAGCGATGTTTAGCAAAAAGGCTTGTGAATTAGAAAAGGCTTAGCCATGCTATCATATACTTTCAGAGACCTGCAAGTAGTCAGGAGATAGATTTTGTGTGGACCTGGGAACATTCCAGAACTTTAAATATAACACCTGTCGTCTAGGTGTCAGGTTTCTTGGATGAGTACATCTGCTTGCTTAGTATCATATCATGTTTACAAGGCAGTTTTTATTCAGCCACCTTGGCTGTTAAAGGGCAACAATCCTCTCGTTCACACCCTGAACGCTGGCAGATTCTCATCCTCCCTCTCTATTCTGCTGCACTTCCTCTCACTGCAGAAAATTTGGGGAACTTCATTTCCTTTGTTGCCTTTCTCTTGTTCTACACTGAGGCAACATTGTTGTTTCCAGGGTGACAGTGAAAAGAAAAAGTTAATTCAAAGAGCTCTAAAGAGAAGTATTAATAAAGTACATGAGATGCCAGTAATTCAGAGGAAAGCAGAAACATCTTTGAGGAGTCTGCGGATAAACAGAGAACTTTTCACAAGGCTGTGTAAATATTCAAAAGTCTTCAAAAGCTGAAATATATTTATTTAGTGATTACAACAATGGATTAATATTTACCATTAGGGAGCCTATTACTCAATAGTTGGAAAAGCCCCAAAACATCTAGGTGCAAAAAGTAAATTACAGATGATACATTTTCTTAATACATTTTCTTATGTCTTTGAATAAGGTTGAGAACAACCCATCTCTTTCAGTATCCATCCATCAACGTAATGCCTCTTGTCATTTTTTGTAGTTCATGTTCTATTCTCCCTGGTACCTTTTACTTCCTTTCATGGTGCAGAATTTTGTTACTTTTTGGAAGAGATCAAAGATAGTCATTATTATCAACCACTGCTGTGCTCCTTTTTATTTAAATCAGAATAGGAAGATTATGTGGTACTACTGGACAGTCTATTACCACTATTGGAAAAACAACTTGAGAAATCTTAGGTGTGCAAATTAGTGTGGGAGTGGTCAAAGAGAGACAGAGTGAAGTGATAGACCACGGTTAAGTTTGAAGTCTATACTAAATCTATACTAATGAACAGTGGAGACAGCAGAGCAAGAGGTGTTTAGTCAAATGGGCGTGTCATCGTAATGGGGAAAAGAAATTCAAATAAGTGCTTTTTCTAAAACAGCAAAACTACCAAAACATGACTTAATAGTGAGAATGTAGGTAGAATAAATTATCTGTAGCCTTTTATTTATTGGTCTGTGTTTACAGAAGTAATAGCTGTTTTCATGTAGTCAATGGCCCCTGGCCATGCCCTGGGGGCATTCTTCAATCCAGGAAAAAGTGTGGCCACTGGCCACTAGAGAGCAGCAGAGAGCTAAGAACAGATCTGATGCTCAGGATGGAAGGACTTCTACTCACCAAGGTTACCTCCTCCATCAACCCCCCTACCTGAGAGAGATGTGTTTCCCCCACCCTTTCTTGTTTGTTTGTTTGGGGAAGATATTCCAATCAAGACGCTGCTTCTGAGGTTGGATGGAGCTGGGTTATCATTCAGGAAGTTGTAGCTGTAAAACATCTCTGAGCCTCAAGGTTGTCATTAGTAAAATGGGGCTACAAATAGCACATAATGCACAGAGCTTCTGTGAGCACTACATGCAAAGACACAGGCATTCGGTGGTCTCAGTGAACAGTGCATCATAAACATAATGATCATTCTGTGGGACTGACCTTGTTCAGAGCGTTTGGGGTTAGGGTTTCTTTAGACTACTTGGTGCAGGACAGATTTCCTCATTAATTATAGTAATGTTTCCTTCTGAGCTCAGACGTGGGTTTACAGGCTGCATCCCTACACTGCTGCAGCTACAATCACTCTCAAATAGCCTCTCACAGAAGAGGAGACCTGGCTCGCTAAAGGTGATAGAACTGATGGGAGATGGGATTAAAGTCTTAAAGAGTCCCCTGTCTAAATACCATTCAGGACATAGGCAGTGGTAAAGATTTTATGATGAAGATGTGTAAAGCAATAGAAACAAAAACAAAAATTGACAAATGGGGTTCAATTAAACTACAGAGATTCTGTACAGAAAGAAAAGCCCCAAACTACCAACAGAGTAAACAGACAGAATGGCAGAAGACATACATGCAGCCAACAAACTTACGAAAAAAACCTGAACGTCACTGATCATTA
Organism: Ateles fusciceps; assembly: GCA_036589455.1. Lineage (NCBI taxonomy): Eukaryota > Metazoa > Chordata > Mammalia > Primates > Atelidae > Ateles > Ateles fusciceps. The sequence continues at coordinate 3,002,317 of JAZHEH010000564.1, read as the reverse complement.
GAGAAACACAAATTAAAACCATGAGATATCATCTAACACTTCTAATGGCTATTATAACAAAGTCAAAAAATAGCCGATGCTGGTGAGGTTGTGGCAAAGAAAGGATGCTTATTAATTTAGCCTTTGTTGGAAGACAGTGTGGCGATTCCTAAAATACCTAAAGACTAAATACCATTAACCCAGTAATCCCATTACTGGATATATACTCAGAGGAATATAAATTATTCTATTATAAAGACACATGCGTGGGTGTGTTCATTGCCACACTATTCACAATAGCAAAGACATGGAATCAACCTAAATGCCTATCAGTTTTAGACCAGATAAAGAAAATGTGGACCATGGAATATTACGCAGCCATAGAAAATGAATGAGATCATGTCCTTTGCAGGGAGATGGATGAAGATGATAGCCATTATCCTTAGCAAACTAACACAGAACAGAAAACCAAATACCGCATGTTCTCACCTGGAAGTGGGAGCTAACTGATGAGAACACATAGACCCAAAGAGAGGAACAACACACACCAGGGCCTTTTAGAGGGTGAAGGGTGAGAGGAGGGACAAGATCAGGAAAAATGACTGATGATTACTATGCTTATACCTGAGTGATGAAATAATCTTTACAACGAACCCCATGACATAAGCTTACCTATGTAACAAACCTGCATTTGTACCCCTGAACTTAAAAGTTAAAAAAAGGAACCCCCCTGCCTAAATGTAATGTTCCCTCTGAAAGTAGGAGAGGCCTGTTTGAAACAATGCAATTAGAAAATATGGTGTCATTACTTTTAAGCCAATGGTCACTTTAATTGGACAACTATATTTTAATTAGAAGTTTTTAGGGTCTTGCTGTTCCCAAAATGTTTGTGTTCAAGAAGGTTAATATTTCTGCAATATAGGTAAATTCCAAACTGGCCGTTGGTCATCTATTCCAATAAAATAAGAGCTTACTGAGCCCCTGCTCTGGACATAGTATTGCGCTGAATTCTGTGGACGATCCAGCTAGTGTGGAAGAAACAGTCTACAATCCGGGATCATAACAGCTGACGCAGTGGGGGCTGGATGAATCCAAGATGCTTTCCTGTATCTATTATTTCCTGGGGGATTTTTCTGCACAGAAAGGAACTGGAAGATGTAACTCACTGGTTTTCCAGATAATGACTCATAGGGTTAAGACTAGAGTCACAATGCCAGAACCATCTTTCTTTTGTTCACACTCTGAGGGGTGTCATAAATATCACCAACTATTGACTTTTCACTACCTGTTTTCCCTTTTTTTTTTCTGGTTAATGATGCATCCAAGTTGGCTTAATGGACAAAGTTACTCACTAATCACCGGGATAGACAAGTAAACAAAAATGATCTACAGTACAAGTGTAGTGTGGGGAAAATAAATTGGGGTGTTGGTTGAAGTACGCGAAATATAAGTCAATGGTGGGATGTGGCAGCAAAAGAGATAACGCAATCGGAATTACTAATGCACACTGTCTGAAGGCGGCAAGCGTTAGACCAGCGGCTCTCACTGATTTCTTTGAAAATACGTGAGCTATCAAACTCTCCTAAGAAATAGTCATATACATATATAAATTTGAACAGACTCTCATAGAATAAATGTTCTTACCTCACCACAATGTCCTGTCGATAGCTAATTTCATAATAATTATGTCCCATGTACAGATGTACAGACACTATCCATGCCTATGAAAAAATAATCAGTCGTCTTGTTCTCTCCACCTACCTGAGAGTAAGGAGGTGAGAGGATTCATGCAGCATAATGATTCTAAATGACTAGAAGTCAAGGGCCTGTCTGGCACAGCAGTTGGGGACCAGTACTGAGATTTCAGGACTTCGGATATGACCGTCTTTGTGGATCAGGCTGCCTTTACATTCAAGGTCAGAAGCAGAGGTGAGGATAAAATTCAATAGCTGCTAACTGCATTGCAGTCAATAGACCCATAAAGTAGGGGAGTTCTGTTGGAATTTACTAGAGAATGAGATACATCCTGGAATGTTTAGGGGAAAGCATACGGATGTATACAGTTTAATAAAAATGCATCAAAAATAAGATGTATGTATGTATGGACAGTGGAGTACATGGTTAGATAAATGACAAGATAAAAATGTTAATGGTGAAATCTAAGTCACATACATTGTAAAATTCTTTCATTTTTCTGTTTCGTATTAAAAGTATAGAGAAATATAATTTGGAATTCACTCAGCCAAGCCAATCCCAGTGGCAGTAACTAATTCAATGGAAATATTCCATCACTGTGATTATTTCCAGGAAATGAAAATTAACTCACAGTAATTAATGCTGATTGCACTTGTCATTAATCTTTTTGGAATCTGTCTTACTCCATTTTCTCAGTTTTGTATGACAGTCATTCATAGAGAATTGGGTTTTATAGAGCAATACTTTCTCCTCATGTTTGAAGAGGGTGGTTGTAGCAGTGGGAAATGTTCTGTGTGGAGCAGATTTACTATTCTAATTTCCTCGAGTGGCAAAATGTAGAGGAAATATAATAGAGTAAACGCTCATGGATGTAAAGGGTTTTTTAAAAGTTGCATCTTCCTCCCTTCCTCCCCCTCCCCTCCCCCCTCCCTCCCCCCTCCCCCCTCCCTCCCCCTCCCCCCTCCCCCCTCCCCCCTCCCCCTCCCCCCTCCCCCTCCCCTCCCCCTCCCCCTCCCTCCCCCCTCCCCCTCCCCCCTCCCCTCTCCTCCCCCCCCTCCTCCCCCTCCTCCCCCTCCCCCCCCCCCCCCTCCCCTCTCCTTCCCCCTCCCCCTCCCCTCCCCCTCCCCTCCCCTCCCCTCCCCTCCCCTTCCCTTCCCTCCTTCCTTGATGAAGTCTTGCTCTGTTGCCCAGGCTGGAGTGCAGTCATGTGATCTCAGCTCATGGCAACCTCCACCTCCCATGTTCAAGCAATTCTCCTGCCTCAGTTTCCCCCAGTAGCTGGGATTATAGGCACGTGCCACTATGCCAGGCTAATGTTTGTATTTTTAATAGAGATGGGGTTTCACCATGTTGGCCGGGCTGGTCTCGAACTCCTGACCTCAGGTTGGTCCACCCATCTCAGCCTCCCAAAGTGCTGGGATTATAGATGTGAGTCACTGCACCTGGCCAGCATTTTTATGGGTTTCTTTAAAGCTTAATTTATTCACTTTTGAACAAGATGAAACCAGCCATTTCTACATTTAAATAATTCTGTTGCTTCTGGACCCAAAATATATTAGTTATATCATCCCTGTGCCTAGGCTTACTCTGTGCCTAGGTCAACAACCTGTTGGCTCTTTTATTGCTTTGTGTTTCTTAGCAGAAGTGTGTGTGTGTGTGTGTGTGTGTGTGTGTGTGTGTGTGTGTGTGGGGGTGAGATTCTGTTCTCCTTGCCTTGGAGCCCATCACCTGCACACTTGATTTTCTTTGCATGTAATGGTAAAAGACAGTCCTTTGTTATTTAATTGAAAATAAATGTACTTTTGCTTTATTCCATGACACAATTTTTTGAATTTCATGTGACCTTTTTCTCTTTTTTGGAGTGGGGGATACATTTGGACTTAGAGGGAAGTCACAAAAGTAGTACAGAGTTCCTAAACACTCTTCACCTGCATTTCCTAATGCTGTTGAATGATATAACCATTGTGTAATCATTAGCATCAGGAAATTAACGTGGTTCCAATAGTGGTAATGAATTCATAGACTTTATTTGTATCTCACTGATTTCCTCACAAATATAATTCCCTTTATCTTGTCCGAGACCTAGCCTAGTATTTCACGTTGCATTTAGCTGTTGGGTCTTTTCTATACGGTAGCCCCTTTCATCTACAGTTTCACTTTCCAGTTTCAGCTACCTGTGGTCAACCATGGTCCGGAAATATTAAATAAAAAATTCCAGAAACACACAATTCACAAGTTTTAAACTAAGTTTTTTTCCGAGAAGCGTGTTGAGGTCTTGCATCATTCCACTCCGTCCTGCCCAGGATGTGAATCCCCCGTGGTCGGCCATCTCCACATGTCTTACTCTACCTCCTGTGAGCCACTTAGTAGCTGTCTCAGTGATCAGATCAACTGTCGCTGTACCGTAGTGCTTCTCTTCAAGTCGCCTTTATTGTACTTAATAAGGGGTCTCTCTCGAAGTGCAAGATGAGTGATGTCGGTAATTCGGAATTGCCAAAAAGATGCCAAGAAGTGCTTCCATTAAGAGAAAGTATGAAAGTTCTCAACTTGATAAGAAAATTTTTAAAAAATCATGTGCTGAGGTTCCTAAAATCGTCACTAAGAACAAATGTTCCATTTGTGAAATTATGAAGAGTAGTTTGTTACAATTTTTCTATTTCATTATTAGTTATTGCTATTCATCTCTTATGGTGTCTACTTTATAAATTCAACTTTATCTTACAAATGTATTTTTAAGAAAAAACAATGTGGATAGGTTTTGTATTATCCATGGTTTCAGGCATCCAAAGGCAGTGTTGAAATATATCCCCTGTGTATAACGGGATCTATTGTAAATTCCTAGAAGTAGAATTGCTGAGTTAAAATATAATTCTATGTAGTTTTGTTAGACAATGCCAGAAGGCTCCCAGAGGTTTATACCAGTTTGCATTCCCACCAGCAATGTATGAGCAGGCCTGTTTCCTGACAACATAACCAACAGAATGTGATCTCATATATTGTGTTCTGTCAATCTAATAGGTGAGAAATGGTATCTCAGTGTTTATTAAAATTGGCATTTCTCTAATTATGAGTGAGCTTTAACATTATTTATTTATTAGGGACCCTTGTTTTCTTGTTCACAGGACTGACAAAAGGCTTCAACATGTTCTTTCCTCTTGTTCATTTTAAAAATCATATTTTTCTTTGTCTCAGTTAGTGTTCTTTATATTGAATTCAATTTTGCCAGGTGTTACCATTATAATACTTTTTTACAAGTTTGAATTTACCTGCATATTTTTATTTTTCCTCTTTAAGTTGAAAAAAATCAAATTAATATATTCACAAAACAAATTGTGCTAAAAAGCTTATTTTTTAAAAAGTGAAAAACAATAAAAATCGGTTTCCTGGTCTCTCTGAACCCTGCCTGCATTGTTACTAATCAGATGTAACCAACCTTTATACTCTTTTTTCATGTTTTTAGTATTTACTTCTTTTTTAAAAATAGTGTGCTTATATCACTATTGCTTGATTCGTTACTTTAAACATAATTTTCTGACTTTCAAGGTAGTGGAGATCTGCCTTCCACTCTCCCTTCCTTGAATCCCAATTATCTTTAACCAGGAAAATCCCAAGACAACACCACACATTTGCTTCCTTGATGATTGTACTCTTTTTAACATTGAACTTGACTTTAGTTTTTAGTAATTTATTTTCTTTCAGTGATTTGTAATACATAGTCAATTTTTTTGTTCTTCTTTTAATTGATTTGAATATTTAGCTAAAATGCTTAAACTATATTTACCAGTTTTTGAAATTCAAACTGATTTGGTGAGTATTGATTACTCCCATGGGAGATGAGGAAACTAATTCACTTTCTGTGACTCACAGAATACATGCAACCCCTTTCTACTGTCTGTCTTGTATTGGTAGACTCAAGAGATTTTATTATACTTCATTATAATTAAAATAATAAATACTTACTTGAAGTATAATGAAACTACAATAAACTATAATACTATAATAAATACTACAATAAAATGAAATACTATAAAAACTAGAACACAATACTGTAAGACTGTAATAAAATATTTTTTGTTCAAGAATTAAAATATTCATATTCAGTTTTATAAACATAGCCAAAGTAGCTACCTAGACTAAATTACCTGCTGAAATGCTTCAAAGGTCTTCCCAATTCCTTCATAGAAAGATTTGCCTTTTTGTGATTTATTTTGATTTTTATCTCAATTAGCAGGGTTATGTCCTTATGATATTTTAAAGAATAGTAGATATTAATATGCTTCCTGAATCCCTGCATATTTGAGATTTTCTTTGTGTTTTAGTCATAAAAACTGGAAACTAAGTTGGGGAAAATTCTTGGATTATACAGCCTGTAGAAGCATGAGCCAATAAAACCTCTTTTCTCTATTAAAAAAAAAGAATTTAGTAGACTTGCTCCATTGATTTTGGCATCTACATTTGTTTGAAGAACTCTGAGGCTAGTTTTCAAATTAATAACTTATTCAAGAATAAACATATACTCCTCAATGTTTATAACACAATGTTACGGATGTTAAGTGGCGCATATTGATTCTTTTAAATCTGCATCTCAAATTTATTTCAGTTCAGGAACTTGCTTAATTTTGTGCTGCTGTAACAGAATACTCAGCTGAGACTAGATATTTATAATGAACAGAATATATCTCTCACAGTTCTGAGGTTGGCAAGTCCAAGATCAAGGTCCCAGCAAGTTCAGTTGTCTTGTGAGGGCTGCCCTCTGTTTCCAAGATGGTGCCTGGTTGCTGCATCCCCCTGGAGGGGGAGGAATGTTGTGTCCTCTCATGGAACAACAAGGGCCAAAAACTGCATCAGGTGTTTTTAAATAAGGGCCTAATCCCATTCTTAAAGAGGAGCCCTCATGATCTAATCAGCCCATAAATGTCCTGCCTCTTAATTTTATCACATTGGCCACTAAGTTTCAACATCAGACATTTTTCTATTATTTTTTTACAGATAATGTTTTACAAATCCAGTATTTTTTTTTTCTGCAGTACTTATTTAGCATTTTGCTGCTGCAATTGTTTAAATTCCATTTCACTTTATAATAAAAACTTTTGTTACTTCCCCTTTAATCTCAATTATGGGATATATATATATATGGCTTCTTCAATTTCCTTAAGAATATGAAACACTGTTGTTGAAATATAACTTTTCTTTCCTGAGATAATTTTTAACAAAATATCCTTCTTTATTTATATGCTATTTTTCTTTGTTTCTGTTTGGCGGTGTCATTGTAGACAACTTTTGCTTATGTCTCCTCTCCTCCGTTTAAAAACTTTTAGTAATCTCTTGAGTGTTGACAATGCTATCCAAGTCTTCCTTTTGATCCTTCAATCTGCACAAAGATTCATTTGGTTTGCTTCTTTGTTTTCATGGTGGTATGGTTTGCCTGTGGTCCTACCCAAATCTCTTCTTGAATTCCCATGTGTTGTGGGAGGGACCCAGTGAGAGGTAATTGAATCATGGGGGCAGGTCTTTCCTGCACTGTTCCCATGATAGTGAATAAGTCTCATGAGATCTGATGGCTTTATAAGCAGTCTGCACAAGCTTTATAAGCTTCCCTGCACAAGCTCTCTCTTCCTCTTCCTCTTCTTTGTCTGCTGCATCCATGTAAGACATGACTTTCTTCTCCTTGCCTTCCACCATGATTGTGAGGCTTCCCCAGCTACGTGGAACTGTAAGTCCATTACATTTCTTTCTTTTGTAAATTGCTCAGTCTCGGGTATCTTTATCAGCAGCGAGAAAATGGACTAATACAGTAAATTGGTCCCAGGAGAGTGGGGCACTAATGTAAAGATACCTGAAAATGTGGAAGTGACTTTAGAACTGGGAAGCAGGTAGAGGCTGAAACACTTTGGAGGGCTCAAAAGAAGACAGGAAAATGTGGGAAAATTTGAAACTCCCTAGGGACTTGTTGAATGGCTTTGATCAAAATGCTGATGGTGAAATGGACAATAAGGTCCAGGCCGAGGTGGTCTCAGATGGAGGTGAAGAACATGTTGGGAACTGGAGCAAAGGTGACCCTTGTTATGTTTTAGCAAAGAGACTGGCAACATTTTGCCCCTGCCCTAGAGATTTGTGGAACTTTGAACATGAGAGAGATGATTTAAGAGTATCTGGCAGAAGAAATTTCTAAGCAGCAAAGCACTGACAATGTGACTTGGGTGCTGTTAAAGGCATTCAGTTTTAAATGAGAAACAGAGCATAAAAGATTGGAGATTTTGCAGCCTGACAGTGTGGTAAAAAAGAAAATCCCATTTTCTGAGGAAAAATTCAAGCTGGCTGCAGAAATTTGCATAAGTCATGAGGAACCAAATGTTAGTCACCAAGACAATGGAGAAAATGTCTCCAGGGCATGTCAGAGACATTTGTAGCAGCCCCTTCCATCACAGGCATGGAGATTTAGGAGAATAAAATGGTTTGGTAGGCCAACCCCAGGGTCCCTCTGTTGTGTGCAGTCTGGGGACTTGCTGCTCTGCATCCCAGCTGCTTCATTTGTTATTAAAAGGAGCCAAGGTACAGCTCAGTCTGTTGCTTCAGAGGGTACAAGCCTCAAGGTTGTCAGCTTCCATGCGGTGTTGAGCCTGCTAGTAAACAGAAGTCAAGAACTGTGGTTTGGGGAACCTCCACCTAGATTTCACAGGATGTATGGAAAAGCTTGGATGTCCAAGCAGAAGTTTGCTGCAGGAGTGGGACCCTCATGGAGAACCTCTGCTAGGGCAGTGCCTAAGAGAAATGTGGGGTCAGAGTCCCCACACAGAGTCCCTATTGGGGCACTGCCTAGTGGAGCTGTGAGAAGATGGCCACCATCCTCCAGATCCCAGAATGATAGATCCACCAACAGCCTGCACTGTGTGCCTGGAAAAGCCACAGACACTCAACACCAGACTATAAAAGCAGCTGGGAGGGAGGCTGTACCCTGCAGAGTCCCAAGTGTGGAGCTGCTCAAGACCATAGAATCCACCTCTTGCATCAGTGTGACCTGGATATGAGGCATAGAGTCAAAGGAGATAATTTTGGAGCTTTAAGATTTGCTTTCCCCACTGGATTTCAGACTTGCATGGGGCCTCTAGCCCCTTTGTTTTGGCCAATGTCTCCCATTTGGAATAACTGTATATACCTAATGCCTGTAACCCCATTGTATCTAGGAAGTAGCTAACTTGCTTTTGATTTTATAGGCTCATAGACAGAAGGGACATGCCTTATTGCAAATGAGACTTCGGACTGTGGACTACTTTTGAGTTAATGCTGAATGAGTTAAGACTTTGGGGGACTGTTGGGATGGCGTGATTGGTTTTGAAATGTGAAGACATGAGATTTGGAAGGGGGCTGGGGTGCAGTGATATGGTTTGGTTGTGTCCCCCACTCAAATCTCATCTTAAATTCCCGTGTGTTGTGGAAGGGACCTGGTGGGTGGTAATTGAATCATGGGGGCAGGTCTTTCCTATGTTGTTCTCATGATAGTGAACAAGTCTCATGAGCTCTAATGGCTTTATAAGGCAGAGTTTCCCTGCATAAGCTCTTTCTTTGCCTGCTGCCATCCATAAGACATGACTGGCTTCTCCCTGCCTTTCGCCATAATTATAAGGTTTCTCTGGCTACGTGAAACTGTAAGTTCATTAAACCTCTTTCTTTTATAAATTTCTTAGTCTTGGGAATGTCTTTATCAGCAGCATGAAGATGGACTAATGCACATGGGTAGCATTCTAATATTTCCTTGAGGAACAAGCACAGAGTGTGGGGAACAGTATTTGGTAAGCCTCCCCCCCCTCAACATTCTCTCATTTGACTCCTCATTGCTGACATGAATAAAAGCTGGGAGTAGAGACTGGCCACCTATGACCAGAAAAATCTTACTATTTTCTTACTCTTTTTAATGAATTATTTATTTGGCTTTTTGGAGAAAAATTTACAAACCTACACTTATGGGACTATCTTTTTTATCCAGAGATTTTTCTATCTGCCTCTCTGGTCATTTGAAATTTTATTTACCTTCTGTTTTTCTGCATGTGCATCTGTGTGTACGTATACATGCATGTGTAGTGTTTGTATTTAGAGACAGAGAAAGAGAGAGATAGAAAAAGAGAAAGGAGAGGGAAAAATAAAAGAGAAGACAATAAAAGATAATCCAGCTGAGTAATGATATACTGTAAATTGAAAGCTCTCATTACTTTTCATATATTCCATGTGCCTAACTCACTGCCTTTCTTAAAGTAAATTTGTATCCCAAATTTATTTCAGTTCAGGAACTTTGCATTTGCTGCTGGAACAGAATACCTGAGACTTGGTATCACACTTCTGAGACTAGGAAGTCAGAGATTACTGTACCAGCAAGCTAAATTGTCTGGTGAGGGCTTCTCTGCTTCCAAATGGTGCTTGGTTTCAAGTGGCAATAACAGTAATTGTGTCAGGCATGCTACTAAGAACTTTCACATGAAATATTTCATTACACATACTCAACAATATTAATTTGACATTTACCTTGTTGTTCCATTTTACATAATAGACAAATTTGTCAGAGGCTGCATTGTCAGTAAATGAAGACCCCATGACTCCAACCCTGGATGGTCTGACTCCAAGGCAAATCCTCTCGACCAGCACGTCTCTCTTAAACAACTTCTAATATTCTCTTTTAGCTGTGGGCCTGACTGCCTCAGATCTTAGAGAGCCTGGACCCTGAACACCTGAACAGTATCTACTGTTGTTTTTTTTTGTTTGTTTTTATACGGAGGGGGACAAGATTTCAATCCCTCTCACTAAAGATCACCTCATAATTCCTTAGAATTTAAAATGACATTATAAACCCAAACTTTGGTGGCTGAGAGCCAGCCATGGGAGCTGCCTTAGGAGGACTTGATACTTTTCAATGGTGGCACATACTCATGAACTATAAGCTAAAGCATTATCCTGGGACAACTGGGGGGGAGATCTTTCAGTCCTTCTGGTAGTTTGGCATGTTAAACTTTATGTGGTCTGTTCATCCTAAATAACAGAGAGAGGTTCTGTAAAAGAAAGCATGTCTATTTGACAATAGAGTGCTGTAATTGTTAATAGTTACATGTAAACTATGTAGTGACATAGCTTACATGTTAGTAAACTATGTGTTTTCAGGGAGGTAAAAGAGAAATGTTTGGATAGAAAAATGAGGAGGATTATATGATTGTTTTGAAATAATGATCTTGGCTACAAAGAGCAATAATAAAGGCCACTCTAGTTGAGGCTGCACGGGCAGTCGCTGGGCAGATATCCTTAGAGGAGTATGGTTGTATATGGCTGCAATGGCCTTTCATATGGTTATGCTTTTCTTTCATTGATATAAGGCGTAACAACAAAACCCTTTCTTCATGAGGGCTCTCTCTTCAGGGTCCTCCCTGGCTGTATTTGTCAGGGCTTTTTTGTGTTTTTTACATTAGTGACTCTATTTTCACTTTGACAACTTTCATGCCTGATTGGATCCTGCCTTCTTCAGCCTGTTGTGGGTCTCAGGCAATTGATCTGAGAAACTTGGAATATGCCTGTGCTCCTGATTTGGTGGCATCTCACTGACCACATAAGTCATGTTTCTCAAACCTTGGCTTTCTTCCTTTGACCTTCATTGCGTTGGATTTCAACATGACCTGTAAGGACAGTGGTGCCCTGGCTCCTCCTAGGCATTAGGTCTTGTCCAGGATGTTGACACTAAGAGGGTAGACAGAACGGTTCCTATGTGGGGATGGCATTTTAAATGAATTGAAGCATTAAAGAAATGGGAAGTCATTTTACCTAAATCTATTAAGAAGAGAAATAAAAGAAAGAGAAGAGAAATAAAAGAAAGGAAGAAAGGAAGAAGGAAGGGAGGGAGGGAGAGAGAGAGAGAGACACTAAGACTTGACTTGTCTCAAACTTTCTTTAAGCACTTCACAAGCTTAGGGATGAAAGTTCTGTTTAGGGCAGCACATAACAGCTATGTTGATAATTGAGGAGAGACAATAACAGAAATAATTGTTGTCACTTTTACAGCACTTACTGGGGGCCACATTGAATATTTAATCCTCATAGCAAGTGTATGTGCTAGGTATTATCATTATATTCCTATTTTAGAGATGAAGAAATTCTAGCTCATGAAGAGGGAGAGTGGCACTTCCCAGGTTCTGAGTGGGTGAGTGTGACCCAGCCCTTCCTTGTTGCAGACTGAAATAGAGAGAAGAGTTTCACTGGGACTAACTGAATAGTCTTCAAGCCTTGAGCTGTTGTGTTCTCAGGACTGAGTGCCCTGAGGTCTGCTGCCAGTGTGGCCTGAGATTCCAGCCACAGTGGCTTTGACAGCACCGGGTCACTCAGAAATGGGGAACAAAATGCCTGTCACATGCCAGGAAACTCTGAATGTTGCCCTGAAGTAACAACTGGATTTAACAATCAATAGTCAAGTTTTAATAATTCACAGATACTTCTTTTCCCCTTTCAGCCCTTTCAGATTCTTTGCCTCATTCCTCATTTTCCTTTCTGAAAAATAATTCACATCTTTTTATCCAAGAAACCTTAATTCTCTTGAGTTCTTTTTTTTTTTTTTTTCAGAATTCAATGTCTGTAGATCATGCTCTGATTTCAAAATGACCCTTTATTCCAAAACCAGATAGATTCTGAAGTGGACTGATGTGGACACTGGAGGTTGTGGAGAACTAAGGTTTCTTGGATAAGGATATGTGATTGATTTCTGCTCTTGTGAATACTTCCTTGAGTGTGTAGAGAGAGATTGGGGGAGGTAGGACTGTGGTTAGTTTCAGTCTCCTTTTATTGGAGGTCCTAATGTTGCAAGCTATTGAATACCTGGTAACCGACGCAAGTGAGGTGTCCTCTATGAAGTGATTATAGTGTCATTACCTCATAAGCCCTCAAGGAATCAGGATACTCATGGAAAGGATATGTGATTAATTGCCTTTTCTAGTTTATATAAATTTATGAAGAAAACTATTTCTTTCAATTAATGTTGAGACCCTTAAAAAAAAGGACATTATAGGAATCACAAATGGATCTTTGCTTTTTGTCCTGAAAAATTTATAGTACCTGAGGGCCATCATTCTCAACTTGATTTCGTTATATAGCAATATAGTTGTAGAAGGTATACGATAAACAGCAGAATGTGTACAAATCCCTTGTTATCGCTGAGAACGCAGGTTACAAATAATTCTTGACACAAACCTGTTTTGCTGTCATTTCTTTCTTTAGGGCAATGTGGTGTAATGGGAATGGAACAAGCACAGGATCTGGAGACACAGGCCAGGTCTCCAGTCACAGCTCAGCCAGAAATGAGTGGCTGGAGACCTTGGACACAATGCCTCCTTGGGTCTCAGGAGGAGCTGCACCAGAATATTTTTGAGGAATCTTCCAGAAGTAATATTTGATGATTTATGAGTTTGGGGACGGAAAGAAAAAGAACGAAAAGAAGGAAGGAAGGGAGAAGGGAAGGAGACAAGGAGAGAGTGAGGAAATTGAAAGAAATCAGGACTGGTTCAAATTAGTTGGGCTTCTCAGCTGCTTGTAACAAGGCCAACACTAGTGGTGCATAAATATTCAAACCTCCCATCCCTCCGCTTTGTAATGGGTGTGGGGTGGGGGAGAAATGAGTTCTTTGGTGTCCAGCCAATTGTCTGGCCATGGCTGTTTTTGGATGACCGGAGTAGATGTCTAAAGCTGCAGAATTGGGAGTGGCTGAGAAAGACTAGATTTATCAACATTAAAAAGGCAGACAAACCAAATCTGGAAAAGTAAGTTTCTGGGGGAGAGATTGTTGAGCAGCTGCTGGGAAGATTTGGGGGAAATAGGTGAGCAGAGAGGATATTTAGGAAATTCTGCTATGTGTATCACGAAAATGTAAACCGTGTTTTCCAGTCTTCAAGACTTCAGTCAATGCTTAAATTGCTTCTTAATGCTCTTCATTTACTTAACTGGTATCACACCATGCCAAGAATGGCTCATTTTATCTGTGTTAGAAGGGGTTTTGCTCTACTGGGAATGGGGGAATGTAGGCAGATTCAAACTCGGAGCATTCAGAAAAACTCGGAGCATTCAGACAATACTTGGGGTCTGCATCTTAAAAGTGGACTTCAAAGAATATAGAGCTGAAGGAAAATAGAGAATCACAAAGGCAGGAAACTTTGACAATGATAAGCAGGTCTTTGGTTGGTAGTAAAAAATAACATTTGCTGTTGTTTTGTAATTAAGGGAAAAATGTTCTTTGGATTGCCCATCTGCCTTGTTTGATGCTGAAAAGTCCTTCTCTAGCAGTCACTTTCCCTGAAGAGAGACTCTTGGGAGTGGTCAGCAGGGAACTGATGACAGAATGTGGCAGAGTCTCAGTGAAGGCAGAACTGATGCAAGAGCCCTGTGGTTGAAACAGTCCCTGAGCAGTGCTCGATGCAGCTCCCAAGTGTGGCTGCTATGGGCACTACAGGAGGAGCCCCCTCTGACAGCAGCTTCTGCTCCAGGCAGTTGCTTCTCTCCACAATATGTTGGAGATCAGCAGGGAAGGAATGCATGGCAGGAATTTTTCTGACTTGCCCCTTTTTTTGGGTTCTCTGGTGATTTGAGGGTCCTCTCCAGCTGTGAGGATGCCTAACCTGGCTAAAAGCTAACAGATTGCTGTGAATTCGTGACAATTAAAATTAGATAAAATAATTTATAAACATTATTCTAAATATGAAGGCTCCAGCTGCTCATGGCTTTTTTGAAGTCATCAGGTTTGCAGTTTAGAGTGTAGGGATGTATTGCTCTGCATCATGGATTCTCTTAGCTATCTCTTTTTGTTTGTTTGTTTGTTTCTGGAATTTCCTTTAGGCATTTTCACTTCTAAAAATCTGCTTCTGGAAGGAGTATTTGAGGTGGGAGATGGTCTGAGGAGTGGAAATTAGCAGGCTAAAATTTATTTTAATATAGAAATTATTGGGGAGAAATTAAAAATCTTCCTCACACATGTTCTTGGATCAGGGAAGTCCATTCATGTGTCTATTCAGTGATGTGGGTCTCTCTGCCAAGATATATTCTGAGGTTAAAAAGAAGAACAATACTTTTTGAGTGTGTGTGTGTTGAAGAAAGTGGTTTCTTTTAATGATGCCAAATATTTCATTTTTTTCTTTAGGTTGTAATTTAAAATACAGATACAAAGGCAAGACCATGTCTTTAAAATAGAAATAAAACTAAACCATCACTACTCATGTGAAAATGCGAAATAAAAATATATATTAGTAACCATACACTCCATTAAGACAAATTTCAGAAAGCTTGAAATAGCATTTTTAACTCACCTTAGTGGCACAGGAGATACAAATGAGTTTTTCATCTTTTTTTTTTTTTAATAATTTATTCTTTTTACTGCCTATTGACTGCAAGGTAACTCTACGCTGTGGGAAAATCTCCTAGAATAGTTGATATATGAAATTTCCTATCTTCTTCCCTGGCATTGCAACTTTTGATGTTCAGTTAGTTCTGTTACATATTATAACCTCAGCTTTGTGACTAAATTGAATGTGCTCTCTACAGAGAATTTACCAGATAGAATTTTGCAATTTAATATAGCAGGTAAAAGACAATCCCAGTTGTTCATCTTTAGGTAAATGCCGAGAAGATTTGTGGAAAAGCAAACTCACTTTGTACATACAAATGTGTTCTCCAGTGCATTACTAAACCCTGAGACAGGGCCTCTTGACTATTTGGGCTATTGCAGCCTGAGAGAGAGAGAAGGCCTTCTTGGGGTTAGAGCACCCTTGCAGGGCTGCTCCACAGTAGGTTCTGGACACTGGGCGCACCAGGAGGCATGATGACATAGGCCAATAAAGACAGTGAGGCCAGGAAAGTCAGAATAAAGACCTGGAGAACTTCTGTATTAGGACCCCAGGGATGAAATGCTGCTATAAATGTGGAATAAAACATAAGGGAGAGAAGCACATGGGGGTAGAGGGGCATTAAATGGATCTATAGAAGATGTTCAAGGTAAGCAAAGTGGGTGACATGGGTTGATTTGTGCCCCTGCCCAAATCTCATGTCAAATTGTAATCCCCAGTGTTGGAGGGGGGACCTGGTGGGAAGTGATTGGATCACGGAGGCAGATTTCCTTCTGGCTGTTCTCGTGATAATGAGTGAGTTTTTATGAGATCTGTTTGTTTAAAGGTATGTAGCATCTCTTCTTTCTCTCTTTTCCTCCTTCTCCAGCCATGTAAAGTGTGCCTACTTCCCCTTTGCCTTCTGCTATGACTGTAAGTTTCCTGAGGCCTCCCCAGCCATGCATGCTCCCTGTGCAGCCTGTGGAACTGTAAGTCAATTAAACCTTTTTTCTTTATAAATTACCCAGTCTCAGGTAGTTCTTTATAGCAGTGTGAGAAAGGACCAATATAGTGGAGATTTTATGTTTTAAATTCTCTCTCTATATATTTCTTGTTATTAAAGCAAAAACCATTTACTGAAGAAAAATTGGAAAGGAAAGAAAACTTTTTGAAAGAAAAAAGATTGTGTGTGCTTTCTGTATTTTCCCTCATGATAGCTAACCATTTACAAAGTTTTACCGAGTGTCCCTACTTTAGTTCATTTTCCCAAGCCTAAATATCTAATTAAGATTATGTTATTAATTTGTATATGACTAGAGTAGTCCCTTTTATGTCACTGTAAAGGAATACCTGAGGCTGGGTAACTTATAAAGAAGAGAGGTTTATTTTGGCTTATGGTTCTGTAGGCTGTACAGGAAGGATGTCACCGGTATTTGCTTCTGGTGAGGCCTCAGGAAGCTCTTACTCATGGCAGAATGTGAAGGGGGAGCCAGCATGGACAGAGAGGGAGCCAAAGAGAAAGGAGAAGGAACCAGTCTTCTTTAAACAACCAGTTCTCCTGTGAACTCATTGCTGCAGGGAGGCATCAAGCCATTCATGAGGGATCTGTTCCCATGGCCCAAACACTTCCCACCAGGCCCCACCTCCAACACTGGAAGTCACATTTCTACATGAGATTTGCATGGGACACACATCCAAGCCATACCAAGAATTATATATCATTCTTTTTTTTCTCTTAATGCTAGTCATTTATTCAACATTGAAGAAGCATTTGCTTTATGCTTCTTTAGGTCTTTGGGTTTAATAATGAGCAATACAGAGGTCCACCTCTCACACAGCTTCCATTTTTGAAGGAATAAAGTATACTATCATCAGGCAGTGACAATGTGGCATTATTTACTTGATGCCATTGTGAAGATAATCCTCCAAAGGAACGCATGCTGAGGGCTTCTTTGGAAACATGTGAAACTCCATGGTCAATAAGCATGACCTCAGTACCAGACCTGGAGCCTTAGGAAAGCTTTTCTGCAATGGAAGCTGTGCTCAGGGAAGGACCTACCCAGGGTGATGAAGAACATTCTAGGGAGGCCATAATGCATGTAAAGGTTTGGAGAATTAGAGACCATATGACCCTGAAATGACTCCCCTGGGGATATGAAACAGGAGGCAGGTCTCAGGTCTTCAAGGAAGCATGTTGGAGTGTTCAGCTGTAAATAGGCTAACATTTGCCCTTATAAAGGCTGTGTTAGGTTCTGGCTGAACATAAGTAGGGGTAAGCGAGAAGTGTGCAAATTAGAAGTACCTCTTCTTGTGAAGATTATACATAGTTGTCTGGTCAAGTTTTAAACACTTGAAAATAAAGATGAGGAGGAAAGACTACTGCTATGGTTTTAATGTGTCCCCAGAAGTTTATGTATTAAAAACTTAACTGCTGTTACAATACCATGAAGAGGTGGGACCTTTAAGAGGCGATTAAGCTGTGAGGGATCTTCCCTCATGAAGGGATTAATGCCATTATTGTGAGAGTGAGTTAGTTACCCTGAAAATGGGCTCCTGATTAAAAACAAACAAGTTTGGCTCAATTGCTCTCTCTGTTTCACATGCTCATTTTCCCTCCTGCTATGGAACAGTGCAGCAAGAAGGCCCTCACCAGAGGCCAATGCCATGTTCTTGGACTTCTCAGTCTCTGGAACTGTAAGACAAATGCACTTGGATTCTTTATAAGTATCTCATTCTTTAGCATTGTGTTACAGCAGCGGAAAATTGACTAAAACAACTGTTGTTATATTCCCACCACTCAGTTTATCAACCTTACCTCCATAGATATTCAGATGAATTCTCCTGTTATAGGTAGTTTGACACTGCTTGTAAGGCCAACCTGTTATCTGTGCTCAGGATCCTATCTTCTATCATCTCCTCAAGGGCTTTGTCGTGCTATTTCCTCCTCTGTATGTGTCATTTCCATTAGTATGCAAACACACACTCTCAAGTCCTCCATATTAAAAAAATATTGACTTCATATTCTCCTCCAGGGACCAACCTATTTCTCTACCCTCTTTCACAGAGTAATGTCTTCAAAGTGATTCAACTTGTCTCTCCTTTCTTCTCATTTCCCCTTTTCTTCCCCCCTACTCCAGTAAGACTCTGTCATGTCTACTGTTCTGCCATCAATTTCATCCAGGTTGCCAGATCTGTGGTTATTTATCTATGCTCTTCTTATTAGTACTCACTGGAGCTTTTAACATAGTTGAACACTCCTATTATGAAGCACTTGATATCCAAAACATGGCAGGACATTCACCTACTATTCTCCCTACTCTTTGGCTCTGTCTCTTCTGTTAGATCTATTAATATTGTAGTGCCATGGGGCTCAGTCCTGGCCATCCTGGTTTTTTGTTTTTCTCTAGTCTGCTTCTCATTCCTTCTTCCTCATTTGGTAACTAACCTCTTCATTACCCCAGTGTCCTCACCAAAATGGTGTATTCCTCTCACTGCTGATATACAATTTATCATCAAGTTGCTTTTAGCTCTAAAATATGACTGTCTTTCTCCAATTTTAATTCTATCTTAAGGTCAAACAGCAGCCTTTCACCTGGACTACTATAAAGGCCTCCTAACTGGTTTCTCAGCTTCCACTTACCTCGATTCCACTATCCTTTCCTAAAACAGAAAGGATTTTTGAGCTAAAAGCAATTAAGAAGAAACAGATGCAGAAAAGCTCTCTTCCCTATCCCTATTTTCCTAAATGTAGTATATAAATTTGTAAAGGCATTCCCCTCCCCTCTCTACCAGGAAGGACAGAAGTCAATTACTGGAGACAATTCTTGTCAGTTGACGTATGGCACCAGAGGAATCTGCAAACAAGCCTGACTCCATTAATTTTCTCCCATATATTTACCTTTCCACAGTTTCCTGCCTCTGGAAGCCTAAAACTGCTTTCCTTTGTCTTACTACTTCTCTAAATTTATTATTTGTTATTAAAGATCATATGTTAAGTCAGAGTTCTAAGCCATTGCTTTGAGTTACCATTCATTGAGATGTCCACTGCCCACATTAATAAACTAACTTGTTTTCTTCTTGCGAATCTATCTTTCCTTACAGGAGTCTGTCTCAACTGATAACATGTGATGGCTGGTAATTCCCTTGCTTAAAGCACTTTAGGAAGAAGCTCTCGCCTTTAGAATAAAATCCAGACCCTACCCTATGGTTGGCAGCCCGTTTTCTTCTTTTCCTCTGACACCATGTCCAACATTCTGCCAATTTACCACCACTGGCCACTTTGGTTGTTTCCTTTTCCAGGTCAATTAAGCCAATGTGGTTTTCTCTTCAGAG
The DNA here is from genome assembly GCA_036589455.1 of Ateles fusciceps. Lineage (NCBI taxonomy): Eukaryota > Metazoa > Chordata > Mammalia > Primates > Atelidae > Ateles > Ateles fusciceps. The sequence continues at coordinate 2,982,980 of JAZHEH010000564.1, read as the reverse complement.
AATTCACACTTCTGTCATTCTTCACACAGAGTGTCTGTGTGATTTCACATTGACTTTGTTTTTCATTCTAAGTGTTTTTTTTTTTCTTCTGATATTATGTTTGAATCTTGTCGTTACAGATTTTCCTCACAAGTATAATTTAGGTGATCTGCTAGGCACTAATCTAACTGTTTTTATCTAAATAAGCTCATGTAATCCTCATCACAATCTCATGAGGTAGGTTATGTTGATACAGATGAGGACACTGAGAATGAGAAAACCTAAAGTCAGGCATTTATCAAATTAATCTGAAATATTTGAATCAGGCAGGTTGAACTTAAGAGTCTACATTTTCATGTTTCAGAATGATGTGGTTAGTGTGATGCCATTTATGTTAAAAGGAAAACCTTTAAAGCAACACCAATATGATGTCAGAGTAGGTGTATATGATGTAGGTAGGCAAGTGCAGAGAAAAGGGTTTAACATCATGGGCATTGATCTTAATAGTGGTTGGCTTTAGGAGGGTTGGGAGGAAGGTCAAGATGGCGGAGTGGGCTTCAAAAGATTCAGCCTTATCTCTAAGGTTTAAACATTTGTTTTTCAAGATGACTATATCTATCTTTATTATATGATAAAAAAGTTGGCCGGGCGCGGTGGCTCACGCCTGTAATCCCAGCACTTTGGGAGGCCGAGGCGGGGCGGATCACGAGGTCAAGAGATCGAGACCGTCCTGGTCAACATGGTGAAACCCCGTCTCTACTAAAAATACAAAAAAATTAGCTGGGCGTGGTGGCGCGCGCCTGTAGTCCCAGCTACTCGGGAGGCTGAGGCAGGAGAATGCTTGAACCCGGGCAGCGGAGGTTGCAGTGAGCCAAGGTCGCGCCACTGCACTCCAGCCTGGCGCCTGGTGACTAGAGTGAGACTCTGTCTCAAAAAAAAAAAAAGTTAAAGGGTATTCTTATTTTTCACTTTATTGTCAATGCAGGAGTGATCACTCTTCGCCATTTATGGGTGACCACCTGTCTTAGTCCATTTTTAATGCTACAAAGAAATGCCAGAGGCTGGGAAGTTTATAAATAAAAGAGGTTTGTTTGGCTCATGATTCTCTCTGCACAAAGAAGCATGGCACCAGCATCTGCTTCTGTGGACGGCTTCCAGTTGCTTCCACTTATGGCAAAAGGGGATAGCGAACTGGCTTTGTCAGAGATCACACAGTAAGAAAGGCAGTAAGAGAGAGGGGAGGATGGCTCCAGGCTCCTCTTAACCAGTTCTTGAGGAACTAACAGCGAGAATTCATTCACTATTATGAAGACAGCACCAAGACATTCATTAGAGATGTGCCCCCATGATCCAAGCACCTTGCACTGGTTCCCAGCTCCAACTTCAGGGCTCAAATTTCAACATGAGCTTTAGAGGGTCAAATATCCAAACCATAGCAGCACCTGGTAGCTGGCTACTTCTGGCCTCATTCAGCTTTTATATTCTCTAGAATACTTCTGTTTTCTCTCATTTACTCTACAAATATTGTAAGTTGTAAGGAACATACAAGATTCATTAGCAATTTTAGAGAAATATTTCTTCACATTTCTGTGCATGTATTTTTACTTATGAAGCTTAATATCTGATGGGCAAGCTTTCAGTTAATGAAACAAGTAGCACAAACTTTTTCTGTCCCCGGAGCTGAATGAAGCATTATGATCACATTTTGTGAACTGGTGGAACGCTGGTGACGCACTCCTAAAGGTGTTAGCATGGAATAGAAGGTCTCACCTCCCTGTCTTGAGAAGTATTATGCCAGAATATTTTGGAAACTGGATAGCAACTTGAATGAGTGGTTACCAGGGATAACCATTTAATATGCATTTGTCTTTAATATGCATTTTCATCTTGTACACTTTAATAGCATGATGTCCTTTGAAGCTCAAGACTCTATAAAGGAAGAAGGTGATGACATATTTTGAATCCATTCTCCAGATGTTAAAACTGAGGTTAAGATAGGTGATATGATCTGCCATTGTTACAACCACTAAGAAGCTGAGATTGAAAGGTTGTCTAAATCCAAATGCTTTGGCATTTTCACTGCACTGTGTTGCCTCCTAAATTCTTTCAGGGTTGACCAGATGCTTTTTTACATGTTCAGACACTATAAATTACATTTTAGACATTTTATAATTTTCAGTGAGACTGAAAAGTAACTGGGACACCTAATTTAAAAGAAGAAAATGCTGGGCTCCGGTGAATCAACTGTGTGTCACGTGTTTTCTGGCACTTTCAGTTAAAGGAATCTTTATTACCATTTGACTTCTGGTGTTTACATTAGATGTGAAACTTAAAGACAAACACCACTTTGGGGAAACATTAAAATGGCACAAGTGAGTTTTACTTTATTTAACTAACTGGCACCATTCTTGGAATCCTATAAAAGTATTCCTCATGCCTTTTAGAAATGCTTGAATGTTTTCTCTCTCTTCATGGTATATGACAGGTGGGGGCTCCACAAAGCATCTTAGGGTTGTCTCAGACATTAAAAAAAACTCAGATCTTTCCATATCAGTATTGGAAGAAACTCCCAAAGATTAACTTTTTTCAATTTCCTTTTTTATTTTTAAAATTATTGTTATTATTATTCATAGAGTCAGGGTCTTGCTGTGTTGCCCAGTTGATCCCAAACTCTTGGGCGCAAGCAGTCCTCCCGTCTTGGCCTTCCAAAGTGCTGGGATTACAGACATGAGCCACCATGGTTGGCTACTTTCTTCAATTTCTTGAAGGAAGAAATTGAAGAGGACATTACATCCTCGTTTACCCCCCTCAACTAGATATCAACTCTCCTTGAATGTGTAACATAGTCTTTCAAAAAATAGCTCCCTTATTTGTGGGGGAAGGCTAACCCTTATTTGTGGGAAAGGCTAATTGTTAGCTCATACACACGCAAACAAACACACACACACACACATACATATATATGGCTCTCATTAAGCTTTTTTATTCTCTAGAATACTTCTATTTTCTGTCATTCACTCTACAAATCTTGCGAGTTGTAAGTAGCATACAAATTATATTCACTAGCAAAATGAGATTCATTAGCAAAAGATCTATCTATCCATCTGTCTATCTATCCATCTATCTATCTATCTGTAATCTGCAACCTTATAACTTTAAGCTTCTTGTCCTAATTCTGTCCTTCTAAGTCACGTAGTGGGGAGAATGTTTTGTGAACTGTAAAGCACTACTCATATGTGAGCTCTTAGAGTGACACATGCGCATTCTATCGAATCCTCATTCTGCTTAGGAAAACAATAAAATAATTGGGAGCCATTAAGGCGTAGCTTGGAGAAGAGCTGTAGCCTTCTCATGATTACCATCAAAACACTCCATATCTCAAATAAACATACATTCTTGGTTTAAATGTAAGCATTCATGCTGTCTGCAAGCAGTTTCAAGGTATCCCAAATGTGACCTTGCACACTCTTCTTCTAGAGAAATTTCCTCCATTAGGCCACAGCCCCTTAACCCTACATCTATAAAAATGCTGAAGCATCCATTGCTACAAATATTTGTAGCTATTCATCCCACTTCCAATAGCCTTTGATACCTTCCATAACAATTTACTGCAAGCAGTGGTTTAAACCACATACATTTATTACCTTATGGTTCTATGTATCAGAAATCCAATCTGAGTCCTACTGGGATAAAATTCCTTCTGCAAGCCTCAGGGCTGCATTCTTTTTCTGAAGGTTCTAGGAGAAAATCCATTTCTTTATCTCTCACAGCTTCTAGAGGCCACATGTATTTCTTGGTTCATGGTGCCATTTCATCATCTTTAAAGCCAGCAAAGAGGCAAGTGTCTGATCCTGTTTCTATTATTATTTCTTTCTCTGCCTCTGTCTGTTCTGCCTCTCTTCTACATTCAAGGGCCCTTGTGATTACATGGAGCCAACTCAGATAATCTAGTATAATCTCCCTACCTCAGACTCAGCTGATTAGTAAACTTAATTCTATCTGCAACCTTAATTCCTCTTTGCCGTGTAACCTACTATATTTACAAGTTGTAAAGATTAGGACTCAGACATTTACTTGTGTCAGTGTGTGTGTGTGGTGGGGCTTGTTCTACCAACCATGCTGATCTTTTTAAGTCTTTCTGTTTGTTGTTTACCCATCCTCATTTTCCTTCCTCCTGTGGTATCCTGTTGAGTGCATCTCTTTCTAGTTTCTTTTCCCTAGGATTTTGTTTACTCATACTACATTGAGAACTACTACAAAATAGATGCTGTGTTAGGTGCTGAGGAGCTCACATCTAGTAACAGATGATTGCTCCAAAAAATTACAAGGATGGTGATAGAGATGGGTAAGAGATCCTGCTGCAGGCTCAGTTTGCCAGAAGACTAATTCTGACATAGGGATTAGAGTGCAAGAGGTTTAGGGAGGGATTTGGGGGATCAGCACCTGTGCAAGGGAAGGGATGGAAGTAGGAGTTGGCAGGGAGGGAAGACAAGTTGTGATGGACTCTCACTGAAAACCTCAAGTAAACCAATGGCATGGTCTGACTACAAGATAACCCAGCAGAACTGTTTTAAGTTGGGGCAAGAGAGCGGGGCCTTTGTACACCCACAGTCACCAGTCCTTTGATGATAGTCTCCTCAGGAAATGGTCATGACCTTGGGTGAGGCTGCTGTCTTCAGCTGAATCCCTGAATGGGTCCAACAGCTGATGGCTGGGTAATGCATTTGATCCCACTTGTATCTGAACGGGGATATAAGTGTAGATCACAGCTTTAATCTCAGGTGCTATGAAAGCTTCTAGCAAAGACATCTTTCCCAGTCTGGTGTTGAATGTTAAGGAAGTGGCCTGGCACTCTCAGCGGGGCCCTGGTGTTGATAACAGCTGACTTGGCAGCTTGCTCCTGATTTTATTCAATAGGAAAAAATGAGTATATTTTGTTGGTCTGAGGAACATCAACATCAGACAAGGCCCCGATGACTATCACAGATGATTTTAAAAAGGCCACTCCGTAATCATGCATGTCTATAGCTAGAGAAAAATAAGAATATTGTCCAAAATATAAAATGACCAAATACCACTGTAACTTGGATAATGTAAGTCACTGCTTTTTTTTATGGGGTGGGGCAGGGTCTCACTCTGTCACCCAGACTGGAGTGCAGTGGTGCAATCTCGGCTCACCAAAACCTCCACTTTTCAGGTTCAAGTACTTCTCCTGCCTCAGCCTCCCAAGTAGCTGGGATTACAGGCATGGACCACTACTACCTGGCTAATTTTTGTATTTTTAGTAGAGACAAGGTTTCACCATGTTGGCCAGGCTGGTGTTGAACTCTTGATCGCAAATGATTCACACGCCTTGGCCATGTGACTGCTCTTTTTTTTTATTGATACCAAACACAGCTCTAGCCTTGATTTGTTCCTCCTGTTTTGTAGATAAGAATGATTAAAATATTAAATATCAGATTATCCCGACTTTCTGACAATATCCAATTCAGAGCAAAGCCCCACTTTCTCAAACTCTCCCCACAAAACACAAGCCCAAATCCAATGACAATCCCTCCCAGCACCCCTTAACTGAACTCCTCCATGGTTTCCCGTAGATATGCTCTTTCTTTATGTAACAAGTAGATACACCGAATTTTTGATTATCTTCCTGGTGGTCTTTGGCTGAGGGCATTGGCAGATCTAAGTTCTTTTGGTGCAGAGACTGTGCCTGGCACATAGTACTATGATATATATTTGCTAACCAAAGATCTTATTTGGCTTTGAATCCCCAGCACTTTGAATACTCAGTAAAGAGTAATTTAATAGGTATTAATATCTTTAATACATGTTTGCAGAATATGTTTATTGATTGATGAATGAGGAAATGGGTCTATTCTAAAAAAGTTAAAGACATTTTAGAAAAAGGATATAGTAGCAAACATGAGAAAATAGAGCCAGTTTAGGAAAATCAAAGTATTTCACTATGGCCATAGTATTGGACACCAGAGAATGGGAAGAAATATGTGCCATGATAAGTAATTTTTTTCTAAGAATGTTGATTTTTCTAAAAACAGAGAGTAGCCATTTAAAAATATTCTAGGTGGTGGGTAGAAAAGAACATCCTGCAGGTAAGGTATAATTGGCTAATAGAATGATTTAATGACTACTAACTTCTGTCTTATGCTGAGCTTTGGATTAGAGGATTATTTTCGTGAGCAGGCAGTGATTAGAATTGAGCATAGTTCACCTTCAGGCACAATCTGGGGAATTTAGGTAACTTGCGTTGTCCCTGCTTGCCTCACTGGGATGTCAAACCTCAGGAGAGCACAGAGCTCTCTATGACTATGGCTGAACATAGTGAATAATCACTGACTTTTCTCTTTGACAGTTCCCCCCCGGGAGAGTTTTTCTTTGAAAAACTAAAAGGAGAAGAGGCATGCCAGGTGCTCCTGGTAGCCACAGCTAATCGCAGGAGCATCTGGGAGATCACAAAGGAATATGTCTTAGTCTATTTTCTGTTGCTTAAAACAGAATACCAAAAATTGGGTAATTTAAAAGAAAAGGAATTTGTTTCTACAGTTGTGGAAACAGAAATCCAAGTTGAGGGGCCACATCAGGTAAGGGCCCTCTTTCTGGTGGGGGTGTCTTTCCAGGGGTCTGAGGTAGCTCAGGGCATCACCTGGAGAGGGGGGATGAGCATTCAGGTCTTTACCTCCTACTACAAAATCACCAGTATCACTTCCATGATAACCCGTTCATAAGGACAGAGCCTCCATAACTCAATCATCTCTTAAAGACCCCACCTCTCAATGCTGTCACATTGGGGATTAGGTTTCAATGTGAGTCAGAGGGGAAAACCATTTGTACCATAGCAGAACACGAGAGTGCTTTTGGGCACACGCATGAGGACATTTCTGAGCTATGTGGATACAGAGATACAGCAATAGAGAACCTCCACCTCATCTGCCTGTGTCGCCACCTTGGAAAAGAGGTGCCATAATTTCAGGGATTACTGAAGCTGCTTGTACAGTTTTAAGGTGACGTTGTCCCTGGTGACCTCATGAGAAATGACAGGTTTACCAAGTCCATGTGTCCCTACTTCCTCCTCATCATTCTCACCTTTAGGATATAGAGCCCATGAGGGGATACCTAGATGAAATTGAGTAGAGGGTCCCGTAACCTCAGATACGCCCCTTCTGTTGCCTTGTGCCTCCCTTCTGCATCCACGTTCCAGAATTTCAGTGTTCACAGAACTTTTGCTTGACCAATGCCAGCTCTGAAAAATGATCTGTTAAACTCACCGATACTGTAGAAATTACTCATCGGGTTAAATTTCCAAAGGAGTCTCATAATTCCCGAGAAAGTCAGGCGTAAAGGTGTGTAGAGTTTAGGCACTCCAAGTAGGATATGGAAATGTGCAGAGATATTTTAAAGTCTCAGTCTTTTCCTTGCCTTCAAAATGATAACCTGCTTTGAGGGGCAAAAGCCCCTTTTTGACCAGATAATTGCAGGAAAAAAAGCCATACTTAAACTGTGCTTACGTAGACGAGAATGACAAGAACATTCTTTCTGATTCTCATGAACCATAACTCATAAGAACTCAAGACTGAAAAGTCTAGAATCTACTCTGTACAAATTGACTCCGCTATTTTAACCCACTTCCTGGGGTCATTTTAATTATATCTGAAAAATGAGTTATGAGAAGCAAATGAATTAAATTTCCCTTTATACATAATTACAATGCAAATTTAAAACTGCTATACCCAGTTCCTAGAAATGACTTGGGCGGAGATTTTCTTTCTCTCTCTTTTCATTTTTACCTTTTTCTCCTACTCATTTAGGAAAAGATGTAATGATTAAATAGAAATGGAAAAGCAATAATAGAAAGTTAAGTATAAAAGGCAACTTAATTTCCTCCTTACTCTAAATGTTAATCGTTGTGTGTGGGTTCTCGCCCAGTCTTGCCAAAGTAGCTTTATAATAGAAAACACCCCAAAGCCTACGTAAACTTTGTCCTTTTAAGATTAACTAATTTCACAAGTTTTGCTTTACTTTAGGTACCTATATTTCGATGCGTATTATTTTGTTACAGTGTTGCAAAAATGAGGCTTCTTAAATGTTCTGTTAGTATAAGCAAAAAGAAAAGTGGCAATTATTTCTGATCATAAGTGTTATAATTTACAATTTTATTTTATTAGTTTAGAGACAGGGTCTCACTCTGTCACCCAGGGTAAAGCGCAGTGGTGCAATCATAGCTCTAAAGTAGCTAGGACTATAGGTGTGTGCCACAATGCCCAGCTAATTTTTAATTTTTTTTTGTAGAGATGGGATCTTGCTATATTGCCCAGGCTGGTCTTGAACTCCTGGCCTCAAGGGATTCTCCTGCTTCTACATCCCACAGTGCTGGTATTACAGGTGTGAGCCACCATACCTGGCCTAATTTTTTTTTAAAAGAAATTTAACGCCTCCAAATCCACTTAATTCTGGGCACACAGCAAATATTTCATCATTTAGCAAACTTTCTTTGACATTTTTGTATCATCATTGACACAACCAAAATATATAGAGATCAGTTGCAGAATGAAGCATGCACCCACATATGGCCCTAAAATGGGGGTTACTGAGGAGGGAGGCTATGATAGTGGGAAATATATATTTGGTTCTTCCCACTTCCTGGCATTAGTGCCTTGTGATCTCTGGAGTGATAACAATTTTTTTTTTTTGTTTCTTGAGACTAAGTGTTGCTCTTTTTGCCCAGGCTGGAGTAAAATGGCCCACTGCAACTTCTGCCACCCTATTTCAAGCAATTCTCCCATCTCAGCCTCCCAAGTAGCTGAAATTATAAGTGTCCACCACCATGCCAAGCTAATTTTTGTATTTTTAGTAGCTACGGGGTTTACCATGTTGGCCAGCCTGGTCTTGAACTCCTGATCTGAGGTGATCCACCCGCCTCAAATTCCCAAAGTGCTGGGATGACAGGCGTAAGCCACTATGCCTGGCCGAGGTTTTTTTTTTTATGCTACTGAGATGATTGGCAGTTAGGGGCCCCTAAATAGCTTCACAATGGAAGTTGGTCACTGGAAAGAATAAGGTATGTTTAGGGGGTTGGAACTTTCAGCCCCAAGCCCTCACCTTTGGAGAAAGAAAATGGGCTGAAGGTCGACTTGATCACCAATGGCCAATGATTTAATCACCCATATCTATGTGATGAGGACACCATAGAAACCCAAAAGGAGGGGTTCAGAGAACTTCCAGACAGCTGGATTTGTGGAGGCTCCTGGAGATTGGCACCACTGGAGAGGGCATGGAAGCGCTGAGCTCTTTCCCATACTTTTCCCTATGCATATCTTCCCATCTGGCTGTTCATTTATATTCTTTGTAATATCCTTTGTCATAAACTGGTAGACATAAGTAAGCATTTCCCCTGAGTTCTGTGAGCCACTCGAACAAATTAAAACCCAAGGAGAGTGTCATAGGAACCCTGATATATAGCTGATTGACTATATATACTCAATCAGAAGCCCAGGTGATAACCTGTGCTTGTGAGGGGAGAGTTTTGTGGGTGGGATCTGATGCTGTCTCCAGGTAGATAGTGCAAAAGTTGAATGAACTCTGTGAAAAACTGGTTGAAAAACTGGTGTCTGCTGGAGAATTGTTTGGTGTGTAGAAAAAGTTCTCCCTATCTGGTGTCAGAAGTGCTCTGTGTCTAATGACTGGGAGAGAGTCAGAGTATGAAAAACACTATTTTTTTTTTCCTATCTCTTCATTAGAAGCTATTCTTGCAATATTGGCTTTCTGAAGATCTTTTCTACTCAGAATGGCCTCTGTGATGCCTGGCATGGTGGCTCATGCCTGTAATTCTTGCACTTTGGGAGGATGAGGCAGGAGGATTGCTTGAGCTCAGAAGTTCGAGACCAGCCAGGGCAACATAGCCAGACCTTGTCTCTACTGAAATAAAAAAAAAAATTAGCTGGGCAAGATGGCCCATGGCTGTAGTCCCAGTTACTTGGGGGGTATTGATGTGGGAGGATTGCTTGAACAAGAGAGGTCAAGACTGTAGTGAGCTCTGAGTATGCCACTGCACTTTAGCCTGGGTAATAGTGCAAGTGTCTGTCCTAAAAGGAAAAAAAAAGGTCCTCTGTGGACCAGAAGCATCTACATCCCCTGAAAGTCTGATAGTGCAGAACCTCAGTCCTATCCCAAACCTGCTAAATCAGAACCTGCGTTTTCACAAACTCCATGAATATTCACATGCAAGATTATGAATAGTCATAGTTTTGAGACTATGAGAAGCAAAAGTATTGAACATTCTAGCTTCGATTATTTGTCTGTTTTTATTTTTGCCCTACTCCACAAAATATGTTATTCGAGGTAGGCACCTTTACAAAAAACAACCCTAAATCTCAGGGGCTTAATGAAATAAACTATTTCTCATCTCAGTATACGGTGGACTGAGCTGGCTGGGCTGGGAGGGGGCAATCCCATGCAGTCATTTTGCAGTCAGAGGCATTCCGTCTAGTGGCTTTTTTATCCCCCAAGGGTCACATAATTCTTCACCAGACCCCTGATTCTGAGCTTCCAATGAAGAAAAAGCCAAGACATGGAGTAATGGGTAGCATCTTCTATGACCAGGCATGGAGGGGAGCACGTCTCTTCTACCTGCATAATATATCTCGGCTCGGCCACACGGCCACATCAAGCTGCAAGAGAGCCTAAGAAATGCCATCTCTTTGCATAGGAAGAGGAGAAAATGATTAAAGTAAATGTTTAGTCAGTCTCTGCCTCATCCATCCTCCAGAATCCAACTAAATCCCTATGTGCTTCGGGCTGGGAGAAGTCTTCTTCTATGTACGTATAGTGCATATTATTCAGTTCTTTAACTCTACATATTCCATATTGCTCTGGTATATTATCTATTGAGATGTGTGTATCTTACTTTCCAGTAGATTTTAAAAAATTTTTTCTTCTTTTTTTTCCACTAGAATTTATAAGCACTTGTAAGGTAGTGGTCATGCCGTATTTTTTTTTTGTAAACTGCAGAGACAAGATTAATTTTAAACATGCAATAAGCATCTTATTAACATTTATTGATTAAGTTAATGAATACATAGGGCAGTATAATGATTGTTTTTAAATCAGCACTTAGTAAAGTATCTTGTGGATCCTTTCAATATCTGGATTCCATGATTAACCCTGCTAGGGTCGGAATATTTGTGTCCCACCAAAGTTCACATTGAAATTTTAACTTCCAAGATGATAGATCAGGAGGTGGCTCCTTTGGGAAGTGATTAGGTCATGAGGTAGAGCCTTCATAAGTGGGATTTGTGCCCTTATATAAAAAGGCTCCAGAGAGATCTCTCACCACTAGCTTGCTGTGAGAACATCATAGGGAGTTGTCATCTATGAACCAGAGCAATGAAAAGACAGCTGTCTATGAACCAGCAAGCAGGTCCTCAACAGGCAGTGAATCTGCTGGGACCTTAATCTTACACTTCCCACCCTCCAGAGCTGTGAGAAATGAATGTCTGTTGTGTGTAAGCCACCTAGTTTATGATATTGTGTTATAGCAGTCTGAACAGACTGAGTATATCCTCTAAGTTTAATTAGAAAATAGCCTTCTAATCCCTTGTCACTTTTTTGGATCTGTTAGCAGTTTTGTTCTCTTAATGCATCGTAATAGAAGTGCATTGCTAGGGGCATGACATGGACCACTGAACACATCATAACACTCACATGATAGTAGAGGAAATCAAAGTCACCAGACAAAAAGGAATTTGCTGGGAGTCACATCACTGGTAGGCAGAGAAGGCAGGTTTGGACTTGTCGGTAGATTTTTGACTCCAAATCCAGGATTTTGTAAAGTGTCTCATATCATTTCTTCTGTAGACAGCTGCATTGTTCCCTTCCTTCCATCTTCCTTCCTTCCTCCCTCCCTCCCTCCCTCCCTCCCTCTCTCTCCCTCCCTGCCTTCCTTCCTTCCTTCCTTCCATCTTCCTCCCTTCCATCTTCCTTCCATCCTTCCTTCCTTACTTCGTTCCTTCCATTCATCTTCCTTCTTTCTTTCCTTCTTTCTTTTCTTTGCTTTGCTTTCTTTTTTTGTTTGTTGTTTTTTAAACAGAGTCTTACTCTGTAGTCCAGAATGGAGTGCAGTGGTGCAATCTCAGCTAACTGCAACCTCTCCCTCCTGGGTTCAAGCAATTCTCTTGCCTTAGCCTCCCAAGTACTGAAATTACAGGCACACACCACCATGCCTGGCTAATTTTTGTATTTGTGGTGGAGACAGACTTTGGCCATGTTGGCCGGGTTGGTCTCAAACTCCTGAACTCAGGTGATCTGCCCGCCTTGGCCTCCCAAAATGCTGGGATTACAGGCATGAGCCACTGCACCCAGCCCATCTGTATTGTCTTTGGAGACTTCAGAAATACTCGTTGGGTACTAAGCTTGTTATCTGGGTGTCAAAATCGTTTGTACACCAAACCCCTGTGGCACATAGTCTACCTGTGTAACAAATCTGCATGTGTACCCCGAACCTAAAAGTTGATAAATAAATAAAATATATAATGAAACCCCACATGATTGACTAATGATAAAATTTTGAAGAGGGATAAGTATAATTTCTAGATGGCTTTTTTTCATTGTTCAGCCCCTGTTTTGCCAGTGTTATCACAGGGAATGTAAGCTTGTTTCAGAACTTTTCATTTTTCAAAGAGCTTGGAATTTTTCCACAAAATAAATTTGCTGACCAAATCTAATCTATAAAAGCCATCTGCTAAACTCAGATATAAGGCCATTTAGTATTACTGCAGTTTTGGTGTCAAAACAAGTTTCATTTTTTTGTGTTTGAGTAATTGTTTTCTTTCAGTTTTTTTCTTTTTATCTGTCTTCTTGAGTGCTTATAAAATATTTTTTTACTTAGAAACTAAGAAATTAACATATATTCCTACTTGTGCACGTTTTATTTTGCTTTGCTTGGTTGTCAGTGGACCCTGTGAGTCTAAAAATTGCTTCCTCCTAAGCAATGTTCTTACATGATTTATTGCTTATCTCCCACTGCTTTGTTCTCTTCTGGAATTCCAGGGTTACCTGTTTTAGATCTCATGAATTGATCCTTTGTCATACTTTTAGCTTTTTTTTCATTATTACTTTTTTGTATGCCTTTATGTTCTGGGAAGATTTCTTGAGTTAATATTTTAAATAATACATTTTGTTTTCTGCCTCATACAATCTACTGTTCATTGCACCAAAAATGTTTTAAATTCCGCTATTCATGTCTTTCAAGGTTTAAATTTTGTTTTGCTTCATATATGTAAACCTCTCTTGAAACTGATTTATGAAATGGATCAGAAATTTTTCTCTGATAATATTTTTTTTCTTGGAAGAAACATTTCTCAAAAGGAAACATTTGCCCTGAAAATGCAGAGTAGTTACCTTCTGTGGTCTGTTTATTCTTTCCATATTACTTGTGATTTTCTCTGCTTTTCTGTAAAGCCAAGGGTGCCACAATTTTATTTCAAGGAAAAGGGCGAATTTTACATTTAATAATTTTCTTTTTAGCTTAGGCAGGAACGGAAGTAGAACTACTGGAAAATGTCTTCCTGTCAGGAACAGTCTCTGATTAGCTCCATGGTGTTTGCTCTTTGGTGTTTCTTCATTGTGCAGCTTTTGACCTCTTAATTAGCTGTGTGCTTTCCTGCCACATTGTTGAAGCCACTGAAAATATGAGGAGAGTCTTAACTATTGGTGTTGTGTCCTCCAGAATCAGCAAAACCCAGGGCCGTTCTTTGATGATTCCAGTGAGGTGTCCGGCTGTCAATCTGTTTCTTCTGACCAGCAAGGCGGGACAGTCATAGAAGCGACATTGCACTGTGCTTAGTATTTTTCTGCTTCTGTGTGTGTGTGCCTACATGCAGGGAGAAGGGAGCTTTATTGGGTCACTGAAGAAGATTGGAGCGATTATCTTAATCTGGATCTTAAAAATATTAATAGACTATATTATTAGAGAAGTTTTAGATTAACAGAAAAATGAGCAGAAAGTACAGAGAGTTCCCAAACATGCCCTGCTCCTCTTGTTCCCTGTCCCATTATTAGCACTTTGGATTACTGTGGTTGTATTTCTTGCGATTGGTGAGTCAATTATAACACATTAGTACAAACTAAAATCCATAGTTGACATCAGGATTTACTCATTGTGTTGAATCTCCTCTGGATTTTGACAACTGCTTAATGTCATGTATCCACCATTACAGTATCATACAGAACATTGTTTTCAAATAATTAATTTCACTGTATTGTCTAAAACCAGTCACCAATTAGCTTGGAAATAGCCCCAGCTACCTTTCTGAGGGGCCAGGATCTTTGTGGCAGTGAATTGCATGCACTTCAAAAACCATGACACTGATTTTGTTGGGAAAAAATCCTAGGCAGCATGGTAGTCATAGCCTGTGTTGGCTGTACCTAGATTCAACACAGTTGGAAGGAAATTTTACCTCTATCAACACTGGAATAAGAGTTTCAAAATCATTTATGGAGCAGATATTTCTTTTCTATTAAAAAGTTCATGGTAAAAAAAAAAAGTTAAATCTAAACACTCTGTTGATGAAGAGAGTCAAACTCTGTGAAATATCTTAAGAGATTTATTCTGAGCCAAATATGAGTGACCATGGCCAGTGACACAGCCCTCAGGAGGTCCTGAGAACAAGTGCCCAAGGTGTTCAGGGTATAGCTTAGTTTTACATATTTTAGAGAGGCACGAGACATCAATAAAATATACATTTAAGAAATACATTGATTTGGTTCAGAAAGGAGGGGCAACTCAGGGCGGGGAGGAGGGGGTGCTTCCAGGGTATAGGTGAATTAAAACATTTTCTGATTGACGATTGAGTTTGCCTAAATACCTGGGATTGATTAGAAACAAAATGTTCAGGTTATAAAATACTGTGGATACCAAGGTTCTTTTAAAGTCTTATAGTGGCTGCTTTTAGAAATAATAGATAACAAATGTTTCCTGTTCAGATCTTTAAAAGGTGCTAGACTCTTACTTAATATTTTCAGGATTGGGAGGGCCTGGAAGTAAAAGATCAGGCTATGTTAATAGAGATTCTTTACAGATGCACATGTCCAACCACAAAGGACAGCTTTGCAGGACCATTTCAAAACATGGCAAAGAAACATGTTTTGGGGTAAAATATTTTGACTTTCTTCTTTGTCATGTGACGCTATGCTAGAGTCAGACTGGAAAGTAAGTCACAATATATAGGGTTAAATAAAGCCAATCTGATGAGAATTTATGGTTTGTAGTACATGACTCCCCAGACCCCTTAGATAGGAATTTGGGCAAGATGAAAAAATTTGAGTGTGGGAACACCTTTCACAGAACAGAGACTCTATTGATTATTGGAAATAGGAAGGAAGCCACACACTGGATTGTTCTCGCCTATTGATTGTGGTAGAAAGAAATGAGTGGGGACACGGCCCCTTGGCTAACACGCATGTTCTTCCTTGTTGCTATTCCCAGCTTGCCACAGCAACATCCCCTATGGCTCAAAAAATTTTCTTTTTCCTTAGATGATGTTTTTTGGAAAACTTCTCCATGTACTTCTTAACCTTGTTTCTTCTTTGTCTGCCGTATTTTTCTGTTTTTCTGTAAAACATTGCCACAAGCATAGAAACATGAAACTACACCTGTTTATGATCTCGTTGTTTTGTAAATCAGAAGTCTGGATGCGTTTGCCTGGGTTCTCTGCTAACGATCACACACCCGAAGTCTTGCCTGGGCTGAACTTCTATCTGGTGTTTCCAGGGAGGAATCCGCTTCCAGGTGCATTCAGGCTGTTGGTAGAATCCCGTTCCCCTCTGGCTGTGGACCTGAGGCCCTTGTTTTCTTTCTGGCTGTCAACTGGAGCTGTCCTCAACTCCTCAAGACCACTAGCATTCCTTCTCGTGCGTCCTTTCCATCTTCAAAGGAGCAATGGCACGTCCGGTCCTTCTAACTCTTTAAATGCCTCTAAGTTTCCTTCCTAGTCTGAGTATGCTCTCTGCTTTTAAGGGCTTATGTGATTAGATCAGCTATACCTGAATAATGAACAGAAGCTGGTGAAGGTCCACTATCCATATAAGGTAACAGTCACAGAAGCAACATCTCATTATATTCACATGTTCTGAGGATTGGGGTGTGGAAACTTGGGTGGAGGCATCGGTGTATGTTTAGAATGACACTGACCTCCCATCCCCCTGATGTCTGTCCTTTGTGCTACTGTTGCCATGTATCTTCCTTTTACATGTGCTATAAACAGGCTGAATATTGTTACTACTTTTGCCTAAAACTATTATCTTTTTAAAACAAAACCTTGGTGCCTGTTTTTTTTCCCTGTAGTTCAAGTCTCTCTTTAGATATCACCTTGTCTGTATTTCCTACCATCTAAATGTTTCTGATGGGCTTAAGAGGAGTTGGTAATTTGCAGCTTTTCCAGTGTTCTAAGTTTGGATGCTCATTCTAGCTACGTGTCCAAACTGAAACTGGTATATGTGTGTGTGTGTGTGGTTTTTTTTGTTTGTTTGTTTTTGAGACAGAGTCTTACTTGATCACCCAGGCTGGAGTGCAGTGGCACAATCTTGGCTCACTGCAACCTCCACCTCCCAGGTTCAAGTGATTCTCCTGCCTCAGCCTCCCAAGTAGCTGAGATTATAGGAACATGCCACCATACCCAGCTAATTTTTGCATATTTTAGTAGAGACGGGGTTTCACCATGTTGGCCAGGCTGGTCTCAAATGCCTGACCTCAAGTGATCCGCCTGCCTTGGAATCCCAAAGTGCTGGGATCACAGGCATGAGCCACCGTGTCTGGCCTATTGTTATTTTTAATTAACTCATTATTAGGGAAATATTTAGTGGCATTTAAAAAGCACATCCAATGCAGCAGCAGTATAGTCCACCCAACAATCAGATTATGCCTCCCTTCATTGAATATAGATATCTAATTGTTTGGCATCATGTAGTCAAAAATCCCCTGTTTTATTTAGAAGTGGTCATTTTCATTTGGCTTACATATTTTATAAAGAAGGAAAAGTAAACTACAGACATTGGTGTTTCCTAGAGTGTCTTTTTGGATCTCGTATTATTTCTGCAGCACAGTGTTTGTTTACAACCCCTCCAAACAGAATCTTTGAGGGCAGGCATAATGTCTCATCCACTTTTGCTTATCTAATGCTGAGTAGATGACAGCATAATATGCGGTACAGGGAACTCAGTAAATCCTTGTTTAATGTTGCTGAATGTTTCTGGGTCATTCAGTGAGATGTTGCATTTTCCTGAAAATTGCTTGAACTCCCAGAGAGATACATCTCAAGAGGTGACCAAAGTCTTCTTCTAAGAAGACTTTTATTGGCTTGTATTATACAACAAAAAGTCCACAATTCAGATGTGCTCCAAGAAAGCCTAGGGCATGTGCCAAAGTGATGTGTGTGTTCTCTGTGGAGCTTGATTTCTTTAGCTGGGAAACCAGGAGCCACTCAATGATCTCCAGATTAAACTACTATTTCTCATAGTATGAGACTATATTTAATGCTTGATGACAAATAGCATTTTAATTTGAACTCTATAAGGCAAGAGGCTTACATTAAATGAACAAGTACAAGCAGACATGAAGGAGAAGAGTGACGACCTTCATTATGGGTATGCAGTTCAGCAGAAATGATATTCTGAGTGAATCTGAAAGAGTCTAGCAAAGTGAAATCCCCTCGGCTCATCAGTGAAGCCCGAGAATATGGTAATCTATGTGTGACAGAAGCCTTCACAGCTGCTCCTCTGCCGTGCAGTCTGACTTGGGGATTTTTTGTTGTTGTTATAAGGCTCACTGGACTCTCCATAAGGCATGAAAGAGGAAAGTTCGAAACCGATTTGCAACAAATAACTCCTTAGATGCTGGTTTCTGTTGCATGTAGATCTTGATATAGGTATAAGGAGTGGGTAGTGGGTTTTCATTTGGAGAACAAACTTGATTTTAAGCTCCTCCTCTGGGCCCTCCCTGTGTCATGTACAATATTGTACACTCACAATAGACTGAAGATTCTGATGCGAACATCTTTGCAAAAGATGTCAGGCCACTGATTTGTCAGGTCAGGTCATATGCGGCTTGTTGTTGGTCCTGACTGCCATTGGGCAAGACAGGTGGAATGGTACTATGGAAGGAGCAGAAATGTCATGGGCTTTGGAGGTCACCAGAGTTGGCCCAACTCCTGGTTCTGCCATTCTCTAGCACTTTGATCTTGATCAAGTGATATAATCTTTTGACTCCCAGTAGAATTCTTGTGAAGATAAACTGATGTATGTGTGATCTATGATGAGGATAAAATAATGCATATAAAGAGTCTGGTTCAAAAACAGAGAGTCAATAGATGGCAGCTGTTATTACTATTGTTGCTATTATTTAATTTTGGCTTCATGAATTGTTTTCACCTCTTTTCTGTGGCCCTTACACCATAGACACAATCACATGTCTGACCCCTTCACACACTGGAATCATTGACATGACAGTATGCTCAGCACCTTAGCTTTTACGTGTCTGGGGTCTTTCCTCTAGGCTGGGCCATGTGATTGGCTTTTATTCTTCACTCACGTTAGAATCCCCTTCTGTAAAAAGGATTATACAGCCCTACTTTGTTTAATGCATCCATGGCCATGTGATTTACTTCGGCTGGTGCAACAGAAGCAAAACTGGTGTGTTACAGCTAGGCAGAGCCTCTAACTGCAGAGGCTTTTGCAACTGCAGAGCCATGGCAGGATTGATATTCCCAAGGCCTGAGTCCCTGAGTGACTGTCATGAGCAGAGATTTATTGTTTCCTACAGTAGACATCGTGTGAGTGAGAGGTAAACCATACCATTCTAAGCCAAGAGATTTTTGAGTTACTTGTTATGATAGCATAACCTAGCTCTTCCTAATTGCTGCAGGGCTTCTCTCTCAATTCTAGCTCTGAGTTAGAGTTTTCTTCACCCGCCATCAATGCCATTAACCCGTGTGGAGCTTCACTGCCTGTGAAGTTGCTCTGTCTATCCAGTGGGTCGTCAGATGGGTAGAGGATGGCCACAAGCTGGTGCTTCTGTCAGATCAAAGCTTACTCTGTTCTCTCCTGCCACTTAACGCTCTTGGACTCTAAGCTGCTCAAACTTGTACGTGGAATTATAATACACAGACATAAAATAAAACCCGTGCCGGGAAAGGTGGTTCTGAGATATGTCAGTTCTACTTTCCTTTCATTTCCTGCCTCTCATTCTGTTTCACTTTCTGCTCAGACTCATCATGCACATGTATTTCCCCAGGAAGGAAATGGGGCTGAAGCAAAGCAGGACTTGGTCTGTGTCCATCCCTGTCCGCCTCTGGAGCTGTCTATCTGTCTTGCTGGCACTATCGGGATCATTTCATCTCCACGTGTAGCTTCAGCACTGCTCCTCAGTGGCGAGAGTTAAGGTCTGGGAGATCTGAGCAGCTGCTGCCTTATTTTTTCGATTTGGCATTGTCTGCCTGCCGCTCCTGGAGCTGCTGTGGGCTTCTGTTCTGCTCCTCAGCTCCCTTCTGGCTTGGACTCAGTATCCTGGACCCTTCCAGGACAGAGCCTGCTCTACTCTTGCAGCCCCAGTGATTATAACCAGTACCCAGAGCTGAGCTTACTTACGTGAGCCCTGTTATTTCCTCATGTTGCTTAATTAGAAAAATAATAACAACAACAACAACAAAAAACAGAAGCCATCTTGAGAAAGAAAAAAAAAAGACTTAGTGTGTGTCTTAGTCGGTGTGGGCTGTTATAAAAATGTACTGTAGACTTATAAACAACAGAAATCTCTTTCTCATGGTTCTGGAGGCTGGGAAGTCTGAGCTTATGCTGACAGCGTGGTTGGGTTCTGGGGAAGGCCCTCTTCCAGGTTGCAGATGGTCAAATTCTTGTTCCGTCACATGATGGAAAGAGAAAAACAAATCCCGTCTCTCCTCTTTTCTTTTCTTTCTTTCTTCATTTTTTCTTTTTTTGAAGGAGTCTCACTCTGTCACCCAGGCTGGAGTGCAGTAGTGTGAGCTCAGCTCACTGCAACCTCTGCTTCCCAGGTTCAGGTGATTCTCGTCCCAACCCCCCGAGTAGCTGGGATTATAGGCGCCTGCCACCACGCCTGGCAAGTTTTTGTATTTTCAGTAGAGACAGGGTTTCACTGTGTTGTCCAGGCTGGTCTTGAACTCCTGACCTCAAATGATCAGCGTGTCTTGGCCTCCCAAAGTGCTGGGATTACAGATGTGAGCCACCGCACCCAGCCTCCTCCTCTTTTATAATATAAGGGCACCAAATTCACTAAGAGGGCTGGATTCTTAGGACTTAATCTAACTCTAATTACCATCTAAAGGCCCAACTTCCAAATATAGTATTGACGATTCGGGTTTTAACATACAAATTTTGGGACATACACACATTTTGTCCTCACAGTGTGAGACTCAACAAATCCTGGAATTAGAAAAGGAAGGTCTTTGGAATCTGAGGCAAGAGAGGCAACTCCTAGGACCAGTGGCTGTCTCTGTATCAGCCCTGGGCCCCTTACAGTTTCTCTCACAGGATCTCTATGTTTCAGCTACCTGTTGTTCTATAATAAACTACCCCCCCCAAAATACTGGTTTCAAGCAACACAAATGTCTGATTTCTCTTGATTCTTGACCAGGCACTTCCTCCATCTCATGTAGTGAGATGCCTGGGATGGCTGGGAGCTTCAAAAGGTCCTCCACTGGATGGATGGCAGTTAGTGCCGGCTGGCAGCCTGGTGCTCAGATGGGCCTGTTGGCAGTGGCTTTGCCTCTTGTCTGTGTGCCACTCCTTTTCCTCCTTACTGGTTATCCATAGACTGTTTCCTGGGGATGCCTTTACCAGTTGGCACCCAAGTTAGGGAGGTTTCTAGGGTTCTACCTGCATCCGCCACTGTAGGAGTGCTCTGAGAGGGGAAAGGAGCCATGATTTCTGCTTTTGGTAGCGCCTGTTTTGTCACTGATTGCCTTCCCTGTGAGCAGACGGGTGCCGTTTCCCATTTTACCTCTGCTGGGTCAATTACAGTGATTTCAAAGGACACTAATGTATCTGACAAGTCTCATTGGAAAGAAAATTCCTTCAGATTAACAATAAATTGATCTGATTACCTAATCCTAGTATCATTCAGAAGAAAAATGCAAGGCTGAAGTGAAGTGGCAATCTTTATTCATATCAATCTGGGAGAAAATAGAGAGTGTGAGGAAAGCTGGAGGCGAGGAATGAAAAATGTCTGCACTCTGAAGGCCGAAAAAAAAACACCAAAAACTGTATTTCAACATGTTTCCATTCAGAGATGAGCAGGACAGGTATTTAAGGAATATCAAGCATATTCCAGGCTCATTGATTTACCTTTTTGTAACATGCAAAGGTCATAAGATCTTACTCTTTAGAACAAAGGTAGGCTGTGGCTTTGCTTTCCTGTTATTAAAATTATTTTAAAGCAATAGATACATTGAAATTTTGTGAGCCTAGTGAAGATCAATAGAAGAGTAGTAAATTCTTGCCGTGACTTTTCAGTACACCTGATATGCGTGTTAATAATGCCACCTGGCAATAATGGTGGAAGATTAATAGATTCATTTAGCAACAGATACCAGTCTGGATAACTGTTGGTTTTGGTGCGTTACTGCCATGGTAAAGACTTCCTGGACCCAGACAATTACCTCTTTCTTTCTTTGTTTTCTTATAGTGCCCTGAATATACTTCCATTTAGAGAACTCTCAAATGTGTTCAATCTAATATTTATTTTGTCTTTATTATATGTTGCATTATGTGCTAAAGTGCACTGGCAATAAATTAATTCACAGTCACCATCCTACTGCTTTACTTCAAGATCTTACCACTCTTTCTTGAACTATGGGCACTCACGACACTTATATTTATTCCCAGGAAATGTACGGTCTGGTAAGAGACTGTCACAGAAACTGTTGGTTAAATTCCATGCAGGCATTAATTTCCTTCTCTGTCGGAAGATGCCAATTTTGTTCTGATGGCTCCTCCTTTATCACATGACTTAGACGAGTCTAAACTCATACTGGTAAATGAGTGATTGGTTTGCAGAAGGTCATGTGTTCTATGCCAGCCAAGGAAATATCAGTGAAGTTGGCTGCAGAGGCTTCTGGGAAATGTTTCCTCATTGAGCTAAAGAGACACAGAGAAATGAAAGCGATTTTCATTTTTGAATTGTATGTCTGGCAATGGAATATTCATTTGGTCTCCAGAGGAGAGCTTGCCTTCAGATAAGCCAACAGGGTAGCAAAAATGTGGAAATAATCTGGGTTCTTGATGCTACCTTTAAGTTGTTCAAATGATCCAAACCGGAGGTATCCTACCATGGAATATCTGTTACAGTGCATGATAAATATCCTGATACTCAAGCCTGCTATTGGTTGAATGCTTTCTTACTAATGCAGGGACGTACAGATAAAAAGTACATTTACTGCCATGGTAAGGCAGAGTATGGGAAACACAAAAAGGGAGGTATAAAGTGTTATGAGAATTCAGGAGAGGGAGGAAATACAGTCTACTGGGGTGAGGAGAGGTCATCGGAAAATCAGACTGACAACATAAGCCACACACAGACAACACATTTAGACCACAGGAATTTTTTGGTATGTGTATGAATTACAGAATGTTTAAAATTTAAGCCAGGTATCAAAAAATCATCCTTCCTGTAAAAGTTAATATTCATTTTTTTTCATGTTTTATATCAGTGCTCACCTAGCAATGCTGGCTGTGGCTGAGCACTGGTATTTCTCTACACAGGGCCTGGGCTTTCCTCCAGACTTGCTGCCCTCATGCAAGTCCCCTGCCCCATGTCACCTGCCTTAACGCTGGTGGTTTTCAATTGCTGTCTCTATGAAAGGAGAAGCATTTGCTGCTGAAAGAGTTATTGTATTTTCTGTTTGTAACACTCAAGAGTGAAGTTTAGCAGAGTAAGAAAGACTTAAGTCTAGAGGTTTGCGATAGTTGTTTTTTAGGGATGTATCATTCATTCATTTAAAAAGTCTAAGAAGGAAAGAGGAGATCAGTGGACACATTTGAGGGCATTTGAGGGTTAGAAAAGATTTACTTCTTAGGAATGAGGATCCTTGAGCTTGTTTCCAAGCAGAAGGATAGAGTTCATGGTGTTTTGAGTGTGGCAAGACTCTTTAATCATATGGATGATGCCCATGGAATCTGCTGTAACACTCAATCAACAGGAATTTTGAGGGGTTATATATCCCAGATCTTTATTTTCCCAAATACATTGGAGTGTGAAGGACACATTGTGAATGACAGAATTCTGTCATTATATTTAATTTACTATCAAATTTACCTACTAAGCTAGAGGACTCATTAAGATAAATACAGATAATGATCTCATCCTGGAAGGAATTACTATGGCGAAAGAATTTGACAAGAAGATCCCCTTTTTATCTGAACAATAAAATATATCAGTTTCTCAAAGCTCTTAC
The DNA here is from genome assembly GCA_036589455.1 of Ateles fusciceps. Classification (NCBI taxonomy): domain Eukaryota; kingdom Metazoa; phylum Chordata; class Mammalia; order Primates; family Atelidae; genus Ateles; species Ateles fusciceps. The sequence continues at coordinate 2,959,509 of JAZHEH010000564.1, read as the reverse complement.
GTTTGGCCAGTTCATCTGGTGAGAGAATGGAAAAAGGGAGACATTCATCAATTTTACAACCTGCAGTCCATCGCCAGACCAAATCAGGAAGAAGAGTGCATGGAGAAAACATTTGGAAAGAAAAGTTACTTTCAAAACATCTGGAGCAGGAGACAAATCCCATCAGCTCAGTTCCAACAATATATGCAGATAAGGTTTTCTTCTTGAAAAGTCTTCAGTTGCCCCCATTAGCTCTAACCCTTTTACCCCTGGCCAGCAGTAACAAATTAGAGTTAATAATGTGGCTTTTGAAAAGGCAACAGTGATGTAATTATTGTATCAGCATAAGGTTAATGATTTTAAAATGGAAAGGCTAATGATGTGCTTAGAATTTTTTAAAAATCAAAGAAATTATCTCAGTTGAGTTTGCCTCCTTCCGTTCTTTCTGCTTGTTCTTCGGGTAAGAAGGTTGGGTGAAGAGTTAAAATTTCTGCAAGTAGGGATACCTGCAAAACCATTAAGCAAGTCTTGACTTGCTTAACCGTTAAAATTCAGCCAGAAAGTGAAAATAGGGGGTGAATGTATGTGTGGAGAACACAGCAGTTTAGTTTAGCACTCTCCCTAAATGCAGTGAAGATGCTGCTGAATGTTTCATTTGAGATACCAGTCTAGCTTCAAGTATCTGGAAGAATCAAAAAAATCTTTTCCAAACTTAATACATAGGCAGGGAAACCAAAGAGCAGATCCAATGTACAATTCAGTTCCACTAAATGCCTGTAAGACTTCTCATGGTAGGATACTCAGAAATTTTTATTATTATTCTCCATTAATAAAAATAAAAATTGTAAAATAATACACCATTTTTCTAACAAGATGCTACTGGTACATTTATAGGCCAATCTACGCATTGATGGACTACAGCAGGTATTCAGAACAGTGGTGAAATTTGATAGGCCATATTGGGGAACATGGCACCAGATTTCTGGACATGTCTTCCACTTCTGTCTCTTATTCAATGTTCGACAATGAGTACTTAACATTTTGGTGGCTCAATTTTGTCATTGGTAAAATATGGCTGTAAATAGTACCTCATGGGTTATTTGGAGGGACAAAGGTGGTAACACATTTAAAATGCTTAGCACTGTGCGTTACCCATTCATATGTTCAGTAGTAAATACACTGAAAGTGGTCATTAAATAGTAGATATTGGCCAGGTGTGGTGGCTCACGCCTACGATCCCAGCACTTGGGGAGGCTGAGACGAGCAGATCACTTGAGGTCAGGAGTTCGAGACCAGCCTGGCCAACATGGTGAAACCCGGTCTCTACTAAAAAAAAAAATTACCAAAGTTAGCTTGGCATGGTGGCACATACCTGTACTCCCAGCTACTCAGGAGGCTGAGGCAGGGGAATCACTTGAATCTGGAGGTGGAGATTGCAGTAAGTTGACATCACGCCACTGCAGTCCAGCCTGGGTGACAGAGTGAGACTCCATCTCAAAAAAAAATTAGATATTACTGTAAAGATATTTTGTATTTGTATGTTTTACTAACATGTGCTTTGAGACTATCAAAAAATTTACAAAATGAGGGGGAAAGGGAAATTCAAAAATCTATAAAAATATCTATTTCTGTGAAGATAATTTTGCATAGAAGAGGATTAATAATTATCTGTTAAAGAAATATATAGATATATGAATTAGTGAATCTTATGAAGCTCTATGTATTGGTATGAGAAAAACAGATAAATTGATCTGCACGTTATTTGAATATAATATTGCCATTTTAATGTAAAAATAAAACAGCATTTAAATGTTATTTTACAACCAGGAGTATCATTACATTTCTTTGTATTTTATGCATCACATTGCAATCTATGCACATTTAAGAAATAGTAGTATATTTACACACAAGCACATTTATAGACATTTTACTTACTGAGGGATATTTTTTAAGAGTGTGTGCTCAAATGTCAGGTGACTGGTTGGGTAACACAAGACAAGATTCTACCTCTGAGAATTTCCTCATCTGTAAAATAGGTCATAAGACCCGTCACCTAGGTTTGTGCTTCGGGTAAAAAGAAATAATCCAGGCACACCATTAACACACTTCTAGACCCAGAGCAAGAATGTGATCCATATATATTATTACCAACAATGCATGGTGTACATGTGTATTACAGAGCTGTGCACATGAATTCTGTCACCTTTTAAGAGCGGTCAGTCCCCAGGTTGGGACTGAAATGTTTTAGGTTTGAATTCCAGGTCTTTTCACAACTGCCAGCAACAAGACTTCACCTGCTACGGGGGTTTATCAGTATGCTTTTCTTTGAGTAACAAACTATCCCAACATTTAGTGGTTTAATGGGACAAACATTTATTATTTCTCATGAGTCTATGGATTGCTTATTGGTTCTTCTGGTTTGGACAAGCTTGGTTGGCACTCAGTAGTCTAGGATGATATCACTTGTATGTCTGCACCCTCAGATGGAACAAATGGACATCTGGAATGGCCGAGACTTCTCTCTACATGCTTTTCCAGCCACCTCTAGGAGGATAGCCCGTGCTTGTTCACCTAGTCATGGAAGGAGTCCCACAGCAAGAAAGAAATAGACCCAATATTCAAGAGCTTTTGAAGCTTCTAATTGCTTCACATTTGCTAATGTCTCCAGGGCTAAGGCAAATCACATGGCCATGCCCAGATTTTGGAGCCGGAAACACAGACTCCATTTTTTCTGACTGAAGGATCTGCAAAGTCATATTGCAATGGAGCATGCAAATAAGGGCGAGATAATTTTGTGGCCACTTTGCAATTTAATACAGAAAGTAATTTAATATTTTGAGTCAGAATTTTCCAAGCTTATTCTCTCTCATTCAAACAAAACTTCAGATATTTTGTATGACAATTCAAGACCACTAAATTCCTTGTTATATTCCCCATTTTTAAAATATGAACATGATGAAATATTTTTCATATGTGTGCAAGACAGAGCAGATGCATTTTAGATATAAGCAAAAGAACAGACAATTTGATAATAATCTTTTAGTTTATACTTTCTAGTACATCAATACTTTCACCCTCTATTATACAAATTCACATTTGTTGTCTCATATTTATTAGTCATCTCCTTGCTATTGCACCAGAACCCCTGGGTAGAATGCATTATGATACCAGATTCTCACCTCTCTCTCCATCCATGTTCTTATGGGTATCGTTATAAGCAGAGTACATTTCTCTGCCCTTTGATTTTGGACTTGGCCATGTGACAATATTTGGCCAAAGACACTGTGGTTGGAAGTGACAGTACCTCAGTCTAAGATTAGACTTTAAGAGGTATATAGGCTTGCTCTCTTGAGTCTCTGTCATTATGATTAGAAGAACAGGTCTGGCAGCTGGCTGGTCCTAGATTAATGAGATGCACAGAGCAAAGCCACCTCGGCTAACTCACACACCTGTAAGGAGAAGTAGAGCCTCACCAGCCCCCAAAACTACCTGGCCTTGAGCAGTCTAACCCCAGCTCACTAAGACATTTGACCCAAAATAATGAGTCATATTTTCAACCACTGTGTTTTGGGGTATTTTTTTAATGGAATAAGTAGAAATTGACATGAGCCTTTTGAGGTAGATTATTGTCCATAATAATAGATGGATACAGAGTGGGGTCTCAAGATGTATTTATCTGGTCATTAAGTTTTGACATCCCATTAGCTTTCTGTTACTAGCATGACAAAAATTCACAAGTTTAGTGGCTTAGGACAACATAAATTGATTTTCGTACAGTTCTGTAGGTTAGAAGTTATACATGGTTTTCACTGGGTTAAAACTAAGGCATCAGCAGGGCTGTTTTCCCTTCTGGAGGCTGTAGGGAAAAGTCTATTTCCTTGCCTTTCCCAGCTCCTTCAGGCCACCTACATTCCTTGGTTCATGATACTCTTCTTTCATCTATGGTATGTGCTGAATAGTTCCCCCAAAATTCATGGTGAAGTCACTACTCTCAGCACCTAAAAATGAAACCATGTTTGGAGATAAAGTCTTTAAGAAGATAGTTAATGAGGCAGTTAAAGGTGGGTTCTTAGATCAATATGACTTATAAGAAGAGAAAGAGATATTAGGGATGTGTGTAGTCAGAGGAAAAGCCATGTGAGGATACAGCAAGAAGGCGGCCGTCTGTAGGCTACTCGAGAGAGGCCTCAGGAGAAATTAAACTCACCAAAATATTGATCTTGGACATCCAGCATCTAAAACTGAAAAAATAAGTCTCCTGTTTCAGACAGATATATTGTCCTGGCAGCCCTAGTAAACTAAAACAATCTTCAAAGCCTGCAACAGCATGTCTCTTTTTATTCCTATTTTAGCACATCTCTTCACCTGGGAAAGATTCACTGCTTTTAAAGTCTCCTGTGATTATCCTGGACCCACCCAAATAATCCAGGATAATCTTTCCATCTCAAAATATTTACAGCTAATCACATCTACAAAGTCCTTTTGCCATGTAAAGCAACATATTCACAGGTTCTTGCGATTAGGACGTAGGACATGGACATCTTTGGAGATGAGGGGCATTATTCTGCTGACCAGAGACATAGAAAGTAGTGTTGAGATTACATAATTCATAGTTCAATTGATAAAATTTTTAAAGAAATGAAGTGGTAATTTGGTTATTTTGAGAAAAAGTATTGCAATGAAAACAATTTTTCAGTAAAAGTTTTTTTTTCTTTCATTTTCTTGTTTCCTAATTCTAAAATCCAGGTTTAATTAAAATTTGCCTTGCTCCTTAATTTTTAGCAGAATGCAGGACTTAATACATATTTTTTTGGCCTTTAAAACACTTTCTATACCAGCCCACTTTTTAGCATCTTGCCTGCTTTTGCAAGATTCCCTCTAGCTCTTTCTATCTGGTGACCCTGCCTCGCTACTGAGGAATGTTATTAACAAAAGCTGTCAGCTGCATGAGCCTTTTTTCCAATCTATGAGTGAACTCCGCAGAAAAACCTCTGTGAATCTTCCTTTTTTTTTTTTTTTGGAAAGGCTCACAGTGCCACTGGAAAGTTAGAGAATGAATGGCATGGCATGCTTACTTTTTCATGATCTGGGTCTCAGAAGCTCTCTTAAAAGTCTATTAAGTATTTTATCAGCTTCTGTTGGAGCCACAAATGATAACTTTATGTGGGAATTCATTTTCTATACATGCCAATTATAATATCAGAAGTGTGCTGGGCTGAATTTTCATATTTGCATTTGATGGGTAGGGCCAGCTGGAAAGCATTTTCCACTGTGAGTTAAGTGCCATACGCATCTTTAAATTTAGATATTAAAACACACAGCAAACAGCCAGTGCTGAAAAGATGCAAATAAATAGTAAGCAAGAGACCCATTTTTGGCCAACGTGCAAGTGAACATCCAGTCATCGATCAAACAACTCTACTCGTGGTGAGGCACTGGGGTGGTTTTAGTTGGTCACAGCTTCTTTGTGCGCTGGTCTGAAAATCACTTGCCTATTCCTATGACAACCTCTCACAGTTCAACACCTTAACATTCAGTTTTCGTATTCTGGAACAATTCCCCAAACACAAAGTGACAGTTGTTTTCCAGGTTATAAACACAGCCCCGAATCCATTATGACCTATTTTGCTGTTTCTTCTATGACTTCAGCTGATGTGCTGCCGAAAAGTCCAAATGAAAGTTCTTCCACTCCTCAAGAATGTAATACTTCATGGCTCATTTGAAATTGAGTCAGCACGAAGCGAAGTTTTATGGCAGGATCCTAATGCAGTATCCTGGATGGCATCTGGCAGTTTTCAAACTAAGGCAAATAAGTCAGGAACTGGTGTTCCCCCAGGGGCTTCTCCTAGTGGAGCTCAGTTTAAGCAGAAGGAGAGAAATGAGGACTTAAAAGTGTCATGAGTTTCATGCTGAAAGAATTTGGATTTACATTCTGTTATTTCAGCTGTCAAGTTCCTAACATAGATAAAGATCTTTGCAGTCACTCCATGAGACTTCTCTATGTGGGATCAGAATTTTTGCAAATTTAGAGGAAGCAACATTGACAAGAATTTCCAGCAAATATTTCTAACACCCCAGATGGATGTAAATATTGAGTAACAGGTAGGGGAGGTGTCCCTGAACACAAGTTTTGCCTATTTACAAATGCTCTGTTTTGTGATGTTCTGCCAGATTCATTGTAAGCAAGAAATGAGTCCACACCTCCTTTTCCTCCCGATGTTGTGCATTAAGAGAATACGTATTTTTACCCGTAAACACATGAGGACTTATCAGCTGTGTTTGATCAGGAAATATGTCTTGATAACTGGATATTGAAACAGAAATTTAGAAGTGTTGTCCACCCCAGATTATCATTATACTCCTTTTGGCTACTGCTAAGGACTTCCACTGGGATTTGTGGCAGATTACATCTTTTATCTATCTCTGTATCCACTTCTCTTGCTATGTGATTTTGAAGTTCCTCTCATGAGACAGGTGGAATCTAATTCTCTACGCCATGTGTATCAGGCTGTTCTTGTATTGCTATAAAGGAATACCTGAGGCTGGGTAATTTATAAAGAAAAGAGGTTACATTGGCTCATGGCTCTGTGGGTTATACAAGAAGCAGAGCAGCATCTGTTTCTGAGGAGGCCTCAGGAAGCTTCCAATTATAGCAGGAGGCAAAAGGGGAGCAGGCATATTATGTGGTGAGAATGGGAGCAAGAATGCAGGGAAGTGCCACACACTTTTAAAAGAACAGATCTCACGTGAACTCAGAGCAAGGACAAATTTATCACCAAGGGCTTGACCCAATCCATTCATGAGGGATCCACCCCCCATGACCCAAGCACCTCCTACTAGTCCCCAGCTCCAACACAAAGGATTTCAATTCAACATGAGATTTGGGTGGGGACAAATATCCCAAGTATACCACCATGTGACTTGCTTCTGCAACCAACCCAAATGCCCATCAGTGATAGACTGGATAAAGAAAATGTGGCACATATACACCATGGAATACTATGCAGCCATAAAAAAGGATGAGTTCATGTCCTTTGCAGGGACATGAATGAAGCTGGAAACCATCATTCTCAGCAAACTGACACAAGAACACAAAACCAAACACTGCATGTTCTCATTCATAAGTGGCTGTTGAACAATGAGAACACATGGACACAGGGAGGGGAACATCACACACCAGGGCCTGTTGAGGGGTGGGAGAGCTAGGGGAGGGATAGCAGGGGGTGGGGGTATTGGGAAGGGATAACATTAGGAGAAATACCTCATGTAAATGACGGGGGGATGGATGCAGTAAACCACCATGGCATGTGTATACCTATGTAACAGTCCTGCACAATCTGCACATGTACCCTGGAATTTAAAATATAATAAAAAATAATAAGGCATAATGATGGCATGCTAGTTCTCAGCACAGACCTCAGAAGGTCTTTGTATATTGCTGCTTTCCATTTTGTATTTTTTGCTGTAGTCATGAGCCTTTGGTTTACTCATACATGTGGGAGTGACCAGACCAGCTCACAAAGAGGAGCAAGACAGCTGAGGGCTGCTGAGCCCAGCCTAGATGAATAGACCCCTCCGTGGCCTCCAGACACGTGAGCTATAATAGTAAAATACTATATTTTAAACCACTATGTCTTGTGTATTTTATTGAGCAGCACTTTTGTGGCAGTAGCTCAATGATACCAAAATTTAACACATTGCTCAGTAGACATTCACTAAATGAATGGATGACTAAAATTATATCCAGAACATTTCTGTATGTGTAGGTACACATATTTGTATAGATATAAATAAGTAAAATACATAGAACACACACACTTACAGATACATACAAAAGCAACTTTCCAGTTGCATACAGAGGTAGACATTTTTCTATTTAAATTTTAACATTTCCCTTTGAAAGTGGTTTGGGATTAACTGGTTAGTTACAAAGTTCACACAGAATGAGAGTCAAATCTACCTTGATCCAGGGCTCTACAGTTTGCTTGTGCAGCTGAATATGATTTCAGAAACCGTGTAATTATTTCAAGTATTTTGTTGTTGACTGTCTCTCCAAGATATTAAGTAAAATAAGTAAAGTTGCAAACAAGAAGACAGAAAAATTTGCCCTCCCCATGCAAAAAGAAACACACAAAGTCTTTTAATTTCCTAGGTACTACTGTGGCTTTAAAAAAATAGAATGTATATTGTAGGCAGTTTGAAAACTCTGCTGTGAAAATGTTCAGAAAAAAATTTTCTTCTGCATTAGTACTATAATTGCACTTAAGGAGAATATGGAAGGATTAATTTTGCTGCCAATGGGAGTTTGATTCTGGTTTTCTAAGCTAAAATTGGAAGTAAAACCTTGAATTGATAATGGTATTTAAGTTTTCTAATCAATTCCTGGCCCTAAACGTATTCAGCATGGTGGTTCCTCAGCTTGAAGAAAAGACACATCTTCCAGAAATTAAATGAAATGATGTTAAATAACTGATCAAATATTTTATTCATGAAGCATTTTTGAGTTTAAAAAATTTTCTTCTAGACTGCTCTGAATATTTAAAAAATATATATAGATATACAAACATAAGACCTTTTGTGTACCACATTTTGATCATCAGACATAATATAACTCTAACTTGGTATATGGTACAATTTCTAGTGGGTGTTTAGAATGCTATAGGACTATGATTTTGAGATTAGCTATGCAAGAACCTAGCAAACTAGCCAGAGTCTTTGACCCCCCTCCCAGTCCTAAGATGATAGATGTATTAGTTTGTTTCACACTGCTGATAAAGACATACTTGAGACTGGGAAGGAAAAGAGGTTTAATTGTACTTACAGTTCCACATGGCTGGGGAGGCCTCAGAAATATGGCAGGAGGTGAAAGCACTTCTTACATGGTGGCAGCAAGAGAAAATGAGAGAGAAGCAAAAGCAGCAGAGAAACCCATCAGGTCTACTGAGACTTATTCACTATCATGAGAATGATAGTGGGAAAGACAGGTCCCCCATGATTCCATTACCTCCCCCCTGGGTTCCTCCCACACTACTTGGGAATTCTGGGAGATACAATCCAAGTTGAGATTTGGGTGGGGACACAGCCAAACCATATTGTTCTGCCCCCTCGCCCCTCCAAATCTTGTGTCCTCACATTTCAAAACCAATCATGCCTTTCTAACAGTTCCCAAAGTCTTAACTCATTTCACCATTAACCCAAAAGTCTACAGTCCAAAGTTGTCTCTGAGACAAAGCAAGTTCCTTTTGCCTGTAAGCCTGTAAAATCAAGAGGAAGCTGATTACTTCATAGATACAATGGGGGTACAGGCATTGGGTACATACAGCTGTTCCAAATGGGAGAGACTGGCCAAAATGAAGGGGATAAAGGGCCCATGCAAGTTTGAAATCCAGTGACCCAGTCAAATTTTAAAGCTCCAAAATGATCTCCTTTGACTCCAGGTTTCATATCCAGGTCATGCTGATGGAAGAGGTGGGTTCCCATCATCTTGGAGTAGCTCCACCTGTGTGGCTTTGTAGGGTACAGCCCCCCTCCTGGCTGCTTTCATGGGCTGGTATTGAGTGTCTGTGGCTTTTCCAGGTGCATGGGGCAAGCTTTCTGTGGATCTGCCATCTGGGGACTGGAGGACGGTGGTCCTCTTCTCACAGCTTCACTAGGCAGTGTGCCAGTAGAGACTCTGTATGGGGCCTCCAACCCCACATTTCCCTTCCATGCTGCCCTAGCAGAGGTTCTCTATGAGGGCCCCACCCCTGCAGCAAACTTGTCTGGGCATCCAGGCATTTCCATATAACTTCTGAAGTCTAGGTGGAGGTTCTCAAATCCCAATTATTGACCTCTGTGTACCCACAGGCTCAATACCATGTGGAAGCTGCCAAGGCTTGGGGCTTCCCCACTTGGAAGCCACAGTACATTGGCCCCTTTCAGCCACAGCTGGAGTGGCTGCAACAAATGGCACCAAGTCCCTAGGTTGTACAAAATATGGGGACCCGGGGCCCAGCCCACAAAACCACTTTTTAATCCTGGGCTTCTGGTCCTATGATGGGAGGGGCTGCCATGAAGTTCTCTGACATGGCCTGGAGACATCTGGGGGGATTAACATTAGGCTCCTTGCTACTTATGCAAATTTCTGCAGCCAGCTAAAATTTCTCCCCAGAAAATGGGTTTTTCTTTTCTTTTCTTTTTTTTTTTTGTTTCTTTATTGGATTTTAGGTTTTGGGGTACATGTGAAGAACATGCAAGATTGTTGCATAGGTACACACATGGCAGTGTGATTTGCTGCCTTCCTCCCCCATCACCTATATCTGGCATTTCTCCCCATGCTATCTCTCCCCCAACTCCCCACCCCCTGCTGTCTCTCCCCTATTTCCCCTGACAGACCCCAGTGTGTGATGCTCCCCCTCCATGTGTTCTCATTGTACAACACCCACCTATGAGTGAGAACATGCGTTGTTTGATTTTCTGTTCTTGTGTCAGTTTGCTAAGAATGATGGTTTCCAGGTTCATCCATGTCCCTACAAAGGACACGAACTCATCGTTTTTTTATGGCTGCATAATATTCCATTGTGCATATGTGCCACATTTTCCCTGTCCAGTCTATCATCGATGGGCATTTGGGTTAGTTCCAGGTCTTTGCTATTGTAAACTGTGCTGCAATGAACATTCGTGTGCATGTGTCCTTATAGTAGAACCATTTATAATCCTTTGGATATATACCTAGTAATGGGATTGCTGGGTCAAATGGAATTTCTATTTCTAGGTCCTTGAGGAATTGCCACACTGTCTTCCACAATGGTTGAACTAATTTACACTCGCACCAACAGTGTAAAAGTGTTCCTATTTCTCCACATCCTCTCCAGCATCTGTTGTCTCCAGATTTTTTAATGATCGCCATTCTAACTGGCATGAGATGGTATCTCAAGGTACGTTTGGTTTGCATTTCTCTAATGACCAGTGATGATGAGCATTTTTTCATATGTTTGTTGGCCTCATATATGTCTTCTTTTGTAAAGTGGCTGTTCATATCCTTCACCCACTTTTGAATGGGGTTGTTTGTTTTTCCTTGCATACCTGTTTAAGTTCTTTGTAGATTCTGGATATCAGCCCTTTGTCAGATGGGTAGATCGCAAACATTTTTTCCCGTTCTGTTGGTTGCCAATTCACTCTAATGACTGTTTCTTTTGCTGTGCAGAAGCTGTGGAGTTTGATTAGGTCCCATTTGTCTATTTTGGCTTTTGTTGCCAATGCTTTTGGTGTTTTGGTCATGAAGTCCTTGCCTACACCTATGTCCTGAATGGTTTTGCCTAGGTTTTTCTCTAGGGTGTTAGGTCTTGCCTAGGTTTTCTTCTAGGGTGTTAGGTCTTATGTTTAAGTCTTTAATCTATCTGGAGTTAATTTTAGTGTAAGGTGTCAGGAAGGGGTCCAGTTTCTGCTTTCTGCACATGGCTAGCCAGTTTTCCCAACACCATTTATTAAACAGGGACTCCTTTCCCCATTGCTTGTTTTTGTCAGATTTGTCAAAGATCAGATGGTTGTAGATGTGTTGTGTTGCCTCTGAGGCCTCTGTTCTGTTCCATTGGTCTATATCTTTGTTTTGGTATCAGTACCATGCTGTTTTGATTACTGTAAACTTGTAGTATAGTTTGAAGTCCGGTAGTGTGATGCCTCCCACTTTGTTCTTTTTGCTTAGAATTGACTTGGCTATGCGGGCTCTCTTTTGGTTCCATATGAAGTTTAAGGTGGTTTTTTCCAGTTCTGTGAAGAAGGTCATTGGTAGTTTGATGGGGATAGCGTTGAATCTGTAAATTACTTTGGGCAGTGTGGCCATTTTCACGATATTGATTTTTCCTAACCATGAGCATGGAATGTTTCCCCATCTGTTTGTGTCCTCTCTTATTTCATTGAGTAGTGGTTTGTAGTTGTCCTTGAAGAGGTCCTTTACGTTCCTTGTTAGTTGTATTCCTCAGTATTTTATTCTCTTTGTAACAATTGTGAATGGCAGCTCGTTCTCGATTTGGCTCTCTTTAAGTCTGTTATTGGTGTATAGGAATGCTTGTGATTTTTGCACATTGATTTTGTATCCTAGACTTTGCTGAAGTTGCTTATCAGTTTCAGGAGATTTTGGGCTGAGATGATGAGGTCTTCTAGATATACAATCATGTCGTCTGCAAATAGAGACAATTTGACTTCCTCCTTTCCTATTTGAATACGCTTTATTTCTTTTTCTTGCTTGATTGCTCTGGCTAGAACTTCCAATACTATATTGAATAGGAGTGGTGAGAGAGGGGCATCCTTGTCTAGTGCCAGATTTCCAAGGGAATGCTTCCTGTTTTTGCCCATTCAGTATGATACTGGCTGTTGGTTTGTTGTAAATAGCTTTTATTATTTTGAGATACCTTCTGTCAATACCTGGTTTATTGAGGGTTTTTAGCATAAAGGGCTGTTGAATTTTGTAAAAGGCCTTCTCTGCATCAATTGAGATAATCATGTGATTTTTGTCTTTGGTTCTGTTTATGTGGTGAATTACATTTATAGACTTGCGTATGTTGAAGCAGCCTTGCATCCCCGGGATGAAGCCTGTTTGATCATGGTGGATAAGCTTTTCGACGTGCTGTTGCAATCGGTCTGCCAGTATTTGACTGAAGATTTTTGCATCTATGTTCATCGTGGATATTGGCCTGAAGTTTTCTTTTCTTGCTGAGTCTCTGCTGGGTTTTGGTATCAGGATGATGTTGGTCTCATAAAATGATTTGGGAAGGATTCCCTCTTTTGGCTTGTTTGGAATAGTTTCAGAAGGAATGGTATCAGCTCCTCTTTGTATGTGTGGTATAATTCGGCTGTGGACCCATCTGGTCCTGGGCTTTTTTGGGTGGTAGGCTCTTAATTGCTGCCTCAACTTCAGACCTTGTTATTGGTCTATTCAGGGTTTCGACTTTTTCCTGGTTTAGGCTTGGGAGGATGAAAGTGTCCAGGAATTTATCCATTTCTTCCAGGTTTACTAGTTTATGTGTATAGAGTTGTTTGTAATAATCTCTGATGATGGTTTGTATTTCTGTGGAATCTGTGGTGATATCCCCTTTATCGTTTTTTTATTGCATCTATTTGATTATTCTCTCTTTTCTTTTTTATTAATCTGGCTAGTGGTCTATTTTGTTGATCTTTTTGAAAAACCAGCTCCTGGATTTACTGATTTTTTGAAGTTTTTTTTGTGTCTCTATCTCCTTCGGTTCTGCTCTGATCTTAGTTATTTCTTGTCTTCTGCTAGGTTTTGAGTTTTTTGATCTTGCTCCTCTAGCTCTTTCAATTTTGACGATAGGGTGTCGATTTTAGATCTCTCCTTGCTTCTCATGTGGGCATTTATTGCTATGTATTTTCCTCTAGACACTGCTTTAAATGTGTCCCAGAGATTCTGGTATGTTGTGTCTTCATTCTCATTGGTTTCAAAGAACATCTTTATTTCTGCCTTCATTTCATTGTTTATCCAGTCAACATTCAAGAGCCAGTTGTTCAGTTTCCATGAAGCTGTGCGGTTCTGAGTTAGTTTCTGAATTCTGAGTTCTAACTTGATTGCACTGTGGTCTGAGAGACTGTTTGTTATGCTTTCTGTTCTTTTGCATTTGCTGAGGAGTGATTTACTTCCAATTATGTGGTCAATTTTAGAGTAGGTGCGATGTGGTGCTGAGAAGAATATATATTCTGTGGATTTGGGGTGGAGAGTTCTGTAAATGTCTATTAGGTTTGCTTGGTCCAGATCTGAGTTCAAATCCCAGATATCCTTGTTAATTTTCTGTCTCGTTGATCTGTCTAATATTGACAATGGGGTGTTAAAGTCTCCCACTATTATTGTGTGGGAGTCTAAGTCTCTTTTGTAAGTCATTAAGAACTTGCCTTATGTATCTGGGTGCTCCTGTATTGGGTGCATATATATTTAGGATCATTAGCTCTTCTTGTTGCTTTGATCCTTTTACCATTATGTAATATCCTTCTTTGTCTCTTTTGATCTTTGTTGGTTTAAAGTCTATTTTATCAGAGATGAGAATTGCAACTCCTGCTTTTTTTTGCTCTCCATTTGCTTGGTAAATCTTCCTCCATCCCTTTATTTTGAGCCTTTGTGTATCCTTGCATGTGAGATGGGTTTCCTGGATACTGCACATCAATGGGTTTTGGCTTTTTATCCAATTTGCCAGTCTGTGTCTTTTGATTGGGGCATTTAGCCCATTTATATTTAGGGTTAATATTGTTATGTGTGAATTTGATCCTGCCATTTTGATTCTAGCTGGCTGTTTTGCCTGTTAGTTGATGCAATTTCTTCATTGTGTCGATGCTTTTTACCATTTGGTTTGTTTTTGGAGTGGCTGGTACTGGTTGTTCCTTTCTACGTTTAGTGCTTCCTTTAGGAGCTCTTGTAAAGCAGGCCTGGTGGTGATGAAATCTCTGAGTACTTGCTTGTTCGCAAAGGATTTGATTTCTCCTCCACTTATGAAGCTTAGTTTGGCTGGATATGAAATCCTGGGTTGAAAGTTCTTTTCTTTAAGGATGTTGAATATTGGGCCCCACTCTCTTCTGGCCTGTAGGGTTTCTGCTGAGAGATCTGCTGTGAGTCTGATGGGCTTCCCTTTGTGGGTAACCCGACCTTTCTCTCTGGCTGCCCTTAGCATTTTCTCCTTCATTTCAACCCTGGTGAATCTGACAATTATGTGCCTTGGGGTTGCTCTTCTTGAGGAATATCTTTGTGGTGTTCTTTGTATTTCCTGGACTTGAATATTGGCCTGCCTTGTTAGGTTGGGGAAGTTCTCCTGGATAATATCCTGAAGAGTATTTTCCAGATTGGATTCATTCTCTCTGTCACATTCAGGTACACCTATCAAATGTAGATTAGGTCTTTTCATGTAGTCCTATATTTCTTGGAGACTTTGTTCATTCCTTTTTACCCTTTTTTCTCTAATCTTGCCTTCTCATTTTATTTCATTGAGTTGATCTTTGACCTCTGATATCCTTTCTTCTGCTTGGTCAATTCAGCTGTTGAAACTTGTGTATGCTTCGCAAAGTTCTTGTGTTGTGTTTTTCAGCTCCATCAATTCACTTTTATTCCTCTCTGAGTTGTTTATTCTTGTTAGCATTTCGTCAAATCTTTTTTCAAGGTTCTTAGTTTCTTTGCATTGGGTTAGAACATGTTCTTTTAGCTCAGAGAAGTTTCTTATTACCCACCTTCTGAAGCCTGATTCTGTCAATTCATCACACTCATTGTCCATCCAGCCTTGTTCCCTTGCTGCTGAGGAGTTGTGATCCCTTGTAGGAGGAGAGGCGTTCTTGTTTCGGGTGTTTTCATCCTTTTTGCGCTGGTTTCTTCCCATTTTTGTGTATTTTTCCACCTGTCATCTTTGTAGTTGTTGACTTTCAGATTGGGTCTCTGAGTGGACATCCAGTTTGTTGATGATGAAGTTATTTCTTTCTGTTTCTTAGTGTTCCTTCTAACCTTCATGCCCCTCTGCTGTAGGACTGCTGAGGTCCACTCCAGTTCCTGCTTGCCTGGGGGATCACCAGCAGCAGCTGCAGAACAGTAAGGGTTGCTGCCAGTTTCTTCTTCTGCTGTCTTTGTCCCAGAAGGATACCCGCCAGATGTCAGTCTGAGTTCTCCTTTATGAGGTGACTCGTTGGATATACGGGGGTCAGGGAACTGCTTGAGGAGACATTCTGTCCTTTATAGGAGCTCAAGTGCTGAGCTGTGAACTCTGTTGTTCATTCAGAGCTGCTAGGCTGCTATGTTTACATCTGCTGCAGCAGAACTCATAAACTGCCCCCCCCATTTTTTCCCCCCAGGTGCTCTGTCCGGGGGGAGTTAGGGCTTTATTTATTAGTTTCTGTTGTGCTGCTGCCTTTTCAGGGCTGCCCTGCCCAGTGAGGAGGCAGCCTAGTCACTGTCTGCCTGCAGAGGCTTTACTGAGCTGCTGTGGGCTACGCCCAGCTGCTGTGTGAACTTTCCTGCAGTCGTGTTTATACGGGTGTAGTTAGTACTGCCTCGGCAATGGCAGCCCACCTCTATAATGGCAGACTCTCTCTGTAATGGTAGGCTGCCTCAGCAATGGCGCACTGCCTCCGTAGTGGTGGACTGCTTTGGTAAGGCAGATGCCCCTCCCCCCACAAGGCTGGACCATCTGGGTTCAGCTGTGCTTGCTGTGAAACTCTCAATCCAGAGCATTTCAGATTGCTGCTTTTTATGGGGGGTGGAACCAGCTGAGCCTGATCACCTGGCTTCCTGCCTCAGAGCCCCCCACCTTTTTTTTTTTTTTTTTTAAGTTGAATGGTTGACTCTGACTCCCAGGTGTTCTGGTCACCTGTTGAAAAGGTGCCAGGATCCGTGTGATATCCCATGTGGTGACCCACTGTGCCAGCTGAAACAGCTGCACTGAGATTAGTGGTGCTTTTTTGCCTGGGAATCTCCTGGACTGGCTCCCTGTTTCAGTCCCCTTTATTATCAGTTGAATGGGTGACTCTGTTAAAATGGTGCCCGGACCTGTGTATTTTGCATGGAGAACTGCTGCGCCAGGGTGCCGGCCAAAACAGCCATGCTGGTGACCCGTGGGGTTCTTCCGCCTGGGAATCTCCTGGTCTGTGGGCAATAAAAATCCGTCTGGAAATGTGGCGTCCACTCACCCTCCGTGCTTTTGCTGGGAGCTGCAATCCTGAGCTGCTCCTAATCGGCCATCTTGGATCTGTCTGGGTTTTTCTTTTCTATTTGATAGTCAGGCTGCAACATTTCTAAACTTTTATGCTATGTTTCCCTTTTAAAACTGAATGCCTTTAACAGTACCCAAGTCATCTCTTAAATGCTTTGCTGCTTAGAAATTTCTTCTGCCAGATAGCCTAAATCATCTTTCTCAAGTTCAAAGTTCCTCAAATCTCTAGGGCCACAGCTAAATGCCTCCAGTCTTTGCTAAAACATAACCTTTACTCCATTTCCCAAAGAGTTCCTCATCTCCATCTGAGACCACCTCAGCCTGAACCTTATTGTCCATATCACTACCAGCATTTTGGGCAAAGCTATTCAATATGTCTCTAGGAAGTTCCAGATTTTCCCACATTTTTCTGTTTTCTGAGCCCCCCAAACTTTTTCAACCTCTGCCTGTTACCCAGTTCCAAAGTTGCTTTCCACATTTGGATAACTTTTCTCCAGTGCCCCACTCTACTGGTACCAATTTATAGTATTAGTTTGTTTTCATGCTGATAATAAAGAGATACTTGAGACTGGGAAGAAAAAGAGGTTTAATTGGACTTAGAATTCCACATGGCTGGGGAGGCCTCAGAATCATGGTGGGAGGCAAAAGGCACTTCTTACACGGTGTTGGCAAGAGAAAATGAGAGAGAGAGCAAAAGTGGAAACCTCTGATAAACCAGTCATGTCTCCTGAGACTTATTCACTATCATGAGAGTAGCATGGAAAATACCTATCCCCATGATTCAGTCACCTTCCCTGGGTCCCTCCCACAACATGTGGGAGTTCTGGAAGATACAATTTAACCTGAGATTTGGGTGGGGACACAGCTAAACCATATCAATAGATCACTAGTACTTTTCTTCATATGTATACTTTTAACAGAATGAGAAGGTATCAAGTGACCTAGAATTTGAAGAGAATATTCCATTGAATAATTGCCTATTGTGAGCCTTTAGGATTTGTCCAAAAAAGTTGGATTCTTTTTCGTTTCAATAAGGTATAAAACATTCCCCCTCCTCAAGTTTTTACAAGATTCTCAATTTCTCATTTTATGAGACTAAAAATAATTTAAATTTTCTATTAATGGCATATTTATTTTTTATTTTACCTATTTTATATATAAACATAACAGTATCAGAAAGGTATGGGCTATATGTTAGAGGAACATCAGGAATAGGAAAATATTCTCTTAATTTTGATCTTATAGCTGTACTTATAATTGCTTTGTTCAGTTGGATGGTTGGAGGGTGAAAAATATTTAGGTTAATTGTCAATGGGATGACCTAATAGATTGTATAACTGATTTGACTAATAATAGCATAATTTGAACACCAAAGAATCTGTTCATCATTTTATTTTTAGGAAAGCTTTGAATGCTCAGAATTATTCTGAAGACTAACTATTAGTGTAGCTTGCTTACCTGTTGAATTCAGAACTAGTTCAACAAATCACAAATTTGATAGTGGTAGTGCACATATTGGGGGGATTAAAAAAAATGAATTTCCTTATACGATTATTTATGTTATCTTTCCCTTTATTTATAGGATGTTTTGTGTGTACATATTTATGTGTGCATGTACATGTGTTGAGAGATATATGTAGGAGTTTAATATACAGAGTTTTCAGAAAGCATTGAAAAGACAGTCATCTAAAGTTTTAGATTCCAAACATAAATACATTTTATAGACAATGTAGACAATATATTGCTTTCAGGGAGTAGAGTGGATATTCTTCTCTTGGGATTGCTTATTGATTTTCTTTAGTCCATAACAATACACAATACCTTATTGCTTACTTTTAAGCAAATGCTAAATCAATAGTAGGTTATACAAGTATACACTGAATGTATGTGTAAAGATGTAGTACAGAATACATGACATGTTCATAATGGGAACTTGTAGAAATGCTTAATTTAGATGAGTATTTTTAATGGATAAGAGCAAAGACATGAACAGAAAGGTCTTACATTTTATCGTCAATGCCCAATACTTAAGTCATTTCTGTAATCTGACTTTCAAATAGAGAAGACTTTAGGCAATTGTGTTTTTTCAAATTTTGTTATGGATAGTGGCTATGGTCAAATTTTGAGATAGGAAGTTATTAATATTAGTCACTAGTCCTGACCTTGATATTTTTCCTTTTTGAATGTTATTTAATCTTTCTAACCTTTAAGATGTAAAACAGAAATGTATATATTTCTACCCACTTTATGATATATAATCTAAATCAAAAAAGACAAATGCTTTGAAAACATAAGATGTATATGAACAAAAATATTATTTGTTTTTAGTGTTTCAACTTACTTGGAGAAGAAAAGAACAGTTCCTAATGAAGATAAATATTTAACCTTATTTATTGGCTTTGTGTGTTTGAGTGTATTTCATTTCTTTGAAAATCCAAAGTTGTTCTGATCCTCATTTTCCTTTATGACTTTTACACATTGTAAAGTATATTCTTTGTGAAGTGTGAAATTAATGGCTTATCTGCAGAATGAGTGGAAATAAATGACTGTTATATATCCTTAATGTTGGTTTATTTTTTAGATGATGAAATATTGATTATAGCTATATAGTGGTATTTCTCTTTGTACATTTCACATTTATAATCTTATGTGATACTCACAGCAACCACAAAAGTTGCATAGGATAAGTATAATTTTTTTCAATAAAAGAAGAAACAGAAACTCAGTGATGGCAAGCTGAAATTGTATGATTACTAGGTATCTCATAAGCATTAAAGATGAAACTAGGATTCCTAATTCTGTCTTCTTCTGTCACACATTTATTTGGCATGCAGTGAGTCTGTGTCAGTACTAATCAATCAGACAAAAGTGAATAAGCAGAGGCAGTGATACACCAACGGGGGAAACAGACAAGAGAAAGATTTTTAAAAAGTACAAGCATTGCAATAGTTGCACAAAGCCTGTCTTATAAAGTCAAGAAAAGCTTTACTGAAAGAGTGACGGCTGAGGGGTTTCTTTGATTCTTCCTCTCTCACCCACACATCCAGTCCTGTCAGCAAGTCCCATCAAGTCTGCTCCCCCAAATGTGGATGGGATCTAAGCACTTTTCACCATGTCTACCCCATTGTTCTAGTCCAGGCCACCTTACATTCTGCCCTGGAGACTTTCCTTCTGCTCTTTCAGATGCACTCTTCTCATCCTCCATAGATGTGTCTTAACAACTATGGCAACAACAAAATGCATCAGGTCTTCACCCTCCATGTGATCCTTCAGTGGCTTTCTGTCACTCTTAGAGTGTGGCTGTTATCCCTGTTATCCCTACAAAGCCCTGCGCAATCTTATCCCTGCTGCCTATACATTCTCGGTCTGCTCTGTGTTCCTCCCTGCTCATTTCCCAATCAGGTTGTTTTCTTTCTGTCCTTCCAAAATGCTAAGACTAAATGTGATGGTTAATTTTATCTGTCAACTTGGATGAGCCACAGTGCTCAGATGTTCCATGAAGCATTATTCTGGCTGTTTCTGTGAAGGTGTTTTTTTGGACAAAATTAACATTTAAATTGGTAGAATTAGAGTAAAGCAGATTGCTCCCTATAATATGGGAGAGTGTCATCCAATCAGTGGAAGGCCTGAATAGAACAAAGGCTGACCTCTCCTGAGCAAGAAGCAATTGTGCCTATAGACCGACTTTGGACTTGACATGCAACTCTTCCCTGGGTCTCCAGACTGTTGGCCGACTCTGCAGATTGTAGACTTACCGAGTCTGCAATCACATAAATTAATTTCTTAAAACAAATCCCTCGCTATGCACATCCTATTGGTTCTGTTTCTCTGGATAACCTTGACTTGTACGCCCGTCAAGGCCTTTCACATCTGCTGTTCCCACCCTAGGAATGTCTTCTAGCTAACTCCTCAGTTCTCAGATTTCAGCTTGAACATGTTTTCAGAAACACACATTTCCTGACCTTTTTTGAGAAGGAATCTCACTCTGTCACCCAGGCTGTAGTGCAGTGGCACAATCTTGGCTCACTGCAACCTCCGCTTCCCAAGTTCAAGCAATTCTCCTGTCTCAGCCTCACAAATAGCTGGGACTATAGGCACATGCTACCACGTCTGGCTAATTTTTGTATTTTTAGTAGAGAGAGGGTTTCACCATATTGGTCAAGCTGATCTCTAACTCCTGACCTCAGGTGATCCGCGGTGCCTTGACCTCCCAAAGTGCTAGGATTACAGGCATGAGCCACGGCGCCAAGCCTAATTTCATCTTTTTATCATTCTCTATTTTGATTCACAGTACATGTGACAATTTAAAGACATATATTTATTTCTGCAATTATTTAATATGTATGTCTCATGTTAGAGCAGTGTTTTTCAAATTTAAAAGTCATCATCCACCAAGGAGTCTTTCTAGGCATTTTTTTCCCAGTCATCTCCCCACCACAGATATGCTGTCTATGTACCATGTACATAAAAGAGAGAGGTTCCCCCCCACCAAACAACCAATTTTTCAGCCCCTAGGGGATGACATGTGCTGTTGGGATTACATGTACTGCCCTGTAAACTCTGATAGCCAGGACTTTGACTCTTTCCTTCTCCTCTGAACACCCAGAGCATAGCCTGATTCTGCAACACGGTGTCTCAACAAATATACATTGATTGAATTAAATCGATGCAGGCTGAGGCAGGAGAATTTTCTTGAACCTGGGAGGCAGAGGTTTCAGTGAGCCGAGATCTCGCCACTGCACTCCAAACCTGGGAGACAATGCAAGACTCCGTCTCTACAAAAAATAAAAATCAATGCAAGAGTAGTCATGGCTACCTAGGAAATAGCATTCTGGAGACAGTGTGATGAAATGCAGTTTCTGAACTTACTACTACTTATTTTCATTGTGATCTCAGAGAAACCTCTTAAGCCTCCTTTCCTCATATTTAAGTGGTAATAACAGCAGTTCCTAAATCACAGTTTGTTATTATGACTAAACAGGATATTATATGTAAAGGGCTTAGTAGAATGCCTAACATAGTCAGTATTGAATAAGATGCAAGGAAAAAGAGCTGCCTTTTGCTAGGTGGTGAGTATGTATGTGTTGGGGGAGGGGGAGGGGTTATCAGTCAAAAGTGAGGAATGAGAAGGATGTTGCAATTCACACCATTTCCACCAAATTTCCCTTGATCTGAAGTTATAAAGCCTATAGTTCTTCAATTGATAGCACTGAGTGAATACCTGGATTTCCCAAAACAAGATGGCAAGGACCCATAGCGCTTCTAAATATTCCTAATTATCATGAGAAGCCATTAATACGCTGGGGGAATAAAGAACAGGCCAGCAAGATGTGGGAGGAATACTGATCACTGAATGGCCCCTGGCAACTTCTTCAATCTCTCTGATTCTCGTTCTTCTGTAAAACAGTGATGATCATAGTATCTACCTTCCTGATTTATTTTGAGGTTTAAATAAGAAGAAAATTAAAGTCTCTTTGCAAAAGTAAAATACGTTTGCTTTTGTGATACAAAGATTACCCAACATCTGTTTTCTTAATATGTGCCTGCATCGTTCTAAATTGATGGCGAAGATTCAATTTAATTAATCCTCACCACAACCCAGTAAAGCAGGTGTTATTATTGTACTTTGCAGTCAAGAAAACTGAGACTGGGTTGTATTTAGTGATTTGATCAAAAGCACAAAGCCAGCAAAGAACAGAACAAAGATCTTTCTCTGGGGGATAGGGATGGGGAGAGTCCGATGTCAGGGCTCACCTTTAAAGCCACTACTCTTGGCTATGATTCTAGCTAACAGTTATTGGGATCTCACCATGATTCAGACATTTTGCTAACTGCTTTACATTCATTTTAAAATTTAACCCACACAGCAATTTTATGATGTGAATATTCTCACTAATTTCTAATTAAAAATTTATGCCCCAACACAGTGATATTTAGGACTATGATGATTCATTTTATGTGTCCGTTTGACTGGACCACAGGATGCCCAGCCATTTGGTAAAATATTACTCTGGTGTGTCTGTGAGGATGTATGTAGATAAGAGGGACATTTGGGTTGGTAGACTGAGTAAAAAAGATTGCCCTCCCTAATGTGAGTGGGCCTCCTACAATCAGTTGGAGGTCTCAATAGAACAACAAGACTGACCCTCCCACACGTAAGACAGAATCCTTCCTGCCTGACTGCCTTCAAGCTGGGCATCAACTTTTTTCTACCTTTGTACTTGAACTAAACTATCAGGTCTCCTGTGTCTCCAGCTTGCCTACTCACTCACCCTGCAGATTGTGAAACGTAGCCTCCATAACCATCTGAGCTAATTATAATAAATCTCTTTCTATATATATGGACATCCCATTGATTCTGTCTCCCTGGAGAATGCTAATACCAGGAGCTATTAGAAAATACTCTAAATAATTTGGGTCACGTTTTTAGTATAATGTATATATTGATATAGATACATAAATATACATACATATGTACACATATATATAGTGACATACATAAACATGTATATGTAAATATATGTGTCTATATAGAACCATATATATAGAAACATATTTATTTATATATAAATTTTGTCTAATAAAACCGCAGTGATCTCCAAAATTACTATTCCTCATTCATATACATTAAAGTGAAAAAGTTATACTTGGAAATCAAAGATGGCAAGTCCAATTTTGTGATATTTACCTATTATCTCATGTCATTTCCTATAAGGAGAAAGCCTAGGTTTAATGCCAGTTTTCTTTTACTTTTATTTTTAAACTTAAAAAATTTTTTTTTTTTTTTTTGAGGAAGAGTCTCACTCTGTTGCCCAGGATGGAATGCAGTGGTACAGTCTAGGCTCACTGCAACCTCCGCCTCCTGGGTTCAAGCAATTCTCATGCCTCAGCCATCCGAGTAGCTGGGATTATAGATGTGAACCACCACGTTTGGCTAATTTTTGTATTTTTAGTAGAGATGGGGTTCTGCCATGTGGGCCAGGCTGGTCTCAAACTCCTGGCCTCAAATGATTTTCCTGCCTTGGCCTCCCAAAGTGCTGGGATTACAGGCGTGAGCCTCTGTGCCTGGCCAATGCCAATTTTTAATGTATAGAGTCAGTCATTTTTATTTATTTAAATAATTTTATAAGTCTTTATTTTATTTTTAATTGACAAATAGTAATCGTGTATATTTATGGGGTAGAATGTGATGTGTGAATATCTGTGTGCATTGTGGAAAGATCAAATTAGGGTACTTAGCATAGCCATCACCTCAAACACTTGCCATTTCTTTGTGGCAAGGACATTTAAAACCCTCTTTTAGCAATTTTGAAATATATGACATATTATTATTAACTATAATCACCTTACTGTGCAATGGAACACAGAAATGATTTCTCCTAAGTATAAGTTTGTGCCACATCTCCCCTTTTCCCTGTCCACCCCTCAACCCCCTGCTTCTGGTAACCATCATTCTACTCTCTACTTTTATGAGTTCCACAGTTTTAGATTCCACATATAAATGAGGTTATACAGTATTTATCTCTCTGTGCCTGCCTTATTTCACCTAACATACAATGCCCTCTGGGTTTATCCATGTTATTGAAAATGATAGAATTTTCTGTTCATTTTTTTTAAGGGTGAATAGTATTCCACTGCAAGTATTTGCCACATTTTTAAAATCCATTCATTCATTGATGTACACAGATTGTTTTTATATCTTGGCTATATGAATAATGCTGCAATGGAAATGGGAATGCAGACATCTCTTCAACATACTGATTTCAATTCCTTTTTGTATATAACCAGGAGTGGGATTGCTGGATCAGATGGTAATTCTATTTTTTTTTTTTTTTTTTTTTTTTGGTGAGGAACCTCCATACTGTTTTGCAAAATGGGTACAGTAATTTACTACACTATCAAAAGTGCATAAGGGTTTCTTTTCTTCATATCCTTGCCAATACCTGTTATCCTTCATCTTTTTGATTATAGCAAATCTAACAAGTATGAGGTGATATCTTATTATGGTTTTAATTGCATTTCTCTGATAACTAGAAATATTGAGCATTTTAAAATATATCTGTTAGCTATTTATATTCTTTTGAGAAGTGGGTTTTCAAATTCTTTGCTCATATTTAATAGGTTTATTTTTTTTCTTGTTATGGAGTAGTTTGTGGTGTTGTATATTTTGGATTGTAGTCCCTTATCTGATATATGATTTGTAAATATTTTCTCCCACTCCATGAGTTGTCACTTTACTCTGTTAATTGTTTCCTTGGCTGTACAGAAGCTTTTTAGTTTGATGCAATACAATTTGTCTGTTTTTGTTTTTATTGCCTGTGCTTTGGGGATCGTACCCAAGAAACCTCTGCCCAGGCTAATGTTACGGAGATTTTCTTCTATGTTTTCTTCTAGTAGTTTTACAGTTTTAGGTTTCATGTTTATGTTGTTAATGCATTTTGATTTGATTCTTGTGTAGGGGGGGTGAAAACAGGGTTCATTTTTATGTTTTATTTATTTTTTATCTGGATATTTAGTTTTTGCAACACCAAGAGACTGTCCTTTTCCCATTGTGTTGTTGGCACCTGTATTAGTCAGCATTCTTAAGAAAGACAGAACTAATAGGATATATGTATATATGAAAAGGAGTTTATTAAGTAGAATTGGCTCACAGGATCACAAGGTGAACTCCCACTATAGGCCAACTCCAAGCTGAGTAAGAAGGCAGTAGTGGCTCATTCTGAGTCCAAAAGCCTCCAATGTAGGGAATTTGACAGTGCAGCCTTTAGTCTGTGGCTTAAAGCCCAAGAGCCCCTGTCAAATCACTGGTGTAAGTCCAAGAGTCCAAAGGCTGAAGAAACTGAAGTCTGATGTCCAAGAGCAGGAGGAACAAATGGAAGCATCCGGCATGAGGGAAAGATGAAAGCCAAAGACTCAAAACAAGCCAACTTGTCCTACCTTCTTCCACTGGCTTTGTTCTAGCCAAGCTGGCAGCAAACTGGACATATCCACTCACATTGAGGGTGGGTCTTCCTCTCTCCATTCACTGACTCAAATGTTAATATCCTCTGGAAATACCCTCACAGACACACCCAGAAACAATACTCTACCAGCCATCTAGGCATCCTTCAATCCAATAAAGTTGATACTTAATATTAATCATCACATCACCTTTGTCAAAAATCAATTGATTGTTTTCCTTTCTTTTGGATATGTGCCCAGCAATGGAATTCTAAATCAGATGGTAGTCCTATTTATAGTTTTCTGAGGAACCTCCATATTGTTTTCCATAGTGGCTGTACTAATTTACATTCCTATCAACAACATAAGAGAGTTCCCCTTTCTCTACGTCCTTGCCAGCATCTGTTATTACCCATCATTTTCATAAAAGCCACTTCAACTGGGGAAAAATGATATCTCATTGTAGTTTTGATTTGTATTTCTCTGATAATTAGTGATGCTGAACATTTTTTCAAATAGTTGATATATGTACTCCCATATTCATTGCCACACTATTCACAAAGCTAAGATATGGAATCAACCTAAGTGTCCATCAACAAATAAATATATAAAGAAATGTGGTATATATACACAATGGAATATTATACTGCCATAAAAAAGAATAAAATTTTGTGATTTGCAACAAAATGAATGGAACTGGAGGACATTATGTTAAGTGAAATAAGCTAGGCACAGAAAGACAAATCTTGCATGTTCTCACTCCTATGTAGAAGCTAAAAAAAATTGAACTCATGATTAGAATGATAGTTACCAGTAACCGGGAAGAGCAGCAGAAAGGAGAGTAAAGAGGGGAAGATAAGATGGTTCATGGGTACAAAAATACAGCCCCAGCACATGCAGTGGCTCACACCTGCAATCCCAGCACTTTGGGAGGCTGCGGGTGGATTACCTGAGGTCAGAAGTTTGAGACCAGCCTGGCCAATATGGTGAAACCCTATCTCTACTTTTTGTAATACTTACAAAAGCAACTTTGTAAGTATTGTAAATTTTGTATTTAAAAATAAAAGTAGAAAACCCACTTTTATTTATAAATACAAAAATTTGCTGGATGAGGTGTCACGTGCCTGTAATCCCAGCTACTTGGGAGGCTGAGGCAGGAGAATTGCTTGAACCTGAAAGGCAGGGTTTGCAGTGGGCTGAGATTGTGCCATGGCACTCCAGCCTGAGCTACAAGAGTGAAACTCCATCTCAAAAAATACATATATAGTTCTATAGAAAAAATAAGATCAGTAGCACAATAAGGCATCTCCGGTTGCAATAATGTATTGTTTATTTCAAAATATCTAAAAGAGTAGAATTGAAATGTTCCTAACACAAATAAGTGATAAATGCTTGAGGTGGCAGAATTCCCAATTACCCTGATCTGATCATTACATATTTTATTATTATATCAAAAAAATGTACCCCAAAAATATGTACAACTATTATATAGCCATAATAAAGAGAACAAAACAAAACAAAATGTCAATTGACTATAGATGCATGGGTCCATTTCTGGGTTCTCTAATCTGTACCATTGGTCTATGTGTCTATATTTATGCCAATATCATGCTGTTTTGATTACTATAGCTTTGTGATATGTTTTGAAATCTGATGGTGTGACACCTGCAGCTGTGTTCTCTTTGTTCAAGATTGCTTTTTCTATTTGTGGTATTTTGTAGTTGCATAGAAATTTTGGGATTTTTTTTTTCTATTTCTGTGAAGAAATAAATTGGAATTTCGGTAGGGATTGTATTGAATCTGTAGATCACTTTGGGAAAATAGACATTTTAACAATATTAATTCTTCCAATCCATAAACAAATGATATATTTCCATTATTTATGCCAACCTCAATTTCTCTCATCAGAGTTTTAGTATTTTTAGTATATGTAGATCTTCCACTTCCTTGGTTACATTTACTACTATGTGTTTTATTTTAATTATTTTAACGCTTGAGATTTTTTCAGACAGTTCATTTTTATTATACGGAAATATTACTCATTTTTGTAGGTTGACTTTGTATTCTGCAATTTTACTAAATTTTTATATCCATTCTAATGGTTTTTTGATGGCATATTCAGAATTTTCTATATGTAAGATTATGCCACGAGTAATCATAGACAATTTCAGTTCATACTTTTTATTCAAATATCTTTTGTTTATTTTTTTTGTCTAATTGCTCTGGCTAGAACTCTCAGTACTGTTATAAACAGCAATGTCGAGAGTGACTTTCTTGTCTTCTTTCTGATCTTAGAGGAAAAGCCTTCTAGTGTTCTTTGTTGAATATGATATGTTACATATGGCCTTTATTGTGTTGAGGAACATTCTTTTTATAGCCAATTGATTGAGAGTATTTAATATGAAAAAATGTTTAGTTTTGTCAAATGCTTTTCTGCGTCTATTGTGATGATCATACAGTTTTTCTTTTTTTATTGTGTTAATGTATGTGAATCACAAGTACTAATTTATGTATGTTAAACCAACCTTGCATCCCAGGGATAAATCCCACATGATCATGGTGAATAATCTTTTTAATATACTGTTGAATATTGTTTGCCATTTTTTGTTGAGGATTTTGTATCTCTCTTCACCTGTGGTATTGGCCTATACTTCTGTTATGGTGTCTTTGGTATCAGGATGATGCTGACCTCATAAAACAAATTTGGCAGAATTTCCTCTATTTTAGTTTTTTGGAAGAATTTGAGAAGCACTGGTATTAATTCCTTAAATGCATGATAGTATTTTAGCTGTGAAGCCATTTGATCCTGCATTTTTTGAAATGGAATATTTTAAATTACTTATTCAGTATCTTTACCTTTTATTGGTCTGTTCAGATTTTCCATTTCTTTGTGATTTAGTCTTGGTAGCTTGTAGATTTCTAGAAATTTATACTTTTCTTTTAGAAAATTGTCCAATTTGCAATAAACTTCCTTCTTAGCACTGCTTTTGCTGCATTCCATAGGTTTTGATATGTTGCATCTCCATTTTCATTTGTCTAGGAACATTTTGAATTTTCCCTTTAATTTCTTCTTTGACTCAATAGTTACTCAGGAGCTTTATTTTTCATATATTTTCAATCTTCTTTGATTTCTTCTGTTATTAATTTATAGTTTTATAACATTGTAGATGGAAAATGTGTTGATATGATCTTGATCTTAAACTTGCCAATATTATCTATCCTGGAGAGTGTTCTGTGTGCTTGAGAAGAATGTTTTCCATTACTGTTGGGTAGAATTTTCTGTATATGTTTTTAGGTCCATTTGGTCTAACAGTGCAGTTCAAATTCACTGTTTTATTATTTATTTTCAGTCTGGATAATCTGCCTAATATTAAGAGTGGGGTATTGACATACCATGCTATTACTATGTTGGAGTCTATATCTCCTTTCAGATCTCTTAAGGTTGGCTTTATATATTTATGTTCTTTGATGTTGGGTGCATATATATTTACAATTGGTATATTTTCTTGGTGTATTGACCCCTTTGTCACTATATAACGACCTTTTTTTTTCTTATGGTTTTTGACCCAGTCTATTTTCTCTAAAATAATATAGGTACTCTCATTCTTTTATAATATTCATTTGCATAGAATGTGTTTTTTTTAGCCCTTCACGCTCTTTTTTTTTTTTTTTTGAGATAGAATTTCACTCTTGTTGCCCAGGCTGGAGTGTAATGGCATGATCTTGGCTCACTGCAACCTCTGACTCCCGGGTTCAAGCGATTCTCTTGCCTCAGTTTCCCAAGTAGCTGGGATTACAGGCATGCATCACTACACCTGGCTAATTTTTTTTTATTTTTAGCAGAGATGGGGTTTCTCCATGTTTGTCAGGCTGGTTTTGAACTCCTGACCTTAGGCGATCTGCCCACCTAAGCCCCTCAAAGTGTCTGGGATTACAGGCATGAGCCACTTCGCCCAGCCAGCCCTTCACTTTTAATCTATGAATATACTTTAATGTGAAATGAATCTCTTGTAGACATCATATAGTTGGGTCTTATTTTTCATATTTATTCAGCTCCCCTGCCTTTTGGTTGGGGAATTTAATACATTTATATTTAAACTAATTATTCCTAGGTAATAACTTATTAATGACATTTTGTTCATTGATTTCTGGCTGATTCGTAGATTGTTTGTTCCTTTCACTTGCTTTCTTCCTTTGCAGTTTAATTGCTTTCTGTAGTAGTATGCTTTAGATTTTTTTGTTTGTATCTATTATAGACTTTCGCTTTATGGTGACTTTCATAAAACATCTTGCACTTATAACAGGCTATTTTAAGATGATAATAACTTAGTTTTGATTGCATACACAAACTGTACACTTTGACTCCCATTTCTATCACATTTTATGTTTTTGTTCTCAGTTAAATCACATATTTCCCTTTCCCCTCTGGTCAGTCTCTGGAGATTTACCTTCTTTTTGTTTTTCTTTTTGGAATATAATCCCTGTTTCTTCGATTTTCTTGACTCTCTGTGTTGGTTTCTGTGCATTAGATAATACAAGTACCTCTCTTAGTCTTGTCATACCTGCCTTAGTCTTGTCATACCTGCCAATCTGTTAGGCCAGAGATTTTTAGGTGCTTCTCAACTTTTTGTGTCTGTCAAGATTATTGCCTCTGTTTTTGGTAGCCACCTGGACCTTATGATGTGCCACATCTATTTAATATCCCAAGACTGATAAGGTAGGAATGATCTTATCATTATCTCTAGATGTAGCTTGAAAGGTTGAGGTTGTTGAATGTGCATCTAATTCCTTCTATCTTCTTAATAAAGTTAATAGGTGCAGCAAACCACCACGGCACATCTATACCTATGTAACAAATCTGCACATTCTGCACCTGTATCCAAGAACTTAAAGTAAAATTAAAAAAAATAAATAAAGCTGTGTGTGTAGGGTTATCTCCCACTGTCTTTGAACTGAGCCGGGGAGATGGTCCAGGGCAAATGCCTCCACTCATGTTCAGGCTACATCCTGTGATCCTCGGGAAATTGTGCTGAGAGTGGGAACACCATATGCATACTCTTTGTTTTCTGGGATCTAGAACCACTCAAAAATGTAAAGTCCCATCAACTCCCAGAGCTATTTTGCTAAGGAGACAGTCCTTCTGGTGGGAGCTATAGACAACATGCTGGCACTTGATGCATGGCCAGATTCCTTCCAGGAATCATGGATAGGTCACTGGGGTGAGCTGGAGGGGAAGGCTTGTAAAGTGCCAAGCTCTTCTCTGGCTGCCAGAAGGCTATAGCTTATTTTCCTCATTAGCTTCTGAAACAAGTTTGTTAGAAGCCAGGCCATCGAGTAGCCACTGGAAGTGTATGCCATTAGCCCCTTTCAGAGCAAAAAGTGAAGCTGTACATTTCCACCTTTTTCCTGCACTGCTCTAGAGTGTATAGGTGTTTGCTTGCCTGTTTAAGGGTACCTTTGTGTTCTGTGATCCAGGGAGACTCATGTATGCTTAGATCTTAGTTTTTGGATGGAGTCCTTGGAGGTAGCTGTAAAAGTTGGGACACTCAGTGCATGGCATAAATCCCTTCTAAGGAGAAACAGAAAGCTGCATTTTTAGAGCCCCTTCTTTGATTGCTCCTGGGAGATGAAGCCCCTGGAAGTGCTTATGTGCCCATATAAAACTGCCATTTTTTTCTATAGTCTAAACAGACTCACATATACTTAGTCCCCTCTGCTCTGAGAGCTAAGAGGTTTAGGATGCAGTCCCTCAGGTTGAAGCTATAAAAGTTGGGGGTGCTTGTGATGTATGAACAAACTCCTTCTGGTAGGTATTAAGAGACCTGGAATTATTGCTGGGGTGAACTGTGGAGAGAGCTTCAGAAGTACAGATCTTCTCCTTAGGCTGCCAGAGGGTTATTACTTGTCTGTCCCTTTAACTTCTTGATGCAACTTAGTCAGTAGTCAGTCTGCCAAGCAGCATTGGAATACTGTGCATTAAACCTCTTCCAGGGACACATAAGGGCCTGCATTTTTTAAGCCCCTTCTCTGCATCGCTCCTGGTGGATGAAGCCCTTGGCAGTGCCTGCATACCCATATAAAAGAACCCACTTTTTTCCTGTGGTCTAGAGAGACTCCCATGTGTCTAATTCTCCTCACTCCAAAAGCTAGTGAATTAACAACCAAACCTTGGGGGAACCTTAGAGTTGGAGCACTGTCTGTGAGGCCCAGATTCTCTCCCCCACTCAGGGAGATGCCGAGTACTGGGGATTATTTTTCTAATTTTATGATGTAGTGCCCAGGATGGAGTCTAAGTCTGAATGTGCCTCAGCCTTTCCAGCCTGTCCAATGTGGATGTTTTCTCAGTGTCCCAGTGGGTAGAAATCTCTCTGCTGGTCTCTGACACTCTCCCAGAGGAAACGGATTCATAAATAATTGTTTATTTGGCGCATTTGTGGGTGGCGCAAGAGTCAGGAGCTTTCTATTCTGCCATGTTGCTGACGTCACTCAACTTGTCAGTCACTTTCAAAGGATGTTCTTTGGGTGAGCTCATCCTTTCAAAAAAGTGGAAAAAAACCCCCACAATGAAACAAGCTTGATACTAATAACAGAGAGATAGTGCTCTTTTCATGCATTACTTTGTATGCAGAAGCTCCAGAAATAGATTTTATCTGTCAAAAAAGCAAAACAGCAAAGGGGAAAAATGGTTTACCCTCAGACTGACAAGATCAAATCAGCGATGCCATGTTATGGAATTACTAGCCCATAAATGTACTGTCAGAAAGATGCTTTAAATTGTTAATACTGCCAATTTCCCTCACGAAGGTCACCTTTCTTAACACTTAAAGTAGAAGGTCATTTACTTACTTCCATAGTTTCTGCAACTATTTTTAACTAACAAAATTTTATGTTCCCACATAATAATTCAAAGTAGAGTGGCTTTCAACGTTTCATTGGTGAACACTTGCAAAAGTAAACAATAATATATAATAATACTTTCTCTTTTTATTTTTCTTCTTTGCCTCATTTTCCTATCCTTCTCCTCTTTCTCCTTCTCCTCTTTCTTTATTTTTATTCTTCCTTCTCTTTTTATGCTCTATTTCTCCTCTCTTTTTCCTCCCCCAATTCCTCCTCTTTTTTATGTATCTTTTTGCCTTGATGTTTTTCTAAGAATGCAGTTTCTGTTGGGTATATGAGAGATTGAGATTGATATGGCAGTATTCCTTCAAGTGTGCTGTTAATGGTCTAGGTTTTATTTATGTGACAAGTTTGGTTTTACTCCACCTCATACAGAGTTGTAGTTTTCATGACTGTACTCAATATATTCAGGATTAAGTACTCTATTGTAAATAATTTATATTTTTAGCAGTCATGGTAAGGACCTGAGAAAATTTTTGTGTAGTCTTTGTGTGATCAAAGATAAAACATTATTAAGAGATGGCTGTTTACTTGCACACTAATGATGCCTCAGATTTCCCAAAAATTACTATGGTTGGGCCCTCAGATAGTAATGTTTTATGTAAAATCTTAGAGGAAATGGAATGATGAATGAAGAGAAAAGGATCAATCCCAAGGTGTAAACTGGCACATTGGCATGAAATTGGTGCAAGTAATGAATAAAGGCAAAGAAGGGGTCTTCTTCAGCTGGCACAACCAACTCACAGGTTTCCTCCCATGCCATGGGGCAAGATTTAGGGTTTCTCTTGTTCTCTGGCTAACTGAGCACCTTCTCCTCTTTGAATGTAGTCCCCTTAATGACAAAGAACTTTTATTAAAACCATAAATACTGGTTTATGTTTTGTGCTATACATTTTTATTCTAGTTTACTGTTGTCTTTTTAAAAATATGGCACTGGCCTTCAGTATCTCCACTAACCACCAATTTGTCAATTCTTGGAGTTGGAATGAGGGGTAACAAGTTCTTCTAAGACAATCAGGGAATTCCTGACTCCTACCATTTTTAGCATCTCGTTCTGAGAGAGATCCTCAGGTTTTCTCTTCTTCCACCAGCACTGGGATTAAAAATTCAGGTTTGAATGGAAAATATCAGGTTCTTAAAATGAATTTTGTCACTTAGAGATAATTGTATTGAGTTTAATATTGTATATTAAGGTGTGTATGTGTTGCGTGTTTGTTTACATACATACATACATACTCAATTGTGTGTTCAATTGAGAACTCTACCTAACAGTCACTGTACTATTAGGTTAGTGGCTACTCAATACATTTCTAAAGGGGGTTACATGGGTTAATACCTGAAAAGCACTTAGTATGGTGCCTAGCCATGGTAGTGCTTATTACTGTTATTACAGAGGAGGAAACAGAATCCCAGAGAGGTTAAATAACTGGCCACAGCTAGTGGCTGTGTCATATGGCCACTAATTGCTGGAGTCTATTTTTGAACCCAGGCAGTCTGACTCAAGACATTTTCTACTCAGCCACTGTTTCTTCTTTTTTTTTTAATTAATTAATTAATTTATTTTTTATTGCATTTTAGGTTTGGGGGTACATGTGAAGAACATGGAAGATTGTTGCATAGGTACACACATGGCAGTGTGATTTGCTGCCTTCCTCCCCCATCACCTATATCTGGCATTTCTCCCCATGCTATCCCTCCCCAACTCCCCACCCCCCCACTATCCCTCCCCTTTTTTCCCCCCGACAGACCCCAGTGTGTGATACTCCCCCTCCCCTGTGTCCATGTGTTCGCATTGTTCAACACCCGCCTATGAGTGAGAACACGCGGTGTTTGATTTTCTGTTCTTGTGTCAGTTTGCTGAGAATGATGGTTTCCAGGTTCATCCATGTCCCTACAAAGGACACGAACTCATCGTTTTTGATGGCTGCATAATATTCCATGGTGTATATGTGCCACATTTTCCCTGTCCAGTCTATCATCGATGGGCATTTGGGTTGGTTCCAGGTCTTTGCTATTGTAAACTGTGCTGCAATGAACATTCGTGTGCATGTGTCCTTATAGTAGAATGATTTATAGTCTTTTGGATATATACCCAGTAATGGGATTGCTGGATCAAATGGAATTTCTATTTCTAGGTCCTTGAGGAATCGCCACACCGTCTTCCACAATGGTTGAACTAATTTACACTCCCACCAACAGTGTAAAAGCGTTCCTATTTCTCCACATCCTCTCCAGCATCTGTTGTCTCCAGATTTTTTAATGATCGCCATTCTAACTGGCGTGAGATGGTATCTCAATGTAGTTTTGATTTGCATTTCTCTAATGACCAGTGATGATGAGCATTTTTTCATATGTTTGTTGGCTTCATGTATGTCTTCTTTTGTAAAGTGTCTGTTCATATCCTTCACCCACTTTTGAATGGGCTTGTTTGTTTTTTTCTTGTAAATGTGTTTCAGTTCTTTGTAGATTCTGGTTATCAGCCCTTTGTCAGATGGGTAGACTGCAAAAATTTTTTCCCATTCTGTTGGTTGCCGATTCACTCTAATGACTGTTTCTTTTGCTGTGCAGAAGCTATGGAGTTTGATTAGGTCCCATTTGTCTATTTTGGCTTTTGTTGCCACTGCTTTTGGTGTTTTGGTCATGAAGTCCTTGCCTACACCTATGTCCTGGATGGTTTTGCCTAGATTTTCTTCTAGGGTTTTTATGGTGTTAGGTCTTATGTTTAAGTCTTTAATCCATCTGGAGTTAATTTTAGTGTAAGGTGTCAGGAAGGGGTCCAGCTTCTGCTTTCTGCACATGACTAGCCAGTTTTCCCAACACCATTTATTAAACAGGGACTCGCTTCCACATTGTTTGTTTTTGTCAGGTTTGTCAAAGATCAGGTGGTTATAGATGTGTTGTGTTGTGTCGGAGGTCTCTGTCCTGTTCCATTGGTCTATATCTCTGTTTTGGTACCAGTACCATGCTGTTTTGATTACTGTAGCTTTGTAGTATAATTTGAAGTCCGGGAGTGTGATGCCTCCAGCTTTGTTCTTTTTGCTTAGAATTGACTTGGCTATGCGGGCTCTCTTTTGGTTCCATATGAAGTTTAAGGTGGTTTTTTCCAGTTCTTCAAAGAAGGTCATTGGTAGCTTGATAGGGATAGCGTTGAATCTGTAAATTACTTTGGGCAGTATGGCCATTTTGACAATATTGATTCTTCCTAGCCATGAACATGGAATATTTCTCCATCTGTTTGTGTCCTCTCTTATTTCATTGAGCAGTGGTTTGTAGTTCTCCTTGAAGAGGTCCTTTACGTTCCTTGTTAGTTGTATTCCTAGGTATTTTATTCTCTTTGTAGCAATTGTGAATGGCAGTTGGTTCTTGATTTGGCTGTCTTTAAGTCTGTTATTGGTGTATAGGAATGCTTGTGATTTTTGCACATTGATTTTATATCCTGAGACTTTGCTGAAGTTGCTTATAAACATAATCCACCACATAAACAGAACCAAAGACAAAAACCACATGATTATCTCAATTGATGCAGAGAAGGCCTTTGACAAAATTCAACAGCCCTTTATGCTAAAAACTCTCAATAAACTAGGTATTGATGGAACGTATCTCAAAACGATAAAAGCTATTTACGACAAACCAACAGCCAATATCATACTGAATGGGCAAAAACTAGAAGCATTCCCTTTGAAATCTGGCACTAGACAAGGATGTCCTCTCTCACCACTCTTATTCAATATAGTACTGGAAGTTCTAGCCAGAGCAATCAGGGAAGAAAAAGAAATAAAGGGTATTCAAATAGGAAAGGAGGACGTCAAATTGTCTTTATTTGCAGACGATATGATTGTATATCTAGAAGACCCCATCGTCTCAGCCCAAAATCTCCTGAAACTGATAAGCAACTTCAGCCACTGTTTCATAGTAAAATATTTATAATAGTTAGAGGGGGAAAGAAACCCTATATGCACACTAGTAAGCAAAGGCCAATAGTGGGTACGTGGGTTCTATTATGTGTTCTTGCATATTATATTCTATGTATTATTATACTGATATATTTATACTAAACTTCCATTTACATTTTTTAGTGCAATTATTGGCTATCTTGTATTTCTGGTTTAGAAAGAGTGAAAAGATTCCCTCCAGTGGATCTCTCAATGGCAGGTGATAGAGTCAATGCAAAATGGGACATAAGGAGAATTTAGTAATTTGAACATAAGCTTGATGCCAAGATGAGGTAACACCCAGGGTGAAGAACAAACTGGAAAGAGAGCAACACGCTGAGGTAAAGAGTATGTGTGGGCTATCTTGAATCAGTCTGTTTGAATTCAAACCCTACCTCTGCCATTTGCTAGCACTGCGATTTTTGTTATCTTACTTAACTGTTCTGTGCTTTGATTTCCTTACTGGTAACATGAAGGATAGTATTTGCTTCATGGATTTATTGTGATGATTAAGTGAGTTAATAGACATAACACACTTAAATTACCTGGTGCATAGTAAACACTCAATTTAATGATAATCATAAAATATTCTGTCATGTTTCCATTACATGTCTTTACATAGCTTTGGACATGTGGGAAACATATGTGGAAAAAGTTTTCAATCAAATCACCATGTAAAGTGTGTGTTATGGTAAAGTAGCTTGTGAGTGTAAGGATACTGTAAATTGGACTGGACAATGGAAGTGGAGAAGCCAGCTGAATGTGAAACATCATTGACGATACATCCAGCAAGTGGGTTTCTAGGGGCAGTCATGAACTCCAGGAGCTGCTCAAGGTGAAAAACTACAAATAAACAAGTTTTGCCCAAGGCACAAGAGCTGCACATTACCAAAGGGCTTGGCAAGGAAGGATATCATACTTGCCAATGTTCTGTCTCCTAAAATAGTCTTACCGGGAGCATTATTGCTTGTCTGGAGATGATCACATATCCAGAGGCTGCTCTCAAAACTCCTGTTGATCTCTTGGTAGTTAGAGATGAAATCTTGCATTATAGTTTTCATCTTTACCAGTCTCCATGATAATTAAGGTAAATTTCATTAAAAATCTTTTAAACCAATCTTTTATTAAATTGGATGACTTCTCCTGTCATTAGTTTTATTAATAAAGTAGAGCTCAACTGTGTTGCCTATGTCAGAATCACAATGATGTATACATAACATCCCTCGTGAAGCTTTTTAGAAATGTATCTTTTCTGGTCTGACCAAAGCCTAATGAATTCAAATTTCCAGAAGGGAAGGTCTGGACTTGAGTATTCTGAAAGAGTTCTGTGGATGATTTGAGGCCACACCATTGCCATGGCTATAAATGCTTTACCCTGCCTTGACATTTTATTCCTTGTAGAAAGAACCAGGTGAACACAATCTGGTAAGTCTCAATTGAGTTTGAGAACCTTCTTCAATGTTTTAGTGCCAGAAGATTGAATCTTCTTGAGTTGGCTGGAAGCAGGACGATTTATGAGTGAACCTGATCCTATTGTTTTGATTTATGGCACCATTATGGACACTTGGCCATTTCGCTTGATTGTCTGACCTCCAGTAACTACTAAGGGCCTTGGAAAGTGGGTAAGCATTTCCAGGGATCTGTTGGAGTGCTGACTCAGAGGCCAACATTTACCCTTCTCAGGCAGCTCCTCCATTCCAAGCAGAGTGACACCTGGCAAGATGTTTATCTTCTTTAAGTTTCAGCTTTAACATTTCCACATTGGGACCGTGCTTGCCTCAGAGGGGTTGTTGTAAGAACTAAATGAGAGAAAATATGGGATGCACACAACTTAACACATAGTAGGTGGTAAACAATATTAGTTCCCTCCCTTCTTCTTTACCTCCTTCATATCTCTCTTATGCTCTCTCTTTATTACTAAACATAGTGTGTAGGAGTCACTAACTCCCCTAACTAACCAATTAATGGTAGTTCCCAAGTGCCAAAGTATCTGAATTTATTATCAGTGTAGATCTGGGATTTTCTTTCTCATGCAACTCACAGTTCACTTTGGATATTTTTTATCCCTCAAAGGTTTAGAAACATTTGGTTGAAAACTACACAGATATTGTAAAGACTTCCCATGAATTAGTTCAAATTTCTGAGTTCATTTATTTACGGTTCCCTTGTATTCTTAGGGTTATTTGGGTTCTGTCATCTCCAGCCATCAGCCCCTTGCTGACTTTCATGAGAAACTACCAAGACAACACTATCTTAATTTTATAGCTTTAAGAAGACTTGTGCAATAAAGAGAGAAATGAGAGGTTGCATTGTGATTGCCCTCCATGTGACCATCCTCCTTCAGAGCCTTTCCCTGACAGCCTTCTCTACACAACCTCCACAACCTGTGTTCCCCAAACTTGCCTAATCTCTCACAGGGAGAAACACAGTCCAACATTCTTGATTGAACGTCTTGATACACTTGTGTTCTTGAAAATGCCAGGTCTTGCACTGACTAAAGGGCAAACTCTGATAAATGCACCTGAACCAGAAGCCTCTTAAGCCCTTTCATTTCTACAAAATATAAACATAATTTGAAAGTTTATTAGTGGTTGTGAAAATTAGAATAATCACTGTACAAATTTGCTTGAATGCAACCCCTGCCCTTTTGGGTCCTTCTGCTTTTCTGTTTGCTGCTTATTACACTGAGAAAGGAGCTGAGATACTCATGCCTCATTGGCCAACAAGAGTTAGTTTTCTTGTTTTTAATTCTGTATTAAACTGGAAAACTAGTAATGCTAAATAGTCCCTCCCCCACATATGACCCTCTTTCTGCATCCAAATGACTTTCAAGATTGCATTCTATCATTGTTGTCAGTCTAATTTCATTCACATTTTAGATTTTTAATCTTCAAAGAAGGAATGGGGTAGATATGACTTTCATTTCTGAAGTTAGAAGTTTTTCATAAAAATTATTTATATTTTTGGAGGGTATGAAAATTAAAGAAGTCTCAGCTGGTTCCCCCTCTCCTGTTTCCTAATGCACTTTCCCTTCTCCATCTTTCCTATTTATTCATTTACTTAATTAAGCACATTAATTCCAATATCCAAAAGAGAGACTCAACTTCCTCAGGTTCATATCCTGTCTCTGATTCACATTAGTTACTTAACTTTGAGCAAGTCATCCCTGCCTTTAATGTAGTTTTCTCATTTAGCAAATAAGAATACTACATTTTGCCTGTATGTGGTTAGATGGCTACTTGGCCCAACCTATTTACTCCTTTCCTTTAGAGTAACTGAGCTCCAGATTCTTAGTTTTATTTTGTACTGAAATAAAGGCTATATTTCCTAGTTTCCCTTGCAGTAACATGTGACTATGTGATCAAATTCTGGACAGTGGAATATAAGAAGTGGTATATTCAACTTAGAATATGTGTCTTTTACTTTTTATTTAATTAATTTATTTAAAAAGTAAGAACCCTAGGACAAACAATCACCTGCTTCCCAAATAAAAAAAATATATACTTCCAAAATCTCTGCATGTTGATTCTGTTTGAAGAGCAATAGAATTGCCTTACGTGTGCCACTCATGACAGAAGCTCTTGGATTTGTCTTTAAAGGTAGTGGAAATGTGCCTGTTCTTTCCTGCTCCCTTCTCTGCTGATTGGATGTGGGGGCTAAGAGAAAGCATCTATGTTGAACTTCATTAAAAGGAGGTCATGGTGGATGAACTGGTTCAGTGTTCCGGGTGTTAACCTAAGCTTTTCCTCTGTTGTGGCTCATCCATGCACAGACATCACAGTGCCAGGTTTTTTCTTTGCCATATTCAACACTTGTTGAGATTGTCTTTTGCTTACTTTTAAAATTCTTCTCACTTCACTGAATTCGAGAGCAATCTGACTTGTTCACTACTGTATTCAATGCACCTAAACAGTAGTTGCAACATAATAGATGCAAAATCCTGGTTGAATGAATGCATGTATGAGTGGTGAATG
The DNA here is from genome assembly GCA_036589455.1 of Ateles fusciceps. NCBI lineage: Eukaryota > Metazoa > Chordata > Mammalia > Primates > Atelidae > Ateles > Ateles fusciceps. The sequence continues at coordinate 2,919,117 of JAZHEH010000564.1, read as the reverse complement.
ACCAACAACCAGTTTGGGGGATTTCTAGCCCAGTATGTCAGTGGCAGGCAGTGACAGGAAGATGCTATGTCCTGTTGGATGGCATGAAAGAGCCTCCATGGACAGTGTTATCTAGTGAAGTGATGGTTGTCACTGTTAGGGACAGGCGGTCCAGCTAAGTAGCAGGTGAGGCAATAAAGCATGATTGGATGTGGCAAAGTGATGGAACATTAAATCTATTGGTAGAAGTGTTCATGAACATGTGTAAAATATGCACTTAGATACATAGGCATGCCTGAGTGGGGGAGAGAGAGAACACTTTACATTAGTGGGGACAACAGTCCAGTGAAATTTGAACTGTTGTTGCTTTTCAGTGGCCATTTGTGCCCACAGGCTGGTAATAAGTGAACATTTGAGATATAACCGTCATAATACACGGCTTCAAAGATAAAGTCAGCTTTGCTCCTAATTTTCTCTACCTTGCTCAGTGTTGAATTCTTACAGTTGCTATTTTCCTTTGTGCCTGGCTCCTGCTTTCCTCCAAACCCTGCATGGGGGTGCCCCTTCCTCACAAATCTTGGAGGTGGGTCAGAGGTTCATTAAAATTGTCTACTTTATTAGTCTCCTGTTGTCCCATCCATTAATCATGGAGCTCAGCCTTTTTGTTGGACGTACCCTTTGCCTTCCTGCTATCTGATTCACATGGTTAGCAGAGATAGTTTATGGTTAATATATGTTTTGTCTGACTCTGCTTTGAGTGTCTAAAGTGACCCACAGGGCAGTGGTGTGTATACAATGTGTGTGGGAGGGAAGCAGAGATAAATGTTCTTTGAGGAATTATAAAGTATAATAAATTATTTTGTGCTTCACCTGACTTCTCCTTCCCAGCCACAATATCATCATGGGAAGGGAGGGGGGATGAAGAGAAAGGAGGAAGGTGTAGGCATTTATGAATAACATTACCTAGTTCACTTTAAATAATACACAGGAACTGCTGCCAAAGCTAGAAATGAGAAAAGAGATACAAAAGGCAGCCATGGCCACATTGCATTGAAAATTTATAATCTGGAATAAGTTGCTGACAAAAGAGTCAGGGAGAGAATCTGCCACTGGATAGAAATATTCATAGAAGAATGATTACTGTAAAAGTATGTAGAAAATTAAGGGAAAAATCACTTGAAGGGGAGATTTGCTTTATTGTTCGACATTATTAGCACACAGATTTTTTTATCCATTCCTCTTTCCTAAAGAAAGGAGAAAGAAATAGCTCCTGAAAACCCTAGAAGGGTATGGCATTGATTTTCTTGATGCCAATGTGTGTTTGGGATTTTCTGTCTTCAATAAATCTGTCTGGAAGTAAGTCATTGCACTCTTGGATTTTCTTTAGTGAAAAATGTTTTATGATTTTTTTGGTGAAGGGAAGAGAGGTACAGTGTTTTTGAAAGAAACATAAAGCTAATATGACTGTTAAATTCAAATTGCTCCATGCGTTTGCAAAGGCTCATGGATTTGTCTGGTGCTAGGAGGAGCATGAGAGATCACACAAATCAATCCATTTGTTTTTCAGGTGAAGAATCCAAAGAGGTCAAATGACTCAACACATGATCATTCAGCTCTCCGTTGGACTCCAAGGTGGGGGGTGAGTCCTTGCCTTTTGACCTACAGTGTGATATTTCTTTAGTGTTGAACTGAGTTTAACCACAGTCAATCCTACTTACTAAAGCCCTGCCTAATCTTATAAATCACAATTTCCACTCAAATATCTGACAAGAACAGTGCAAAGATAAAGTAAATATTGGATTCATGGAAAATCTCCTCATATATTTATATATCTGTATGTATTTATGTTTGTATCATGTATGTATGTATGTATGTATTTATCAATCTATCTTTGCTGTATAACAACCAAGCGCCAAAAAAAAAAAAAAAAGAAAAGAAAGAAAGAAAGAAAAAAAAAAAAAGGCTACAGAGAAATAGTCCAAGGAAACTTGATTGGGAATCCCTGGATGTTTGATGTCCATAGGCAATTCATTTTGGTATTAGGAACTTTTTCCCTTGACATATCAAGAATTTATGAAACTCCACTTATTTTTTTGAGGTCAAATGTGCAGCTTTTCATGATTTCCAGACGGTAAGCTCTTTAAAATATTTATCTTTATGAGTAATAATTTTCTGTCTTCCGTAGACTCTGAAGCACATAATTTTCACAAATCCAACACATTTAAATATCTTTACCTTGCATTTTTATTAATTTGTTATCTAACAAATCAATTGTATATCAGTCTCTGTGCATTCTAATCAGCATGAAATCACCATAGTTATTGAGTTCTTTTCATCTAATGTATAGGAAAGTGAAAAGGAAAAAGGTTTTCAACCAAACCTTCTAAAATAAGCTTTCATTTATTCATTCTTTCAGCAAATCTTTCCAGGTCCTGTGCCAAGAGTTGAGTGTACCTCAATGAACAAGTCAATTGTGGTTGCTCCTTCACTGAGCTTGTAAAACTTTGTGTGGATGACAGATATTGAATAAACCAAGAGGCTCAGAGAAGCTAAGAAATAGATAGCTTTAAACAAGTCTCTGTCTAAATTCAAAACCTCCTCTCCTCACTCCTGGCATTTCCACTATGCCATGATAGCACTCTCCTAGGTGCTGAGCATGCAAAGGATTTGAAGCTATAGTCTATAGTCTTGTTGGAGAAATGGAATATATACATCAGAAGAAAAATGCCAATACAGACTAATATTCTAAGGCAATACTTTGCGAATTACAATATGAGTGAAGCTGCAGGCTGAGATGGTTGAGAAAAGCTCTGTTGGGAAACATGTCGATATGGTTTGGCTGTGCCCCCAACCAAATGCCATCTTGAATTATAACACCCATAATTCCCACATGTTGTTGGAGGGACCCGGTGGGAGATAACTGAATCATAGGGGCAGTTTCCCCCCATGCTGTTGTTCTCCTGGTGGTAAATAAGTCTCACGAGATCTAATGGTTTTATATAAGGAAAAACCCCTTTCGCTTGGTTCTCATTCTCTCTGCCTCCTGGCATGTAAGAAGTCCCTTTTCTCTTCCTTTATCTTCCACCATGATTGTGAGGCCTCCCCAGCCATGTGGAACTGTGAGTCCATTAACCCATTCTTTTTCTTTATAAATTACCCGGTTTTGGGTACGTCTTTATCGGCAGCGTGAAAGTGGACTAATACAGATGTTTAAGTGGGTCCCTGGAGGAACTGCAGATTTTTGATCAATGGATGGGATAGAACATGCTGAGGGAGTGCGTTTCACATAGAAGGCCTAGGGTTGTATGTGCCTAATTCAATAATTTGACTGAGTGACTGATTCTTTTAGGAGACAGGTGGGAGAAAGATTGAAAAGCTTCTTGGAATCCTTGAATTATTAAGATTAAGATTTGGATTTACTCTGTGGTTCAGGGATCAGAAGACCTTTTCTTTAAATTATAGTATTTTAGAATTTGAGGGCCTTACCATCCCTGTGTTACTCAACTCTGTTATAGTAAAAAGGCAACCATAGACAATAGGGTTATGACTAGGTGTGACTGTGTTCTAATAAAACTGTGCTGACTTCTGCTGTAGTTAATGGTAATACATTAAAAGCTCGTAAGCTATACATTTACAAACTGGTGTTGGGGAAGTGTGATATGGTAGTGTTTCCTAGTGAGGAGAAAGAGAGAGATAAGCAAATTTAAGAAAGTCAACTGGAAGATTTTTCCATTGACGAGTTTCAGAGATTACAGGAGAAAATATGGGTGGCAAGAGAGGAACAGGTTCTAAACAACAAAGAACAACAACAATGACAAATGAAAAACCTCTTATGAGGAAATGTTGATAATGCTTGACAGCTGAACAAATGTGGAGGCTGAGGGAGGCAACAATGACTCCGAGAAGGTAAGTGTAAGAAGGGAAAAATGGAGGAGAGCATGGTAGTAAATGAACACTTCAGGGCTAAGGACAGAGGAGGCTCACTTCTGCAATCAAGAAGAAATGACAGTCTTGGATTCAAGGGCAGGTGAAGAAGCTATTTGGTTCTCAGTAGAAGAAAACAACAGAGAGATTGCAAAACAAGCTAATCTGTCAAGAACAAGGGTAAAATATAAGAATTTTTAGGTTTAAAAAGTAAACCTAGAGAAAGCTTACAGCCATAGATCTTCACTAAAGGACTTTAAAGGATATCTGATAAGCAGGCCTTTAGATGGAATTGGCTTGTGCTTGAATCACAGGTTGACTCCTTACTTACTGTATGACTTTGGTGTTTCTCCCTCTGACTCTCAGTTTTCTATTTCTAAAATGAGTATAGCATTGACTTCACATAAAGTGACTAGAATGGTTCCCGGCATAGATTAAAAGTCCATGTGTTTGGTAGAGCCTGGGAGCCATGGAAGGGAGATGACTTATGCATAACTTTCTGTTAGTTTCATTTTTCTCATGCTGTGAGTGGCTTCTTACAGATCAAGTAGATCTGTGACTATCTGCATTATATTGCATTTCATGTCCATTTACTACCATGTTGAGTTGGTAGGGTTTTTTAAATTTTAGGATCATTGACTTTTGCAGAAAATTGAGATATTAAAGGGTATTTAGGCCAATAGATCAAGGTGTACATGATAAACATGGAGGCACAGATATATTGAAATGCTTGTACATGGTCATGCAGATTAATAATAGAATCTCTGTAATCATTTTTTCCCTGGAAAATTATATAACAAAAAATTAATAGCCAATTAACTTGCCATTTAGTGTCCCCTCTAATCTGATGTCATTGTACCTATTCAAATTTACCGCCCTCTACCCTCTGTGTAAATCACCTCCTTCTGTTTTGCTTTCTCAAATATACCACTTTCACTCAGAGTATAAACTTTTCTCATTTATTTTCTTTTCTTACCTGGACTGTCCATTTTATTTTTTACAAGATTAACCTATCTTTCCATTTTAGACTCAAAAATAACTTTTTTTCCTACGCTTTCACCAACAACTCCTTTTTACTTTTAATTACTTTTTCACTGATGACAGCTTTTGCCTTTATCACATAGTTTGTATGTCCTCATTTATTCACAAATAATTTTTTATCTCCCAAACATGGTATAGAGCACACAGGCAAGGTAACATAATTCACTCTTTTCCCTGTTGGTAATGATGCTGGGCATTTAATTGGAACTCAATCAATGAAAGAGTGTGTGCATGAAAGTCTCAGTTTAAAACAAATTCTTCAGGATCAAGAGTGTTTCCATCTAAAGCGTTATTCATTTGAGGTTGGTGGGACACACCATTTGTTACTAGCCTATAAGTCATCTTATGAGGTCTCATTAGTCTACCAATTTGTCACCATCCTTTAAAGGTTGCTTGGTTTAAAAATCATTACACTTCTTAGTGGAAGCATAACCTGTCCCTTACCTCTTTAGTAAAGGTTTAATAACCATTTCTTTCACTTCATGTGTAAATAATTGAACAATATATTTCAGGGGAAGGTAAAAGAATTGTGTACTAATATAGGCTCCTGTAATTACCACAAACTCTTTATTATTTTTCTTGAAAGCTTACCCTTCAGCCATAGAAATAATCTTACCAATTAGACAACTATTCAAGGCTGTTTAACAATAGCCAATCTTTGAAAAATGAAGTATCAACCTTACCCTCTGTTTTTAAATTTTTAAAGGCACAGTGAGACACTGATTAGAATATCTTCATCGGTTGACAGCTACATAAAGATAGAGATTTGAAGCTTGTTTCTAAATATGGATTGATGTGGGAATTTCTGCTCTCCTCCTTCATAGAAGTTTGTTTCTACTATCCAGGCATTTCATATGTAGGGTCTTCCATTCAGAGACACTAGGATTGATATTATGTAAGAATGATCTCTTCTGTTGGTGAGACAAAATCCTAGACTTTCAACGCATGATTAATTAATAGACATATGATCTATAATGTCAAATACGAATTTAAAACACTTGCTGCGAATTCCAATGGCTTCACATTTAGCTGAAGCAATCTGCCAAGTCTCTTATTAGATAGCTGGAGGCAGATTCAAAAGATTTTGGTCTGACTCTTTACTCTATTTCACTGTAACTGAATCATTTAATCAGATTTTATAAAACTTTGGGCTATAGTGCAATGAAATGTTAAGCACATCTTACTCATTAGAAACAAATGAAAAACTCATCAGCCTTGAGACTTAGCCATTTACATTAAATATCTATATAAAATGCTACCATAGACATTGGGTCTGGATGGGTCTAATCGGCACTACAGCCTATTTAAGAGATTTTAAAAATATATAGTCTATTTCATACTACTAATATTTCCATGGCACAAATGAATAAAAAAATCAATAAAAAGAAATTTTAAAAGCATATTTTATTTTTTTTACCAGCTATTTAAGTGTCCCATTTTATTTTTTAATTTGGAATTTTGTTGGTACAGTTCTCCAAAGACATTCAAATGTGAAGCAGAATAAAAAGAGTACTCATAACCCTGTGTTTGGTTTGTCAAAACAGCCAGTTGAGATTTAGCACACAATACCAGATGTTCAGAATATACTACAAATCACCCACCATACAACTCATTACTGATAATTAAGCTTCAATTAGAATTGTTTTAAAATGTACTTTGGAAAATAAAATAAACTCGTAAGGACATCTTTCTTTTACTTTGCTGTGAACTCCAATCTCTGTGATGCACAGAGCACTATATTCCTAGCACCCATGATACTGAAAGTCTCATGACAGCTGCTCACTAAAAAGTTTATGGATGACTGACGGGGGTTAGTTGTACTGTGACAATTTCAAAGCATTTGCTGGTTGGAATAAAGCGTGGGGTCAAAAAAATTTTTCTTACAAAAACATTCTTATCAGACATCAATATTCATCAGGCACATCAAATAATTCTTGCCTGGCCAGGACCATCTTTTGTAATAGGAATGTAGCCATTCCTGTGTGTACCATCTACCCCCATTCTTAGCACAGTGTCATGTGGTTTGGAAGGAAGACATTCCTGACTTCCAGAGGAGGGACCTGAGGCACATTTGTTTCATTATTTATGCCTTCATTCATTCAGCCAAAAGAGAAAAATGACTTTAGTCCTTAATCTCAATGAATCACAGACTTCAGGGAGAGATAGGCATGGGCACATTCACAGTAGAGGGCAATTGCATCTGTAGAGTGCTTTACAGGGAGCAGGGGTTGCTTACAGGAGAGAGGATTAATTTATCACGGATCAAGAAGGACAGATCTATAAAAGCTCAACAGAGGAGGTGAAACTTGAGTGGGATATGGAAGATTCAATGAGCAGATGAGGCATATTAGGGTTTTCAGATATAGGAAACATATACCCAATGTATATGTTCTCAAAAATGTCAGACATAGAGGTGTAAAAAATGTCAGCACTCTCAGTCCAAAGAGTAGAAATAGAAATAGGTTGGAGAATATGTGTGCAGGGGTTCGTGAGGTGCTGGTATGGGAACTGGGGACTGAGAGGTAGAGCAAACAGAAAGATGATGAATATCATTCACCTTGTCTTGCCAAGGAGGTTGGACCTCACTTGCAGGGGGATGTGAGGCTTGCAGAGACTTCTAAGGGAGGTTGGCTTGGTTAGATTGGCTTTTAAAAAAATAATCTTTTATTCCTTTTAAGTTCCATACAATTTTTGACTCACGACATGGTTCAAAATAATATAAAAACCCTGAATCCTTATCCTATTCCATTTGCTTTTACTCCTATAATTTTGGATAATTTGTGATGTAATTTTAAGTAAAAGTATTTATTTTTGTTCAGCATATTAGTATTGTACTGTAAAATCCATCTTTAAAAGTCTTTATAAAATAATGATTATCAGAGATTAAATTTTATATTAATAAATTATGTAAACGATTAAATTTTGCTATTTAACAAGTAACATATAGTTTATGATAGTATACAATATGTTTTTGAACAAGTGATTTATTAAATCAATTTTAGTATTCATTTTTTTTTGTGTTGAAAAATAATGTATGTGAAAATATTTATTGATTTAAGGCTATATGTTGCAGCAACAAAAGACCTAAATTGCTTCTATAAACTGATCTTCAAAATAATGAATTTTTATGTCAAAATCAAGTATAGATCACTTTTATGTTCTACTTCTAAATACAAAGGGCTTTTTGAAAGCATTCTTGCCCAATTAACACATTTTCAGTGTAGATAATAATTACTTATAATACATTAAAAGTCATATCAGGTTTAATAATTGTCAGATCTTCTCTTGGTAACCTTGTGCTTTATAGCCAGAGAGGCCTTTTAAGGTGCTATCTAAGTACTTGACTTGATACTCTAACTTATAGATTTGATATTGTTACTCTTGAGAATGGTTTTATGTTCCTCTTAAATTTACATTTACCTTTTCTCTTAAACTAATAAGGGTATACATTAACAAATATGGTACAAAAAATGAAAATCGAAATAGAAATACCATATAATCCAGCAATCTCACAATTGGGAATTTATCCAAAGGAAAGGAAATCATTGTGTTAAAAGAAAGGGTGGCAGCCTCTTATTTATTGTAGCCATATTTACAGTAGCTAAGATATGGAATTAACCTCGATGTCCAACAATAGATGAATGGATAAAGAAAATGTGGCATATATGCATGATGGAATACTATTCAGTCATAAAAAGAATGAAATCCTGTCATTCATGGCAATGTGGTTGGCACTGGAGGACATTATGTTAAGTAAAATAAGCCATACACAAAAAGTTAAATATTGCATATTCTCACTCATATGTGGGAAGCTAAGAACAGTTGATCACATAGAAGTAAAAAGCAGAAAAGAAAATATTAGAGACTGGAAAGGATAGAGATAAAGGAAGGATAGGGAGAGATTTGTTAAAGGATACAAAATTGCAGCTCAATAGAGGGAACAAGTTCTAGTACTCCGTACCAGCAGTCCCCAACCTTTTTGGCATCAGGGACCAGTTTCATAGAAGACAGTTTTTCCATGGACCCAGGGGTGAGGTGGGGGAATGGTCAGGATGATTCAAGTGCTCTACATTTATTGTGCACTTTATTTCTGTTATTATAACATTGTAATATATAATAAAATCTTTATACAGCTCACTATAATGTAGAATCAGTGGAGAGCCCTGAGCTTGTTTTCCTACAAGTAGATAGTCCCATCTGGGGGTGATGGGAGACAGGGACAGATCATCAGGCATGAGATTTTCATAAGGAATGCACAACGCAGATCCCTCACATGAGCAGTTCATATAAAATGCTACTGCTGATCTGACAGGTGGTACAGTTCAGGTAGTAATGCAAGCAATGGGAAGAGGCTGTAGATACAGAGGAAGCTTCATTCACTTGCCTGCTGCTCATCTCCTGCTGTGCGGCCCTGTGTGAGTCAGAGGCCCCAGGATTGGAGACCTGTGTTCTGTACCACTGTAGGATAACTATAGTTAACAATAATATAGTTTCAAATGGTTAGAAGGAGGATATTGAACATTCCCAACACAAAGAAATTGCAAATCTTTGAAGATGGATATATACCCTGACCTGATCACTATACATATGTATGGGAACACCATTATGTACTTTATGAGTATGTACAATTATGATTTGTCAGATAAAATTTTAAAAAGAAAATCTATCACAAACCATATTAGCGGCTACTATAGCTCATGCCATATTCCTGTATATATCCTTAGTCTCCCCCATTTTTTTAAAAATTTTGAGATGGAGTTTTGCCCTTGCTGCCCAGGCTAGAGTGCAATGACATGATCTCAGCTTACTGCAACCTCCACCTCCCAGGTTCTAGCAATTCTGCCTCAACCACCCAAGTAGCTGGGATTACAGGCATGCACCACCATGCTCGGCTAATTTTGTATTTTAGTAGAGATGGGGTTTCTCTGCACTGGTCAGTCTGGTCTTGAACTCCTGACCTCAGATGATCTGCCCACTTCGGACTCCCAAAGTGCTGGGATTACAGGCATGAGCCACCACGCCTGGCCCTTAGTCCCCCTTTTAAACAGTGACAAACGCTAAAAAGGGAGAACAACATTTGGAGCCTCAAAATTTAATAGAATCTAGAAATAATTACAAGATGTCAAGATAGCTTTTAGAAGTATTTCATGTAGTTTGAATCATGAAAAATGCTTTTCATGATATATTTATATAGAGCTTATGCTTTGTGTAGCTATAAGTTACAATAACATTTCATCTTTTTCTCAAAATGCCTCAATAGAAATTTAATTTGCTCGGTATCAAATTAGATTTTGTCATTGAGTTTTTGAGCCACAAAAACCTTTTGTACACTCTAAAGATGCTTGATTATAGAAGTGCAATTTCAGGAGGAGTCATATGCTTTGATTCTGAGGAAGCATTCTGCCAGCTGTCTCTGTGGAGTAAGCAAAAGAGCGAAGGTAGATGTTTATATTGTGTAATATAGAACTTGCCTATTTTCTGCTCCTGAAAAGAACCTCTCTTGCTCCAGGAAGCTTTGTGAGGTTTTGAAACTAGTGACTTTTAAAATCTTCACCAAGAATCTTAGAGTGCCAAACCCAGCTTGTTCTTTTCCTACCCTGAGCTCTTTGTAGCAGGCAGGTAATTTGCGCCTTTGGGAATGAGGATGTAAAGTGTCCACTGTGAGCTGGGGAATCGTCGTGTACCTGCTCCTAAGGCACTCAGCGTCGTCTTCTTCCTGGAACCCCCTGTGATTTCAAGCCTGCTGAACACACCTTTGGCATTGCCCTTGCTACCCAATATCACATTTATAATGATCTATTTCTGAGTTTCTCATGGCCACCAGACTTTGAGTTCTTTGGCAGCAGTGCCTGGGTCTGATACTTTCCTGGGAGTTGACACCATTCCTGGAGATTAACAGGCCCCTCTTCAACACTGGTGTAGGGCAACAGCCCTGTGTTAAACCTTACTAAGTAAACCTAAGAGACACTACAGAGTACATATCTCAGCAATATTCCACCCAACGTCGAGGGAGCTGTACTGTTTACAAACCAACTTCCATCAGCTGGGAATTACCTCCCTGTCTTTCTGTTTTATGGTCTATATAGGCAGAGTTGGTTCTGGTGGCCAGAGAGAGCCCTCAGGTGAAACCAGGCAGGTGCTCGGGGCTGGTGGAAGTCAGACATTGTGAACTGTACTGTAAGGGTGCAGGACTACAGGTAAGTTACCAGCCTCAAATGCTGTATCTACCCTACCTGCCCTACACTGGCTACCCCAACCAAACCCTAATTTTCATGCCTTAAAATCTGTTGAAACCCTGAACCCTTCTTATAAGGTCTCCTCTGACTTGGGCCTGGGTACTTTGTGTGTCCTGATGGCCATAGCAGCAACGTCTGTAGCAGGGATGTGAGTGGTCATTCATGCCATGCCTGTGTGGTCCCACGTAGGAGATGCAAGGATAAATTTATTCATTCACACGCTGTGCCAGGCCTGAGCTACAGGCTATGAAAGACTGCTGGCATTTGGCCTATCAGAACTCATCGTCTAAAGGGGAAGGCAGATACTTCCTAAAGAATCATAGCCCTAAAGATAACAATTGTATGTAAATTGTGAGCAACTCATGAAGGCAAATGAATGGTGTCATGCAAGAATATAAGAGGGATGAGAAGGCTAATTTATAGAAAGTGATTTGGAGAAATTTTTCGGAGGTAGTGGAAATTTATGAGAATTTCCCAGAAATCATTCACAGAAGCCAAAAGATACAAAGAGTTTAATACACTAGTGGAGTTGAAAATATTTCGTGCTTATTCATACATTTATATAGCAGGAAATAAAATATAGAAAAGCATAAAGAAGAAAATACACATCCCGATGAAATGGGAGAGTTTCCTGACCGCCCCTAGCAGGACATGCAACAGAAGTGTGGCTCATCTTGTTTGGCCACTGTATGCACCCCAATCCCTTATGTGATGGGAGCTTGCAGACAGGCAGGTGCGGGAGCTGGGGCAGCATCCAGGGGTGGTGTCTGCAACTCCTGAAGCCTAAATGGGTGTGTGTTACAGTGTGCCCTTTTACCCTTGCCATCTATGGATGGCCTAAGTTTTAGTTCAGTGGACCCTCTGTCTTTTTTGCAAGGGCAGAGGGCCAGTGTGATAGCTTTTCTTTATCCTGAGCTCTTGTCCAGTGTCCAGGAAAAAATCAGGTCACCCATGGACTTGAAGGATGAATGCTGGGATTTTATTGAGTGGTGGAGGTGGCTCTCAGTGAAATGGATGGGGGAGCTGAAAGGGGTGGAGTGGGAAGATGATCCTTCCCTGGAGTTGGGCTGTCCAACAGCCAATCTCCTGTCTGACCACCTACAGCTGAACTCCTCTCAGCATTCAGCTCTTTCTCTTCCTTCTGCCATGTTGTTCTGCCATTCTTCTGCTCTTCTGTTCATCTCTTCCTCATCTGTTTCTGAAGCCTGGGGTCTGGAGTTTATATGGGTGCAGGATAGGGGGGTGTGGCGGGTCAAAAGGCAACCTTTGGATGTGAAAACAGCAATGCCTGTTCCCATTTAGGGCTGTGGGTTTCCAGGCTTGAGGGTGGGGCCTTTGCTGGGCAACCACCCTCTTCTACCTAGTATTTCCCTGTCTACTGTTCATATCACCACCAGGGGTAGGAGGAAAGAGATGTCCATTGATGTTTCTCTCTCCTTGTTCTCGCAACATCCACACATACACATTCATATACAAGTGCACACACACATGTATACACACACACTACACACACACACACACACACACACACAGAGCAATGTTAGTACAAATTCCCAAGCTTTCCCTTTGGAAGTGTCCAGCACTGAGAAAGATGTGAAATTGGCTACTGCTTCAAGGGATAAGAGCAGCATTTTTTAGTAAAAAGGAACTCATTCTTCCAACTTTCCAAGATAGATTTCTAAGGCCTCTCTGGGTTTATTTTCTCAAGTCAGACTGAACAGCTTTGACTGTAGCAGCTTTAACTTAATTCATTTTACTGAAGCTTTTTAAAAAAGAGTGGTTCAGAGCATGGAGTCATTATGGTGACTAGGGATTACGTAGTTGGCCTCCGTCCTGCAGGAGCCAGCCATCTCCAAGCATCCAGGAATCAGTTATTTTGCCTTCAAGTCTAATTCCTGAGGGGCAAATGCTGTCAGCCTCTCTGTGGATTGAAGCAGGGAAATGCAGCGTTAGTCTCAGCAATTGCCTGCTGTCCACAGCAATGGAAATAGAAAAGAGGAAGCTGAATTTCCTAAAGCTGAGGCAGTTTTAGATTTGATCCAGTGTACTGGCTAATTAATTAATATCAACTCAATAGACATTTATTGGGCATCTGTTATGTATGTTATAAAACATTGAGTATATAAAATCAAACAAAAATTACCAGCAATAATAGAAGCAATACTAACAGCTAATATCTTTCCATCAAGGCCTTACTAAATTCCAGGGATCTAAGTTCTTTACAGTGTATTTTCATAACTCAAGGGGCAGGCACTATTTTTGCACCACTGTGCAGCTGAGGAAATTGAGGCTCTGAAAGGTTAAGCAACTTGTCCACTGTCATGTAGCTGGTAAGTTCCAGAGTAAATATTAGAACCAAGTGGTCTGAGGCCTCTCCTAATGCTCAAGTTACAGATGTCAAAAAGCTTGGGCTTTCATGAGGAAGATAACCAAAAAAGAAATGCCTAATAAAATTAATATTTATTGAGTACTTCTTATGTGCCAAGCACCAATCTGAGTATTTTATGTGTTTGTTCTCAATCCTCACAATCACTCTTTGAAGAGGAGACTGTTATCTTTATCTCAATTTACAGATGGGAAAATTGAGACACCAAGCAGTTATTCACACAGCTGGTGGAGGACAGAGTCAATATGTCACAGTCTAGCCCCATAGCCTGTACTCTTGACTTTTTCTCTCTCTGTCTCTGTCTCATTCCTGATTTTGGGTAGTATGAACACAAAAGGCTGTGATCACAAAGGAAATTTGTCAGAAGTAGCTTGGGTAAGGGGTGGGCAGGGAGGAGTCAGAGAAAGTAAGAGAGGAAGCTCTAGTTGCACTCTGCAGGTCTGGCAGTATGGGTCCAGGTGGTACGTCAGCGATGGGAGGAGCCTGTGAGAGGACTTGCAGACAAGAGGGAGCTTGAAGTGTTTGGTGAAACTGCAAGTGATTCAGACTTGCTCCAGCACAAGGTAGAATTGGGGAGTGAAAAAAAAATGAGGTGGGAAGCCTAGGCCAGGGTGTGAAGGTCCTTGTAGTCTATATGAAGGAGTTTAGATCCTACGCTGGTAATGAGAAGCTCTGGAAGGATTTTAAGCAGAGCAATAACAGGGTCAGATCTATGTTTGAGAAAGACCACTCTGTCTTGCCGGATAAGACTGAAGTTCATGAGTGTGAAGTAGGCTAGGGCAACTGCACAGAAGAGATAGTAATTTGCAGACTAGGGTGGGGACAAGGAGGTTTAAAAATAAGTGAAGGGATCCCACAATATTTGGAGCTAACTCAAAAGGAAATGTAATTAGAGGTATATGGGGTGACAGAAAAAAAGGGGTGAAGGAGGACCCCCAAACTTTTGGCTTGAGCAAGTGGGTGGAAGTTGGGGGTGTTCACTGAAGCAGGGACTGAAGCAGATTTAAGGCTTTATAAGGACATGTTCTGTTGAGAACGAATGGAGTGTTTGTGGTTGTGGGAAAACCTCACAGGTGTCTAAGACATGAGTCTGGAACTCAGGAGAATTCTCCAGACTTCTATAAGAAATGGGGCGAGTGAGCTTACTTATGAGTGATTATTCAGACTTTGAAGTACATGAAGGTGTCAGTTCTTGGGTTATGGGATCACATTAAAACTGCTGAACTCATATCTGAATCTCAGAAATAAGTTCACCAAATATGATAGTTCATTTTCTTTGGAAGACATTCAATGATGTTCTACATCAGCCTAGCCCTTTGCAGTTTTCCAGGGCTTTCATATACGTTACCTCATTAGAACACTGTCTCGTTGGGAACAAAGATGATGAGGGCTCATCTCTAAAAATAAGAACAGTATCTTAATGGTCTATAGAACCTGTCAAATTCCTAGTTAGCCAGGGGCAAGGCCGGACTGGGCGCAGTGCTGCTCAAATATTAATTTTTTTGGACTCATGTTGGGGTCTGTCTGGTAGGTTCCGATTTAGTGCTGCTGGTGGTGGTGGGGTTCACCATTTCTAATATACCCCCGCTGATGTCACTGCTGTTGATCAGAACACACTTTCAGTATCAACAACCCAGAAAATGGAGTTTTCCTGTCTTTGCTCAGCATTCATTTTACTAATCCACACTGAATCGTAATCTAAAACTAAGAGTGTACAACAAAAGGTAAAGCATTTAATGCTAGGACCTCAAGTGACAGAATATTTTAGATCTTAGAAGTAGAATTTTATAACCCTGGGATCCAACTTCTTTTACAGAAATGGAGCTGCTATGCTCTGAAAGTTTGTGATCCCCCAAATTCATATGTTGAAATCCTAACCCTGGATAGGATGATTTTAGGAGATGGGGTCTTTGGAGAGCAGATAGGTCATGAGAGAGAAGCCCTTATGAATGGGATGGTACCTTGAGAAAGAGGCCCCAGAGTGAACCCTGGCCCCTTCCGCCTTGTGAGGTTATAGTGAGAAGATGGTGGTCCATGACCCAGGAAGCCAGTCCTTACCAGACACTGAATCTTCAGGGACCTTGATCTTGAATTTCCAAGACTCCAGAATTGTGAAAAATAAATTTCTGTTGTTTATAAATCACCCAGTCTATGGTATTATGGCATATTAGGTTGGTGCAAAAATAATTGCAGTTTTGCCATTACTATCAACGGGAAAAACCACAATTACTTTTGCACCGACCTAATAGCTGCCAAAGGATCTAAGCCAGGAACTGACTTGCCCAGAGAATAGGACAGGACTCCTGATTCCCTGGCTCATAATCCGGTGCTTTCTACACCAAACATTTTCTGCTTTGCTAATTTAGAGACATACGGAGTTCAACAGGATTCAACAGACTTGGATGTTTAAATGCCAGTTCTTCATCCTGAAGTTTGTCCAGCTGAATACAGTCTGAGAGTCAGTTGCCCCTGGGTCAGCTTTGAGTGAGAAGACAAAGTTTACATGAAGTGTAATTAATAAACTAAAATGGGAAAGGACAGAGACGAGAGGTATTGCTTTTGGTGTTAAAACCAAACACGTTAAACCAAGTCCTTGTCCCTGGTTCTGACAGAAAGGCTTGAATCCCTGCTGGCCACTGATTTTTTCTGCCTCCCACCACCTCTGAGTTATAGAGTTACACTTTCAAAGCCTAATCACACTGGCTGGGATGTGCCTTTTGTGGCCAGCTAAGGTATCATTTTTCATGCGATGATCTTTATTTTCATATTTAAGTCCAGTTTTCTTTAAATTTTGCTGAAAACAGCCGTATTGCTTCCAGTGTAAATGAAGGTAGATGGACACTAATGGTGTCAGTTCACAGCTGTTCTTAAGTTAAATAATTACTGCTCACTCCTGGATCTCTGTTTGAAATGCCTACAGTATTTAATTAGGAGCACAAAGCACTTTTCTTCATCATTGTTATGAGGATCAGGCTCAGGCTGAAGAACTTGCA
Organism: Ateles fusciceps; assembly: GCA_036589455.1. Classification (NCBI taxonomy): domain Eukaryota; kingdom Metazoa; phylum Chordata; class Mammalia; order Primates; family Atelidae; genus Ateles; species Ateles fusciceps. Next base: position 2,902,558 of record JAZHEH010000564.1, on the reverse strand, counting down.
TGTGGTATGAGGCGTCCAACAGGACCGAGACTTTGTTGAAACAGAGCCAGTTAATGTTTGAGAGGAGTCCGGAAGCTCTGCTGCGTTTTCAAATTTATTACATTTCCTTAAAAGCAGCTAAATTAATGCCACATTAATTACTGGTGGGTATGCACCCTGCAGCATATGTTGCTATTAATTGTTTCCATTATCACAAAATAAACATCTCTTTATAAAAACAAATGATACTTCATTTTAATATGTGGCTTGAAACACCCTCCTCCACAGCTGCTGCTGCTTCTGTTTTGGTGCCTTTTGTATAAAGAGCCACCTGTTACAATAGACATTTTATTTATTATTATTTGAAAAATAAAGAGAAGCCTTAGAAAACTCCTTAAAACTTGAGAATCATGAAAAATGAAACTCCAGAGGAAATTTGCATTTTTTCCATCAGAAGTTCTCAGCAGGAGGGTGATCATCACACCTTTACTCTAAGCTCTGGTCCCTTAATCTAGATTTGTTCACCTGAGTTTTCAATCTTGAAGGATTTAATTCTAATCGAAACCTCTTCATGTCACAGATGAAAACACTGAAAGCAGGTGGTGTTGGCTCAGGGAGAACTGATGTCCCCTGAGGCTTTAATGGATTCTATTTGTTCCATGGCATTTGGCGTTTTTGAGTGTATGAGCCTATGGGTTTCATTGACAAGCTGCTTGACCTTGGGCAAATTACTCAATGGCCCTGACTCTCAATTTTCCTTCACTGTTTAAAGGAGTGAAAAATTAATTCATTAAGTTTGATGTGAAGATTAGTGAGTTAACACCAGTATAATGCTTAAAATAGTGCTTGGAATTTTGTAAGTCCTCAAAACTGTTGACTACTATAATAATAACTGCTGTTGTTATTCTTACTATCAGAGGAAGCAATGAACATTCTGTATTCAATTCCTAAAGTGTTCACTAAAACTAAATTACTTCTCACTGCTAGCATGGATCCTCCTTCAGGGACCTGGCAGTGCCCTTTTTGCACACAGTCCTCATTTTTTTGGTATTTAGTGTTCATGAACAAAGAAATATAATCATAAATTATTTTAGTTTGAATAGCAAAGGGGGCCACCATATATAGCAGTAAGCAAATCACAGAGATTGAAATTGCCAGATATTATTAGGAAGATTTCATCACTGGCGATTTTTCTGCCTCTTTAAATAAAAAGAAAGAAAAAATTACGTTAGCATTTTTAGACTGGTCACAAATGACTAGGGACTTAATTCTGAATCATATTTAACCATGATGCCATTCATTCATTCATTCACTTTTGAATTCCTGTGTTGGGGGAGGACTTTGCAGTGTCTGGTGGTGGTTGTCAGAGTGGGAAGTAGTTGCATAATCAATGTTAAATTCGAGGAATAAAAGAAGACAGGATTATAGTCCTTCATCTTGGAAAACTGGAGACTTGGCTAAGTCCAAAGGTCTAGTGCTTAATACAAACAGTACTTAGGTAGCCATGGGCTGGAGAGTCAGAAAGAACATCCCTAGTACAGCTTGTTTCAAAGAGGCTTTCTGGAGGGGTGCTCCTTCTGCAAGCCTGCCTTAGTTTCCGTAAGGAAAGGGCAGTGGAGGCACCACCGAATGAGTGTTGCACTTCTGTCTTTAGTGTCACGCCATATATGCACAGATCTGTCATTTTGCTTCCTTATCATTCCCCTGGTTTCATAGTTTCTGTGGGATGTTTATGATCACTCATGAAAATGAAATGATTCAAAATGCTGACATATATATCCTCCTGGAGATCTACAATTCATTTTGCTGTTTAAACCTTGACATATATATTCTTCTGGAGATATACAATGCATTTTGCCTATTAAATGTTATTTAATGCAGTTATTTAATAAATTCATAGTTCTAATTTTGTTTGTAATTATTTTGATATGGAGCTCTTTTTTTAAAAAAATTCTAAGTTCTGGGATACATGTGCAGGACGTGCAGGTTTTTTACATAGGTATATGTGTGCTGTGGTGGTTTGCCCATATCAGCCCATCAACTAGGTGTTAAGCCCTGCATGCATTAGCTATTTATCCTGATGGTCTCCCTCCCCTACCCCCTCGACAGACCCAGTGTGTGTTGTTTCCCCTCCCTGTGTGCACGTGTTCTCACTGTTCAGCTGATATGGAGCTCTTTTCAGTAAAACACCTGGACATCTCCCAAGACCTAGTGCTCTGCACTGAGCCAGCTTGAAGCTTGATGGTCATCATCTTGTGGAATCTAGACCAATCATAAAAGGACAAAAAGTAGGAGGAGAATCACCCCTTTCTCTTCACGTCTCTGTGATCAGGCCTCCTCCCTGCCCCCTTTATTCAACATTTCTAATTAATTAAGGATCGTAACTCAGATTTTCATCTGACTCTGCCACTTAAAAGTTAGGTGATCTTGGGCAAGCTGTTTACCCTTTCTCAACTTAAGTTTTCTCATCTACGAAATCAAGATAAACATATTCATCTTTTAGATAGTCTGTGGGACTTAGAGTCCAAGCAAGACAGAGAATATGAAAAGCATTTTGATTTTAAGGAATGATGCAGGTATATAAGAACTACTCATTGCAGTTTATCTTAAACCTTGAGTCTATTTACATACTTAGCAGGTGTTTCCTTGAGGAACGAATAATCTTTTTAAAAATGATTTCTGCAATGTAAAGGATATTTCCCTTTAGTTGTCCTAAAAGTCTTCTCATATTCCAAGAAGTGCCTCTGAGGATGATAAAGCTGGGTCCATGATTTCAGCCTGCAGCAGGGCCTGTGTCTCCTCTCAGCATTGTGCTGTTTGGTACCTGGGGGATCCTGGATGTGTCTCAGACTGACTTACCCACTTGCATTAGGGAGTTCCCAGGGCATGATTTGTTTCATCTCTCTTCCAGACCCAAGACTAGTCTCCTTTCATCCCAGCTTCCATCTTATCCTGGGATGTAGGTCTGATGGTAATAGTAGATTTACTAGCCACACATTGGCTACTGACATCTCCTCCAGGAATTACTGTTAATCACACATTGGATGAAAACACTTCATCCTCCCCTTTTCTCATAAGGAAACAAGAAATTGACACAAATATTTTAAAAAGGAAAAGAACTTAGCAAACAATGCCTAGTAAACAGTAATATGAATTGAGGTGTTAAGCATATTTATTATTCAAATTACTCATTCTGAGTGTACTAAATGGTTAGTACATATCAAGCACCGTGCTAAGTGAAGATACAGAAATGGACTAGAAACAGATTATTTCTCTTAGGTGGCATTCTGTGTTCCTGACTACCTTCCCTAGACATACTTAAATTCTGGCAACCTTAGAAGTACTGCTACTGGCATCAGTAAAGGGGATGAGTATATGCCACCCAAAATGTGCCACTCTGGCATATGATTATTCTAAGCTGAAGGCAATTGACAAGAAATAGTATAAGGAAAAGTCTGCCTTGTCCCTGTTTGCCTAAAATCAGGAAATAAATTGGTAAATGTTTTGCTTCTCTACCAAGAAAGAAAGATGTTAGTCACTGGGGACAATTCTACATCCTTATCAGCCCAGAGATGGCACCAGAGAAATCTACAGAATAAACTTGACTAACTAGCTTTATTTTCTATTCATTCCTCCATATATTTACCTTCCCACAATTTGTTGCTGTAAAAACTCAGTTTTCTTCCTTTGTCTTGTCACATTTATTTTCTTTTGTTAACATGGTATATAACTCCCAGTTCTCAGGACCCCCGTATAGTTTCTTATCGCTGAATGTTTTCATGTGTTAGTGTGATACACTTGTTAATAATAAACTTGTTTTTCTCTTGCTAATCTGTCTGATATGGTTGGATGTATGCTCCTGCTAAATCTCATGTTGAAATGTGATCCCTAAGGTTGGGGATGGGGCCTGGTGGGAGCTGTTTGTGTCATGTAGGCAAATCCCTCATGAATGGCTTGGTAATGAGTGAGCTCTCACTCTGTGAGTTCATGTGAGAGCTGGTTGTTAAAAAGAGCCGACATCTCTCTTGCTCCCTCTATTGCCATGTGACACACCTGCTCCCACTTCACCTTCTGCCATGAGTAAAATCCTTCTGGGCCTCACCAGAAACCAACCATACACTGGTTCTCTGCTTGCACATCCTGCAGAACTGTGATCCAGATAAATCTCTTTCCTTTATCAGTTTCCGAGCTTCAAGTATTTCCTTGAAGGTGGCCGGGCGCGGTGGCTCACGCTTGGAATCCAAGCACTTTGGAGGCCAAGGTGGGCAGATCACCTGAGGTCGGGAGTTCAAGACCAGCCTGACCAACATGGTGAAACCCTGCCTTAAAAAAAAAAAAAAAAAAGAAAGCAAGAAATATTTCCTTGATAGCAGTGCAGACTAACACATTGTCTTTTGTCAATTTAATTTGCAGGGCCCTAGCCAATGAATCTAAGATGTGTGGAAGGAAATAAAAATATATTTTTTTTTCTCCCCTACACTGTTTAGGGAGCTATGGGGAACATTCTATACCTGAACAAGGTTTGCACTAGATGATATCCATGGTTTCCCACCTGGAGGTCTTCAAAAACAGTCTTATAGCTCCTAAATTCTTAGGCTAACAATGCAAATATGCATTGCATGGTCATAAAGGATATGCTTAAATATATTCTATATTTTTACAGACAAAATATTTAAAAATTATGGGATCTATGTGGGACATTTTAATCATAAAGAGTTCTAGGTAGTTAAAAAGTTAGAAGCTACTGTTTCAAGGTTTCAATGCTAAAATTGCATGGATGTTTCTGGGAATTAAGAATAGAAAACTTCTGAATATTTTTTAAAGAGCCTAAAACTTAATTCTTGGCTACAGTTTTCCTACCTTAAAAAAAAATGGAAAATTTTAGAGGAATGCCTGAAAGATACTAAACATTCTTAATCAGCATGATCTTCATAGACTTGCTTATCTCTGGAGCTAAAACTTTCACCCACCCCAAAAACCTCTGAAGGTCCCTAAACATCCCCCAGTTTTTCCTTGCTTCTGTGCATATGTATGTGCTGTCTTCTCTGCCTGAAATACCCTCTCAATCTGACTTAAACTCTTAATTGTTCTTAGCATTCCAGCTCAGACTTTACTTCTGCTTCTTCTCAGGCAAATTAATCAGGCAGACTTTTGCTGCTTTGTTGATATGGCTGCTTTCCATAATAGAGTGAGAATTTTGCAGGGCAGAATCTCCAGCCCCCAGAGCAATACCTGGCCCAGAGGAGGTGCCCCAAAGTGTTTATTGAATGAAGTTGTAATAAATCATCCAGTGCTCTTGTAGAGATTTTAAAATAGGAGGAAAAGGAGCAAATATTGATTTTTAGTTCCAAGGTTAGTCATGTCGTTAATGTCTGTTATTTCTATTATACAAAGAAAATGTCAAAACAAAGAATAATCACATTGTGATGACTAAATCGTGGGGTAATAATATTGTACTTGGGGGATTTAGAAGTTAGGAACAAAGAGGGTTGTGTACTGATGAGGAAGTGACTTCCAGCACTTTGCATTTTTTTTTTTTTTTTTTTTTTTTTGCCTTTCAAGGTAATGGTGAAAGACTCCTTCAGTAAGGCACTTAAAATGACATGAAGAGTTGAGAAGCTTCTCAAAATTTGATGTGCATCTGAATCACTGGGGAATCTTGTCGAAGTGCGTATTTTAGTAGATCTGGGGTGGGGCTTGAGAATTTGCATTTCTAACATGCTCCCAGGTGATGCCTACACAGCTGAATCAAGGAGCACTCTAAAGATAATAAGAATCCTGCATGGATTAAAGTATTGGCTCAACTCAGTAACAAAGCTATAATAATTTTAATCCCAAATAGTCACTCAGTTCAATATGCAGCAATCACACACATTTAATCTTAGGCTTTTTGCCTTTCTACTTTGTGATTCAGATATCACCATTAATTTTTCCCCTCTATAAGTGATCTTGTACATGATTAAATATAAATTGGTTGCTAGGAGCAACAGTAAATGAGACTGTACAGTGGGAATAGCTAGAGTATTTAGCTGTTAGGTAGTCAACTGAGAGGAACAGAAAAGTGAATTATTAGCTAGCTTTATTCCTATTTATCATATGACTTAAGAATAACAGGATATCAATTAAGTACTAGATATCATCTTCCGTTCACATTAAATCTGTTAACTGACACTGCATTGCTTAATCATTCTTGGTATAAACTAATTAAATAGCTGCAGGTTTTTTTTTTTAGATGAAAGAAGAATTTGTTCCCAACTGATAGCAATGAACGTGAGCTCTGTAATTTCCTACTCTGGGTAATAAACTTCTGTTTCATGTCCTATCCTGTGGGACTAGGAAGCTATAAAACACAAAACACAGACATAAGAGAATGTTGCACATTTGGTTGCTAGTTTCAGGATCAAAATGATGAATATAAAATAGATCTTACTATCTGGAAAACAGTAACAACAATAATAATGGTGGAAAGTGTAAAATTTAAAAATACAGCGGATCAAAACTATGGATAGATCAGTGAGGAAACACAAGGTCATAGATTTCACTGGGATCTAAAATTCATATGTGGCTTTTGAATATCCATTTATGTAGGAGAAATTTAAGGGAGACAATTTGGGTAGAAATTTAAGTGATTTGTCTTAAAAATGCATTAACTGGTAAGAACGTGTGTGTGTGTTTGTGTGTGTGTGCACGCACGTGCATGCGTGTGTGAGCTCACATATGACTGTGTTTTATTTTTAATAGAATGGCTATTTGGGAAGGCAAAGATGAAGTCACTGATGAAGTTCTTTGTGAGGCCAAAACCCCTTGCTCTCACTGCAATCTTCCAAGCCACCTCTTGGTACTGCCATAAGCAGGAAATGAACAAAGATTTCATTTCCATATATATATACATATATATATGTGTGTGTGTGTGTGTATATATACACATATATATATGTGTGTATATATATATGTGTGTGTGTGTGTGTGTGTGTGTATATATATATAAATGCGCTATGGTCTATAAAGCACCACCCAAATTACAGTTTGCATTTTTTTGTATTAGAATTGGAAGAAAAGAAAGTGTAAATGAAAGTGAATGCAATATGAATCTGTGCCGAATCCATTTTTATAGAATTGTAAGTGAAGTTTTAAACATCCATAAGAATGTAATTATGCTTCCATTGCTTAATGTATGGACTCAAATTCTGACTTAATTATTCTGCAACTAAATTTATGTCATTTATGTAGTAAATCTTGGCAATTGCTCTCACAACTATCATTGGAAATGTAATTAACTTGGGTTAGATAAGTTTTACAGTGAGAACTAAATGCAGTGTAATACCAAGGCATTATTTAAAAGGCAAAGGCCAAATACATCTTCTTTTTAAACTTTCTTGTTTGTTTGCAATTTCTTTTCCTCAGTCTAAATGCTGAAGTTTTTTTTTCAGCTTCACATTTCTGTTAATTGAAAGCTTGTCTATTTCTTTCTTTTTCTTTTTAAAGGAAAGAGTTTCACTCTTTGTATTACATCTTTTACTAAGAATACGGCTTATTTTTGAGCAAGGCTTTCTGTATACAAGGCTTTTTTCTGTTTGATTGTTTTCAGAGCCAACTTTTCTTTGCTTTACCCTAGTTAAGTATTGTATTGCTTTCTTTTTTTTTTAATTTGCAACTATGGCTCTCTAGAAAAAAATCATTCTACTGAACTTAGGAACTACATTTTTATGAGTTGTTAAGAAATAATATTAATTGTATAATGACTAGTTAAATAAAAATTAAGGGAAAAAGATAAAAACAATTTCTAGACTCTATGCCCATTGTTCGGTTCTTTTTCACACTGCTATAAAGAACTGCCTGAGACTGGGTAATTTGTAAAGAAAAGAGGTTTAATTGATTCACAGTTCCACATGTCTGGAGAGGCCTCAGGAGGCCTCAGGAAACTTATAATCATGGCAGAAGGGGAAGCAGGCATGTTTTACATGGTGGCAGGAGAGAGAGAAGTGCACCAAGACGAAGAGCCCCACACTTACCAGACAACCAAATCTCATGAAAATTAACTGTCATGAGAATAGCACGGGGGAAACTGCCCCCATGATCCAATCACCTCCCACCAGGTTCCTCCCCTTGACACCTGGGAATTACAATTCAGGTAACAATTTAAAATGAGATTCGAATGGGGGAGACGCAGAGCCAAACCATATCACTCACTGTTATTTTAAGTTTATTGAAAATATATTTATCAATAAATGTTTTAGTCTGCTTGGGCTATTATAACAGATAAACATAGCCTGGGTGGCTTAACAACAGAATTTACTGCTTACAGTCCTGGAGGCTGGAAGACCAAGGTCATGGTGTCAGCAGGGTAGGTTTCATTCTGTGGTGTGTTCTCATGGCTTGTAGGTAACCACCATCTTACTTTGTGCTCACATGACCTCTTCCTTGTGCACACACTGAGACAGACAGAAATCTCTCTCTTCTTCTCCCACTTTTAATAAGAACACTAATCCCATCACAAGGGATTTATGATCTTATCTAAACCCAATTAAATCCCAAAGGCCTTATCTCCAAATATTATCAACATACAACTTTTTTGTGGGGGATACAATTTTATCTATAGTGGAAAATAACTTTATTCCTACAGGTTTGAGATTTGGATAAATCACAATATCACAATATGAAAGTCTTCACAATAAATATGGAATTACTTGTGTCAAACACTAATGGAAACATAAACTAAAAAAACGGAGAGATGGCTGGAAGTGGTCGTTCATGCCTGTAATCCCAGCACTTTGGGAGGCCAAGTCAGGTGGATCATGAGGTCAGGAGATCAAGTCCTTCCTGGCCAACATGGTGAAACCCTGTCTGTACTAAAAATACACACAGAAAATTGGCTGGGCATGGTGGCACATGCCTGTAGTCCAGCTACTTGGGAGGCTGAGGCTAGAGAATCACCTGAATCCTGGAGGTGGAGGTTGCAATGACCTGAGATCGTGCCACTGCACTCCAGCCTAGTGACAGAGTGAGACTCTATCTCAATTAAAAACAAACAAACAAACAAACTTCTTTTTCTCAACCTCTTTGGATATGCCTTATATGAGTTGGCTGTGTCTCCACCCAAATCTTATCTTGAATTGTAATTCCAACAACTCCCATGTCACATGGGAGGAACCCCATGGGAGGTGATTGAATTATGGGGGTGGGTCTTTCCTTCACTGTTCTCATGATAGTGAATGATTCTCATGAAATCTGATGGTTTTAAAGGGGAGTTTCCCTGCACAGTCTCTTCTCTTGTCTGTTGTCATGTGAGATGTGGCTTTCACCTTCTGCCATGACTGTGAGGCCTCCCCAGAAACATGGAACCATACGTCCAATAACCCTTTTCCTTTTGTAAATTGACCAGTTTCAGGTATGTCTTTATCAACAGTGTAAAAATGGACTAATACCTTAAATTGGTACCAGGAGTGGGATATTGCTGAAAAGATATCTGAAAATGTGGAAGTGACTTTGGAACTGGGTAACAGGCAGAGGTTGGAAAAGTTTGGAGGGCTCAGAAGAAGACAGAAAAATGTGGGAAAGTTTGGAACTTCTTAGAGACCTGTTGAGTGGCTTTGATAAACATGATGATAGTGATATGAACAATAAGGTCCAGGCTGAGGTGATCTCAAATGGAGATGAGAACTTGTTGGGAACTGGAGCAAAGGTGACTCTTGTTATGTTTTAGCAAAGAGACAGGCAGCATTTTGCTCCCTACCTTAGATATTTGTGGAACTTTGAACTTGAGAGAGGTGATTTAGGGTATCTGGTGGAAGAAATTTCTAAGCAGCAAAGCATTGAAGGGGTGACTTGGGTGTTGTTAAAGGCATTCAGTTTCAAAAGGGAAACAGAAAATAGGATTTGGAAAATTTGCCCTCCTGACAATGCAATACAAAAGAAAATCCTTTTTTGTGAGGAGAAATTCAAGCCAGCTGCGTAAGTAACAAGGAGCCCAATGTTAAAATCACCAAGACAATGGGGAAAATGTCTTGAGGGAATGTCAGAGACCTTTGTGGCAGCCTTTCCCATCATAGACCCAGAGACCTAGGAGGAAAAAATAGTTTCCTGGGCTGGGTCTTGGGTCTCTGTGCTGTGTGCAGCATAGGGACTTGGTGCCCTGTGTCCCAGCCACTCTATCTATTGCTGAAAGGGGCCAACATAGAGCTTGGGTCATGGCTTCGGAGGGTGCAAGACTGAAGCTTTGGCAGCTTCCACATGATGTTGAGCCTGGGAGTGCACAGAAGTCAAGAATTGAGGTTTGGAAACCTCCTCCTAGATTTCAGATGATGTATGGAAATGCCTGGATATCCAGGCAGAAGTTTGCTGTAGGAGTGATGTCCTCATGGAGAACCTCTGCTAGGGCAGTAGAGAAGGGAAATGTGGGATCACAGCCCCCACACAAAGTCCCTACTGGACCACCACCTAGTGGAGCTGTGAGAACAGCGCCACCACTACCCCAGACCCCAGAATGGTAGATCCACTGATAGCTTGCACTGTTCATGTGCACAGAAAAGCTGAAGACACTGAATGCCAGCCCATGAAGGCAACTGGGAGGGAGGCTGTACCCTGCAAAGCCACAGGGGTAGAGCTTCCCAAGACCATTGGAACCTACCTCTTGCATCAGCATGATCTGGATGTGAGACATGGAGTTGAGGGAGATCATTATGGAGCTTTAAGATTTGAGTGCCCTGCTGAATTTTGGACTTGCATGGGGCCTTTAGCCCCTTTGTTTTGGCCAATCTCTCCTATTTGTAATAGCTGTACTTATCCAATGCCTGTACCCCCATTGTATCTAGGAAGTAACTAATTTGCTTTCGATTTTACGGTTCATAGGCAGAAGGGACTTGCCTTGTCTCAGATGAGATGTTGAACTGTGGACTTCTGAGTTAATGTTGAAATGAATTAAGACTTTGCAGGACTGTTGGAAAGGCATGATTGATTTTGATATGTGAGGACGTGAGATTTGGGAGGAACCAGGAGTGGAATAATATGGTTTGGATGTGTTCCCCACCCAAATCTCATCTTGAATTATAACTCCCACAATTCCCATGTGTTGTGGGAGGAACCCAGTGGAAGGTGATTGCATTATGGGGGTGGATTTTTCCTGTGTTGTTCTCTTTATAGTGAATGAGTCTCATGAGATCTGATGGTTTTAAAAAGGGGAGTTTCCCTGCACGAGCTCTTTGTCTGCTGCCAATGAGATGTGCCTTTCACCTTCCATCATGATTTTGAAAATTCCCCAGCCACATGGAACTGTAAGTCCAATAAACCTCTTTTTTAAATTGCCTAGTCTCAGATATTTCTTTATCAGCAGCATGAAAACAGACTAATGCAATGCCAAGGTACCCATAAGCCTGCATATCCTGGGTTTGCAAAACCCTTGCACATCCCCCAAATAAACTTAAGATCCTTGGAGCATCTCTCCTTGTTTGTTACTTAGGTCGACAACAGCAAAATTCTATAATGTAATATTTGGTTATTATAAGTTAATTCTCCTCTTTCTTGTTCAGTTGGAGAGTGACATTTCACCTTTTAAAGATGATAAAATTTCATATGACTAATTTTTTGGAAGTTGGGGTTTGTCTCCATGTTTGTTTCACTCACTTTTCATATACTTGGGGTTACACTAACATAAATTTCTTACATTAACCTGTCATTTAATTATTATTTATTTGTTGTGTTAGGCTTTCTTCCAGATAGTATCTCATATGTATACATGAATACAAATTTTATATATATATATATATATATATATATAATTCTGGGAAGATTGTAGACAAAATATGACATATAAAACAATAAAGCTTTTAGAAAATATCACAGTCAAATATATTATGACCCTGGAGTACATAAACATTTGTCAGAATTTCAACAAATCAGCTAAAAAACCAATAAGCTGCAAAAAGAAATATTTGAATGCTCAATAAACATAAAAATGCTCTCAAAATCATTTTTCATAGAAGAAATAAAAATCAAAATCACAATTAGATATAGCACTGTACAGCAAATAAGATAGCGAAATTAAAAAGTCTGATAATGGTAAGTGTTGGCATAAGTATAGAGAAACTGAAATTCTCATACATGACTGGTGTGAGTATAAATTGGTCCTGATAACTTTGGGTAACTTTTTGCTGGTATATACTGAAGTTTTGTATTCTTATTTTCACAGCTATATTGTATGTATGAAATTCTCATACATAACTGATGTGAGAATAATTGGTCCTGATAACTTTGGACAACTTTTTGCTGGTATATACTGAAGCTTTCTATTTTTATTTTCACAGCTATATTCTGGATCATATACCCTATGATCCAGAAATTTTACATATAAGACTGTGTCTGCAGAAATGCATAATACGTTCAGAAAAAGATCATGATCACTCATAATAACAAACAGTCTTTGCTATAAATAAAAACTGAAAAAAACTCTCAAATGTTTATCTGTATTAGAATGTATACATAAATTGTGGTATATTCAAGCAGTTGAGAAGCCTACATAGCAATGACTACAACAGTTCCACAAACGATTGCGAAAAACAACATAGATGACTATTTCAAACGTAAGGGAAAGAAGCCATATATATTTTTGAATTCCATTTACAGAGTCCAAATATGTATAGACAAAGCCCCATTTTGGTGTTAAAATCAACAGAATGTCACCTTCAGGGTGGTGGGTAGGAATAGTGAGAACATGAGAAGGGACCATTAGATGTCTTCTGGCTTGTGGTCAATATTCAACAAAAGCCTTCTACAGATGACAGATGAATAGATAAACAACCAACATACACACTTCCCATTTTACAAATTAGTTCTATAGGTATTAGGCAACTTGATACACAGCACAGCACAGTATTAGATCTGCCAACATAGGTGATAGTTAAGAGGGTTGGCACACACATTAAATTTTGTTCAAATTTTAAGGTGTTTCCTAACTACTCATTAATCAATGAATGTTTATTTAGTTATCACTGTAATTAAACTTTGTAAAGGGCCATGGTTATATAATGATGAGAAAGGGAGATACGGCTCTACACTTATCAAGCTGATATTGTAACAGAGAAGGAAGACAAAACAGGTTTATAATACCATTAAATAAGGACTATGCTATAAATGCCAGAACACTCCCTTACTACCCATGTGATTTTTGATAAATTACTCAGAGTTCCTGATCTTCAATTTCTTTATCTGTAAAATAGGACTATAAATACTTACCTCATATTATAGATTACAGGTGTTAATCAAAAACTTATGTGACAATTTCCATGCTCTAGCTGATCCTAACGGAGTTCCATTTCCTTTTTTTCCAAATACAAAGAATGTCTCATCTATGTGTTTCTTATGTTTCATGCTAGCCTGAAAGATTTTTGCACACAAAGGTTAATTAAACTTTTTTTGAAAATTGACTGCACATCTCTTGGACTGGAACTTTCTTACATCACGTGTTAAACTTTCTTCTCGGAATGGGAATGTGACATATTTCTTGAGAATCCAAGGTTGACAAGGGCCAACTGCCAACCTTTGCTATTTCTTTTGGCTGATGAGTAGTCTTTTGGCTGAGTAGACTTTTCCTTTGGTACTTGTATCTCTTAAGAAAAATTACCTTTTATGAGTTTCACACAACTGAAAAGAGGCAAAACCACTTGAATTTACAAATACGCCTCTGTAATAGACAATCAAGTAAATGGTCCTTTCCAGTGTTAAGGTGACATTTCTGTGTACACTTAGAAGTGCTCAAGAATCTAAAGTTAAATAAACATAATCAAGTTAAACTTATATTTCTTCCAATGAGTCAGAGACTATGGCTGCTAACAGACTATGGCTTTTAAAATATTTTTGCATTGTATTTTTATTCGCACAGTTATATTAGATCTCCATTAACACAATTTCAAACAGCTTTGAGAAATGGCTGAATGACGTGCAGCTTTTTGAGTAATCCACTTTACAAATGACTATTTTTTGCCTCAAAACAGAATTGTATTTTTGGTTGAATATCTAAAAGAAAATTGAAAGAAAAAACCTTTAATATGATATTTTTATGATGTCATAGTATGCTTTTCTTCTTGTAATCACAGAAGTACTGGCTGTAGAAAACATAAAGACTGATTTCCCTGATCCATGAGATGGAAAATTTAGACACAAATACAACTTTCTTGTCAGTGCCAACCTTCTTAATTACTTATTTTAGGTGTGTGAACAGTAAAGATGTGAAACAAATTATCTGACCAAACCTGAAGCCCTTTAAAGCAGGGGGTCATTGCGGGCGCAGGCTGGAGACTGAGCACATGGACATTCAGAAATGTCTCTATTTTGATTTCATTCTTTTTGTGGTTTGATTGGATTTTACATTCTAAATTAAATTTCTTTAGGAATTTAAAGACAACATCATCTTGTTTTCTACTCACTGGTTACTGCTGATGAGAAAGCAGGTATTAACCCACTTCTTACTCTCGCATAAAGAACTTGTCCTCTGCTAACTTTGGAAATCTTAAGGTAGTCTATAATTTTATCAATGTTGTATAACTTATAGTTCTTTTTAAAATTCATCCTGCTCAGCACCTGAGAACCTTTTCAACATGTAGATGTGTTTCTTTAACTATGAAAAATGGTCTTCTATATTTATTTATATTTTTACATATAGGATCAAACTCTGCCACCCAGACTGGAAGAATGCAGTGTCAGGAGCATAGCTCACTATCACCTCGAACTCTTGGGCTCCAGTGATCCTCCAGACTCAGCCTTCTGAGTAGCTGGAAATACAAGTGTGCAGCACTACAACCATATAATATTTTGTAAAGACAGGGTCTTGCTACGTTGCCCAGGCTGGTCTTGAACCCCTGGCTTCAAGCTCTCCTCTTGCCTTAACCTCCCAAAGTGCTGGGATTACAGGTGTGAATCATGGTGCCTGGTAATATTCCATTATTTCTTTGGTTATTTATCTCCCCCTCTATTTCCTCTGTTTTCTCTTCTTAACTTGTATTGAATGAAAATTGGTCTTCTGCATCCCAGTCTTTTCTGTCATGTTATCTTTCTCTTTGTCTTTTTTCTTCATGTCTTGATTTTTTTTTCTTTTCTCTTCATTTTTAATTTCACCAGTGAAAGATCGTTAGCCCTGTTTGCTCCTTTTCATATCAACCCGTTTCATGGATGTAGCATCTTCAAAAATCTCTCTTTGAATATGAATAAAACATACCCAGACTTTTTATTTTCACTGAGGCAAGCCATTCAGTTTGTTAATTTTTTAAACAAATCCATCCTTTCTCTTTGTGATGCTGTTTTCTAGAAATTCAACTATCTGTTAATATTTAGTTAATGATATATATTTATCATTGAAGACCTAGGCTGATTTCATAGAGAAGGGTTCCCTCTGCCACACCATGAGGCAAGACTTTGGGTCTCTTGAGTGGAGAGTATGAAGGCAGCCTGCCCATCAAATGTAAAACAAGGATAGACCTAAGGAACCCTACTAGGCAACTGTGACCTTATCCCCTCTAGACAGATAGCTTAATTTTAAAAAATATATATTTCCATGGTTTGAATGTATGCCCCCAAAGTACATGTTGAACACTTAATTCCCAATGCAGCAGTACTGAGGTGTGGGTCCTGCTCTCATGAATGGACTAATGTCATTATCATGGGAGTGAGTACCTGATAAGGTGAATTCATCACCCCCCACCTGTCTCACATGCTCTTGCCCTTCTGCCTTCTGCCGTGGGATGCTACAGCAAGAAGGCCCTTGCCAGATGCCAGCTCCTTAACCTTGGACTTCTTAGTCTTCAGAGCTGTAGGAAATAAACTTCTGTTCTTTATAAATTACCCAGTTATAGCTATTCTGTTATAGCAACAAAAAATGGAATAAGACATATATTAAATATATTTTCCTTGGGGTAAGACTTTTAGCCATGGCAATATAAAGAGTCCTGTGAATCCATTCTGCAAAATACAAATATGAAACTGAATAAAATTATGAAAAATAACCATTTCAGTACTCTGAAGATTGACTTGGGCAAACAACAAATTCAAAATTGTTTATGAAAAGCTACTATAACTTAGAGTAAAAACCAGGGGAATCTATAGTGTAAGTTTTGCTGCCATTGGTTCAGTTTTTACTTGGAGCAGAGAATAAAAACTCATGCTCAAGGGCATTATTCACAAAAGCAGCAAGCTTTGTAGAAAACAAATGGGGACAATACATAGCTCTTGCAGACCATCTGAAGGAAAGAAACAAATCAGATAGAAATTTAACAGTGATTCAGGAGCTAAGAAACACAGAAGGGCTAGATAAGCTCTCCACACACTCCTGGTTGATGGGAAACTGCAGGCATAATCAGGGAAGACCTGAAGACTCACGTTACCTGGTGTACAGACCTATTATAAGATCACTCTAATACTGTGGTATTGGAGAAAACATAGATACATAGACCAATGAAACACAGTAGGGAGCCCAGAGATTGTCCCACACATGCATAGTGCATTGATTTTCAGCAAAGGTGTAAATGAATTCTAATAAATAAATGATATTATTTTCAACAAATGGTGCTGCAGCAACTAGATATCCATATGCAAAATCACAAACCTTTATCTGTAAATCACACCCAATGAAATTAACACAAAGTGAAATATGAATCTAAATGATGAGATCTACCCCTATAGAATGTCTAGAAGAAAACATAAAATGGTTTTGACCTTTGCTTAGACAGTAATTTGTAGGGCACGAAAAGCACAATTCCTAAAATAAAATTTGGTAGGTGTGACTTCTTCACTGTGATTACTAATGTTAGGGGTCAACTTGTTTGAATTAAGGAATACCTAGAGTTGGCAAAGCATTATTTCTAGTTGTGTCTCCGAGAGTGCTTCCAGAGGAGATTGGCCTGTGACTGGTGGCCTGAGTGTGAAAGATCTCCCCCTCAAAATAAGCAGGCACAATCCAATCAGCTGGCATCCTGGATAGAACAAAACAGCAGAGGAAAGGTGAATTCACTCTTTCTCCTGGACCTGGGACAACTTTCTCTTGCACTTGGACATCTATGCTCTAAGCTCTGTGGCCTTTGGACTCTATGACTCATACTACCAGCCTTCTGGATTCTCAGGCCTTCAGCCTTGGACTAAGAGTGTCATCATCAGCTTCTTCGGTTCTGAGGCTTTTGGACTTCAACTAAGCCATATTACTGACATTCCAGGGTCTCTAGCTTGCAGAAAGTTATCAAGGGACTTCTCAGCCTCCATAATCATGTGAGTCAGTTCCCTTAACAAATCTTATCTATTATCTATCTATCTAATCTGTCTATATGTATCTATATCATCTTATATCTATCTATCATCTTATATCTATCTGTCTATCTATCTATCTGGTTTGGCTCTGTGTCATCACCAAATCTCACCTCCAATTGTAATCCCCATGTGTTGCGAGAGAGACCTGGTGGGAGGCGATTGCATCGTGGAAGCAGATTTTCTTTTTCTGGTTCTTGTGATAGTGAGTTCTCATGAGATCTGGTTGTTTGATAAGTGTGACGCTTCCCTCTTCCTGCTCGCTCCCTCCTTCCCCCCATGTAAGACATGTCAGGCTTCCCCTTGGCCTTTCACCATAATTGTAAGTTTCCTGAGGCCTCCCCAGCCATGCAGAACTGAGAGTCAATTAAACCTTTCTTTATAAATTATTCAGTCTCAGGTAGTATCTTTATAGCAGTGTGAAAATGGACTACTACACTAATCTTACTGGTTTCTGACTCTCTGGAGAACTCTAACAAGTCATCAAAATTAAAACATTTTATCTTCAAAAGATTCTATTAATGAAATAAAAAGATAAGCTACAGATGGGAGAAAATATTTGAACATTATATATCTGAAAAATAATTTGTATTTGGAATATATAAAGAACTCTTACAACTCACTGATAGGAAGACAAATGACTCAATTAAAAATTGAGTAATATATGTGAATATACACTTCACAAAAGATGATGTAAAGATTAAAGATATATGATTTGCTAAGCACATAAAAAGATGCTCATCATTAGTAATTGGAGCAATGCAA
The DNA here is from genome assembly GCA_036589455.1 of Ateles fusciceps. Classification (NCBI taxonomy): domain Eukaryota; kingdom Metazoa; phylum Chordata; class Mammalia; order Primates; family Atelidae; genus Ateles; species Ateles fusciceps. The sequence continues at coordinate 2,884,534 of JAZHEH010000564.1, read as the reverse complement.
ATTAAAACTACTATGTGAATTATCAATATACTCTCCACAGAGGATATGAAGATGCTTTTTGAAAGATTGTAAACATCATGTTTTGGTATCTATTTGAAAAAATTGGAATTCTTATACATTGCTGCTAGGAATATAGATATACAATCAGTTTGGATAACATTTTGGCAGTTTTTAGAAAAGTTAAATATGTATTTACCATAAAATGCAACAATTCAACTTCTAGATACTTACCTAGAAAAAAAAAAACACGTTCTCACAAAGACTGGTACGTGCAAGTGTTCCTAGCAGTATTATTAATAATAGATTTAAACTGCAAACAATCTGAGTGTCTGTCAATGAATTAGCAAAATGTGGTTCCTTTACACAATGGAATACTATTCAGCAATTAAAGAAATTAAGTACTGATGCATGTGATATTATGAATGAATTTAAAAATATTATGCTAATGAAGGAAGCCAAACATAATAGACCATATATTGTATGATTTAAATTATGAGAAACAGCTAGAAAAAGGAGACAGCTATAAAGACAGTAGGCATTATCAGTGATTTTCTGGAGTTGAGAGAAGAAATAGAAGTTGACCGAAACCAGGCCTAAGGAAATTTTGGGGAATTATGACAACATTTTAAGACTGAATTTTGCTGATGGTTGCAAAACTGTGTGCATTTATTAAAAGAGAACTCCTTATATTGGGTGAAATTTATGTCATGTAAACTATACATTAATAAAGCTCTTAAAGAAGAAAAAATTGTTTTTCTGCTCCAACCTGGAGCAAAGGCTTTTATTACATTTTTGTTGTTTTAATGTGGAGCTAGGGTATGGGGAATCACATCGAGGAAACTTTGCTGAACACGATTTCCAACAGTTTCAGTAAATTGATCGGAAAGCATCCTAGTCAGTTTATTAATACACCAAGTATTCATTTAGTAGAACACAACCAACATGCCAAATTTTTCATCTGGTGGTAGCAAATTTTAACAGTAGAAAAATAATGGAAGAAAACCACCTTAAATGATACGTCATTGAAAGACACATATGTATATGAGGAGGAAGGAACAAATGGTTTGGCAAAAGAGGATGTTGGTGTTCTTGATTTCTGGTTCAAGCCAGCATTGGATCATAGTAGTGAGATGTGCTTGTGGATAACTAGTCTTAAATCTTAAATGACTTCCTGCAAAAACAACAAATTATCTTTCATTAGAATTTTTGTTGACCAATTCTTTTTGGTTGAATCATCCTTATCGTAACATCTGCTTTCACATTCTTCTAGAACAAAATTTCAGACTCCTGAAATGGTACATGTCTCTTCATTAACTTTCTGTTTGTCCCCTAAATCTGGCCCCATTGTCTCTGTGCTTAAGACACATTTTAGTATTTACTTCTCATTTCTTTGTTCATGAATTCTTCTTATCACTATTGTACTCTTTCACGCAACAGTTCCAGGGATAATTAGGTAATATTTTATTTACAGCACAATAGCTCTTCCAAAATTACACATATACAGCAATACAGCTTGTGCCTCCATTAAATCTTACACTATAGAAATTCTGTAATTGTGTCTGTAACATAAATGGTGATTATCAGCAGGTAAGTTATTCATTATTTATCCATATATTCACATTTTGAAGAATAGAGATGTCAATTTCATTGGAAGAAGACTCCTTTGATTTTGAAACAGGAAAATTTCTTTCCTCAGGATCCTTTTGATTAATTTATTTCTTACATTCACTCCCTATGGGTTGCTGACCCTGTTTCCTTCACATAAATAAACTCTGTGTTAAGGTCTCTTTGTTATAAGAGATACAATTGATTACTTTATTATTACCCTGCTTTGCTAGTTTAAAATATTATAGCCTAGTGAATTGCTGTTATCTTATTAATTATGAATTAATTTAATTTGTGGAGGTTGAACGGATTCATTGGTTTTCTTTAATTAATTGTTTTTAGATGTGTTGCTAGAGGAGTCTTTTGTAATAGTGATACGGGCTAATGACACAGCCTTTCATTCTTGGATACCAGGTCCTGTATTAGATGAGGGCCATAAATAATGTGAATCACATCTTGATTTAGTTGCCACTCATATGACCTGATACTCATCAGTTGACTCACCACGAAGAAACAGTTGAAGGAAGTTTCTTGAGATCTGCCTGTGGAAGGGTTACGTGAAATGCTGTGTCTTTGGTGGGCTCTGATCTCTAAGTTAGTCCTGTTATCTGACTGTCCACAGACTCTTTTGTGACAATATCCTGCCTCCATTTTGTACTAGGTGCTTATAATCTGCATGATCTTATACAAGTTACTTCAACTTCAGGGCTTGAGTTTGGTCATCCCTAAGTTAGGGAAACTAATTACAATTATTTAAAAGAGTTGGTGTTTTTATCTGTTCATGTTGCTATAAAAATACTAGGGACCGGATAATTTACTAGTTAACATTTATTCTTTACTGTTATGGAGGCTAGGAAGTCCAAGATCAAGATTCAGGCAGGTTCAGTGTCTCATGAAGCATTGGTCTCTGCTTCCAAAATTTCACCTTGAATGCTGTGTTCTCTAGAGAGGACAAATGCTGTATCCTCACATGTCAGAGTGATGGAAAGGCAAGGAGGGGCTAGCCAATTGCTTCTAGCCCTTTTATTAAGTTGATAATCTGTATTAAAGGAGCCCTCATGACTTAATCACCTTCTAAAGGCCCTACCTTTTAATATTATCACATTGGCAATTAAGTTTCAGCCTATGAAATTTTGGGGGCATTCAGATCATAGCAGGTGGCAATAGGATTGAATGAAATTGCAGAGTGAATAAAGCAGTAACTGAAGCATAGTTAAATGCTCCCAAGAGGTTAGTTGTGTTATTACTGTCCTTGTTTTTTATGGTTATCTAGCAACCATTTTAGAACCCCCTGTCATACCCTTCACTTCCTCCCTCTTTCTCCACTTTATTTTTCTGTGAGTCTGGGATTCTTTTCCCCTGGATCTAAAAACACCAAAGATGAATTCATAATAATTTAATTGTTACAAAGCACCATATTTACGCTGTTTTACGTGAGCTTCTTAAAATGTGAAAGGTATTTTTTTCTACTTCCTTGAGTTTTTCATGATTCAGATTCCATGCCAACATGCTTAAAAATTGATAGTTTGGTAAAATTTTTTATTCATGCACTAAGCATTTTTTTTTTTTTTGAGACACAGTCTTGCTCTGTTGCCCAGGCTACAGTGCAGTGGTGTGATCTTGGCTCACTACCAACTCTGCCTCTCAGGTTCAAGCAATTCTCCTGCCTCAGCCTCCCACGTAGCTGTGATTACAGGTGCTTGCCAGCACGCTGGGCTAATTTTTGTATTTTTTAAGTAGAGAAAGGGTTTCACCATGTTGACCAGGTTGGTCTCGAACTCCTGACCTCAGGTGATCCGCCCAGCTCAACCTCCCAAAATGCTGGGATGACAGGCATGAGCCACCACACCCAGCCACATTAAGCATTTTTGAAAGTATGTTTTGCAAATATTATCCTTACTTTTTTACTCTGGGTATATGTAGCCCTATGTTGTATAATTCCAAAAGGCCTTCCTGACTATATGTTAGCTCCATTCATGTATCCATGTGTTTAACCAATAATTCTTGAGCACCTACTCTGTGTCGAGCATTCTTCTAAATACTGAGTTATAGCTTAATTTGGCCACTATATTTAAAATGAAGGCCATTGGTAATCTTGATAGTTGATAGCCTGATTGGAATATGAATAAGAGGGAACAGGAGTAGAAAAATTGAAGAAATCAAGTATAGATAATTCTTTTGGGAGGTTTTTAGAGAAGAAGAATAAAATAAATTGGGAAGTAGATTAAAGAAACTTTAGTTAGAGGAGGGTATTATTATTTTTTAGATGGGAAAATGATGGTTTGCATATACGCTAATGAAAATAGTCCGCTAAGGTAGGGAAAAGCCGTGATACAGGAAAGAGAAGGAGCAGTTGCTGGAGCAGGAGCCTGAGTAAGTAGGAGACAGAGCCTGTGCCCAAAGGAAAAGCTGGCCTTTGATAGGTTTTTGATAGGAGGAGAGAGTCATTCTTAATGAGAAAGAGAAAAAGTCACATACTGGTCACCAGGGTTCATTATTAACTAAGTGCTCAGTCACACTTCCCTCTGACTAGTGGGGCTGTCACAAAACTGCTTTCCACATGATAAATACTTGATACCTGCTCTAATCTAATCTACAGTTTCTTCTTCCTTTACAAGGTCCTGCTTTCTATTAGCAAGGACTCACTTCTATCTTTGCATTTAGCACAAAGTCTTACAATTATGTTTGTAGATCTATGTCTGCCATTAGAATGTCAGCATCTTTGGGCTTATAGCGCCTGACATCTGGAAGATTAAGGGTAAAACTCTCGATCTAATATTTTTCTCCAGCTAGTGAGAAGCGGTTTCTAATTTCTCCAGTGAAATCAATGATTGGTTTACCATTTTCTGCTTTCAGTTCATCCTAATTATTCCTTTTTTGTGTAAAGTTAACCCACAAAATACACGTAGCCTCTTCAGGATGTATATGTGTGTATGTTTGTGAATTCATGTATATTTGTGGGTATATAAATTTTTTTTAACTAGAAATGCTTCTGAAGGAGTGTAAGTACAGTAATTTGTGGGAAATTATGGGAAGACCGACATTCAACAGTTCACTTTCAAGTGCATGCATTGAGTTAGATGCCTGTACACATCTGACTTATACAGGGAGGAGGTACTGATCCTTCTGTCAGTTTTGGTGGAAGAATGTCTCAAAGACGGGCACACAGTAAGAGAGAAGGTTGTTCTTTCCTCTTTAGTTATGGTAAAAGAAGTTTTAATTGCTTTAATTAACGCCTTGGGTTTCTTTAAGATTCCCTTGCTCCTCTGCACAGTCATGATAACATCTCAGCCTCTCTGTGAATCAGTTCCAGGAGAATTGAGGGACATTTACTTTATTCACATGAAATAGCCTTTGATTTCTCCTTATGTAAAAGCCGCTTATCATGGTTACCACCTTGGCTTTGCCAGTTGCTCTGAACTAATTTCTCATTCCTCTTACCAGAGTGATGTTTTATTTAAATAAAACTTCTGAATAACTCTTTTTGTTTTGGGGTAGGGTAAAGAGTAGAATTATAGGGCAAAATGCACAGAATTACTCTCACTCACTGTAGGCTTTTGGTGAGCTTTGAGTTTTCTCATTTTCTAGATGATCCTAGATTAGATCTGAAATGAGAAACTGTAGGGCAAAAGATGAATTTGAAATAAAAAGTCTATTGAGAATATTATGAATTAATGTTAATTTTCTGATGTTGAAAATTATACTCTGACTATGTTGTTAACATTTTGGGAAACCTGGAGAAAAATATAAGGCAATGCTTTACACTACTCATGCGACTGTTTTGTAAGCCTGAAATTTTTCCAAAATAAATCGTTTTTTAAAAATTTTCTTACCAGAGCTATTTAAATTTATCCAGGCTGGGCACGGTGGCTCATACTTGTATCTCAGGCTGATCATTTGAGGTCAGGAGTTCAAGACCAGACTGGCCAACATGGTGAAACCCCATCATGTCTATTAAAAATACACAAATTAGCTGGGCCTAGTGATGCATGCCTGTAGTCCCAGCTCCTCAGGAGGCTGAGGCAGGAGAATTGCTTGAACCAGAGTCAGAGGTTGCAGTGAGCCAAGATTGTGCCACTGTCCTCCAGCCTGAGTGACAGAGCAAGACTCCATCTCAATAAAATAAAAAATAAAAATAAAAATTAAATTAAAAAATTCATCCAAATCTGAAAGAAGAGTGTCTCAAGGAAGCTAAGTCTAATCCTATGTACTCTTGGTGACTATAAAAAAAATAGGCTACATTTGGGGGGAAATGGGAAGTCTATTAGAAATGGTACATTTAAGAGCAAAGTCATTAGAATTGCTAGGAATAGTGACCTTAAGGAAGGCCTTGAAAATACTCAGAGAAATTGCCAAAGTAATAATCATGGTCACATTTGACATGCTGTCATGTGACAGAGGGATTTGATTTCTCTCTATAAACTTAATGGGTTAATTAGGGTCCATGGTTAGAAGACATAAAAGATAGGCTTGAGGTTATACAGAAGAAATTTCTGAGAATTAGACTTATCCAGAAGTGAAATGGACTGTATAACACAGGTTTATTGCTATTGCTTGAGAGTAAAATCAGAGACCAAGTGACTTTGGAGTTTTAATATTGTAGAAGGGGGATCCCAAATTGGGTAGGAAGCAACAAAGAAACAAGCTTTTTCAACTCTGATTGCCTATGATTTTGTTTCTTGACAAATAAGTGATGCTTCAAGCTGTATAACTTACTGTATTAATACTATTACTAGCCTCATATTGTGTATTAATACTACTACTAGCACTAATTAATCTGCAAATTAATATTCTACTAGCACTAATATTGTATGTGTGTATATTTGTGTGTGCGTGTGTGTATGTGTTTTCTCTCTAAGGTGCAGGGTGTTTGAAATGTTTGCCATAAGATGATAATTTTTATGGATTATATATGTGGATATTAGATGCTGCACAGTACCTATTAAATGTGATTTATTTGTCTGTAGGACAGTAGCCGGGGACTGCTCTGAATATATCTACAGGGTGCGGTTTGAAATTAATGTGCTAGAGTACTTTAATGTAGGGAGCATGCTGGCGGGGTTTGCTGATGGTTGGTACAGCCAAAGGCTCTTTTTTGTTTGTTTGTTTGTTTGTTTTTTCCATTGGACATTTGTACAACAGCCAAAGGCTCTTACCTTGATGGATGGTTGTTTCCTTCTTGATCAATGCATGACTCATCTCTCCTAGGTCAACAAAGAGAGAAAACAGTAGGTGGTCCTGCCTACTGCTGGATTAAGTTCAAAGCCTGGAGAGAACTTTGCATTTGTAGGGCAGATACAAGAAAATGTGTTTATTTGACTCGTTGGCACATTATCCTTTTTCAAGTTCACATTGCTCATGCTGGATGAAAAAGGACCAGCATTCTCTCTTTCTTTCCTCATTGGAGTGGCTTAGATGAGATCATGAAAAACATCCTTAGACGTATGTCCGGGTTTTATGCCAGAAATAACACTTGATTTATAAAAGAATCATATTATCAAGTTGTAACTATTAGATCAAAGCAAACTCTTGAAAACATCTCCATGTCATTGGCTATCAATTTTCTTTAGGAAATCAAATAATATCCAAGGTTCTAATGCAATAGTGCAAATGGTCAGTCTTGTTTCAATCTCTAGAATGAAGGCAGTGAATTTTCTACTCCGTGGAAGAGGCACAAATGCTATCCTAACAGCCCCTATATTATAGGTGGACATGAAAAGACAGTTTAAGAGATAATTAAGTGTGGTTACTAAAAGGCTTTGGGGATTCAGATATTAGTTTTAAGACATTGTTAGAAATATCTGGATGAAGTAAAAACAAAAAGAAATCCTACAGTATAAATTGTTACTGACTAAAATTCTGCAAACCAAAAACTAGGTAATAGAATGAATAAAAGAGGGCTTTTCATGGAAACAACTGACCATACTTAAAACAAAATGAGACTTGGAATCAGGTAGACTTTGCTGGAATTAAGACTCTTTTGCTTATCAATTTTGTAATCTTGGAAAAATGGCTTGTTTTTCCTGAGTTGTTTTTTTTCGTTAATTTGCAAAGTACATCAATATTTTCTATTTCAATGGGCTGTTATGAGAAATAGAATAATCTTGAGTACCTAGCATCTATTTAGTACAAAATAGACACTCAGTAAAATTTTCATTAAAAACAACTTGTATCTGCTAAACACTAGTCTCAATCAGGACAAGAGCTCCGTATATACCTACTGCTCTTGTTACTCCATGAATCTAGCACTGTCTTGGATGTACTAACTAATCATTAAGTATTTATGTTCTTAATTATTTCAATAATTTTTGTTCTTATTTTCTTGGGAGTATGACTGAAGTGTGATAGTTGTTGGTAAGGATATCATTGAAAGAGATGGAGGAGAGGCGAGGTGTGATCCTGCTATGCCTCGGGTTTGGCTGCTTGATCTTTTCTGTCTGTTACTTCAAAGACCGTTTTCTTCTAAAAGGAATACATATCACATTAGAAATGTAAATGTAATCATCCTTTTAGAGCTGGAAAAATTCAACCAGTTCTGCATTTGTAGCAAAACTCTGAAGTTTTAGTTGGAAGAGGAAGGCTGGGTCACTGGTGGTCAGAAGGTATCAGGACAGATAAAACAGACAGACTTTTAAAAGTTACAACATTCTGGTTTCTTTCCTATGTACAGTAATATCAACTACCTTGAAAATCCTTTGCAAGGTGATGCTAAAATCAAGTTATTCTGGATAGAGCTCCCTTAAACGTAAGATGAAGGCAGCTGTTTGTGGCACTATTGAAACTTCGTATTCCTTCAAGATTTACAAACTGTCTCCATCTTTCACATGAATCAGAGAAGATATGACATTACCTTTTCCCAGATGATTTTCAGTCTTTTCCTAGAAGCCTCTTAACCCTTCCATAAATAGCAACGTGTCTGTGTGTGCATTCTGCAAACAAATGAGTTGCTTGAGCTCATTTTGTTTCCTTAGCAATCACAGGAATTTTATCTTATGCATTAAAAAAAATCTTGAGAAGGATTCCATCAGTTTTCTCAATGTGCCAAAGGGGTCCATGGCCCAAGAACAATTAGGAAGCGCAGCCTTTCTCACTAGAAAAAGTACAGAAGGACCTTTGGGTCCACTATAATGTATATTAGCAGACTGTGGTAGATGGTGAATTAATGCTCAGCCTTCACTCATGCCTCCTCTTAATTTGTCTTTTTATATGGCAAAAAGCTGGAATGCCATGAACATATATTGCCCAGACTTTCAGGAGAACACTTGGAAGTCTAAGTGTCATGTTAGGCAGACCAATTAGTTAAGAAAGAGAATCATTATTTTTAAAATTTTTACCCTCAGGTCTCTATAGTTAAATTTCCCTGAAGACAACTTTTAATAAAATAAAAACGTACTAAATATTTTTTTTTTTTTTGCTTCCCTGCAATTTTTCCCCATTCTTTTACTTTTTTCCTTCACAATCCACCTGAGATCCTTGAATCACTTCTGATCTTTTATTTCTTTGTGTAATGAAAAAAAAACAAATTTTATTTCATATTTAATAGAAAGGGTGATTCCGTATCAGTGCCTCTAAACCCTTCTCTGAACACTCCCTAAATGTAGCTGACTACTCTTTAATGTTAACGGCCATACAAAATGTATGGACAGACCATACCATTTAAAAGAAATGTTTCTCCAACCTTGGTTGGCAGCTCACTTCCAAGATGAATATCAAGAAAAAAAAAGCTTGCTAATGGTGAACATTTTGGAAACAGGGAATGAACAGGGACCTATTGTCTGGTGTTAACTCTATAGGTCTATAGAGACTTAATTATTCACTTGGAAAGTCACACCTTATATAAAATGCTAATGAAACTAAACAGTGGATGTAGTGGCAGGAGAATTCGTTGAGATCATGCTGTACATCAGAAGCTATGAACTTTGAAGTCAGAAAAATTTGGCTTGAATTCCTAACTGTGTGATCTGTTAGGTGGTATCTATGAGCCTCACTACTCTTTTTCTAGAAAACAAGAATGCTTATGTATAACTACAACCTCAGGCAATAGTTCCAAAGGGCAAACTGAAAGATAAATGTAAGCTCACATAGTGCCATGTGTGTGCCTCTTACTTACTATAATTTGGAAGACAATATCTGTCTTTCAAACTTATCTTCATCATTGGTTATCTGTAAAAGGGAAAATCACTTACCTTTTGAGTTGTTATTATTATTTTTTTTTGGTGGAGGGAGGTACTAAAATGCAGAGGACTGAATTAATCATCTTCCTCGGCTCATTGGACACTATTGTCATCGACGCGTGCCAGGTTCTTCTTGTTATATTTACTGATTTCATTTTTATTTCCATTGTTCAGCCCCATTACTTCAGTTTTAAAAAGGTTTTTGATATGTATTATTTTACTTATATCTGTTCTTGTAAAACATATTATTGCTTTGTTTGCATATAACTTTAATTTACATAAATTATATTGTTCAGTAGATCTCACTTTTTAAAATATTTTCAACTCAATATTATGTTTTAAAAGATCTATCTGTGTTGTGTGTATAGAAAGCTACTTTTTATTCTGTGTATGGCACCACTGTATTTTATCTCTCCATTCCTCCTGTGACAAACATCTGGATTGCCTCGAATTCCTTCACTAGACTGGCATAAGTTAGAGAACTGGACATTTCCAAAGGACAGGGATTTAGAATTCTGCTGGTGGGAGAATAGAGGAGCACACTCACTCTGAAAAGTGGTATGTGTGCATGCACCTGTGCACACAGGCATCAGCAGAGAGATAGAAGTATAGATTATAGGAAGTCCAGAGATACGCATGTATACATGCATACACACATATCTTATGAACCAGCAGTTATTCTACTGGAAGTCTGGTTGATTTAGGTTCATAGCATTCCAGCCTTTGCAGTATAGAAAGGCAAATTAGGAGGGGGTATGAATTAATGCTGATTATCAATTCATCATCTACCATAGTCTGGCAATATGTATTATAGTAGACCCAAAGGTCCTTCTATATTTATTTTGGTGAGAAAGGCAGGGTTTTCTAATTATTCGTGAGCCATGGACTGCTTTGGCAACTTGAGAAAGCCTATGGAACCCTTCTAAAGATTTTTTGAATGCATAAGATGTGGTTACTAAGAAAACGAATTATACTGAAATTGTCTTAACACAGGCTGGGTGCAGTGGCTCATGCCTGTAATCACAGCACTTTGGGAGGCCGAGGCAGGTGGATCAGCAGAGGTCAGGGGTTTAAGACCAGCCTGACCAACATAGTGAAAACCTGTCTCTACTAAAAATACAAAAAAATTAGGTGGCATGCACTTGTAATCCCAGCTACTCGGGAGGCTGAGACAGGACAATCGCTCGAACCCAGGAGGTGGAGATTGCAATGAGCCAAGACTGTGCGACTGCACTCCAGCCTGGGTGATAGAGCGAGACTCCATCTCAAAAAAAAAAAAAAAAAAATTAAAACATATTGTTAAAATTATTGATTTCTTTTTATTGATACATTAAATAAAATCCAATAGCATGTATAATAATTAACTGCTGCAATTTTGAAGGAGTTACATGAGTAAAGGCTATTTCAGAATATTTTCAAAACTGCAATGTGATAAGAAAATATCTGTGATTCAATGGTGACACAGTCACAGGTATTGCTAATTCCACCATAATTTTCCATATTCATAACTGAAGGAAATGTTCTGAATTCCAGCTTTAAGCAAAGTAAATGGTTTGAGCTGTGGTCTTCCTCGGTCACTCTTGACAACACTCATTTGCTCTCTGTCCATTGAGGGAGGGTCTCTTCCAGTTAGGAATCAACATTAAAGTTCTAAAAACGATTCTGCGTTGAGAAATGCCAAGATGCATTCTTCTAACCCTAGAAGTTTGGATGTGGAGAAACACAAGACTGCGGGGTGGCTAACCACCAAGATCTGATTCATCAACATGTCATCCCAGTGGGTGTTTGTTCTGAGCTGCTGTTTCTCTGCGGGCTGTGGTGGCTGTCAATTTCTGAAGTGATGCTGTCACCGATGATTGTTCCTCCTGGGCATGTGTAGGGGGTGCTGGTTTGGTGAAGAGGCAACAGCACAACTTAATATTCTTTATTCCCTCCTTCTTCTCCGCCTCTGTCCGTCTCTGTTCCAGACTACACCATAACCCCTCCTGTCTTTGTACACATCTTCCAGAGCACAAGAGCTTTCAGACTCTGCTAGAGTTTCTGATAGTTGTGTTTTCGTTGTTTATATCCTTGCTCTCTCTTGCTTCAGGAATTTCTCCAGTATTTGATTTGGAGGGGAAGCAGCCAGCAGTTTTACATATATATATACTCACTATTACAGTTTGTTATAAGTGTACCTTCTCTATAATGATAAACAACTACAGAAAGAGGTAGAGAGGACAAGATCTAGAAGGGTCTCCAGCCCAGGAACTTCTGTCTTCATGGAGTCAGGGTGGCCCTTCCCAATCTCTGACTCAAAGATGTGTTTGCCACCCTGGAAGCTCCCCAGCTTGGTCGTTTCTGAGTTTTTATCTCAAGCTTCATTGTATAGACATGAGTGGTTACTAGTTTGTCATCTTGGCAAAAGTTAGCAATTATAACAAATACCATCTTTATAGCATTATTTAAAGAACAAAATGAGATACTGCAATATGCTTAGCATAGCTGCTGGCCAATAGTAGGTACACATACTAAATTCTCTACATTATAAAAACATGCAACAAGTCTACTATGTATCAGTGTCCATCATTGAGAAAAGGCACATGGGAGAGGTCCTTGCTGTCAGGCAGCAGCCCTCAACCTTGGCCGCATAGCTGAATCACCCAAAAAGCTTGTAAAAGTTCAGATGCTCAGGCCACACTCTAGTCCAGTTAAATCATAATCTCTCAGAGAGAGACATACATATTTGAATTTTTTAAAGTTTCTGAGATGATTCCAATGTGTGGTCAAAATCAAGAGTCTCTGAATGAACTATTTGACTTGAAAATTGTTCATTTTCCATTATGGACCTGCAACTCCAGGTGGTCATTGAGAATAATATTCAAGTTTCCATAGAAAGTCACCAAGCTTAATATTAAGAACCCACTTATACATAAACACGCATTTATGATAAACAAGTATTTAAAGGGTTCAGAAGTGAAATGAACTTGAGGAAGAGGGGTGAATATGACTATTTGAGACAGGATAATTTTTTCAGTGGTCAGAGAACATACTCACTACCTGTGTAAATCCCTAAAATTAGTAAACTGAGCCCTTTGGAAAGGGATTTGTTAACTTGAACTTGACAGACAGAACCCAGTAATCTTCCCAGAGATGATCATGTCATTCACTGTTATAAAGTCTGTGTCTATAGCTGAGTCTGCAGGAGATTGTACATTGCAAAACTTGAGTTTCTGGCTTATATGACTCAGTAGTTCTGGCTTTAAATGATTTGAAGTAAGTCAGATTTGGGAGACATTATCCAGAGTTATTATAAACCCTAGTGTTTAAAAGTTGCCTGTCAGCTGGAAGTTATATCTGTACATTTTTTTCCATGTAGGGAGATGTGTGAAAGGGAGAAAGAATTGGCACAAAGCGCTCTTCCTCAGGAAGAGCGAGAGTGCAGATGGTCCTGATAGGGGGTAGGAACTGTAAGCTAGGGAAGAGATCGTAGCTGAAGACAGATTACGAACTTCCCCTAGAAAATGTTGTCTGAGCAAGAGTTAACGGAAGTTTATGCAGCTACGTTGAAAAGAAAGACAACGATGAATACACACAGGATGTCACAACCAGCTTCGTAAGGCAGTATTTTCAAACCGCTGAAATGATCATAGGTGAGCCAACGGAGATCTGGAATTTGGCAGCCTAGTGCTAGTGTGATGCTTATGTTTTCTTTAAGTTTGTATGGTGTCTTCCAATCGTCTCTTTCCATAACACGGAGCCAGCAACTAAGAGCAGATTGTTAACACTCAAATACAAAAAGAAGAGAGCAAGGAGGGATAAAAACAACCCCAATGGCTGCCCTGAAGAAAAACTATGAAGAAGGTAAGGCGTGGCAGCAGTATCCTTCTCTCTTAAATAACATCAATATTGAAAGCATCACAGTAACGCATCTGCCAGCATTGCTGAATCAATCAGTGTGCAATTTGGAACAGACCCTTTTTTTTTTCTTCCCTATTCCCAACCAGATTTATCTCTTTGTCCTATTCTCTCTGGCTGTACTCTGTGAAGTGACACTTAATTTGACAAATGACTCCTTACTAATAGATTGAGTGTTAATGCATTCATTAAAAAATAATAACAAGCATTTATTGGATGCTTTTTATATGTCAGGAAGTGTATGAAAAGTGTTCACATATATTATCTCCAACCAAGTTAACATTTTCATTTTGAAAGGTACCTAATGATTGAATTCAAGAAAATGGCCAAAATGGCAGATCTCTGCACTCCTGTCAGGGAAGAGAAGATGCATTTATTGGCTGGAAAACATGATAGAGCTCCTCAAGTCACAGCTGGTGATCTATCATTATTTTACCTGTGGCAAGATATTTATTAGAAGGCATACAAAATATGAGTCAGATGCCCTACATTATAGTATCTTTTATGAACTATAATCTTCAGCCATCTCTTAAATTCTGAGCTTTAGTTTTTTCTCATCAATAAAAGAAATATCATCAGTAGACCCTTACGGATAGTTGTAGAGATTAGATCTGATGATCTATTTGTAATTGAAATGATCCTTATATATCTTAGCTATGCTGGTGCTTGTTACTAATGAGGCTCAAGCCAGTTTTTAGAACCATAATCCCCCAAGGCCAATTTTATGGTTTCTACTCAGGATATCTATTCGGAACAAGGTTTCGGAGTCTTTAACCCATCAAGAACTTCATCCTAATTTAAGACAGCCATAATAAAATATTTGTTATGTTTATTACGTGTTACAATTTAGTTGATGAATGGATACTAACACCTTGAGGGAGGTTACTTTTAATGAAGTACTGTAGTATTTTGTGAACTACTTTAATTTCTTGCTCAGTATGTGTATATTTCTAGGCCATATGGGTTTCTGATAAATCTTAGTAAACTTTTACATATATGGACATAATAATCTCCGCTTAAGCTTAAAACCATATCTGTCAGTATCTCCTAAATTATAATTTGTGTTTGTGTTACCCAAGCACTTTTAAAAGTGATACGTAAAATTATTAATATGTTTTATTATGCCAGAACTTATACATTTATTCTGGTTTGGCAAGACAGAGAGAGCAATAGTTTGGTAGAATATAATTCATTTGGGAAATGAATAGAAATAGAAGAATAATTTTCTCTGCCCAGGTGCAGTGGCTCATGCTTGTAATCCCAGCACTTTGGGTGGCTGAGGTGGGTAGATGGTTTGAGCTCATGAGTTTGAGATCACCCTGGGCAAAAACAGAGAAACCCCTTTGCTAGAAAAAAATACAAAAATTAGCTAGGCATGGTGGCTCATGCCTGTAGTTCCAGCTATTCAGGAGGCTAAGATGGGTGAGAGGATAGCTTGAGCCCAATAATAATAATAATAATTTTTTCCCTTCAATTTCAGGATATTTTGCTGATCTGCTTTGGAAATTTTGCTTATTAATCTGATAGGTCCATGCTGTAGGAAGCAAATTCTGCTCCTGATTTTTTTTTTTTTTTTTTTTTTTTTTTTTTTTAGATGGAGTCTTGCTCTGTCACCCAGGTTGGAGTGCAGTGGTGCAATCTCAGCTCACTGCAACCTCCGCCTCCCCGGTTCGAGCAATTCTCCTGCCTCAGCCTTCCAAGTAGCTGGGATTACAGGCACCTGCCACCACGCCCAGCTAATTTTTGTATTTTTAGTAGAGATGGGGTTTTACCATGTTGGCCAGGCTGGTCTTGAACTCCTGACCTCAAGTGATCTGCCTACCTCAATAATTTTTTATGGTCATATATGTAGTAAGATAGTTGATATTACCCAATTGTTTATTAGTAATGACAGTAAGAGAGGTATAAATTCTTTTCTATTGTCTATTATTTCCTTATACTGGCATTGAAAGTATTCCAAATGTGGCAAAATCCATATTCTAGCCTTAGTTTTGATAACTCCCTCCTACTCTCTATCTCCGATCCATGTCTTCTGTGTCAGATTAGGAGACTTGCTAGGTTTCTTTTAGTAGAATGAGATTTCTGAGGGTTGTGTCTGTGTGCTATTTGTCTTTCCATCTATGGTGTTTTCATCAGAACATTTACTATGATCTATAACTCTGACATTACAATTTCTACATCTTACCGTCTCCATCTTTTTTTTTTTCTTTGTTTTTTTTTGGGGGATGGAGTCTTGCTCTGATGCCCAGGCTGGAGTGCAATGGTGCAATTTAGGCTCACTGAAACCTTCACCTCCTGGATTCAAGCAATTCTCCTGCCTCAGCCTCCTGAGTAGCTGGGATTACAGGCACGTGCCACCACATCCAGCTAATTTTTTATATTTTTAGTAGAGACGAGGTTTCACTGTGTTAGCCAGGATGGTCTCGATCTCCTGACCTCATGATCCACCCGCCTCAGCCTCCCAAAGTGCTGGGATTACAGGCGCGCCCGGCATCTCCATCTTTACCTGTCAAAATGCTACCCAAACTTCAAGATTCTTCTAAAATTCACCTTTTTTTTTCTTAAAGCCAGCAGCGATCTTTCTGAATGCTGGTTTCAATAAATATATTTCTTATTTTCATGATAGTTATTGAAGTGATTAGTACCTAATGAAATTTAAATTTTTTGAGAATTTAAATAGTAGCATACATTGGCATGGCCCCCAAACTGTACACTATTGCGCTCCCAGGCATCACAGTGAACGTCTATAGATGCTGCTGGTTACTTTAAATTTTCAAGGGAAAGAATGACAGTTGGCATCTGTCAGTCAGTCACTGTATTAACTACAAACTGCTTGAGGTGTGTTTAAAAACTTTTCTTAGGCAGATTTAATTTAGCAAAGTTTATTTCAACAAAGAAGCAATTCATGAATCCAGCAGTACCTGAACTAGGAAAACTACAGAGAGCTCTACTCAGCAACATGGGCGGGCAGTATTTACAGACAGAAAAAGGAAGTGACATACAGAAATAGCCTGATTGGTCACAGCTAGACGTTTGCCTTATTGTCAGAGCAGTTTGCAGCCTGTGATTGGCTGAAACCTTGGCTGCTTGGCTGAGACCTGGTTACTTGGTACAAGAATATACCCTAATTTGAGTATTTGTTTACATATTCAATTAGGTTACAATTCACTATGTATGTGGGGGAGTTTTGGGCCAAATTTTATTTATCAGATAGTTCACAATTTTAATATTAGAGCATGCTATATTTCTTTTTATAACATCACTTTTTTTTTTCCCAAACTCCTTTTTTGGTGGTGTTTGTGATAATAAGTACCGTGCAAAAGTAATACCGGGCAAAAAATGAGGGTAGCAGCGTCCAATTCTATCTCAACATTTCAGAATTTGTGCTGTGTTTAACCGGCATATATATTTTATTAGTAAATATGAATAAAATAAAAATGTTATATTTCCTTTCAATTAATTATTTTTCAAATGGCTAAGTTGTTATGATAGAAATATGGTACTTCATAAGCATGTTGGAACTAATTATTTAATAAATGAAACTGGCATTTTTTTTCTTTTCATTGAAGAAAAAAAACTAATGAGAGACTAAGGGTGCTGTAAACAAAGTCTGAGAACCTCTTGTATATTGTGTGATGTTTGTATTCTTTGCAATATGAGGAGTGCAATTATATGGTAGATATTCAACTGATACATTTTTACTTGAAATAATTTATGCCCATGATATAGTAGTGAGGTTACTTTACCATAATTGTGCTTTCCCTTAAAATGCATAAAATATATGGTAGATTTTTAAATGGGTGAAAAATCAGCATGAAACACCCACACATGCAGGGGCTATATGAAGTACCCTGGTTGTGTTATGCACTGAAAATTTCCCCTCACATAGTTACTAAGACGTAGGTCATTTTAAAATTACCTTTTCAAGTCACTTCTCTTAATAAAAAGATCCTTCCATGTATATAGACTCTTCAATATCTGAGAAGATGAAAGAGAAAAAATTGATATTTGATCTGATATCATACTCATGGCATAATAGAGGCTTCATTAATGAAGGTGGAGGCCAGAGTTCGTCTGAACATCAAGAGACAGTATCTAAGTCAACAAGGGCCACCCCAGTAAGACTGCTAATTGTAGAGAAATCCTAAAGCAAACTTTCTCCAAAAATTCACATTATTGATTACTCTTTACCAACAGGGTAACTGTATGTAATGGGTACACATGCACACACAATACTCTTTCCCCTACTCCCACGCTGTTATGTTAGATGAGGAGAGAACTGACTTATCAGCACCAACCAGTTTTTTATATTTAGAAGAAATTATTACAGAAGGATTTATGCATGTCCAGTGAATTAGATATACACAGGCATAGGAATTTCTTTTTCCCTCAGATGGGAAAGTTCTCGTGTCTCAGGCATCTGCTAGAAAAGCAGCCTGAAGCAGGGTATCACTGGAGAGTAGATTGAATAGCCAAGATCAGTGAATACTGACAGATGGGCGGAGGAAGGTGGAGGATCCAGGAAGAGGGCTCGAGAACACAGAAATCACACTTCACAGATTTTACAGTTTTGCCTCAGGCCAGCCCTGGAGCTACCAGACAGTTTGTCACCTAAAACCTAAATTTCTAGTTTATTTAAAGAGGATGTGAACCTTAAAATATTCTGATCTTCCTTACCTTCAGTTGCAAAGGTTTCTATGGGCAGATGGAGCAGATGAGAGTTTTCTTGTACATAAATGTTTGAGGATAAACGATTACTAATAACTTTGTAGAAAATAATTTCTATTGCTGTTCAAAAACTTGTTGCATTTATGTCATTTTGTTTTTGATGGAATGTAAAATTATACTCAGGAAAGGGAAGTGAAGAGAAAGAGGGAGCTGTTGCACCCCTTGGATAAATAATTTAAATGATAAACGTGATATTTTGACTACTGTTGCATCTGTTAATCTCAGAGTTGAAAACAGTGATATATGCAGTTAATTTGTTTTAATAAGTAAACGTATTTAAGTGGTGTAGTCAAATAACACTGGGCTTACTATTGTTAGGAAAAATATATCAAAACCTTGGAAATAAAGCAAAAAAGGGTGAGTCTATGTCCTTTCAATGTCATATCAGAATGGTGTTATACAGGTTCTGCTGTGATTTAGATATGGTTTATTTGGCTCCTCAAGTCTCCGGTTGAAATTTTATACCCAAGGTTTGAGGCAGAGCTTGATGGAAGGTGTTTGGATCCTGGGGGACAGATCCCACATGAATGGCTTGGTGTCATTCTCAAGGGAGTGAGTCAGTTCTCACCCTTGATTTCCAGTTGCAAAAGCCTGGGACCTTATTCTCTCACTCTTGCTTCCTCTCTCACCAAATGATCTGCCCACTCTGACTCTTCTTCCCCTTCCCCCATGAGTAAAAGCTTCCTAAAGCCATCATCAGAAGCAGCTGCTGGCACCATACTTCTTGTAGAACCTGCAGAACCATAAGCCAAATAAACCTCTTTTCTCTGTAAATATCCAGCCTCCGGTATTCATTTCTAGCAACACAAACGGACTAAGACAGGCCTCACAGAGGTTTAATTATCTTGGAGAATGGACATTTCTTTGAACTTGCAGTTTACTATTTGTTTAGAGTACAGATACTAACTAAAATGTTACATATTAACCTGTAGATATTTCTCCAGAAAAAGATAATATTAAAGGTTATAGTTTCATTGCTCTATAGGGCATTACTCAATTTTATATCTACATTAATTTCAGTATTCTGTTGACTACATTATCACTCCTAAAATGCTTTAAACCACTTTCATTATCTTACTGGTTCCCTCTTTAATTAATGATTTGAATTAATCATTAGGCACACAGTTATTCTATGATTGTATGAATTGTGCTCTTATATTTTTGAAAATTATACTGGGATACAAATTGGTTAGATCATCTTTGCAGATTTGCTGACCCACTTCTGTACATCAATCAGATCTCACACTATTAACTGTTTACAATTCCAGACGTGCTTAAACCATAATTTGGGTGAGGATGAGTTACTCATTAGAAAAACTGCCTATGCAATTCAAGTTATTCATGTGTATTGGCCATATGTTTTTTGGCCAGAAACTATGCTTTTTAACTGGAATGTATGTTGTATCCCTGAAGCAGCCATCATATTTTCTTGTCAACTAAATGAGGCATAGCTGGGGACCCTGATAATCACAAATCCCTACCACATGCTAAGCAATTTTTATTCATGTTCTGATTGAGCTTTTAAAATGACTCTCTATGGTAAGGTTATTATCTCCACTGGAAAGATGAGAAACAAAACTCAAAGAGGTAGACTTATTTGGCGAAACTGCATTACATGGGTTAAATCCAAATTTATCAGACTCCAAAATCATGTTCTTTCCACTACTATAGCAAGGTCCCTGGAGATTACTTCTATGATGTTAGCTAGAAGCTACTGAATTAAGAATATTCCATAATACACCAAAATCATGAATTTTTTTTCTTTTGTTAAGGATCAAAAATTTGGTCAAAAGTTTATAATGATATTTCCAGGACTGGGCCACCGGTAATTCAGTTTATAGTGCGTACAGCTAGAATGAATGAACAAATGAAGTGAAGGACAAAAAATTTATAGAATAATTTTAAGATAACTTTTTAATAATAATATGTCTTACAGTAGATTTCATCTTTCTAATACCAGTTACTCTGTTTCAGTTGGATGTGATGGCTCTTGCCTGTCATCCCAGAGCTGTGTGAGGCTGAAGAAGGAGGATTACATAAGGCCAGGAGTTTGAGACCAGCCTGGGCAATACAGTGAGACCCCTTCTCTACTGAAAAAAATTTAGCTGAGCTTGGTGGTGAGTGTAGTCCCAGTTTCTTGGGAGGCTGAAGCCAGAGGATCCTGGAGGACAGGAACTATGACTATGGCTCTGAACTCTAGCCTGGGAGATAGAGTATTCTCTTTCTCAAAATCAATTAAACACACAAACAAAAACAAATGCCCTCCTCCTTGGCTTCCAGTTTGGGGCATTTCTCATCACATTTGTTTTTGGCAGGTATTAGTGGTACATCCCACTGTGAAATTTGAAGCAGATATGTCCTCTTCTTCCTGCCTCAGTGTATCTATGGTTGGACACTGACATGGTTTGGCTTTGTGTCCCCATCCAAATCTCATGTTGAATTGTAATCTCCACGTGTCCACGGAGGGACCTGCTGGGAGGAGACTGGATCATGGGGTGGTTTCCCCATGCTGTTCTTGGGATAGTGAGTGAATTCTCATGGGATCTGATGGTTTTATAAATGGCAATTTCCCTCTGTTGTCTCTTCGGCCTGCTGCCATGAAAGACTTGCTTGCTTCCCCTTCATTTTCTGCCATGATTGTAAGTTTCCTGAGGCTTCCCCAGCCATGCAGAACTGTGAGTCAGTTAAACTTTTGTTGTTTATAATTACTCAGTCTCAGGTAGTATTCTTTATAGCAGTGTGAAAACAGATTAATACAGGCATTCATAGATTTTGGCCAGGTCAATACATCACTCTTTCTTGAGATTCCAAAAAAATCTCAAGAAATCTATATCTATATACATCATCCACTGTGTGTGTGTGTGTGTTATATATATATATACAGTGCATGATGTATATATGTGTGTATATATATATACACACACACACATATACACACAAACACACACACACAGTGGATGATGTATATCTATAGGGACATTAAGAGGTCAGTCTCATTGTAGTGACCAGCGAGAAACATAGACCAGATTATTTCTACAGAGTAATGTTTGCTCTGGTTTCTGCTCAGCCAAACTTTTGGAGTTCCCTTGTTGTGACTGAGCAATTACCTATTTCTGATTAAGATTAAGCTGGGCACATGGCTAAATATAAACAGACTTAAATTTTTATCTTTCCCCTGCATCTAGGTGCAGCCAGATGACTAAATTTCAGACAACTGGATATGCACAGAATAGATGGAGCAAACACACAGTCCTTTCTTGCTTCAATTTACCTTTCTTTTTCCTTTTCTACAGGTATGTCTTAGAGGTCATTGTAACAATAAAGCTTTTATCTTGTGAAAAAGGATAACATATTAGAGGTGACTACAGAACAACAAGAGAAAAGAAACCCGGATTTCTGATTGACTTTGTGGAAAGAGCTGACCCAGCTGTATGGTTTAGCCTGATTCTTCTGGGAAAATGAAATAGATTCTGTCAAGGCTAACCTTCAACTTTTGAGCATCTCTTTATGAGAGCAGACTGGCGTATACTCTACTTAATTAGTATATTTAGATTCCTCCAATTTTTATGCCTGACCCTTCAGGCTTCATCTGTGCTGTTCACTCTTGATGTCTCTCTAGTCAGTCTCTTTTTAATTAAGATAGACAACTTTGATTTCTGTTGCTTTCTTCCAATAAGTCTGACTGGTTTCCATCATATTAGGACTTAGAGTGTTTTTGTTTCTCCTGAAGTCTTAGATGCAATATTTTTTGCTGATTATGTTCAATATGCCATTACCAGACACTCACTTTCTCTCAAAGGACCTGAATTTACTAAACATGAGTTTGATAAATATGTGGCCAGCTGTCATTATCATGTTTCATCTCTCTTAATCCACTGAGGATACTCTGAGTTGAATTGCAGAAAAATGTTAGCTATAAAATATGCCTAGTTTATCAGATCCTCAGGGACTAGTCCTGAGACCCTAGCTTCCAATGGCTTATCTCATGCCTGATACATAGCTGATGTCTAAGGGATGCTTATTGAATTGTGTATTGAATCTGTCATTGCATTATCATAAATAGAGGGAATAAGCTCTACCAAACTCCTAATTGGGCAGCTTCCTAGAAATAATTTTAAAAACCCACACCACACCTCATCTAGGTAGAGGAGGACATAAAAGCAGAACGTAACACTATTCTCTCTGTACCTTTGTTTTCCTCACTTGTTGAGCAGAGCTATGCTTCAAGCTGGATGTATTTCATGTGCTCTTTGAGAAATATTCTCCACTCTCTTCTAGGCTGTTTTCTGCCCATGAGAGCTGACTTGTGTTGCATCAATAGGGTTCCCGTGTGCTCAGCTTCCTGTTTGATTCCTATTCTCCAGTGGGGGAGCCCTGGAGGAAGAGAGAGTGAGGGAGAAGAGTGAGATCGGGGTGTTTTCTCTGTGAGTTCCGCTTGGACAGAGAGGCCCCCGACTGAAAGATACTAATCCACTCAAGCATTCTAACTTGCCATAACCATCTCCCGCTCAAGTTTGAGGAACTGCTCCCCTAATTCAGTGCTTAAGAGTTGGGAGTGGTAACAGCTCAGATACTATTAGTTCTGGGGTGCTGCACTATTCCTTTGGTTTACCTACAATCACACCCTTATAATAATCCCTTTGTAAGCACATTAAGCACATCTTCCTTGAGTTATTCTACTTTGTGTGTGTGTGTCATTTGTTTCCTATTATCTCCTTGACTGTTTCTCTGTTTATTTGGAAATTGGAACTGGAGTGTTATATTAACTAGTATATAAACTAAAAAGAAAACCTGATATACAGTGGCCTATAAAGGATTGAAATATATTCCTTCTCATACAGCAATCAGAGGAGTAGAGAGCTCACACCTGGCTTCCACTGAGTAGGGAATTGGACTTGGCTGCTCCTGCTCTCCCCATCTCCCAGCAGCAATAGTGAGAAAAACAAACACGGGTGCTCACCCCTAATCCCTTCAATAACAAGGCACCAGAATGGCATAATCACTTCTGCTCACATTGCATGGGCATTACTTTAGTCTCACGGCTGTCGTTAAGTGAAAGAAAAGCTGGGAAATTCACTCTTTCTTTGGTCAGTAATGTGCCCTGCTGACATTCTATTTTTATACTGGAAGAAGAAAATTGTTATTAGGGGACAATTAATATAAGGCTAGAGGCTGATTTTAGTTCAAGAGGAGTCCGTCCGACACAGACTTTGTCCCAGTAATACAAAACTGAGTAAGTTGCTTCCAGCCATCTATGAACTGGTGGCCTACTTACAGACAGGCACTATGACAGATACTTTCAACTCAATATATGGGACTTGATAGGTGTCTGGCACAGATGCTACAGGAACATGGGGAAGGGACAGTTAGCCAAGGTTTACAATGCCATAAAATCATAAAAAGAAGTACTTAAGCTGTGGTTTGGTGTGATGATTACAAACCATTGCTGTGTCACCAAGTTAATCACCTGAACACTGCCCAACCTCATATGGAGAGGAATTCATAATGATCTAAATGCCAAGCTCCCGCTTGGCTGATGAAAACTGACCCAAGTGGGTCTTTTTGCATGAGGTTATTATGGCTTTTGCCACACAGCACAAGGATAACTGAGTCACTTAATCCTGAGCTTTGCTGATTTACTCTGAGGTTGTTGCCTGAGTCAGTGTAAACCAGAATGGCCTGTAGTAGAAAAAGAGCCATCTCCTTCAGGTTTGGAACATTCCGTGCACCAAGAGATTGACAGTGTGAGAACAACCCAAACGCTTCAAACACTCACTTTTAAAAAGTAAGGGTCTCTTGGGCCCGGTCTGCACAGTAAACATCATGGAGCTATTATTCCCATTCGCCTTGATGCCCACTGTGCTTTCCAATATTAGAACATCTGAGACACAGAGTTACTACATACTTTACAAGAGTGGCTTTCATTCATTCAGATATATTTTTTAAGTGTTTGCTATATACAAGGAACCATGCTAAAATCCAAAGAGTTTACTCACATCTCCTGTATCTTTATAATAAATCCTCATTTAGGTAAGGAAAACTGGCCGTATCTTTTCTTTGCCTTTAGATAGTCAATTATTAAATCCTCTGCTCATGGCATGAGGAAAACAGAATCATTAGAGGTAGATATTACAACTGAGTTCTTCTCACCCTGGGGCTCAAATAGTTTCCTATGGGATTATCAGAGAAGGAAGCAGGAGATTGAGTGGGTGCCACGCCAGATTACCCCAAACCAATTCTACCAGAAGTACTATACCTACAGCCATAGCCAATTCCTGTACTTAATCCTCTCTGTTTGAAATACCTGTAGTGATTTCTGTTTTTCTATTTAAAGCCTGACAGATCCAAAGAGGATGTGGGTGAGTGCTCGTTGTTTAAACAAATGCAAAATAAAAATAATTGAAAATAAGTACTATAGAACAATGGTTCTCAACCAGATAGATATATTGTTTTGAACAGTGTTGGATTTTAATCTGTTACAAGAAATGAATAAAGACATAGCTGCATATCTGAGCATTGGGCTGATAAAAAACCTGTATATTAAAGGTAGTTGCTTCTCCTTTGATGGTTCATAGTCCCCAGGAGGGATCCATGTAGTTAAGCTTACATATCTGTAACCCTAGCAGATCCACACTAGGCAGGGATAAATAATTTTGTTGGTACACATGATATTCTAGACACCACTGGCATATCATATAAACAGTTTCAAAAACGGGTTTCCCTAATTCGCCATCAGATTATTTACTATGGAAATAGAGGAAAAGATGGAAGGGTGTTCTATGCGCTCAGGAAACTGTGGTGGGGTTGTCCCTTTTGAGGACAGATACATGCCCATCACAATGATTGCACTTTGGGCTTGCCCAAGATGGATTGAGCCCTCTTGCCTCCTGCCCCATCACAGAATTCTGCTTAAGGCATGAACATCTATTGATAATTCTCTCCTGCTCTAGCACAAATGTTTAGGATCTTATGGGCATTTTACCAAAATTAAAGCATTTTGTAGCTATCACTCAGAAATCCAATTAAACTAAATTAGAAGCAGGTAAGATAACCACAAAGTCAGTCAAAAGCAAAATTTGTATGAAGGAGACGAGAGATGTGAAGTATGACCATTTAAATCTGACACTGAAAGCGGAGGGAATTGAAGTGCAATTGATCACAAAATAATGGAGTTTAACAGCCTAAGAATGGAGAGGGGGATGGGCCCAGCCTTGAAAGCATAAAATGACCATGAAAAGCAGGGTATGAGACCAAGACAAGGGATCCGTGAACAGCTCTAATGAACTCAGAAATGAGGACTAACTGGAGTTCAGCTTCCCTGAAGCTTTGAAGGGTATATTAATTCACAACAAGATGAAAGAGAAACCCATAATCCCAAATTGTAGAGAAAATAATGAAATATCAATATGTGTATGGCAGGTGAATGTAAGAGTCTGAAAATGGAAAGGCCATCAAGATACAATGGGAAAAATTGCAGGGGAGCAAATTGCATGTGAGGAGCAGGTGAAGAGTAAGGCAGCTATGTTTGAGGGTTTCATAAAGAAGGTGAAAAATAAGCTGTGGTAAATGAGAACAAGACCTAGAAAAGCATAGTTTCTTTTCCTTTCTTGCAGGTTATATTGCCAATCACCATGAGACAGGAGGCTGGCCTTCTGACATTCTTGATGGGGACATTGCCCTGACTTGGCGAATGGGTTGTGGTGACCATGTCATTTATTGCCCAAGAAGGGACTCTTAAGAGTAAAAAGGGGTGCAAGAAGGAAAAGGTGTTGATCAGCTCAATTTCCTCAGAAGATCTGAGTGATTGATAGAATGGCCCTGATTATGATCTCCCAAGGATAAAAATGGTAGATTCCATTTAGCACTGGTGACTTTGATCTCTCTGGTTTAAAAGTTTCTATACCCTCTCACCTCTGAACATTCCCCTTCAGTTACACTGATGCTACTTTCCAGTTTCTTGGGGCATCTCTGGCTCTACCTTGGTATTTAGTTACCTATATCCTGGGTATTCAGTTATTTATGCTCTGGTGGTGCAACCCATTTATCTCCCCCTTGCCCATCTTTACAGAATGCTTGCTTCTGCTGGGAGCCAGGCAGTTCTGTCTGAGAAGATATTGGTATACAGTGGTGGTGCTCAAATAACGGTGTCCTAAAATGCCTGTAACCTGATTATTCAAGCAAATGTAAAGAGGCTTTAAAGTAGAATCAGTGCTTCTGATCACTACTAAATTGACTTTAAAATAGGGGGGACTACCTGGGATTATCTGAGTTGGTCCAGTGTAACAGCAAGGAAGAAGACAGCAATCTAAGAAATGTGGCTGAAGATGGAGGCTGAGGAAAGGAGAGATTCAAAGCAAGAGAAGGAATTGCCCCACTGTGATTGACTTTGAAGCTGGAGGAAAAGGCCATGGGTCAGACAGGGTGGACGCCTCTGGCAGCTGAAGGAAATCTCCAATTACAACCAGCAAGGAAATGGGGATCTCACTTTTACATCACATGGAGTTGGATTCTGCCACCAATCTGAACGTGCTTGGAAGCAGATTCTTCCCAGAGCCTCTTGATAAGAGCCCAGGCTGCTGATACCTTGAGAACCTTGGAGCATGGGAACTAGCCAAGCCTACCGAACTTCTGACCTACAGAACTGTAAAATAACACATTTGTGTTTTTTTAAGCTGCTAAATGGAGGTAATTTGTAGAGCAACAATAGAAAACTAATTCAGAGAGTTAGGCAGTAGAGCCTCCTGGGGGGGTCCGGGGGAGCTCAATTCCCTATGAACCCTGATGACCTGTACATGGCATACTTTCCAGCACACAGGAGATCCACAGACATTGAGGACTGAATACATACTCTGGTACCAAAGACAGAGAGTAGGAGTTAGAATCTGAACCTGTCTACCTAGGATTGCATTCCTGCTCTGCCATTGATTAGCTATGTCACCTTACAATTTCTTCAACCTCTCTGCCTCAGTTTGTTAACACATGAAACAGAGATAATAATAGTACTTTAATTATGCAGTTGTTGTAAAGATTAAATTACATATGCATAAATATGACTGAGTGGGTGTGCTTGCATGCATAATGAGCCTAAAATGTAACAATGAAAACATATGTTAGCTATTAATACTACTGTTGAAATAATTATCATATTCATACGTTTTGTTTGTGTCATGACCCCTGTTTAGCTGTGTGTCTATTCTATTTGAGGGTAGGGCTAGTGTTTCTTTGTTTGCCATGGTATCACAAGCACCTAGCCAAGCACAAGTAATATGTTCTTAGTAACTACTTTTTTCATGAATAAATGAATGGATAAAGAAATAACATCATTTACAAACTGCACAGACAGGCAATAATCAGCACAGACTGTTAGATGGTAAAGGTCTAGAAATTGGACTGAATGTGTTTTCCTAGAGCTATATTTTTTTTAAAGAAAAAATTCTGATGGGGCTTGTTCTTGCATCATTTTTCTCTTCTGGTAACTGTGAGCATATTAAAAATACTGACTTCAGGTCAAGTTGGTGAAGTAAGTTTTACAATTTGATGTGCCCTTCCGCTCTAAACACAGAGAACCAACAGGAAACTACAGAGGTCTCAAAAACTCATAGGGAGTCTTGAAAACATGGTAAACAACTCTGTGGCTCAGACACAAAGCAGGAGTATAAATGGTGAAAATCTTGGGAAGTTGGTTTCTGGGGTTGAAAGCAGGTAATGGTGACACATGATCTGCCGCTCTGTTTTTAAAGGAATTCAAAATTTTCCTCTTGAGATAGGACCAGATTTCCACTTACCTCTTGAACCTGAAAGATGGTATGGGATGATTTCCCCCTCTGCTATTAAAGAACCCTGTAAAAAGGAACTGTTGATGGCTTGTGGTTTCTAGATACTGCTTTCTAGGAAGCTCTAGCCTAAACCATTGGGAAGGTGAAGACACAAGCACAGTTAGGTCCCGAATCAGCTTAATCCTGGCTTACCTATTGCACCTTGGATGTCTGTGTATTTCTGAGAGGTAGCAGCTAGCTCTACCATGTCTTCATAAAATCTAGGTCTAGACATGGAAGAGATTCAAAACAGAGAAAGGAGAGAAAAAAAGAATAAAAGGCTAATGAAAATCCAATGCAAAGCCCAAAAGCCAAGAACAGCAACAGCAGAAAGAAAATTTTTAACAAGTTAACAATTAGAATTTGAACTCACTGCTTATTAACATATATGGCAATATGACAAACACTATTCAGGATGTTCAAGGAGCTGAATGCAGGAATGACTTTTATAATACAATAAATAAAATTAATTTCAGTAAATATAAAACGAGAAAAATAGTTGTGAAAAACAAATACAAATCTTGGAAATATACAGTCACTTAAATTTTTTAAAGATTTAATACTAGCATAAACTCTTATCTTCACACAGTTTCAAACCACTATGTTTATTGGAAGTTATTGCTAAAGAATTCATCCACGGTATAGGCAAGATACAAATAAAATACATTATGAGTTGAAAGGAATAAAGTTCTTAGACTGGGAATCTCTAGATTAGAGCTAATTGGATTTCTAGAAGAATAATGGTGGACTCAATAGAAAAGAATCAATATTTCACAATATAAAAACTATGTATTTTCAGATTTGCAGAGCAATTTAAATATTCTGAGTTCTAGGCACGATAAATAACAAATCACCTACTAACACATTATAGTGACCTCTCTGGACTCAAGTCTTGGGTATCTAACATCAACCTTGGCACACGCATTCTCTAAGACAACCATTTCATACCATCCATCACCTAAATCTACAACCTGAGACCGCAATTAATTGATAAGTTTGCTTCTTATTTGCTAAGAAAATATAATTCATCAGAAAATAAGTTCACATATTTCCATCACAAAATCTGTCACCTTATCTTGATCTGTACTGAAATATTCTGCTTTCTTTTATTTTACAGAGAAGGAACCATCAGTACTTCAGAGTTAACCTCTCCATTTGTACATCAGATTCCATCTCCTCCTCCCCGGAACATCTCTCTGGCAGGGGCCTCCTCTATATCATCAAAATTTCCTCTTCTACTGAACTATTCCAATCAGAATTCAACATGCTGCACTATTTCATTCTTAAAATATATCCTCCACTAAAACCAAATTAAACATACAATGAGATACTACTACATATTCATAAAAATAGATAAAAGACATACAATGTCTGATATGGTTTGGCTTTGTGTCTCCACTCAAATCTCATCTTGAATTGCAATTCCCATATGCCAAGGGAGGAAAGTGATTAAACCATTGTGGGGGGCAGGTCCCCCCATGCTGTTCTTGTGAAAGGGAGAGAGTTCTCAGGTGAGCTAATGGTTTTATAAGTGTTTGGAAGTTCCTCTTTTCTTCTTCTCTCTCCACCTGCCATATAAGGAAGGTCCTTGTTTCCCATTCACCTTCCATCATGATTATAAGTTTCCACAGGTCTCCTCAGCTATGTGGAACTATGAGTCAATTAAACCTCTTTTCTTTATAAATTACCCAGTCTTGGGCAGTTCTATATAGTAGTGTGAAACTAGACTAATACAATGTGAAAAGAAATTTCTACCCCAGGACCTTTGCACTTGCTGTTCTCTTTGCTCTGAACACTCTTTCTTCAGACATCTGTGGAGCTCACACCTCAGCTTCCTCGGTCTCTACCAGGTCTTATCTTTTGGGGCCCTTCCTAACCACAGGTTACAAGAGTATTCCATCAATCTTTATCCCTTGTTTTGTTGCTTTTTCTTGGGCACTTAAATTACTTCAAATTGTATCTACTTATTTATTTGCTTATAGTTTATTTCCCTACACTAGAATCCAAGCACCATAAGAGCAGGGTTTTAATGTGTTTTGCTCACTGCTATAGCCTTAAAACCTAAAAAGTGGAAGACATATGGATGGTACTCAGTAAGTATTTGTTGAATAAATAAATAAATAGTGAAATTACATAATGTTGAGTAATTATACATGAAAAAAGACAATCAGGCAAAATCTTCAAAATACTGACAAAAATAGTCTAGTAAACTAGAAATAATTTTATACACAGTCAAGTGCTGATTCAAGAGAGTGAAATACAATTTTAGAGATACAAAACTAAGAGGGGGATATCACTCATTTACTTACCTTACTAAAAGCTAATTAAAAATGTCCATCAGCAAAACTCAGCCCAGAGGAAAGCCTTAGGATATCAAAAATTTAAGATAAGTATAGTTTTTTTTTAAAGTTGGAAAATGTATTTCGTAATTCCAAAAATTGCAATAAACACTTGTACCAAAACAAAAAAACAAACAAACAAAAAAACCCAACCAGCCTAACAAACCAAAAGACAGAGCTAAAACACTAAAAACCTAACAAAAACAGAACCAGGGCAAGTGGAGAATGGGGACTGTATGACTAATTAAATCATCCCGAGGTCCATGTCATATCTGGGAGGAAGATGAAAATAGTGATGACATTGGGATGTTTTGGTGAATATTTAATATATAAATATGTTTTAAAGAATATTATTGACAGCACTAAAGAAAGGGAATATATTTTATAGCTTCCCAACCAGGAAATGAAAAAACAAAGATTGGAGGAATAGAGAACTGTATTAAAAGAAGTTATCTTAAAAAAAAAAAATAGAAGAAAAGGGTAAGCAAACAAAGAAGGTAGTAGATTTAAGTAAAAGATATCCCAAAGCACATCCATAGAAACATATTTACTTATTGATATGGTTTAGCTGTGTCCCCAACCAAATCTCATCTTGAATTCTCATGTGTTGTCAGAGGGACTCGGTGGGAGGTAATTGAATCACAAGGGCAAGTCTTTCCCATGCTGTTCTTGTGATAGTGAATAAGTCTCATGAGACCTGACGGTTTTAGAAAGAGGAGTTCCTTTGCACAAGCTCTCTCTCTTTGTCTGCTGCTATCCATGTTTAAGACAGGACTAGCTCTTCCTTGCCTTCTGCCATGATTGTGAGGCTTCCCCAGCCATGTGAAACTGTAAGTCCAATTAAACCTCTTTCTTTTGTAAATTGCCCAGTCTTGGGTATGTCTTAATCAGAAGTGTGAAAACGGACTAATACACTTATAAATTAAAAGAAAATAACCATCACATTGGTTTCAAAAAGAAGCAGAAGATTCAGCTGAAGTCTTCTTACAGGAGACCCAGGCTGAGGAAAGAAAGATGTATTGGAGGTGCTGTACTTTCTGGGAGATGTATGGAAATATATGAATGTCCATTTGGGATCTGAGGTGGTGTTTTCTTTTTTTTCTGGGGAGTGGGAAAGAAGAGAGAGAAACTATTGGAGATGATTCACATAGCAACTCCATTCTATCTATGATGTTTTACTCATAAAAAAGAAATATGAAGCAAAAATGGCAAAACATTAAGATCTATGTTTACAGGGTTATGAATTCTCTGGTGTCCACAATATTCTCTATTTTTGTCTATATGTTTGAGATAATTTATAATTCAAAATAACCAAAAGTCAAACTAACTTTATAGTTTGCCAAATAAAAAGCTTCTGATAATTTAGATGTTCTAAAAGTTGATTCCTTAATTTTTCATTAGTGAGGATTTGAGGAATGGTTGGAGCAAAAAGAAAAGTATGTGTCATTTGAAAAAATTAAATTCTCTTGATTGTACATTCGTCTTAAGTGTTCTGCATTTTGCAACCAATCAATGTGTCCTTAATAACTATACTAGCTCTCTGAGCCTTAGTTTCCACTCTGGTGAAGCTTCTAGTTTTATCGAGATCAACCTGAAATTCCGGCTCTGATTCTGGCCCATCCTATGATAGCATTTACACTATGGAATTAAACAAATGCTACTGTAAGAACTGGAAAAAACCACCTTAAACTTCATATGGAACCAAAAGAGAGCCCACATAGCCAAGTCAATTCTAAGCAAAAAGAACAAAGCTGGAGGCATCACACTACCGGACTTCAAACTACACTACAAGGCTACAGTAATCAAAACAGCATGGTACTGGTACCAAAACAGAGATATAGATCAATGGAACACAACAGAGGCCTCGGAGGCAATGCCACACGTCGACAATCATCTGATCTTTGACAAACCTCATAAAAACAAGCAATGGGGAAGGGATTCCCTGCTTAATAAATGGTGTTGGGAAAACTGGCTAGCCATGTGCAGAAAGCAGAAACTGGACCCCTTCCTGACACCTTACACTAAAATTAACTCCAGATGGATTAAAGACTTAAACATAAGACCTAACACCATAAAACCCCAGAAGAAAACCTAGGCAAAACCGTTCAGGACACAGGCATAGGCAAGGACTTCATGACTAAAACACCAAAAGCACTGGCAAAAAAAGCCAAAATAGACAAATGGGACCTAATTAAACTCCAGAGCTCTGTACAGCAAAAGAAACAATCATTAGAGTGAACTGGCAACCAACAGAATGGGAAAAAATGTTTGCAATCTATCCCGTCTGACAAAGGGCTAATATCCAAAATCTACAAAGAACTAAAACAGATTTACAAGAAAAAAACAAACAAGCTCATTCAAAAGTGGGTGAAGGATATGAACAGACACTTTACAAAAGAAGACATATATGAGGCCAACAAACATATAAAAAAATGCTCATCATCACTGGTCATTAGAGAAATGCAAATCAACACTGCATTGAGATACCATCTCACACCAGTTAGAATGGAGATCATTAAAAAATCTGGAGACAACAGATGCTGGAGAGGATGTGGAGAAATAGGAACACTTTTACACTGTTGGTGGGAGTGTAAATTAGTTCAACCATTGTGGAAGACAGTGTGGTGATTCCTCAAGGACCTAGAAATGGAAATTCCATTTGACCCAGCAATCCCATTACTGGGTATATATCCAAAGGATTATAAATCATTCTATTATAAGGACACATTCTATTATAAGGACGAATGTTCATTGCAGCACTGTTTACAATAGCAAAGACTTGGAACCAACCCAAATGCCCATCGATGATAGACTGGACAGGGAAAATGTGGCACATATACACCATGGAATACTATGCAGCCATAAAAAATGATGAGTTTGTGTCCTTTGTAGGGACATGGATGAAGCCTGGAAACCATCTTTCTCAGCAAACTGACACAAGAACAGAAAATCAGACGTCGCATGTTCTCACTCATAGGTGGGTGTTGAACAATGAGAACACCTGGACACAGGGAGGGGGAGCATCACACACTGGGGTCTGTGGGGGGGGGTAACGGGGAGGGGACAGCGTGGGGTGGGGAGTTGGGGGGGAGAGATAGCATGGGGAGAAATGCCAGATATAGGTGATGGGGAGGAAGGCAGCAAACCACATTGCCATATATATACCTATGCAACAATCCTGCATGTTCTTTACATGTACCCCAAAACCTAAAACGCAATTTTATTTATATGAAGACTCAGATGGGAAAATATGTTTATTCCAACTCTGATTTCCTTACTGCCTTGTCAAATGGCCTTTGTTGAAAAATTTGCTTCTAGCTTTCAAGTTTCTCTTATAATTCATGCGTATCAATTTATTTACTTTTTTTTTTTTTTTTTTTACCTTATAACCCATGCCAGAAACTGTGCTAGATGCCTAATATACATTATTTCATTTAATGCACGTAACAATTTTTCAAGGTCTGTATCATTATCCTTAGATAAGAAGACTAACTACAGGGCATAATCAGCTCTCAAGCAGCACATACAGAAGATGGTGTCCTGTATCCCACAGTGGCAATACTCAGCCTTGGAGGTTCTGGAACACGCCTGGTATGGTCAGCTCCTGAGCTTTGGTCTCTTCCTAGAATGGTTAGGCCTCTCTGACATAATTTTAAAGAGGTTTAGGTGTTGGTTGGTTGCACGGAGAAATATATTAGTGCCATGTTCTGGCATCTTCTTAAAGAGCATCCATCAAAAATGGCATTCACATCTCCCGTATGAATCCCCAGGCTTGAATATTGATACGGTTTGTATCTGTGTACCCACTGAAATCTCAAGCCAAATTGTTGGAGGAGGGGCCTGGTGTGGGAGGTGACTGGCTCATGGGGGCAGGTTTTAAATGAATGGTTTAGTACCATCCCTTTGGTGCTGTTCTTGAGTTCTCAAGAGATCTGGTCATTTAAAAGTGTGTAGCACTTCCCTGGGCTCTCTTTGCCTCCTGCTCTTGCCATGTAAGACAGGGGTCTCCAACCCTCAGGCCACAGACCAGTATCGAGTTGAGCGGCCGGCAAGTAAGTGAAGTTTTATCTGTATTTACAGCAGCTTCCTATCGCTCACATTACCACCTAAGCTCTGCCTCCTGTCAAATCAGCGACGGCGTTAGATTCTCACAGGAACGCAAACATTGTGAACTGCGATGTGAGCGGTCCAGGTTGTGCACGCTTTATGAGAATCTAATGCCTGATGATATGCCACTGTTTTCTGTCACCCCTAGATGGGTGAGTTGCAGGAAAATCAGCTCAGGGCTCCCACTGATTCTTTATTATGGTGAATTGTATAATTATTTCATTATACATTACAATGCAGTAATAATAGAAATAAAGTGCACAATAAATGTAATGCTCTTGAATCATCCCAAAACCATCCCCCCACTCTGGTCTGTGGAAAAATTGCCTTCCATGAAACCACACCCTGGTGCCAGAAAGGCTGGAAACCGCTGATGTAAGACATACGTGTTTCCCTTTGTCTTCCGCCATGATTGAAAGTTTCCCGAGGCTTCCCCAGAAGCCACTATGCTTCCTGCACAGCCTGCAGAACCATGAGCCAATTAAATCTCTTTTCTTTATAAATCACACAGTCTCAGGTGTTTCTTTATAGAAGTGCAAGAATAGACTAATGCAAATATATGGATCTTCATTTGGAGGTGATAGAAATTATAATAAATAAGTAAAATATATTCAAACAATAGGCCTTTCCATTTAAAAACATTGTGAGGAAATGTTACACAGATCTTATTTGCTTCCTGTTCTGAAATATTTAAAACTTGTAATATGCAAAGTTCAGTCTTTTCTCTCTAATGAGTCATGAAGTATAACACATTGCAAAGAATGGGTGATTTCTTTTTTTTTTTTCCTTTGATACAGAGTCTCGCTCTGTCTGCCAGGCTAGAGCGCAGTGGTATGATCTTGGCTCACTGCAACCTCCACCACCTGGGCTCAAGAAATTCTGCCTTAGCCTCCCGAGTAGCTGTGATTTACAGGTGTATGCCACCATACCCAGCTAATTTTTGTATTTTTAGTAGAGATGAGGTTTTATCATGCTGGCCACGCTGGTCTTGAACCCCTGATCTCAAGTAATCGGCCCGTCTCTGCCTCCCAAAGTGCTGGGATTACAGGCATGAGCCACCTTGCCTGGCTTCCTTTTTTTTTTTTTTTTAACTATAATTAGTTTAAACCAAGCTTTAATAAACTTTAGAATACATTTTAAATAAAACATAATCTCATGAACACCTTCAGGATATGTCTAACATTTTATACGGTTTTAAAAAAAATTAATTATCTTAAAAATGTCTTGACTATTAGCATAGTTCTATAACAATTTTATAAAATTCACTTTAACACTGTATTTAATAATAATTATGGAGACATGGTTCTTTTCTCCATTTAGTTCTGGCATACTCTACTTGCTTTATCTTAAATGTGTAAAAGCATGATTTGTCAACAAATATTTTTTTAAAAAATGGTATTACATTAGGTTTGAGTATTGTAACTAAAGATTTACTAATATATACATTGGAAAGTTATTTATTATAGCTTTTAAACATCTGCTTTATTATGTTCTATTTGAAATTCTTCCATTTTTTAAAAATACCCAGCCAGATTAGTTTTACTTTGTGTTTTTGTTTTTAAGTCATGAAAATAGAGAGAGGGGCCTCAGTTTTGTAGGGCCTCTAACCAATTTATTTCAGATGTGGCTAGTTTTGTATGCTAAGAATTGAAACGCTAAATTGTCACCATTTTTATCTTTAAAATAATTATAGAAATACTGGAAACATTTTGCTTTTCTAGATAAGAATTACAGCCATTTGTATACAGGCATGATAAAGATAATCTTGAAGCACATTTGCGAAATGATTTTTTCTTTAATAGTTTTCATTAACTTGTTTTTCCATATTGATGTTCCTCATACTTTGTGTGTTTTACCAAGTGTCCATAACTGAAACAAACAGAATGACTTTGAATGAAAATAATTTAAAATTATGTAAGAGTTAGAGCCACCTTCCCAGCTGGTTGGCTAAGCTGGTCCCAGGCACATGAGTGGGACTTAGCAAGCTTTCAGGAAGTCTCTTTGAAGCATGGGGCCCTCTGAGGTGTGAGAGCAGGGGCAGGGCCTTTGCCCAGATGAGTAATATTTATGGTAAGTGCACTAATGAATGAAAAACACTTAAAAGTAACATCATGATTTAATATTAAATGATAAAATAATGTCAGCCAATTAATTAATGTATTCATCAGTATAAGTGACCATGTTGTGCTAGGTAGCGTTCTTGGGAATTTTTTGAAAGGTACTAGCTTATTCTCTGCTCCTCTATTACACATTCAATACATGCAGTTGTTATGTCTGGGAGGATATGGTAGTAACTGTGAGATATGCAAATTACTATAGTCATGGAAGACCCTGTATAGAGGATTGATTTAATCTGAAGCATGATCTAGTTGACTTTGGGTAAAAATTTGACCTGATTCTGGTTTTCTCATTTGTAAAATTGACATAGAAATCTTGCAAGATTTTCTAAGAATTAATCTCTATGTATACAGTGTTTATCATAATTGGCATGAAGTAGATACTCAAAAATAAAAACGACAGTTAATGTCTTGCTCCTACAACATCTGGTGGTGCTAATATCACAAATCTAAAATCTCTTCTCATTCACAATTCCCAAATCCACCAATCTGTAATAGAATTGATTTTCTTAACTTTGGGCAATATTGGGCCAAAATTGACAATGGATGTGAAGCTATTTACAGATTTATTTGTCCTACCTAGTGTAAATATTCACACATAAAACTTGGATAAACATTATTTACTCAGGAGATTTTGCCCCAGTCTCTGTTGTGTTACATAGTATGTTACATAGGTAACACCTAGGTTTTTAAGTTCCCAAATAACAACAACAACAATAAATCAAAACACTGAATTCTGAAACACAACTGCTCCCAAGGATTCTTGAAAGTGAACGAAGGTCTAGCACTGTATCACTTGATGTTATACAAAGGCTGCTGCCTGTTTCTTCTATCGCTTAGTGTTAAACTCTCCAACTAGGATGTGTTATCCCTCACCGAAGGTAACATTTCTTATAAACAGATGTGCTCAGTTGCCTATGCAATGGAGAGCAATGATCTCTCCAGAAGTGTATGTCTTGAGTGAAAGCTCATTCTGCATAGATTTCATTTGCAATTTTGCATGCTATGGTTGCTGAGTAAACATGAAAAAATAAGGAACCTTGGCAAGTTCTTATATTCTGCTCATGTTTTGTTTACTGTGACACATTTTTCACGTTCCAAAGTGTTTGGGGAGATAGACTGCCTCTTCCTTTGTAGTCAGTACACTAACACCAGCAGAAATGTAGCAGAGAGAGGTGCTGAAGCAAGCCAAGAAGGGCAAAGAGAAGCATTTCAAAGACAAATGTTTCTGAAGTTCATATTTAGGCTTAAATAGGAGAAATATATGGTGGCTCAGGTTTTGCAGCTTCAGGTTACCTCATTTCTGCCTTGGAGGAAAAAAAAAACCTACCTATAGTAGGTAGTGTCAGCCTACCTTACCTAGAAATGGCTATAACGTCCATGAGTTATAGGTGAGGGTCTTAAAAAATATAGACCAGGGCTCCAGTTTTTTTTTTTTTTTTTTTTTTTTTGAGATGGAGTCTTACTCTGTTGCCCAGGCTGGAGTGCAGTGGTGCAATTTCGGCTCACTGCAACCTCAGCCTCCTAGGTTCAAGCAATTCTCCTGCTTCAGCCTCCTGAGTAGCTGGGACTATAGGCATGCACCGCCACACCCAGCTGATTTTTTATTTTTTTGTAGAGATGGGGTTTCACCATGTTGACCAGGCTGGTCTCAAACTGTTAACCTCAGGTGATCCACCCATCTTGGCCTCCCAGAGTGCTGGGATTACAGGCGTGAGCCACCACTCCTGGCCCAGGGCCCCAGTTTTAAGTGGCAAGAAAGTCTTCTTTCATATTTATCCCTTATAGACTCTTATTTAGTGATAGAAGCAATGACTGAATTAATGATTATAGCTCCTTGGTTTGTTATAAATGAATTGGAGTATGCCCTGTTGCTTAGATTATCTTTTAAAACAGAATTTCAGGGAAGATATACGCTGCTTAGGGTGAAAAGACTAGGGCTTGATGAGAGGCTCAATGTAGAATCAGGGGTAGGAGCCAAGTTCTCATTTTTATGGGGAAGTTGATGTGTGTAGGTCCTTGCAAAAGCCAAGCAGAATTAGCGGATGACAATCACAGGAAGGTCCTTGGGAAAGGCCAATATTATTACTGGACTATAAGGAACCCTAGTGCCGAAAGCCAGGCAAAAATGACAGGATTATGTCACATTACAATAATTTTACACCTCGTGGTCTGCACGGGGCTACCGCATTTGAAAATTAGCACTACACACTCGGCCAAATGGTGAAGCATTGTGGAAAATTTCCCTGCTTGTTTCACAGCATTCAAATAATTTCAGAAAACATAAAAATTTTAGAAATTTAATTTGTATCTCTCCTGAGAAATTATGTATGTGTGAATTTAGATACTTGTCTAACACTTGTAAAGAGTGTTCGTTTTTATATAACCTGTTTATTATAATTGTTTCCCATGTTGAATTTTTCCGACAGATGTGTGAAACTCATATATTAGTTGCAAAGGCCATCTAATTAAACTTCCGGCAAGCTGAACATCAAAATAGAATTTTACCCAAATATAAGCAATAGAAATTGAATTTCCCTTGAATCTTTTCTCTAAAATTCAACTCTGTTTTAGCAATATGGCTAAGCAGATTCACAAAGAAGGCAGTGAATCCTGAGAACATTAAACTGGATGATAACTTAGGAAATAAAAGTTATTTTGGAGGACCTTTCTATGTTATTCCCTTAAAATATAACAATAACATTATTTTCTTTTGGAAATTGACATCTCCTTTCCCTGTTCACGGAGTCACATCCTCTACCCCAAGAAGAGCACGTGCGTGAACATGTAACTTGCATTCGTTCATGTTTGTCTTCGCTATCTAGTGATGCAGAATGAGGCAACGGCTTCACAAAAAGTTAGAGTATTGAAAACATTTAGGCCCTATTTCTTTTTCTTAGAGACTATCACTGTGAAGTCAGTTTTAGACACCACAGAAAGATGACTCCAATATACAACATATAATTTAAAAACTAATTTCTACCTGTGCTGAAGTGTATCTGCCTCCACATCCAAAACATCTGTAGTTATCTAAAGAAGTGGTTCCCAATCAGAGACCTGCAGACCCCCTACAGTCACTTAAGATTGATTTAGGACAGGGATGGGAAGAGCGAGAAGTTGGGAGTCTGATGTTATTAACTTTTTTTCTTTCCACTACACTATGAAGTCTTTTAAAATACTTTTTATTTTCTGTTTTTTGCTTTTTCTTGCATTAGAAAGACTGACTTCAGCATTATTGATTGGCTAATAGAAAAGCCAATTAATTATGTTATCATCATTCTTAAAATAAAATCTTCAAGATCCCGAGCTTTGTGGTATAAGAGTTACACACAGTAAAAGGTGAAACAGTGAGGAACTCCTATTCTAAAATAAGACATTATTAAATATCCTATTTTTGAAACTTGGGCTCACTTCCTTACAGATAGCTCTGACCACTAGCCCTGGGGCGATCCACTTCTGCCCTCTCATTTCTGCTTTCTAATTTCCCCAGAAAATTCTCTGATTTCTGTTCTTTCCTGGCCAGTAAAGTTGTGAGGGGCTGCACAAAGCTGAAAGAATTCATGGTGCATCTTGCCAATTTGTGAAACTAGGATCTGCCTGGCTTCTGTTAGGAAACAGATGGCACTCTTGAGAAGTCATTGAGGAAAGCTTAATCAAAGAACTATTAACAAAGTTATGTAGCAGGGTAGAATAAGCAATGTGGATAGTAAAGTACCCAGGAATCATCCTATGCCTAGAAGGGCAAGGAGAAGAAGTCATGACCACCTAACTGAAACTGTAGCACTTGAAGATGGGCCATCTGTGGCAGCCTTCAGTAGACATAGGAAGCCCCTGCCAACCCATGGCCCAGCAGAGAGGGAGCCTGGGGGAATCCCTACCCTGCCCCCAGCATGTGCTCATTCCCTCCTATTTCCTGCCGATGCCTCCTGCTGACCAAACCAAACTGGAAGCCAGTGTAAGGCCTCCCAGATGATACACCTTGTAGAGCTCAGCTCCAGAAGCACAGGGTGGTACATGAAATTGTGAACGCTGGCAGGGCAAGTAGAAAATAAGCTACCATTCTCAGGCTTAGTAAGCCATAGTGGAAAAGAAATGACAATGCACCAACCATTGCATCAAACAAATGTATGTTCAAGCCTAGGGTTCATCAGCAATTGACGATGTGACCCTGACAAGCTACTTAACGCATCTGAACTCCTTATTTTCTGGTATATAAATTTCCATTGAATTGCATACTTTGTATGGATACTGTAGTTATGAAATGAGATCAGTCTACATTAGCATCAATAGCAATGACTGTTTTTCATGAAGGCTAAGATGTACTGTATAGGGTTGAATAGGGCCATTGTCCCTTCACTCCCCCCCACAAAGGTTAGATATTCCCAGAACTTCAGAAGGTGACCTTATATGGAAATAGGTTCTTTACAGATGTAATTAGTTAAGATGAGCTCATACTGGATTACTATGGAACCTAATTCCAAAAAGTGGCATTCTTATAAGAAGGCCATATAAGACACAGTGAGACATTAGGGAGAACTCCAGGTGATAACGGATACAGAGACTAAGGTGTGTGTCCACCACCCAAGGGATGCCAAGGATTGAAGGCAACCACTAGCAGCTGGGAGAGAGGAGTTCGAGGCCAGCCTGGTAAACGTGGCGAAACCCCATCTAAAAATACAAAAATTAGTCTGGCATGGTGGCGTACGCCTATAATTCTAGCTACTTGGGAGGCTGAGGTATGAGAATTGCTTGAACCCAGGAGGCGGAGGTTGCAGTGAGCAGAGATCGTGCCACTGACTCCAGCCTGGGCAATAGAGAAACAAAACAAAACAAAACAAAAAAGGAAAGAAATGAAAAAGAATAGAAGCTAGGAGAGAGGAAAAGGAGCGTTTCTCCCAAAAGCCTTCAGAGGGAGCATGGATCTGCTGATACCTTTCTGGCAGCCTTCTATCCTCCGACTATGGTACTTTGTTACAGCCGTCCTAGGCAATGACTACATGTACTTTTATTACACATGAAAACAAACAAACAAAAACATCTGAGAAATCAAGAAATGTCTAAAGTAGATAATATTTGACAATGGCTATCAGCTAGGCAAACTGACAACTCCCAGAAGTGCCTGTGCTAAACCTTACAGAATGTGTCAGCAGTGTTGCCAAGACACGTATGGGCCAGTTTCTTTAATTCCAAGGAAAAATGTTGGGGGAAGGGAAGAGAAGAGGTAAGTTTGACAAGTCCAAGACATTCTCAACTCCCCAGCTGCAGACAAAATTAGTTGTCAACATAATTAAATGCTCCCTTGGAAGCTCAACACCAAAGACCTTTTTAAAAAATATTGTTAAAAGAGAAATTCTGTTATCAATCTTCTTTTAAATTTTAATTTTAGATTCCGGGGTACACGTACAGATTTGTTCCAAGGGGATATTGAGAGATGCTGACGTTTGGGCATCTGTTGATCCAGTCACCCAGATAATGAATGTAATACAGATGGGCAGTTTTTCAGCCCTTTTATTCCTCCTCTCATCTTCCCTTCTTTCTGAGTCCCTAGTATTGGTTATTTCCATCTTTATGTCCTTGCATACTCAAGGTTATCTCCTACTTCTAAGTGAGAACATGTGATACTTTTCTGTTTCTGCATTCATTTGCTTAGGATACTAGCCTCCAGCTGCATCCATGTCGCTGCAAAGGACATGATTTGGTTCTTTTAAATGGCAGCATAGTATTCCATGATGTATGTGTACCACATTTCCTTTATCCAATCCACCATTTCTAGAGGACACTGAGGATCGCCTTATATGGCAAAATGCAAAACACCGTGACTCTAAGTCTATAAGCAATTTGAAGATGTGAATCTTGAAGATGAGAACATTTAGGAGAACTTGTAAGAATGTCTTTTACTTGCATTTTCATTTTTAGTGCATGGTCATCAGGTACATGTTGTATTTTATCATCTAACCTGATACCTTGTATCTCATGATTATGCCCAGTCATGCTGCATAATCATGAGATACGAGGTATCAGGTTGAAGATAAATCAGAGTTTATGAAATGAAAACTTCAAATAATGAATGCATTATTTCACAGTTTAATTAGCATCAGGTTTACTTTTGCAGTACATGCAGCAATTTATCTTATAGTGAATAGTGTCCCAGGTTTGATGTTATAGTATTAGCTATTAACACTCTAGCTCAAATGATTTAGACATCTTTTGCTTATTTTCTGATACTGAAGTTTCTTCCACAAAAATTTACCCTTATAGCTAAATTTTAAAAAGTAACATGTTCCAGGCACAGTGGTGCACGCCCGTAATGCAAGTGCTTTGTGAGGCTGAAGTGGGAGGACTGCTCGAGTCTAGGAGTTTGAGATCACCTGGGCAACAGAGTGAGACCCCCTCAATCTCACTCAAAAAATTTTTTTAAAAATTAGTCAGGTGTGGCAGCACATGCCTGCATTCCCAGCTACTCAGGAGGCTGAGATAGGAGGATTGCTTGAATCCTGGAGGTTGAGGCTATAGTGAGCTGTGATCACTCTGCTACACTCCAGCCTGGGTACAGAGTGAGACCCTGTGGGAGCAAAAAAGGAACACATTAAAAGTTCAAGATTCAAACTTCTTTTAAAATAAAAGAAGTAAAATTTTCTTTAAAAAATGGTATTGGCTGGACAACAGTTTTAAAGGCCAAGTTTGTACCTGAGGTAGGTACAATCCAGGAGTGTTGTTTGCATGAGCATTTTCGAACATTGAAATTTAAGAAAAATATCAGATTTTGAATAATATTTTCTGAACGCACCCTGTTAGACTGTAACACCTCTCTCTAGCAGAAGCCAATAGTGTCATCTGCAAATGTACTGGCAGCATCTTTCTTTCTGTAATAAAGAAATGGTTGTAAGGAAGTTTCTATTAGATAAGTAAAATAGAGATACACATATTAATCTATTTTATCGCTTAAGCATAAAATCTCACAAAATTCTTGTGCATATTTTCTGCGTTTTAGACCCATAAGTTAATCTCTTAACATTGACTAGGGCAATATAAATGGTTTATGATGTAGTAAAAGGAAGAAGGGACATATTTAAGAAAACCTGTTTTAATAATTTTTAAGACTTATCCCATCACAAACAAACTCCCTTTTCACCTTGCATAATATTGTAGAATTTTAAGGCTAGAGGGAGCCTTAGATCATCAAGTACATGTTGTATTTTATCATCTAACCTGATATCTTGTATCTCAAGCTGATTGTCTTTATTTGTAGCATTTTTAAGAAACGACTACTTCTGTTACCTATCTTTGTTCTCATATGTGATATCCATATCAGTGATCTTTGAACCGGGGGATCTCAGTCTCAAATATCTACATCAGTCAGCCAGGAGAGTGCATGAGAGAAACTGCCTGTTGGTGTCTGAGGAGCACTGGAGAATGCAAGCCTTCTTACAGAGAGTGGTAGCTGGCATTCATGACCAGTTGATGGAGGGGAACACCACCTCCAGTCCCCATATTGCTAGATCTTCCTACTCCAGAGAAAATAGAAATCCAGATTTTTAATGTGCAGTTTCTCTACTGAAATTCACAATTTGATTAAATGTTTTTGAAAACTCTATGTGGGATAAATATAATACATCTTTAGGCCACTG
This sequence comes from Ateles fusciceps, assembly GCA_036589455.1. Lineage (NCBI taxonomy): Eukaryota > Metazoa > Chordata > Mammalia > Primates > Atelidae > Ateles > Ateles fusciceps. The sequence goes on along the minus strand of JAZHEH010000564.1, from coordinate 2,840,124 downwards.
ATTTTCAGATTCTGATCTTGGTATTTATACCCTGAAAGGTACAGTTTATTCTAAAATAGTAATCAGTTCCTCCCACACAGACTGACTCCAGGCGGCAGGTTTGTGCCCAGGTGAATCTGATGATGAATCGCGAATGCTTTGGTGACCCAGAAATGTGAATGGAAATAAAAGCACAACACCTTCTATTTATTGGCCTAACTGACAGGCCTGTAAAATAGTTTTTCTTGCTTTGCTGCTTTTGTATAGGTTCTATTTTCCAGACTATCCAACAGTCTTTAAAAATAAGCAATTTTTGGCCAGGTGCGGTGGCTCATGCTTGTAATCCCAGCACTTTGGGAGGCCAAAGCAGGCAGATCACCTGAGGTCAGCAGTTCGAGATCAGCCTGAGGAACATGGAGAAACCCCATTTCTACTAAAAATATAAAATAAAAACAAAAACAAACAAAACCAAACAATTAGCTGGGTATGGTGGCATATGCCTGTTATCCCAGCTGCTTGGGAGGCTGAGGCAGGAGAATCACTTGAACCCTGGGGGCAGAGGTGGTGGTGAGCGGAGATCATGCCATTGCACTCCAACCTGGGCAACAAGAAACTCCGTCTCAAAAAAAAGAAAGAAAGAAGAAAAATATGCAACATATTAAGCTAGGTAGTTTCAATTTAACAAGCAGTTATTCTATATCTTCTCTGCAAAAGATACCACTCTATATTCTATATAGTTAAGAGTAAGACATGTTTCCTCTGTTCAAAATTTTCTGTGACAGATATATCCCCCTCAGCCATTCTTTTCTTTGACGTATTTCTTCATTACTCCTTAATTGCCTACTGTCTGGTGCTTACAATCAAAATGACATCAACTTATATTTTTCCGTAGACATTGCGCATTATTATTGCTGGCATTCCTCACGACACTAGAAGCGGAATCTACTTTCTCCTTGTGAAACCTACCATCCCTATTTCACAGATGAAGAAACCATAACATGAATGTACTGCAAATAAATTACCCTGTGGACACACTGATTTCTATGAAGGAGCACCTAATTTCATTGCCTAATGCTTCTTCATCTCCACGTAGACTGTCTACCATCAGGAAAAGGCTGGTATGCCAGTTTGGTTTATCAGTGTCTATTTTCCTGGAATGAGTATCACACTTGGAAATAATAGAGGCACTTTACAATAAAGCAAATGAAACAAATCATGATTTTCTTTATGATTTGTAAACTCTAGAAAAACCACTTGTGTGGCTGGGTGCAGTGGCTCACGCCTGTAATCCCAGTACTTTGGGAGGCCGAGGTGGGCGGATCATGAGGTCAGGAGATCGAGACCATCCTAATTAACATGGTAAAATCCCATCTCTACTAAAAAAATACAAAAATTTAGCTTGGCGTGGTGGCACGTGCCTGTAATCCCAGCTACTCGGGAGGCTGAGGCAGGAAAATCGCTTGAATCCAGGAGGTGGAGGTTGCAGTGAGCTGAGACTGCATCACTGCACTCCAGCCTGCGCAACAAGAGCAAGACTCCATCTCAAAAAAAAAGAAAAACCACTTGTGTGGAATCTACAAAAAGAATTACCTTGTTGAGAGTATATGATAAGATATCTACAAAATATATGTCTCATAGAACAAATTACCATAAGAAAAGGATTACAATTATAATGAATACTAATGAAAATTTGTAAAGTCTTGACTGACAGCTGACCATAAATTCTACTTTGTCACTGATGCTTATTCTTAGACTTAACCAGAGTTAGGCCTTGAAGTTGATGGATTCACAAGTCACCAGAGGCTTCAGTGACATTTTTCAAAACTTAATTGTTTGATGGTAGGAGTATTATTGTGCAGGTGGACAGAACACTTATTATACTGGTTCCTGGTTCAATAAATACTTTCGTCATATTCCAAGCCCACATATCAGATGCCTAGCTATATTCTGACCACCTTCCTGTCTTTAGCTATTTTCAATCTATCATTAAGTCTGTCGAATTTATTTAAAAATAATTTCTTAAGACATCTCCTTCTCTCCCTACTACAAGGTGAGTGTTCAATAAACGTTTGCTCATTATTATTGCCGTTGCTATTTTTCACGGTCACCAAATTAGAGCAAGTTACTATCATCATTTGCTTGAACTACTGTAATAACCTCCTAGTTTGTATTTTATATCCAAACTCACCCATAGCCCCCCCCCCAATTTTTTTTTTTTTTTTTTGCGCTACAGCTAGATGACCTCTTTAAAAAGCAAGTCTGATCATTTTAAGTACCGCGTGAGCTGTCAGCTGAAGTTCTCCTGTCTCACACCATATTCCTTGCAACACAGACACAATGACTTTAGGCGTCACTATGGAGCCTTCTGCTATTGACTCACAGGGCCTTTGTATGTGCTGGTTTTTCTCATTGGTGTGCTTATCCCCTTCCTCTATTCACCTAATTCCCTCTCATTTATCCTTCTTGCCTCACTTCCCTTGGACACCCTCCCTGGACATCCTGCACTGAATGAATTCCTGTCTGTTTTCCCATACCCTCTCTCAGCATCATTTATCTTCCTTTTGAAACATCAGCCATATCTGTAATTTTACATGCATTTATGTAAACCATTGATTAATGCCCCTCTCTTTCTAGACCATAAGGCCTATGAGAGTTGGAGACTATTTATGTTCAACACACACCCGTTGAATTCATGAATGCTACATTATTAGATTCACTAGCTAATAAAAACATGTTTAGTGTAACATAATCATAGAAATGCTTCAAAACAGCACATTTCCTTTCATCTGAATGCTTATGCTTGTCAGGCTCTACGCTTTGCAAGTACTGTTCTAATGTCCAGATATAGTCCTCTGGAGTTAGAAGGTTTTTATATGTAGGGCCTCCAGGAGAAATGGGACTTACCTGTGAAACATGAATAGGCCAAACTAACAGTATCTATAGTGTTTGCTATTTTGTTACCCTTAATCCCTAGAAGAAAATAGACTAGGATTGTTCCACTCAAAAAAGAGTGACTTGTGACTTATGTATCCCTAGACAAATGAATGCATTATTCATGTGTTCACAAGTTCATGTAAAGCAAAGAAAGCCTAATGAAGATTTATATCAGGATCTACTTTCTGACTTTAAAACGTATTATTCCTTGGGCTTATCATGTAAGGTTAGTGGTGGAAGATGTATCCTCTGAGCTATTAAGACTCCATGAACAACACATTACTCTAGGGACCCATCCTTATGGATTAGGTGGGGAGTCATGGATTTGATGATATAATCAGTCACCTATCTTCTCAATTTTTGCAAGAGAGCAGAATTAAAAAGTGTGGCCAGTGGAAAAACTTTAATTATTGTTGAATATTTGTGTTAGGTAAATAGTTGTATGATATAGAAGGGAATTAGCATCCTAAGTTAACCTTAATCTTTTATGTAAACCAACATAAGACTTCTAACTCCTCCAGGCAGATGTCTCTCTACCATGAACTCATAGGCCTAATGCATGTTCCCCTGCTGGAGCCCTTGACTGTGGTTTCCCATGCTCTCACCCAGTCCTGAAATTGTCTCTTAACCTTTCTATATTTTCAGGGACAGCAGGGTACCTGTCACAAATATGGAATTGGTCATTTGTTGGTGGCATGAGTAAATGGATGGATGAATGACAGTACTTATTATTCCTGGGAATTATATTAAGCAATTATTGCCTCTGAAAATAGAATCCCAAACTTTGCTACTATGGTAAATTATTTTCACTTTCTGTTTTGCACCTGTTTTTTCTGATCCTAATTTACTATTGTATCTGTCTCTCTTGTTTCTTTTCTCCTTTCATGCTCTCTCTCTCAAAAGAAGTTTCCCCATCCTGCTGAATTAAAGGCTAATATCAGTGTACTTTATGACATCAAAACTTTATTCTGACAAAATCCAGCTGGCTTTTGTATTCTACTTTTTTAAAACCTTTGACATAGATTGTGTTACTAAGTATTGCTACGTATGTTTTCCAATTTGGAAATCAGTAGAAAGGAGATAAATTTTAATTATCTTTGAACTGGCCAGCTTAACAGTTAAACCTAGGACTCAGAGGCTGATATACAGAAAATCCATTTTTGGTTTGTTTTTGAAAAGCCAGCCATCCATTCTCTGAGCCAGTATAAAACCTTTTTCATCTGAAATCTCCTTTCAACTTCAGTAGTGTGTGAAGGTTGGGCTCTCCAGAGCTGGAGCGCAAACTGAAGTTTAGAGCATTGAAGACATTTGTTTGAATGTTTGTTGTAATATATTGCAACAGTTATCTGTAACAGCAGCATAATTTGTTCGTTCTGAACATGTTCATATTTTTACTTTTTAAGGAAGTAATTGTTTCTTTAATATAACATGTAGAATATATTTTAAATGTCTACTTAATAATTAATCATTAAATTTTAATATTTAAGTTACATAATTTAGTAGTAACTATGAACCTATGACATAGGTATTATTTTCCCCAATCTGCAGATGACAAACCTGAAGTTCGTGAGGCTATCAGATGTACCCAAAGTCACATAGGGAGCTGAAGGATTCACGTCTTTGTAACTTTAAAGCCATGTTTTATGCCAATGCCTCTTCTTAACAAGTTTAAAGATGATTTTGCAATTTGACGTGTACATTTTGAAAAATAATTTTTATTACCAGATGCCGCATGGGTTAGCTGAGACATTTCAGGGACTTTAAAATGATCTTAAGAGTTTAAGTGTTACTTAATAACATCATGTTCTCTAAGAGGTGACACTTCTTTGACATCCATTATATATGTTACTTTCATTTCACAGGAATGGTTGCCTGGTGAACGCCTACAGCTTTGCTGGTAGTACCGTGTATTAGTCTCTTCTCATGCTGCTAATAAAGACATACCAGAGACTGGGTAATTTAAAAAGAAAAAGAGGTTTGATGGACTTGCAGTTCCATGTGGTTGGAGAAGCCTCACAATCATGGCAGAAGGCAAAAGAGGAGCAAAGTCAGGTCTTACGTGGCAGCAGGCAAGAGGCGGGGGGACTGTCTTTGTGCAGGGGGCTCTCCCCTTTATGAATCCATCAGATCTCATGAGACTTATTCACTATCATGAGAACAGCATGGGGAAGACCCATCCTCATGATTCAATTACCTCCCACTGGTTTCCTCCCAGGACACATGGGAATTATGGGAGCTACAATGTGAGATTTGGGTGGGGTCATAGCCAAACCATATTAGACAGATTCATTATGTACTGTCAATGAGTGGTCAGAACTAACAGCTGCGATGTAGATCCCACCAGTCCACAAAATCAGGTGCACCCCTGAAATGTTCGACTGGGGCATAGCCCCCGTGGCATGTCAGAAGAGGGAGCTGTATTGATCTTCTCCTTGGCAATGTACCATTTGGAGGCTTTTCTTCTCAAGGGGAGTCAAAGAAGAGTGAAAGTGGTTCCTATAATTTATTTCCACACATACTGTCAGTTTGTCTTTATCCTTTTCTTTTTTAAGAGTTCGTTGTGTGCTAAGCCCTTGCGCTTTATCCTTAACGTTTTCCTCTGAAGTAGAAACAAATGGTTCACACAATAATGCTGAGGCATGACCTCTACTGAGTTATCTGAAGACCTTCACAAGATTAAGTGAACTGCTCTTACATCAACCTCAAATTTGGACCTCATCAAAATAAACACATTATGAGCCATAGTCATTTGGGTTAATTAGTAAATAGATGAAACAACAAATTTTAAATTCACGGATGCTAAAGATTTACCATTTTAGTCTGTCCATAGGTGTTATGAGATGGGATCAGAGGTGTATAGAGAAGAGTTAAAATATAATTTTCTCCTTAACATCAATAGTATAGTTTAACATATAGTATGAGTAGAATAGTCTACCAAAATGGCTACTCCAGGTAGCAATGCAGTGAAAGACTTACGAAGTCTTATCAAGGAAAAAAATTCTTATGAAGGAAAAAATAAAAAGAATTTCCATGAGGCCGCTGAGGATAGAAATGGGGTCTACAAATTCATCCCATACAAAATAGCCAAGAAAACAAAATAACAGTTTCGCATGCCTTTCAGACTCTTGAGCAAGTTTTAGACCAAACTCTCTCCTTCTGAGTCAACTCAATAACTCCCTCCTCTCTTTCTGAACCAACAGTGCCTCCAGAAGCCCTCTCAGAATCTTTTCAAACTGCCTGCTTCATCCATCCACCCGTGTAGCAATGAGGCAATGTATTCTCAGGCAATCATACCACAAAATATATATTCCCATTGGAAGACTGGTGTTATTACATCCTGAGATTCCCCTTCTTGTCTTTCCTTAATACATTTAGAATGGTTTAGGACTCCTGTTTATCTTGTAATAAATTATACCTCCATAAGTATCTGTAGTTAATCTCAAATCATGGTGATTTATTTTGAAAGGAGGTATTTAGTAAGTTATCTATAATAAAATAATAATTAGATTGGTAATTGATACATTATTAATACATGTTTATATTGAATTATTTTGGTCCTATTCGTTTAGCTTTAAAAGGGCTAAATTTTACAAAGCCTTACATATTAATAATATGTACACTCTTACATTTCAATTAGAAAAATAATTAAAAGCTGTTAACTAACATAAAATGATTCTGTATTTAATTTTGTATATAATCCACAATATTTAATTTTTGTATATAAAAACAGGAAAAGCTTTTACTGAAACTTGTCTATACAATTTTATTAAATGAGGAAAAGAATATTGACCTCTGTTAAGTCACACTGTGGCTTTGAAAAGTTAAAAATATAATTACAATATGATATTAAAATACCACATCTATTTAAAACACAAGATACATTTAAAAGGAATTGTTAACACTTTGACTTCAATAACTCCTGTGTTTTCTCAGTGATTTTGCCATTTTGGTTTTGGGTGAAACAGAGGGTGCAGTTTACTGAAAGGAGAAATAGGAGGAAGAACCATTTTAAGCATGTGAGGTACCTGCCTCAGAGGTACACCAGCTCACCCTATAGCCACACCTACTATGCATGTGGCACTCAGTTTATTTTCCCAAGAAGTCTTAGGCATTTTTGCACTACCTGGTTCTAGGGAGAGCGGAGGTAAATGAGACAGTGCTGAAGATCCCAAGGGGATGATTTCCTCCACAAAATTGTAGGAGACAAAGCAATGTATTCATGTTGCAGAAAGGAGTTCATTCCTTCTCCTACCTGTGTTTATATTCTATTGATTGGCTGTAGTTAGGAGGGTGGTAGCTCTTCACTGGAATTCACACTCTCTGCCTGACTCCAGATTGTTCTTGGCCCCAGCTGGAAATGTACTTATTATGTCAGCAAGAATCCAGCGGGCTCTGAAGTGTGACCTGCTACTGGATAAGTGTAGCTTAGCCGGCTCTTGTGGAGCTAGGATCAGCATGGCATAAAGCTGCTCTCAGCATGACAGTCCATTTATAGAGAATTACGGGTTATTTGTGGCCAGTCTATTTAAGTTCCAACTGAAAACATTTCTCCTTACGTTCTGGTTCTGTAATTAGAAAGCAAAATTCAGCTAGATTTTTATAAATCAACTTACCTGCGCTCATTTATTATACAAGTTTTCTAATTTATTTATCTTTTGCTTATCAGCTAAAATGGGGAAATTGAAATTTTATGTGTTTTAAATTACATATTTGAAACATTTTCTTTTTAAATAAGGACCTTCTTTTTAAATTTAGGAACCTATGAAGTTATGCAACATTATCTTGAAAAGGTTCTAGTTTTTTGAACTTAGTAGCATATAATATATGCCACCATTTCAATCGAAGAAAAGTTTTCAGTGAATACTAGTAAAAATTGGTTTTGCCTAAATTCTTTTCCTTGTTTACTTACAACAGAAGTAAAATCTCATATAAAAACCAAATTGACATTTCAAAGATTCTTCCCCCTTATTATTTACACTCTTTGGTTTACTGAGTTTTATTAAAACTAATCTTTTGATCTTTTGTTTAGCATCTTAAAGTTATTGGGCTGAAAAATATGTAACCTTCACATTGCATAATTAACTGTTACAAGATTTTGATACCCTGCGGAGTGGTGTGTACCTGTGAAACAGAGATTTATTAAAGTTTAATCAATGATTTATAGCTGCACATTGTATTGAAAAATGAAAGTTTTATGGCCCCCAAGCTAGAGAATATCATCTTTCTCTCTGAGCTAAGGTGATGATGACATTTGTAAGGCAATAGAAAAGTTATAATAAAAATACTGGCAGTTTTTGGAATGTTTTTCATTTATGAATCTTGAAGTTATTCACAAAAATCGGCTATAATGTCAGTGAATCATTAATTGTCAGTGTTTTATTTCCAGTCATACCAAGTCATGTCATCCAAAGAAATAAGACAGAACTAAACTACTTATTTTCTGAATTGATAGAGGGAGAAATTATATGAATGATATAAAAATGAACAATAATTAAAAATCAGTCCAAGCACGGTGGCTCACGCTCATAATCCGAGCACTTTGGGAGGCTGAGGCAGATGGTCACCTGAGGTCAGGAGTTCATGACCAGCCTGGCCAACATGGCAAAACCCCATCTCAACTAAAAATACAAAAAATTAGCCAGCTGTGGTGGTGCACGCCTGTAGTCCCAGCTACTCGGAAGCCTGAGGCAAGAAAATCACTTGAACGCAGAAGGCAGAGGCTGCAGTGAGCCGAGGTTGTACCACTGCACTCCAGCCTGGGCAACAGAATGAGATTTTGCCTCAAAAAAACATTATTTATAGTTTGCCTGAATTCACTCTGTTTCTATTTATCAAAGTGATGCAATCAGGTATGGCATGTGCCTCTGACTATCGTTTCACCAAATGCGTAAACATACTTTATCTATGTGGCTAGTAGGGTTGCCAGATTTAGCAAGTAAAATTATAGGACACCCAGTTAATTTTGGATTTCAGAAAAATAACAATTCACTGTTTAGTGTGGCATATTTCTAACATTGCATGTAACATACTTATGCAAAAAAAGTTATTTGTTTTTTATTGCAATCTATATGTAGCTATACATTCTGTATATAATCTCACAAATTTAGAAATACATGTTTAATGTGCCTCCATCTAATTGGCCCACAGCATCCTCCAGAAGATTTTGAGGAGATGCAGAATACTTAGAAAAGAATAAGGTTAGTAGCATTCGAGAATTAAGGTAAGGATCTTCATGAAGACACGCTGGATCTCAGAGAAACTCTCTGACTTCTTCAGCGCAAAGATCTTGATAGCACCATGCAAACGCAGAAATAACTTCTCCTCCTTCAGAAAACTCATCAAAGATGATAGCAACTAGCACAAAAATAAAACAAAGCAAAAAATCATGTTTTTCAGGGGTCACCTCTGTCCCTGGGTGGTGGAATCCTCAGAGAATGAACTGAAATTCTACCATAAAATCACCATAAAATGTATTTAAAAACTGACAAAGACTGAATTAACCAGGAAGATTCTGTTTAAGCAGCAATAACCATTTCTAATCATAAGATTCAGAGCCAAGCTTTTGACAGATGTTAGGGGAAGTTACATTCTTTGGACTTAAATGATTTCATCCTAATTTTAGTTTCTAGCTGCTGGTATGGAATCTTTACAAGATTTAGGCACCTCAGCTCATTATAGGGCTGTACTTCCACTATTTCTCCATGTATTATAAATGTTGCGTTAATCAGAGGTGCAAAATAAAGAAATTGGCTATCAGTTCTGAGAAAGATCAAGGTAGTATAGGTCACTGTTAAGTTTAACAATTTATTGGTGACTATTTTTAAAGACTTTCTTAACTCTATTTGCTCTTTAAATTTTAACATGCAGACATGTTGTCACTTATATATCTTTTTTTCCTCTCTACAAATGTAGTGTGACTTCCCCTGCCTTATCTGTTTGATGTTCATATTTTAGCTAGTTGTATTAATGAGGGCTCTGGATGCAACAGTTGCCAACCTTATCTTATTCCTTCTCTTGTAAAAGTTATGAAAACAGAAAAATATTTCAAAATTGTTTTGTTTTTCTGTGTCTATGCAATTTTTTCCTTCTGCTATCAATGAAATTATTTTTCTAGCATTGTAAGATCTCTTCACATCAATTTTTTCTGAATATAGAAATTCCTTGATCTTTATTATGATTTATAGAATTCTTTGGATATGAATTCGGTAGTTACCATAGACCAAATATAAGCAAATAGAAACCTCATGCTATTTCTCATTATTTCCTAGATTAAAGAAATAGCTTATTATTAGTAGTAAGGATCAGTATGTACAATAATTTGTTAAATTTTTTATTCCTGTATTTTCGATCATGGAACTATTTGTCCAAATAAAATGTGACAATGAAATCTAGGGAAATAATAGCTTTACGATGAGTCTCTTCTGATATATTTGCCACTTGCTGCTATCCCTGAGTGGGGATTGCTGGGAAGCTTTTAGGAAACCCCTGGAACTCCTCAAATCACACTTTGAAGAGCAATGCCCTTTAAAAACGTGACAGGAAACAGAACATTTTTAAAGCCAAAAATAATTGAAGAAACCAAAAGAAATAGGGGCTTGTTAATAAACTCTATTTCCTAAATCTTCTCTCCCATTTAACATTTAAACTGGTATTAAATGGCTACCGACCCAGTGGAATGATTCTATATTCGTCCACCTCACTCTAGATATATCTATCTCTCTTCAGTTGATGATAAAATTTTATTTCAATTGGTTGCATGTCTGCATCTCATTAGACTGTGCATTAGGGGGTAATGTCTTTCTCAACTTTGTATCAACAGGACCTGCAACAGCACCTGGCACACAGTAAGATCTTCATAAGTATTTCTGAATTAACATATGAATAGATAAATGAAGGAAAAAAAAAAACAGAAGAAGCCCAGATAGCACAGATGTTTATTCTGGAGCATCTTATCTGTCCCCAAATGGCCTAACACAACTTCAGCTGCTGATTGGCATAGAAGACCCTAGAACTGTTGAGTGGGGTACCCAACATTTCAAGTACCCACTCCTCTACCTTCAACTGAGGTGGGAATGTATTCCTGCTGTACAAATTCCACAAATGCACCAGGCTTCTTGGAGCCTTCCCTCTCCAACTGAAACCACACATTGAGAGTCAGAGCAAAGGACATGGCGGCTTTTCAGACTCTAGCTCTATCAGACGTTTTATCCAAACAGAAAGTGAAAGCATTTTCTTTTAGGATGAAGTTCTAAATTGTTCTCTAAACTATATATATTTTTTTTCTGTTGCCATCAATTTCTCAATTTCTTGTGCTATTGCCTTCTTCACTCCTACCAAAACAAACCAACACTGTGAGGGTAACTCTAATTCTCTTCTAGGATTTTTTTTCCAAAGTTAGTTACCTCCACGAGTCATCTAAACTGAAGTCTCTGCATCATTTTCTGCAACTTCACCCTCAACAAGCGATGCCTTTTTGCTCAATTATACTTTTAATGATATAAACTTTAAATCTGATTATATCTTATGTTTGTTCATAAATTTAGGACTATAGATTTATTTAAAAGTATCTGATTTAATTTTTGATAACATAGGAGGATGTCCTTGATAAGCAACCGTAACTTATGAGTTCATTCTACTGACACCTTCATGCAATTAACACACATGGAAGCTTTAAATGCTACATTCAGAATATTTTCCTCACCCCCTATGTCACTCCTTCACATCAGCACTTCCCTCTGATTTGGCCTCTCAGGTATGTTCACACACAGCACCCACTGCTTCCTACTAAACTGTAAGCCCCTGGAAGTCAGGGCAAATCTGACATTTTATCCTCAATATTTAGCATAGGGCCTGACACATAGCAGGTGCCAAAACATTTTAAAAATGAAAGAAGGAACATGTATTGAACATTGATTATATAGTTTTAATATGATAACTCAAATATAAAGGTTGGTCTTTGTCTTAAGGGAGTTCACATAATGAGAAGACAGGCATATATGTATATCAACATGGCTTTAAAGACACAAAACAAAAGTAATGGATTCATGAGTATCCAAACCTTGGAGTAGTGAAAGTGTATTAGGCAGCAAGGGGTAGGGTATATTGCATGTACTTTGGACAACACTATATTTTACCAAATTTAAGACACCTACTGTAAGTGACACAATTAAAACTAAAGTGTGATTTTTAAAAAAATGTGTGTCAAAAACGACACTGCACACTTGATTTTTTAAAATAATTTTGACTGAATTTGGCCTCATATGCTATCTCCAAATTAAATTGCATGATTGATTTAGACTTGAGTTGAAATCAGTTGCAAGCTTGTGTTCATGATGAAAAATCCAAAAATACTTAAGAGTTACCTAATTATAGATTTAACTTTTATTTTTAAGTGACATTAACCATATTTTATCAATGCTTTTTTTTCTTTTTTGAGACAAGTTCTCGTTCTGTCACCTAGGCTGGAGTGCAGTGGCGTGATCACGGCTCACTGCAGCCTCAAACTCCAGGGCTCATGTGATCCTACCACCTGAACCTCCTGAGGAGCGGGGAAGCTGGGACCATAGGCATGCGCCGCTATGACGAGCTAATTTTTTATTTTTCTTGTTGTTGCTGAGCTAGGGTCTTGCTTTGTTGTCCAGGTTGGTTTCAAACTCTTGAGCACAAGCAATTCTCCCAACTTGGTGTCTCAAAGTGCTGTGGTAAGTGTGAGCCACCATGCCTAGCTGTGTACTTTAGCAATTCTAGAAATTTTTTTATATTCTAAGAGACACACTTATTGCTGAAATTGGAATGTGTCATTTGACCAATGATGTGTCATAGTTAATTGGCAACGTTTTTCTTTTCAGAAATGTATGAAGTGTTGCTACTTATTATAATTGACACTATTTTAGGTTGAAAAATATAGTAGTAAGTTATTTTGTAATTATTGAGGCAGTATAGTGAAAAATGAACTAAAACATAGAAAATATAAAAACTAAAATATTTAGCTGGGTGCGGTGGCTCATGCTTGTAATCCCAGCACTTTGGGAGACTGAGGGGGGTGAATCACGAGGTCAGGAGTTTGAAACCAGCCTGGCCAACAAAGTGAAACTCTGTCTCTACTAAAAAAAAAATACAAAAATTAGCCAGTCATGGTGGCATGCATCTGTAGTCTCAGCTACTCAGGAGGCTGAGGCAGGAGAATCACTTGAACTCGGGAGGCAGAGGGCTGTGATGAGCCCAGATCACGCCACTGCACTTAAGCTTTGCATGGACTAATTACCTAACTTTGTTGAGCCTTGATTTTCTAATTCATAACATGTATGTGCGCAATACTTCTATATTTTGAAATATTAAAGGTAATGCATGGGCCAGGTGCAGTGGCTCACTCCTGTAATCCCAGCACTTTGGGAGGCCTAGGTGGGTGGATCACCTGAGGTCAGTAGTTTGAGACCAGGCTGGCCAACCTGGCAAAACCTTGTCTCTGGCTAAATATACAAAGCCAGGCGTGGTAGCTGGCACCTGTAATCCAAGCTACTTGAAAGGTTGAGGGAGGGAGAATTGCATGAACTGTGGAGTAATATAGAAAGAAGGCTAAGAAAATGTTAAGATGAAGTTTGCAGTGAGCCGAGACTGCACCATTGCACTCCAGGCTGGGTGAAAGAGTGAGGCTCCGTCTCAAAAAAAAAAAAAAAAAAAAAGGTAATGCATGTAGAGAAACTATATACATGTATTTCTAAGACAGCTTTCTGGCTCAGAACCCATTGACAGGAGGAGAGGTCAGTATCCATGAAAAAAAAAATCCTGCAACATAATGGCAAGTGTAATAGTTATGATTTCCCATAATAATGTTTCTGACCTAAGAACAACTATGAATACTTAGACTGGTATACTGGGGGAAAAGGGAACATCCGCTATCACTCTATTACTGTTAAATATGGGTCTTAGTTGACTTTCATACTTGGGGACCCAAGGCATCATCATGGCACCCCTAGCAGAGTGAAGCTAGATGCATGTTACTCAAGCAAAGTATGAAGTTCTGCTCCAAGACAGGCTCACAGTAGGTTTATTGAGATGGCAGAGATTAGCCTGATAAATATTGAGAGGAAGGGAAGAGAGAAGCATTTCCAGAAGACTTGCTCGGGTCCAGAAGATCATGCTTGGGTCTGGAAGCAACATATAGCTCTGAATGAAAAGACAGTTGACATAAAGGGGAAGAGTAACAAGGAATGTGGATGGAGAGTGAAACAAACATAGGACTCCCATCATGAAGGCCTTGTGTTTTGATTTGATTTTGCAGGCAATGGAATCATAAAATAATTTGAAGCAAAGAGAGGGATGTGAACATATTTTAGACATAAAAGATCACTCTGGTAAGTGTTGCAAGAGATGTATTGAGAGAACCAAGGCTGTTGGCAAGGAAAGCATTTAGGTGACTAATACACAAATACTGGTGATAAAGAGAGGACCTGAAGGGACATAGACAGAAGCAAAGAGATTCAGGAGATCATAAGAAGGCAGATGCAATGGTATTTAGTTACTGATCGAACATTCAGAAGAGGAGGAATAAGGGTTGGTTCCTGGGATTCTGTCTGGGAAAACTGGATAAAGAGATGCCGTCAACTAAAAATTGAAACAGAGAGAAGAAAGTCTGACACAGAATAAAGGAGTTGAGGTGTGAACATGTTGAAGATGAGAGGCTGCACAGACACTCAGATGAAGCTGTTCAGTAGGGAGGTTTTGAATTCAGTGCAGAAATTGAACTGTGGGGGCAGATTTGGGTGTCACCAGGGAGAGATGCAATAAAGGTATAACAGCAGATAAGCTCACCTGGGTAACGAGCATAGCATAAGAGAAAGAGGTTGAGACCGGAAGTTTGAGTTCTGCAACTTTTAACAGGAGAAGAGAAGGTGTAGTTAGAACTCTACCTACAGCACCGGGAAAGATCATTGTCAAGGAAGACTGATAAAAAGGTAGTGAGTTGTCCACAACATTTGGTATGGTGAAGTGAGTGGAAACAAAAGCTGAGACAGGTGCAGAGACAGGCCTTGGAGAGAGTAGAGGTCTCACGTGAAACTTGCTTGGATGCCTCCTTTGCTTTTGTTTAATAAAGACTAAACACAGTGGCCCTATTCCTGGACATTTCAGTTGGCCAAACTCCCTTCTGCCTCGGGGCCTCTGTATCCGAGTTTCCCCTCTACCTAGAAGGCTCTCACCCAGCTTTCTTTTTGCCTACCTCTGTATCATCTCTCGGTGCTTAAATCAATTCTCAGTGCCTTCGGATCTTGTATGGGCTTGTACCCCGGTTTGGGTCTCTCTGCCTTTTGCCCTCAAGATACACTGCATTTATTTATTAGCAATTTTTGCAAGAGTTATGAAATAGTAATTGTGAAATTTTACTTTACATGCATGTTTTTCTCCCTACTCAACTGTGGGTTAAAAGGAATAGTGACTTAGTCTCTTGTGCTCAATGTTGTGTTTCCAATACTTGGCAAAGTGCCTGCAACATAATAAACACTGAATAAATATAATTGAGCTTATTTATTTTATTCATGACTAAAATTTAGGTGTTGCTTAGCATGTGTCAAGGATTGTTTTAAATCATTTATAAATAGCTCACTTAATTTTTGAGTGTAAAATACAGCAAACAAGGATCCGATTTGGAAAATTATAGACCAACTCCCAACACTTCCTTATGGCGATGCTTTTCAGAAGGATGAGGACATGTGGGACTTCCAGGACAATACAGATCAGAGGAGAGTGACAGTCCCAGAAGCCAAAATGCCTACGTTCAAATGCCACTCCCCCACTTAATAACTATGTTATTTGGGTAATCACTTAACTTTTCTGATCACTCAATTGTCTCCTTTTTTTTAAATCTGCAATATAAGGATAGTAGTATAATAGTATTTATCTCATGGATTGTTACGAGTACTCAATGATTTGACATAGAGTAGATCTAAGTGTTTCTATAATATTTTTGATATATAGTCTGCCACTCCTTCTCCCTCTCCCCACCACTTCCCTTTCTATCCACACCTGTCTGTCTTGGAAATAGGCCATTGACTCTAAGCCATCAGAAATAGCCTAAAAATTAATTTTACCTCTGGGCATATCTCCAGTCATATGTCTCATTTATCTTCTGGTGACCTGACTGGATTTCAAGCCCCTAGGTTTATATGAGTCCATTTGGTACTATTCTAATTGAAATTATACTGCTACTCCTTATAAGCAGAATGTAATTACTTCAGCTGGCATTTGGACATGACTCTAGGCTACCCCATTAAAAATTACATGACCCTTTCAATGACTATGGCCACTTTTATATTTTTATTTTTTAACATCAGCAATGAAGAGCAGATGAGGGGGAAGCTCCATGCATATAAAAATATGGTACCGTCTCTTTGGCCTCTGTTATAGGGTGAAATCTACCATTTATTTTCATTGATGTGCCACTGTAATATTCAAGCTAATGCTATGTGGTGATATGAGAAGTCCAGAAAAGTGGCATTAAAATAAAATTTAATTGTTTAAATAATTTATAATAGAACTTCAAGAAAATGTCGATGATTATATAAGCTTTTGGATCTTGGTGAATACAATACAAATGATAACATTTGACTGAAAGAGATTGATATATCTAGAGAAATAAAAATTCAAAATACACAATAAAATAAAAACAAAAAGATGAATGACAAAATATATTTTAGTTGCATGGCAAAATGTTATTCTAAATATTGGGTGAATTCATAAAAATCAAGGAAAAAATAACAATAAAAATAGTTACATAAAAGGCATGTAATTAATACACTCACAAAAGAAGGCAGATGACCAACTAAGATGAACACTTTCTACTGTCAAATCAAGTAAATTAATCATGTACCTCCTGTTTTGTGTATCATATCATACAACCTTTTAAAATAATGACTTCTAGAAGCATCTTGAATACTCAAAAATAAGAAAATGTTAAATTATGTCCATCATCTCGAATGCTTAAAAATAAGAAATTGTTAAATAAAAAAATGTTAAATCCGTGCCGGTTTTGCTATTTTTAGTAAGCAGGTCTCATTGTAAAATTCTTTGTAGCACAAAAAATTAATATACTATGCAACATTAAAAAGCCATTAAAGAGAATGAAATAAACATATATGCTGACATTGACATACAAAGGTAGGCCACATATACTATTAAGTGAAAAAAAATTCAGAATAGGAAATATCATGCTTATTTCTTATTAAAAAAGAGCACAGGCACATTGTTCTTTTTAGTAAGAAATAAGCATGATATTTCCTGCTATTTTCTTATATGCTATTGTACGTATACATAAATATGTGCATAGATTTGCATGGAAAATTACTAAAGAAATGCTTAAAATTTTTGACAGTGATTCCAGACATGAATTGGTTAGAAGCCTCATTAAACTGATATCTTTTAAATCAAGCTAATCATTATGTTCATTGAAATAATTTTTAGGAAATGGTGTTTTTTTGTTTTTTAATGCAGAGGATCAGTTATTCTCCTGTTCTCATGTTGCACACTGAAAGCTTTGTTAAGTGATTTGGTAATATATATTGGAGGCCTTAAAGTGTGTTGATTATTAACCTAGCGAAACTTCTTCTGTACACTGACTTTGAGATAATATCAGCCCATTTTAATGTCATTTATGATGGTAGAAACCTGGAAGTAATAAAAATGTCCAACCCTGAAGTATTAATATTAAAGATTTAAGAAATGATATGATGAAATACTATGCATTCGGTAAAAATCATGTTGCACAAAAACACTCTGGGGCATTGTTCAAATTATAATGTTTACAAACGAGATATCATCTAGCGTACAGTATGATTTCAATTATGTTAAAAATATACTTAATAGCCGGAGGGGATGTGTTTATGTGTTTATGTTATGGTGTTTATCTCTGGGTAATTACATTATGGCTTTTTATTTTCTTATATGTGTTTTTCAAAATACTCCCAATATTCTCTAAAAACATGCCATATTTTACCATTAAAATAATCATATTTTATTATACAACAAGATATACTTATTGTAGAAATATTTTAAAATACAGAAAATCAGCTAGAGGCAATTACTATTTAATAGTTTTACATATGTTATTATAGATATTTTTATTACTTTATATTTGGTAGAGATAAGATTATGCTATATACTGTGCATGTGTGTATGCGTGTGTGTGTGTCTGACCTTTTATGTATAACTGTTTCATGAGCATATACCCATGTAAATACATATTTATTTATAACATAATATGCATTGAAGTTTTATTTCATTATGCAGATTATCTTAGGGTTTTTTTTTTTTTTTTTTTTTTGTAGCCATGCTGTAATGTTGGCTACTTCAGTTATTTACAGGTGTTTATTATTATAATAATGCTGCCAGAAAACATCTGTAGCTAAATCCAATCACAAATCATTAAGTATTTTCCAAAGAGAAAATTCTCTAAGTAAAGTTGATATCTCAAAGAATGCGTACAATGTAGAGACCTTTGATTGATATTGGTAGATTGAATCAGGCAGTTTAAGGCAATTGACACATTCATGTGCCATTTTGCTTTTTTAGTAAGCAGATCTTATTTGTGTAATGAAGTAACATATACTATTGTATTTTCCAATAGTTAACAAGTCATCAATTCAGCTCCCGAGAGAATTATTCCTCTATAGTAATGCAAATTCTCTAAGGTTTATTTGTAAAATACATGGTGTACTCTAAATTTGTAGCTGGAGTTTCACGAATGAGTAAGGTAACATCTCTTCTCAAAAAGGTTACACTATAATGGGTACACAGATATGCAATAATGTTCATTTTTTTTGAAATATACAATGGCATAATGTAGTAAAGTTGTCTTACATTTTTCAGAATCATAATCGTACCTATTTGGACAGGTTCAATTCCTGATTCCAACTTGCTTGTTTGACAAAAGAGAGAACAAATCAGTAAATATGCTGACCTATATTTCCATTTTAAAACAGTAATATGTTAAGCACATTGACATACGTATATACAATACATGCATGTGTGTAGGTCTCATGTAAAATCTAGAGATGCCAAAACCATGATTTTTCCTCATTTTTCTTCTTTCAAATCTGTTGATTATGTCTGTTATTATTTTGTAAGCTATGTTTGTTTAAAATCACTTTCTACTTAACAAATAGTTACTGACTAATTTCTATTAACAAAGCACCGAGAATCTAAAGGAAAATGAAATGTGGTACCTGTCCTCAAGGACCCTCATTACAGCCTAGTGAAGAAGACAATTGTCAAAAACTCATATGACTCTCAACACAGTTAATGCATTAATATAGAAAGCTATCAGCACATGGTAATTTAAAAAATTGATTTAGTTATTATCCATGCAACATGTATTTATTGAACTCTTATTAGGTACTAGGCTCTGTGCTTAATGCAATGGTAAATAAGAAGACCACAGATCTGCCATCCTGGAGAAGGAGATAAGAATATCAATTTAAACAGCTCCAGGCATTCTCTTGAATAATGTAGGTTTGAAAGAATTCTCAGTGAGTTCAGGGAATACGTTTTAAACTATTTATTTGTTTTTAAATATGGGCACTCAATGTATGCTTTGCTATGTGACTATTTCAAACTGGAATATGGAAATGCATATAAATAAATGAGTTTTTAAATGCTATTATAAGTAAAATTGCAGAAGTAGAGTTAGCAGGGTCGTTTCTACTTTTGCTTAGTTTGGTGGCAAAGAGCAAATTAATATTCTTTTTTCTAAGTGTAAGATTGTAAAGAAAAACAAATGTATTGAAATTATATAATTGCTTATAAGTTCTTTAAAATATACAACACGATTGGGCTACATATTAAAATTTCCCGTTTAGAGGAGAGACAGAGATAAATATATGAAAAGAATGTGCTCACAATGTGAGACATTGTTTTGGTAATAATTCAAGATACATTATTCTTCGTGTAAATTTTTTTTTCCCATAGAAGTTAAAGTGTCTACAAATTAATACCAGATGTCAAAAGGACAGCTTAATAAGCATGTTTAGTGGTATTATGCTGTAATACATATCTAGCATAGACTTTTTTATGTTATTTATGATATGCAAAAAATACAATGATGTCTTTTTTGAGTATATCACTCAGTCTTATGTATATAATTCCATATAAAGCAGTTATTTTAAAACAAAGCTCAGAAAATCTTTACTTTCCCTGAAAAATATTTCTGCAACTTATTAAATTCTCATTGATTATAAATTTTTTATCATATGTATTCTTTATTAATTGCCCCAATGCTTTGTGGAATTAGTGTGAACTTAATAAGTAGATTTCACATGATGCAATTTACAAAAACTAACTTAAATTTATGAATGCATTTTTCATACTCCACTTACATAGGTTAATGGATGAGACAAGTTAGTAATGGGATTAGAAAAAATGTCAAACAATCATCAGATCAAAAGGAAAAAAAAATCTTTGATAATCAACTGGTCAATGGCCTTAATTAAATAGTACACATCACTGTAATATTATAAAGCATGCCTTTAGGAATTTTAGTTTGTTCTTTTTTAGTGCAGTGTATTTTAGTAATGGTATTACAAAATATTGAAAACACAATTTAGTTTATTTTTCATTTGAGGTGACGATGTTGAGAAGTACATAATGTTAAGAAATTATAAAATATATGCTTTCTTCTTTAATGTAGTCATTAAAGACTATTTTGGTTTTGGTGCTTACAAAAAGTCCTAAAAATCAAGAAACTTGAACATTATTTATAAACCATTATATCCTGTTCATAATAATTACAACCGCACAAGAACTGGAAGAGGAGGAGGAGGAGGAGAAGGAAATGACATAGGTTGATGAGCTTATTAAAATGTTTAAAAATCTTTTAGGAATATGATTTTAGTGGTATCACTTTTCCAGTCTGCTTCAGCTTTTCATGTCGCTCGAGGTAAGCCTGGAAAAAAGAGACTTCATTAAAAGAGTTTAGAGCATGGTAGCTGACTCAGCTGGAAAGGGACACAGATCATGGCTCTAGGGAGAGGGTTTTGGCAATGACTAGGCAGGACTTGACTCAGGAAGGCCCAGGATTTCCAGGAAGAAAACCTAAGTCCTGACCAAAATCAACATTGAAGTGTCCTTGAATGCTCTGGGGAAATGGGAGCAGGAAGTTGAGATGGGATGGACATATTCGCTCCGTATCAATGGATTGCTCCTTGTTTTCCAGCTCCAAGACCATCCTCAGGTCCCATCCTGGAAAAGCTAGACACTAAATCTGAACTTAGGTGATGAATATGCTTCTTCCAACTGTGACATCCAAAACAGAGTTTTTGATTCTTTGCTCCAGACTCTTACCTAATCCTCTCCATGTAGAAAAGCTGCACCTTGTTACTCAAGGCAAGAACCCAGAAGTCTTTCTCTTTTCTTTTTCCTTTTCTTTTCCTTTCTTCTCTTTTCTTTCTCTTTCTCCTTTTCTTTTCTTTCTCCCTCTTTTTTCCTTCCTTCCTTTTCTTTCATTTTCATTTTCTTTTTTCCTCTTTCCTTCTTCTCTTTTCTCCTCTCTCTTCTTTCTTCTTTCTTTTCTTTCTCCCTCTTTTTTTCCTTCCTTCCTTTTCTTTCTGCTTTCTTTTCATTTTCTTTCTTCTCTCTCTTCTCTCTTTTTTTCTCTTTCCTCTTTTTCTCTCTTCTTTTCTTTCTCTTTTTCCTTCCTCCCTTCTTCCTTTTCTTCCTTTCTTTTCATTTTCTTTCTTTTTTCCTCTTTCCTTCTTTCTCTTTCTTCTTTGTTTCCCCCTCTCTCTCTTTCTTCTTTCTCTTTCTTCTTTCTTTTTCTTTCTCCCTCTTTTTCCTTCCTTTTCCTTCCTTACTTCCTTTCTGCTTTCTTTTCATTTTCTTTTTCTTTTTCCTTTTTCCTCTTTCCTTCTTTCTCTTTCTTTTTCTCTCTCTTTCCTTCCTTCCTTTTCTTTCATTTTCTCTTTCTCTTTCTCTCTCTTACTTTTCTTTTCGTTTTTCTTCTTTCTCTTTCCTCTTTTCTTCTTTCTTTTCTTTCTCTCTTTCTTTTTTCCCTCATTCCTTTCTCCCTTTTCTTCCTTTTCTTTTCATTTTCTCTTTCTTTCCTTCCTTCTCTCTCTCTTCTCTTTCTTCTTTCTCTTTCTTTCTTCTCCATTCTTTCTCTTTCTTTCTTTCTTCCCATCTTTCTTTTTCCTTCCATTATAACTCATTTTGCTTTTCTGACTGTTCAAGCTTCAAAATGTATTTTGTATCTTTCCAGTTCCCTCTAGCTCCTCTGCCACCACTGTAGTTCTAAGCCAGTTTGGAAAAAGCAGCTGGAATATAATAGGTCTTCCATAAAATGTTTGTTGAATGAATAAATGTTATGGTATTTGGATTTGCCCCTACCCCTCTTTTTTCTTGTCTATACTCCAAACTTCTGAAGAGACAAATCAGATAATGTTATTTCTCTGCTACAAATATTTAATGGCTTCCTATTTACATACCTCTTCGAAATCCATTTTGCTCATTACTGTGACCTACAAGCTCTGCACACTCTAATTCTTGTTTACCTCTCCATGATCTTGTTTCATGCCTTAGAATTCTTGCTTTCTACTCTACAAATACACAGGTTTCTTTTCATCCTTAAGCATACCTAGCTCTTCTTGCTTCAATGTTTTTATATGTTCAGCTTCCTCTGCCTGAAATATATATTGTTTCTTATTTTTGAATGGTTGGTTTAGTCTTAATTTTGAAGTCATAGTCCCAATGTCATTTCTGCAGAAAGATCTTCTTTAACCTCCTCAAAAGTTTTTTTCTGCAGTTACTTTACATTATGTAATTTTAAAATAACTTATCTCCAACAATTATAATTATTGTTGGGAAACAATATCTGAAATTATTTTTATCAATTTTATGACTTTATTAGAGCAAAAGCTTCATTAAAACAAGTATTTGTCTGTAACTCCAGCACCTCAGTGATTAATGAACTGTGACCACCTGGATGAGAGGAGAGTTGTGGGGAAGATTTTGGATGAGAATAATTCACAAAACAGGTGTCTGGTGATACATTGATCCAGATAAGAAATATCAAATGAGGCATAGATTGTAGAAAGAAAATGACTTGTTATTTTAGGCTTCATGAGTCTGGGGTTTCTGAGAACTTTTGGTACAGACTGCACGTGTGTTCCTGGAGCTCATTAGGGCAGAGACAGTAGAGACGTGGATTTAGAATTGTTGGCATACATCAACAAAGTCATGCAGTACATGGCTCGGCCGAGGGCACTGTGTTTATTTTCAGTAACAAGTTACCACAAAGTTAGTGGCCTAAACTTTTTAAACTTACAACTCTGGAGGTCGCAAATCTGAACTATCTTGATTGGTTTTGGGTTGTACAAGATGAAAATCAAGGCATTTGTTCTCTGGGCTCTTCTTGAGAGAGAGAGACTGAAAGAATTCGTTTTGCAACTCATTCAAATTGTTGGCAGAATCCATTTCTTCACAGGTTTGTTGTTTTTTTTTGTTTTGTTTTGAGATGAAATCTCACTCTGTCACCACTGTCACCACACCTGGCTAAATTTTGTATTGTTAGTAGAGAAAGGTTTCACCATGTTGGCCAGGCTGGTCTCGAGCTCCTGACCTCAAGTGATCCCCTGCCTCCCCTCCCAAAGTGCTGGGATTACAGGCATGAGCCACCGTGCCTGGCCAACAGTTCTTCCTTTCCTTGTTATCTGCCAACCAAGAGATACTCTCTAGCTCCTAAAGACCTCTCTTTAGGTTATCTGGTTGACAAATAACAAGGAAAAGAAGAAAAAAGGAAGAAGTTTTGGCACATGGACACCGTATCTCCAAGTAAGCAATGGTACATTGATTTCTTTCTCTTTCTTGGACTCTCTCTGACTTCCCCTTCCATGGCAGCATCTCCCTTGCCTACTGTTATACCACAACTCTCTAACTGAATCTTCTCTCTTCCTTGGAAAGAGAAATCTTGGAAATCTATTTTAAGATTACTTTTTAAGGGCCCATGTGATTACACTGGGCCCACTCAGATAATCTAGAATAATCTCTCTATTTTAAGGTCAGCTGATTAATGACCCAAATTACAGGGTTTGATTGAATAACCAGCAGACAGGAATTTTTGGGAGACATATTGAAAATTCTGCCTCTCACAGGGAAGGTTAAAATTTCTTAGAAGTATAGGCATTTAAGCAACTGTTTCTCTTCAAAGTTTTATGATAGGAAAAATAAAGGAACTGCTGAACAATGTAGGACCAATAGAAATGTAAAAACGTCATTAGGTTTGGCAAGAGACACAATAGAAGATAATACTGTCTTACAGTTAGAGTGAGTGGATCTTGTCAAAATGCTAGAGAGAGGAAATTATGGGATTTGAAAATTAAGATGTCAGTCATGACTTTTGAAAAAGCAATTTCAAAAGAATGGTATGGTTAAAAGCCTGATTTTAGTAGGTTAAGGATGATTTGCATATTATGAAATTGAGCAGGAATATTTAGAGTACTACTTCAGCAGACTGATAAGAAAATAAAAGAAAAATGGTGAAGTGGCAATGCTTTTCGGTGGGGGATAATTTTTGGAACAAGACATATTTCTTCAAACCAGAAACTTGCTCCTCTGAAGATGCAGCTCATAAAATGAAACAGCCTAGAGGTCTTGCTATATTATTTCCTTCAATGATTCAGAAATATCTAGAGCCACATTTAGAACTGTATTATGTAAACTATATCAATACAAACTTTGGAAGACAGCTTTTATAAAACAAACGAGAGCTCTGCATTGATATGCAAAGACATTAAAACAAGAATTCTTAGTGTACACTAAAAGCCACACACAATAGAAAAGGAAAGCAACAACAATCTTGGGATTCAAACCAGCTTGATTTAAACTGTTATCAAATTAAGATTTCAAGTCTTTATAAAGTTCTCATGATGTTATTTCCTACCAGCCATTTTCTCTTAAAGCTAAGTCCCACACAATTTTTCTACATTTTTGTCCTTTTGTTTTCAAACGGGCCATCGATGGTCAGACTCCAGTGGTTCTTCAAAACTTTCTAGGAGGTAAACATGATGAAAGGGAAAGCACACAAATTTGCTGGTATGCATTTGCAAGAAGTAAATGGGTGCCATCTGTTAGAAGATTTCATTTGCTGCCTAATTAATTCTCCCATGTTCCCTGGTACACCCATGCAAAGCTCATAGACACAATTGGAAAAGGGAACAGATGGTGTCTTTCAGTTATCTATTGACTACTGTGATCTTCTTGCTAATTAATCTAAATAAAGCATCCATTACTTTAACAAAAATTCAACCAGATAAGGTTTTGGGGTATATCATTTGAAAAACCGTTTTCTTTTGTTTGCATTTGCAAAAAGCATCCTGGTGTTGACCTCCAGTTGCAAGGACTCGAAGAAATTGCTAAAGCATTCACATCATTCGGAATGTTTTATCCTCAAATCCATCATAAATGGATCTTCAAACCTTCAGTATCAGAACTCTGATCAGATGATAACTGCTAGAGATTGTCTAAATTTTTAAAATGTCAGATTTACTTTCCTTAAACATCCAAGCAATATTTTTTTAGTGAAATCTAACCCTGTCTACTCCAAGGTGGAATATTTGAGTAATATATTCCTAATTTGCTTTACGAGTATTAATAAATGTTTGCTTGTCCTTTGAAATTACTGAATATATGAGTTTTTAAAAAATGTCTTTAGCTGAGTCTGACCATTACATTTAAACTACCTTTGTGCTCCTCACTATCCTCACTTTTAGGAATTTAGAAAACACGAACCCTGGAATTTGGAGAAGTAACTTCCACTGGAAAATACTTTTACATCATTTATAATAAGTTATTAGAGGAAATATATCCAATAGAGAATGCTTAAAAGTCATTAGTTTCATTTCGTATGGCTAGACACATAATAAATGATAATTATGAATTTATTTGAGAAAACAAACTCAATTTAAAAAATGATTTCAATAGTTTTCGGGGGAACAGGTAGTTTTTGGTTACATGGATAAGTTCTTTGGTGGTGATTTCTGAGATTTTGGTGCACCCATCACCCAAGCAGTGTACACTGTACCCAGTATGTAGTCTTTTATCCCTCACCCACCTCCCACCTTTTCCCCATGAGTCCCCGAAGTCCACTATGTCATTCTTATGCCTTTGTGTCCTCACAGCTTAGCTGCCACTTAAAAGTGAGAACATACAATGTTTGGTTTTCCATTCCCGAGTTACTTCACTCAGAATAATGGTCTCCAATTCATCCAGGTTGTTGAGAATGCCAATATTTTGTTCCTTTTTATGGCAGAGTAGTATTCCATGGTGTATATACACCACCTTTTCTTTATCCACTCATTGGTTAACAGACATTTCCTTTGGTTCCGTATATTTGGTTGTGCTAATTGTGCTGCTATAAATGCGGGTGCATGAGTCTTTTTCATATAATGACTTATTTTCCTTTGGGTAGATACCCAGTAGTGGGATTGCTAGATTGAATGGTAGTTCTACTTTTAGTTCTTTTAGGAATCTCTGTACCATTCAGAGAACAAACTCAATTTAACTTCAATTAGGTATGATGTTTTATCTTAAAGAAGTCATTACTCTAATGGTAAGGTGATTCTATTTTAAAAATACCTAAAAGCATTTTAACAGTAAACAATTTGGGTTATTTCCAACAATGTTAGATGATTTTATATTCCCTGGCCCCCAGAACTTCTTCAGGAAGTCAAGCAATTTAAATACCTATTTAGAGTAACGTTTTTCTTGGGAAATAGCAATTTGGTGAACAATTGATTCCTTAGAAGTTCCATTTTTCTCTATAATTCAGGTACAGAACTCATCATGCTGTATGACTATTCATCTTTTATTTTACATGACTAACTATGTCATAAGTCTGAGAGGTTGCTTCTGGAAATCAGAGACCAAATCTAATAGATCTTTTTATCCCAAGCATCTAGAGATGTGCTTGGTACATTGTCAGGGATCTATGAATGTTGTCCAAGTGAATGAATGATCAAATTTTACTTGAAAGAGTGACGATAGGATGCAAGACAACCTCAGAATACATTTTATTCAGGAAAAGAAAAATGAAGCTGATTATTTGGTGAACATGAGGAAACTCAAAATATTTCTCCCCCTCTCCTAAAAAATTCATTTATTTCCACGTCAAAATATTTCACTTCTGTTGTTTCACTGAGGTTTATGCTTCAGGATGTAATATACCCTAAGGCAGCTCTTTGTAAAGTTCTTAGCTTGGCATACTTGCTGGTTGCTTACTGCAGTGAAATGCAGTAGAGAGGAAGCATAGTATTAGCTTCCTCTATCTTGAGCCATTCTGACCATGGCCTGGGATTGTCATTGCCCTTACCTGCCACTTGCTCCCTAGCTTAAACGAATGCCAAGTCCCTGCCTCCAACCTAAAATATTTTTTTCTTCTCCTCTCTGACCACAAATTAATACATGTCTGAGATCCAGATCTTGTTCTTACCAGATTCTCCACCTACCACATTTCTATATATGGAAATAATTTAAACAACAACAAAATATTTCAGTAAGACAGTACCTTAGCTAGAGCTGTTGCCTAGTTTAATTATTCTGTCAAATTCACCTGCAGTGCCTCTGATTAATAATATCACAGGCTCTTCTTATTCTGTTCATTAGGAGGGACTTTGTCATCTTAAAAAATTCATTCCAGTGCAATTCAGCACTTTATGACATTCTTTCTAATACTAAGCCAAAATATATTACTTTCTAACATGTTTGTAAGATATTCTCTAGAAGATCATATTATAAATCTAAGGATAGTCCATCCACATCTGAACAGGACTTTCAGATAATTCAAGTTACCTGGCACTTAGAATTCTTTGGAAGTATCCTTCATGCAGAGAGGCAATAAGAAGCACTTAATGAATAATAAAATTGGCAGAAGAAAGAATCCTGAAAAATTATTGTCTTTAATCACATTGAAGTTAAGGAACATCAATTAGACTAGTATTGCATGAAAGACACATGAGTGTATAGGACACTATGATTTCTTTGTATGCAAACAACATTGCAATGCAAACCTTGCCTAAAAATATGACAATGATAAAAACTAAGTATTAGACTACAATCAGCAAGGAAAAATTATATAGAATTTTAAAAAAATCAATGTAAACTTAAAAATTGCATGGGAGGAAAAAGCCACATACTGTGACAATATTTGAATGAATAAGTGAATGCATAAATAATTTATGTAGGAATTAGTGGGTTAGATGAAATAATGGACAGAGGAATAGATATGGAAGCAGAGGAATTTCACGCAATCTCAAAATTCAAAGGCAGGTGAACTACTTATAAAATGTCTAATTATAATGCAGTAGACTAATAATTTTGAATATAATTTTGATGAATTGTATTTAATTACCAATTGAAATTTTAATTTAGGTGCTGTCATAATCTATTTATTTATCTATCTATGGGGACATTTTTGTGACAACTTAATCCCGCCATCAGCTAAAGAAAATCACTCTTCTATTGGTTGAGCTGTCCTTAGTTTAGGCTACTTTTGGCTAGTAACTTTCTGAAATGGAGATTTAGTAGAAACAGATTCATTAGATTAATTAAAACTCTACATTAAGAATAGTCATCACATTACTGATCCTGTGCTATGCGTCAGGCATCGTGTTAAACACTTTGCATTGCATCATCTTACCTAATCCTCCCAACGACTGTATCAAAAAGGAATTGTTGTGCAATTTCCTAAATACTAAAACCTGAGATACAGGGAGGTTGAGTAATGGAGAAACTTGCCCATGGTCGCAGTTCATACGCAGTATAGCTGGAGTGCAGACTTTAGTACCCTGATTCTGGAGTAATAATTTAGAAGTGCAATATCATGGTAGTTTCACATCTTTGCTAGGAAATCAGGGCATATAGACAAATGCCTTTGAGATGTCTCTATTTCTGCTTTCTAGCCCATTTTTCTCATCATATTTGAAGCCAAGAGAATCTAGACAACAAGAAGGCAGCAAGGCTAAGAGAATATAGACAACCACAAGGCAGGGGTGGAGGGGAGAAAGGGGAAAGGAGGTAAATACTCAAACAATTAATGATAAATGCAGATATTTCAGATTATTGTCTACAAGTTTCAGAGCTGCTTGCTGGTTGCCTCCTGTTTGAGGCAGTACAAGACGCCAGGAAATCCAGAGCTCACAGATATGGGTAAGGAGTCCACTTGCCCTTGCAAGGCAGAGACCTTCTGCCTTCATTTGTCATGCTTCACTAATGACTAGCTCTGTGTCCTGTAATTTTCCCTGCCCATGCCACTGCAGCTTCTGAGTGAGTGCTTTTAGGTTGGACTGTCACAAATCAAGGGTCAAGGAACTCTATCACTGAATGGGTTTGCTCTGCTTTATTCTAAAGAATGTTCTTTTTTAGAGAAGAAACTAGTCCCTGAGAAGTGGTTTTTCACTTTGCTTAAAAACAAATAAAATAAACAATAGCAATGAAAAAAATCCTAAGCCTTCTATTTTAATTGAATAAAATAAAATTCTCAATCAAGAACAAATCTGGAACAGTGTCCAGCAGGTGGAAAAGCCTCAATAAATATAAGTTTTATTGGATTTTATTGGTCCTGAGATTGTAGAGTGATGTCTGAAAGAATTTTTATACTTATCCTTCCTTCCCCCAATTTAAGACATTATCAGTCAGAAGAAATAATTGATACATTAACGTATTTTGGGAGGAAAAATCTTATGATAATTACGGGTAGATAATTCAGTTTAAACAATGTTAAAATATGAAAATCCATATAGCTTAGCTCTGAGCAAAGAGGGGAACACATTTCTGAGCGTTCAGTTACTATTCTCCAACTTTGGTGAATGCATCATGGTTGGACCAGTGAAGAATAAAAAGATAAATAAGACATCGTTCCACTCCTTAATATTATAAATCCTTGAGTAAATAAAAATGCATCTATGAATCATAGTGACTGTTTCACCTGGTTCTTTAAATATGTCGATTTGTAGGGAAAGTAAGAATTTTGTCTATCTGAAGCCCAATTAAGATGACAGATCTCTAGTTTCAGCTGCAGAGGAGGTACAAAAGAGATTTATAAACATACTGTTATTCCAAAATTGTAAAATCCATCTCCCATTTAGGTACACAGCTTATTAAACTTTTGGATGATTAAGCCAAGAAAGAATTAAAAACAGTAGTTTTCTTTTGTTTCTGTAGCAAATCCTTAATAACATTTTTATAGCCTGTCTGAGCAATGGATTAAATCGTATTTTATTTCAACATTCTAGTTTCCCTGTTTGTCCATTTATATATTCTAGTAAATATCTGTATTCATCACTGCTGAAGATAAACTACTTGTATTCCCATCTTATTCTTCATGAGAAATACCAGATATTGCTACAAATAAAAGAGGAAAAGGAGAGGAGTTAAGTATGATGATAGCGTTTTAGATACTGTACGGTGTATTTCTAAACCATTAACAAGCAAATAGAATATAAACAAATGAATAGCAGAACCTGTAAAAGCACACAAAGAAAGGACATTAGAGTTTAAAGAATGTTCTTGTCATTGTATTACTGGAATCTGCTACAAATACATGCCCAGGGGAGTAGTCAATTTATTTTTATTCCTGTTGTTATGAGTTGACTATTCTGGGTGCAGTATTCCGAAGAGCCTGAGAGAGGGAGCCATTCAGAGTCTCCGGTTATTTGTTGAGGATTATTATAAGGCGAGATGCAAAATCACATCAGTTTCCACATAAGATGTCACAACATTCTCGGAAACCTAAGAATACTCAGGAATGTTTGGCTGTCTATGCATAAAGTTTTCTTTCAGCTGAAAACTTCTAAGCATTTCTCAAGGATTTATACTGCAATGGAAGCATACATCTCAACCCTCGATGCAATGGAAGTAGAATCTGCAGTTAAGTAACATTACGTAATGAGATCACATTAAAACAAGATGAGCTTTTGAGAAGACTTACTTGACCAAGTAATATAACAAGCAAGAATAGAACATAGGCTATCATTCTTATTCTTGCAGCCAATTAACAGTGTCCTTTATCTTCCACCTATTTTTTTCTTCTCTTATTTTGATGGGCAACGCACTGGTTTGTGAGTCTTGCTTAGTAAGAAAGGCCTTACGTTTCTTTTTAAGTGGTTCCTGGTAGGTCTGTCTGTCAGGATGATGGCAATTTTTGCTAGGCTTTGTCTAAGTGCTTATTATAACAAGAGTTCACGCTGAGTTCTACTCATACTCCTTCTTCTCTATTTCATAGTAGTAACACTATCTGCCTTTGATCCTCAGAGTGCATTAGTCTGCTTAGGCTGCAACAACAGTTACCAAGGCATGGGTGGTTTAAATAACAGAAATATTTTTTCTCGTGGCTCTAAGTCCAAGCTCAGTGCTCCCTTCATTGGATTCTGGCTTCTCTCTTCCTGGCTTGTAGACAGCCACGTTCTCCCTGTGTTCTCAAATGGCTTTTTCTCTGTATACCCCTGAGAAAGAGAGAGTTCTCTGGTGTCTTTTCTTTTTATAAGGACACCAGTCCTACCAGATTAGGACCCCATCTTTTGGATTTCAATCAATCTTAATTATTCTCCTAAAGGCCCTATCTCCTAACACAGTTGCATTGGGGGTTACAGCTTCAGCATATGAATCTGACAGGGGGACACAATTCAGTCCCTAACACAAGATCTATCGCCTCAGCCAATTTTGTGAAATACTGTTTTCTTAAGCCTAGTTTTGAGGACTGAGGATACTTGTGTAAACATGTCTTAACTGTTTTACTAGGAAATTCTTGCCAAGAAAGATAAAGCTGCATACTAACAAATAAAAAGATAAAGCTGCATACTAACAAATAACCACACTGCTTCAGGAAATTCTTGCAAACCAAATTATCTGAGCAAATAGTTTACTCATCTGGTCAAACAGCTTCCTTATCAGACAACAGTTTGCTTATCAAGAATTGTCTCCAATTCTTCACCTCATTGTGCTTATGAATTTTAAACTATTAGGTCATGAATTTTGCCCAATTCCAACCAGTCTTCCTCTTTGAAAGATCTGCCTCAAACCGCTTTGGCCCAAACCAAAAATGCTATATATATTATTCCCTAAATTCTTCCTTTTGTGTCTCCATAGAGAATTTGTCAAGGTGACTTTATCCTTTGCTTCTGCGAGTTTAAAACTTTGCTTTCCATGATTCACAGGTTTCTTTGGCAATCCTTTGTAGGGAGTTGACAGTCAACATTTTATAGCAGCCTGAATAATCAGTTTCTAAATTAGTAGAATCTTTATCATGCCACAAAGGTAAAAGCATTCTTCTGGTATATACTAACACTTCTAAATGAGATCACATTATCACAGTGGAAAGTGAAAATTTAGAAAGCAGTTTGTTCATGCCTTTGGGAGGCATGAATCACAGTATTGGGAGGCCGAGGTGGGTGAATCACCTGAGGTCAGGAGTTCGAGACCAGCCTGGCCAACATGGCGAAACCCCATCTCTACTAAAAATACAAAAATTAGCCGGGCATGGTGGCATATACCTGTAATCCCAGGTATTAGGGGGGCCGAGGCAGGAGGATTGCATAAACCTGGGAGGCGGAGGTTGCAGTGAGCCGAGATCATGCAACTGCACTCCAGCCTTGGATGACAGAGTAAGACTTCATCTCAAAAAAAAAAAAAAAAAAAAAAGCAGTTTGTTAGGTATAACCAGGAGAGGTTCCTCTCTTACTCTCTTACTTTCATCCCTTCAGCTCCTTCACCTTCACCTGTATATTATGACTATGGGAAAAATGACTGCCCCAGTTCCCTTAACCTTCAACCTGTAATGATTTTCATTTGTAAATTGAGAAGAATAGAAATCGAATTGCCTTATCTTCCATGTCAATCAGCTATGACTCTAGTTGCAGGGTCCTCTAGCACCGACCTCTGAAGTACTGCCCAGTGGATTGAGGCTGTTCCTATAAAACTGTGACAGAAAAGTTGAGAGCTGTGATAGTTAATGTTCACTGTTGGTTTCATAGGGTTAAAGAATTGCCATCTGAGCATATATCTTTATTATACTTTGTAAAGGCCATACAAGGCTTCTCATTGACTAAAACTCAACTTAATGCTTATAGTGTGGGTTCCCAAGCTGTGTATCAAGGCATGCTGGTGTGCCAGTGAACTCATAGGGTTGTCGCTGGTATAGTTTAAATATTTGAGGAAAATAGTGATACTTGACATTGGTCAGACACTGTAAAACACTGGCTCAAGGTAATACATAGTTCCAGTGTTAGCATACATTAAATTCTTTCAGTGAATCATTTCTTTGAAGCTGTGCTTTTGGTGGTTGCAGCGATTAAAAAGCAAGTGCCATGTGAAAATTAACATGTAACAGGAAATGAGAGAGTGGTGGCATCCAATCTGATTCCAAGGTTGAAAGATCGTATAGTGTCCCCAGGTACACATATACCATTAGGCAGTAATTGTGAATAAGAAGGAAACAGATTTTTTTAAACTACTTTATCAAACTGCTACTAAGCTCTTAGGATATTAAATTCTTATTAGGTTTTGTATCTACTGAATAAGTGAGACCCTTACATGTTTCTTTTGATCGTGAAAAATTTTCTGGGACACTAAACTGAAGAAATTTTCAGGTAACCTCTGCCTTACAGTGTTTCTCTTCTTATTCCATTTTTTAAAGTCAGAGGTATTCTGTGTTGATAATTTTTTAAATTTTAGAATATAAAAGAATCCCTTGGGGATATTGTTAGAATATAGAGTTCTGAATTCAATTACCATAGATAAAGATATAATATTTCTGGAATGGAACCCAGGAATTTGTATGTTAACAACAAAATAAAGTCATTTGATTGTCAGTCTGTTTAGGCTACCATAACAAAATACTTAAAACTGGGTGGCTTAAACAACGGGCATTTATTTCTCACAATTCTGGAGGCTGGGAAGTTTGAGATCAACTACACCTCTATTTGGTTTCGCTGTGAGGGTTTTCTTCGTTACTTGCAGATGACTGCCTTTTTGCTGTGTCCTCACATGGCTTTTTCTCTATGCACAAGTGGGAAACAAGTATCTCTGGTTCACGTAAGGACACCAGACCTATTGAATTAGGGCCCTGCCCTTAAGACTCTATTCAAACCTAATTATCTCCTACAGGCTTCACTTCAAATATAGTCATATTGGGGGGGTTAGGGCTTCAATGTATGAATTTAGGGAAGAAACAGTTCATTTAATAGCACTGCACACCTGGCCCCCCCAAAATTCATGTTCTTCTTATATAAAAATGTATTTCTTCTATCCCGATAACACCAAAAGTCTAAAGCAGCCAGACTTTAGACTGTTATTGGTGCTATTTTCTGTTATCGGTGCTATTCTCTATAACTACATGGCACTTCTGGTGGTATTTTGTTACAGCAGCCAGAGCAGACTAATACAGATTTTGATACAGAGAAATGGGATGCTGCTAAGTATGTAAAAATGTGGAGACAGCTCTGAAACTGGGCAATGGGTAGAGCCCTGAAGAGTGTTAAATCACATGCTGGAAACATGAATGTAAGTGGTGATTCTGGTGAGGGCGCAGGAAGAGAAGAAGGGAGCTGAGGAAAATGTTTGCTGGGTTCTTGACCTGACACCCATCTCTCCCTCCTTTCTCATTTCTCTTTTTTGGAGTGGGCGTCTGTCTCCTATGCCTGTTCCAGCCTTGTATTTTGGAAGCAAAAATCTATAGTTTCATAGCTAGAGAGGAATTTTACTAAGGATGAATCACAACTTATGTCTTACACACAAGCAATGTTTAAGTAAATATGTGGGCACCCTGTGGCTCAGTTAAGATGATACCTAAAGTCAACCATCCCATGGATGCTGGTGGTCCATGTGCCACATTCTGAGGAATGGGTTTTTTGTCTTAGAATTTTAAAACTGTTTAAAAGCAGCTCTGTATTTTAGATGTGCTTTCTCCTACCCTATTTTGTTTTCTATTTCCCATTTAATGCAGGAAACACCTAACCCTGTTGATTCCAACACACTGCATAAAAGTTTTCCAATGTGTCATGCTTTCAAGCCACGGTAATGAAAAAAATCACTTGTATTGTTTTGATTGCACAATATATACACCCTGAACCCTACTATTGACCCATAAGCCCTGCCTGAGACAACATGGCTAGCAGATTACAAGAGGGTTATCACTGTATGCTCAGCATATTAGTCACTTCCTATATGTATTAGGGTTCTCTAGAAGGACTGAACTAATAGGATAGATGTATATATAAAGGGGAGTTTATTAAGGAGTATTGATTCACGTAATCACAAGGTGAGGTCTCACATTAGACTGTCAGCAAGCTGAGGAGCAAGGAAGCCAGTCTGAGTCCCAAAGCGAAAGAATTTGGAGTCTGATGTTTGAGGCTAGAAGCATCCAGCACAAGAAAAAGATGGAGGCCAGAAGACTAAACCAGTCAAGTCTTCCATGTTCCTCTGTCTGCTTTTATTCTGGCTGTGCTGGCAGCTGATTAGATGGTGCCCACCCAGATTGAGGGTGGGTCTGCCTTTCCCAGTCCACTGACTCAAATGTTTATCTCCCTGGGCGGTACCCTCACAGACACACTCAGGATCAATACTTTGCATCCTTCGATCCAATCAAGTTGCCATTCAATATTAATCATCGCACTGCAACACACGATATGGTCTTCCTTTTCTCTCCCCTTAAGGTAAACAACTTTACAAAATTAGAAAGGCACGCAGAGAGTGACGAGAGGAGCGTGATGATCAAGCTGCCTGTTCTGCAGAGCCGCCAAGTTGGTGGCTCCGGATTCTTCAGAGCCTTTTTTAAAATTTGACAGCTTTCTGGCTGTGTGGGACAATATTTATCTTGCAATATTGCTCCTGTTTGTGTCAAAACAAATAAACAATGAGAGAAAAATCCAGCACAGGAGAAAATGACAGGAACAGATTCTGTTCAGAGTCAACACAGGACACTGCATTCCCAGTGACATTTCTTACCCAGGTGTGCATGACCTCACGCTTTTGGTTCTGCTCCTTGTTTCATTTGCACACTCAGTTGCAATCCACTTCACTGTTTTCTTTATTATCATTTTTTTCCATGTAAAACTAGTGTGGGGAGATTTTATAATAATATAATTTAATCATGTAGCTATTCTCGTATTATTTTGAGTGCCTTTTTTGTATCAGGCAGTGTTCAAGGGTGACAAACAAAAGTGAGTCAAATAGAAAACATGTTTTGCCCAATATGAAATTAACTGGGCATATACTATGTACCAGGCACTCTGTTTAGTGCTTTAAATATATTTTCTTAAAGTTGTAAAGTTTTCAACAAGCTAAAAAGCAGGTTCTAATATTGCCTCTATTTTTCAGTTGAGAAAACCGAGGCTTAGCATGATTGCAGGATGTGATCATAGTCACATAGACAAGTGGGGGACCTAGATTGAAATAATAGTAATTAAAAAATATACAATGTTATTAACAAGTAGGTTCTTAAGAATCAGTGACTAACAAAAGCTGAATTACTCCTTTTCTTCTGAATGTATTCTTTAAAAGACTTATCTTTAAGATGCTGATGTCTACAATTAACCACCGGTAGTCCATTTCTTTGGCTTACTTATTCTGAAGCCAAAGAAATGGACTACCGGTGGTTAACTGCAGACATCAACATCCTAAAAATAAATGGATTTGGGGTAGAATATGATGGGAAGTGAGGGATGAGAAGTACATACCTGACCTCCAAAAAGACAATACATAAGCCCCGTGTGCTTGTATTTCCGTCCTACAAAGCTCTCACAGGAGGTACCACCCTTAGTACCTGCCAGGTTTCACTGTTTCTACATGAATAGGGGTGATGACAAGTCACGTGGCTACAAGTAATTTCAGTACTTTGGAGTACATGCTGATGTGGGTAGAGCAATATGGAGGCAATTTTGGTTGTCCAGAAAAAAGATGATCATTTCTTAGAGCATATTGCGGGAGTTGGAAAGAAAAGTAAATGGAATTAAGAAATATTTAGGAGGCAAAATCAACAGAACTCAAAGACACATTGGATATGAGATTGAGGGAAAGAAAGGCAGCAATAATGACTCCTGTTCATGCAATTCCCCAACTAAGGAAAACTTGTGGGGCAACAGGTTTGGTGGGGACTAAAACTGTGTTTGGGACAATACAGTCCCCCTCAAACCTGTTGGGACTATCTGAGACTATTAAGTAGATCTCAGAGGAAAGTTCTAGATGGGAGATAAACACATGTGAGACTTCTACAAGTAGGCGGTAAATAAAGTGCCCGGTGATGTACTTGGCTCTGTGTTGTCTTCAAGGAACACAGACGTCAGAAAGTCAGGGAATATTTCTGTATCTCCTTTACTCTACTCTGACAAGTTGTCAAAGTTGAAAAAATCTAAAAGCATTCTCTTAAAATGCTGTGTAAATTATGGGGTACTACACAAATATTGATTTTAATTATTAATAAATAAATGACAATAAGACATTTTTACATTACGTGATTATGTGAGAGAGTTTAATGGAAAGAATTTGGAAAGATTAAGTGGGTGACATAGGAGAAATTTTTCCCCCAGATGACCACTGTGTACATGGAGAATGCAGTCTAGGCCTGGTCCCAGGAGGGGAAAGTGTTCCTGCATCATTCTAGAGAGTAAGATATGGACCTTGGGCTACAATGCTCTCCTTCCCAACTAAGCTTTATAAAGAAGAAGAATTATTTAATTAACAAGAGATTAATGATACTCACAGCTTCCAGAGAGACAAAACTTTTGTCCAATCCACCAAATTTCTAATGGTGTTCTGTGAACACTAGTATCTTGTGTAAGGTTAACTAACTGTGTTAGGGGAAAAAACGTTAACAAAATTTTTCCTTTTTCCAAGTATAAAAATATATGTCAGAACAATGAAACGTATTCTTCTAATGGTTCTTATTAATACCCCGTGCAGTAACTGGCCTTTTAGAAATGATACATATCAAAGAGGATGGCAGGACATTACATAAAATACATTTCTGAGAAGGTTCCTTTGATGACGAATTTCATATATGAACTTGATTGGGCTAAGGGACAACCTGATAGCTGGTAAAATTATTTCTGGGAGTCCGTGAGGATGTTTCCAGAGGAGATTCACATTTGAATCAGTAGACTGAATAAATAAGATCTGCACTTGCCAATGTGGCTGGACACCGTGCAATCCCTTGAGGACCAAATAGAATAAAACTGTGAATTAAGGTACATTTGCTCTCTCTGCTTGAGCTGGGACACCCCATCTCCTCATGCCCTCAAACAAACATTGGTGTTCCCAATTCTTGGACTTTGGGACTCAGACCAAGTCTCAGTCTTTCTCTCTCTTTCTCTCTCTCTCATTCTTTGCTCTTGACAAATAAATGCTTTTTCCCTTTCTAAGATTTACTTTTTATTATGATTAAAACAGCAAAGTATTGTGAAGCTCTGTTGGCAGTCTAGTTGCCTAAAATCTATACTACCTAATCTTATTCCTCTACTTCCATTATTTTAATCAATGTAAAAATTTAAGGCATTACCTGTGAAGCAGAATGGAAACTTGAATATGAAACTGGGACGTTTCCATGAAGCTGAAGTATACTGAAGCACATGTCTTCCAACAGAGCACTTTTATTTTACAGTTGCCTCTGAATGTCTTTAGGCAGGATATTCACTTTCCAGAATAAGAATCTTCTAAGCAAATATCTCAAGATTGTTTCATGTAGTTCTCATGATTCTTTTTTGCCTTACACTCAGACCACTTACAGGACTCTCCTGACCCTCAAAATGCATTTGCAGTTCTTGAGGTTGGGAGAAACAGAGGAAAAGAAATCAGAGCGCCTTGGTAATTGGCATATTCATTACCTCAAACATGTGTCATTTCTTTGTATTAGGAACATCCCAATTCCACTCTCATAGTTATTTTGATATATACAACAAATTATTGCTATCTATAGTCACTCCACTGTGACATGGAACACTAGAACTTATTCCTTCTATATGTAACTGTGCTTTTGTAGCCATTAACCAACTTCTGTTTATCCTTCCTCTCCCTGCTACCCTTCCCCGTCTTTGGTAACCACCGTGTTAACCCCATGCACATGTATCGAAATGTCACATGCACCCCAGAAATAAGGACAATCATTACATATTAATAAAAAAAGAAATCAAAGCATCTTCATTATCTATTCACTGCTGTAATTTACTGTGTGTTTTATGTCCTCATATACATAGTGTGTGTTTTATGTCCTCATATTAAGTGGCGCTAATATTAGTCTTATTTTCATGAGACCTTAGTAAGAATCTAAAGGAATAATCGACTTTATTTCAAAAATGCTTTATAAACTTAAAAATCTCATAAGCAAATATGTCAAGATTGTTTTCTTCCTTTGTGCAAACAAACATTACTGTAGAAGAAAAAGCAGGTGAAATTCTTCCCATGCTAAGATCTGCCTCATATGCTCTGCTAGTAATTCCTTTTTCTCAAGAGACTAAAGCTGTCATGAATTTCACAGAGAGTGTAGTTTACTGTTTTAGTCATTTGTTTGTTTAGGAATTATTTACTTATCACTGATTACATACCACTTATTTTGTAAGTCACTTATTATGATCTAGGTATAGGCCCTTTTCTCAGAAGCTTATAATCTAGTGAAGAAGAAATGCTCTATGTTATGCGGGGCGGAATGAGATGCTCTCCTAAGGAGGCAGGAAGGAGTATTGAGTGTGAGAAGGAAGGAGCCATCTGAAAGTATGGGAGCGGCATGTTCCAGATAGCAAAGGGAAATATTAAATGTAAACATCCTTGGGGAGATTAGATAGGTATGGGTAGTTCTGGGAATTCAGAAGGCAATCCCCAGAATGAAGAAACAAAAGTGACATTCCATCAAAAGAAGCCTGTGGCAGAAGATGAAGTACAGAGGTAGGCAAGGACCTGATGATGCAGGGGTCTGCAGACAATTTGGATTTTGCATCAGTTTCCTATAGCTGTGTAATAGATTAGCAGCAATTGAGCAGCTTAATACAATACCCATTCATTATCTAACACCCATGCATTATCTAACATTTTCAGTGGATCAGATACTTAGACACAGCACAGGTCAACTTGATCCTCTGCTCTGGGTCTTTCAAAGCCAAAGTCAGTGAGTTGACTTGCCGGGTTTTTATTGTAGGCACTGGGGAATAATTTCAATCTAAACTCATACAGGTTGTTGTAAGAATTCAGTTTCTTTCAGTTGTAGGTTCAGACTCCCCTTTTCTTGTTGGCTGTTAGCTAGGAGAAGTCCTTCATGCTTGGAGGCCTCCGTCTGGTCTTTGCACTTGTGTCCAGGTATCTTAGAAACAGCCATGTCCCCTACATCCCTATCACAGTTGTAATCTCTCTGAGTTCTCCTGCTGCTGCATCTCTTTCTACGTCTGGCTGAAAAAAGACCTCTGCTTTTAAGGGCTCCTGTGATTAGACTGGTTCAATCCAGATAACCCGGAAAATCTCCCTATTTTAAAGTTTGTGATTTAATCAAATTGGCAAACTCCCTGACATATAGTCATAGGTTCCAGGAATTAGGCTATGGACATATTTGGGAGCCACTATTTTGCCTGCTTCAGATTTTATTGAAAGAGAAAAAGGGGATTGGATACACTTACACAGGTTAGTGACAGAATCTCATACATGTTTTAAATTTATGTAGAAGACAATTCTTTCTTTACTGTGAATTAAACAAAATTCGATGCATGAGTGGTTTAGGATTATATCCATCATACTATGACTCTGGGAG
The DNA here is from genome assembly GCA_036589455.1 of Ateles fusciceps. Taxonomy (NCBI): domain Eukaryota; kingdom Metazoa; phylum Chordata; class Mammalia; order Primates; family Atelidae; genus Ateles; species Ateles fusciceps. The sequence goes on along the minus strand of JAZHEH010000564.1, from coordinate 2,799,458 downwards.
AAAGGATTCAGCAAAAGAGCCTAAGGTGGAGGTGGTGGGAAGTCATGCCCTCCTTCTGGTCATTGTGGATCCTCCCAGACTGGGAACTGATGGACACAGACATCATGGAGTTCTCCTGTCTAGAGAAGGGCTAATGAGGGCAACAGTAGATAGTGAAGAATCCATCTCACCACGTAACCAGGACTGTCAATATGTGATCTTCCTAATACCCCTTCCTTAAAGGAATTAGAAAACTGATGTACCTTTTCTCATATATATGAGTTGAACTGTACAATTTTTCATTATATTAAATATGCAAACACTACATGATTTCAATCAATATTATTAATATTTAAAATAATGTTGCTATAGTAACTCTTAAAATATGTCAAATGGGACCTGACCATAATTACCATATACCCACAATAATCTATTTAAAACACAAATGAACGAGCTCTATTTTTAACATTTGTTAATTTTACTTCTTAATGATTTCTCCTTAAATTCATATTTCAATTATTGTCTCCTTTGGACATTTTTCCAAATTAGGTATTTTTATGGAAAAGTTTTCTTAAGCAGATAAACATGTATAACTCACATTTTAGAAGGTACTTTTAAAAATCTTTTGGCCACAAGTCACTAAATGTTTAAAAAAAAGTACTCTGTCTTAGGGGTCATTGCAATTATTATTAATAAACATTTGATCCAAACACCATAAATAGTAAAAAACTACTGAGTATCATTTAGTAGACAAATGAGAATTTTAAAGAATTTATTTTATGTATTCATTGATGCATCTGATTGACTGCTAGGAGTCCACATCATTTTTTGAAATCTACTTTATATCTTCAGAGGTGAAATCACTGAGTTACGTTGTCCCCGTAAGTAAGTAGAGGGAAGAGAAAAGGTTTTGCTATAGTAATTTCATTCATATCTTTGAACTTCATAAATCTATAGTCAAACAGTGCTCTACTATATAACTATTTCTGATGATTGATCAGCTAATGACTCAATTAGGTTCTCTGTTACTGAAAGAAAAAGTTAGAAGCTTTCTGAGTTATAAAAGGATTTGATACTGTATACCAGAAAAGATTTTCCTAAGATTTATCAAATGACTATTAATCATATCTGTGAGTCTTTTGCAAGAGGTACCTTGTTTCACCAAACATGCCCATAATGAATTGGGAAAAGGGAATTTTATTGTCCATATTTTTGCTAACATCTTTGCAAAAACTTTTTTTTTCTATTTGATAAAATGTAGTTATTTTGCCATGTGTTTTCGGTGATGGACACACAGATTCACAAATTTTTTAAGGAAGTTCTTGCTACCGAGCTGTGGGAAGTATGGTCAGCACGGCCCCCGCAGCTACCAGTCCCGTGAGGATCTGCCTTAGCTGCAGCAAGCCACCTGCCTGAAGGACACATCCTTTCCAGGGCAGCCCATGTCTGGTCCTAAGCCAGGGAAGGGAATTATGATCTCTCCACTTTTGTGGACATTACTTGCTCCAAAACAGCCTAGGCAAAATTTCATCACAATTCAATTTCTTCCCAGGCCCAGTCCTGTTTCTACCACCTCTTTTCCACTTTTATTGATTAAAAGTAAAACATTTTGCATACTAGATTTTACCTACTTCTGGAGAATCCCAGCTGTGGCAACTTTGAAAATAACTTTGTTAAAACCTTGGGCTATGAATTTAGCTATTTCTATTTACGGAAAATATCTACTATTTAACCACATAGCTTATAGCCAAGTTAGTAAGAAAATCATTTACTTTCTGTCTGAAAAATCTGCCTTCATTTTGTATTACAAGTAAGCACATTAAAATGATTTTTTGAGAAAGATTATGTTTAAAAGTACAGAAATAAATTATATAACCAGTTTTATGCAATGGAATATTTAAAATAGTTAAGATAAAATTCTAAAGATTCAATAAAATTTATGTATTAATTCTTGTTATAAATAAAAATAAACTAGTATGTTATTTATCATTACTTAATGATAAATAATTAGTGATGAGGCTTGAAGTAGTTGTAAAGGACTGCTTATGTTTAAGGTAGATCCAAGCTTTGTGGACCCTAAAGATTTTACAAACTTTGATGGGTGACATTTGAAAGACAAATGTTACAACAAAAATAAATAAAATTATGTGTAAACATGAGTATTTAGAATGAGAAAAAAATATAACAAATTACAAATTTTAAAAAGCTGAGAAAATCACAAATCATAAAATCAACTTGTGTCATGATATTTTTCTTAATTAACTGACTGCATGTTATACTTCTATAGTGATTTTTTTTTTCTAAATTGTTTTCTGTAAATGTCTCGATGGCTTTGCCATATAATAAAAATTTTGTAATGTAATTTTCTCTATAGAGGAAATGAATAAATCAGAAAAAGAAAATTTGACCAACCACAAATAAAAACTTTTTTTGTGTGTGGTCAAATTTTCTTTTTTCAAGAGTTAGGCTGTGTAAGACATATAAATTGACTTATACACACACTTGCTCATGGTAGTACTAGTCATGGTTGAACTTAATAAGTATGAGCTTTCTGATCAATTTCATTTCCAAGCTTGCCATCAGAAAAGAAAAAAAAATGATTATTTTTATACTGAATTTTCTTAAAAGAAGAGAATTCTTATGTTAACCATACATGAATATTTGAATGAGAATTGAATGCTTGGTTTATCATTTCTCAAGTCTGATGATGGGAAGAATTTTCAGTAGACTAACTCTGGCGCTGTATAGTTCAAACCTCATTTCTCCTTCACTGCCCACATATTTCCAGGTTCTTTAGGGCAAGTTCTCACCACGACCTGACACTGCAGTCAGGATGATAGGTGAGTCAGCACAGAGCATGGGAAAAGATTTCCTAGAAGCAATCCCTCCATCAGACAGCTGGTTAAAAATTTAACAATACGCTAATGTGACTATGAACCACATGAATACATCCCCTAATGCCAAACTGAATGTAATTCCGGCTCAACTTTTTCCTGGGTACATCCTGAAAATGCTCACAGCAAATGAATGCCAATATACATATCAAGATGCATGACTGAATGAGTTAATATGGAAATGAAGAGTGACTTTAACAGATTACAGTTGAACTAGCTCCTTCTGTAATTTTTACAAATACACATGACTGTGTTAACACATTGCTAGTGCTCCTCCCAGGGTCTTGGAAGGATCCCATTCCAGTGGAAGGTCCTTGAAGCTTAAGCCTTAGTAGCTTCAAGGTAAAGCTACATTTATATTAAGCAGATAAAATTATTTTAGAATTCAATATTTCTTAGTGCTGGTTTGTGCTTTATTCTCAAGGGGCTTTCCCTAAAGAGAAATGCTTTCATACATGATAGTACGTTTGGTGGTGAGGAGTAGCCAGACAGATCTGGGAAATAAACATTGTCATTACTCTCACAGTCTCACTTTACCAAACATTTATATCAATTCATGATACTCCAAGTTTCAATGTCTGTTTGGAAAGTTTTGCCTCTAACAGCAATACTACAAGGCAGGAAAATACTGGAAGTCATTTTGTGAAGTATTGATTAGTCATTAAGCTTTCACCTTGTTTGCTCCCTTCAGGGAAGGGTGAAGCTTTCATCCTTTTATTCTCCTTCTCCCCTCCTTCCTCTCATCTGTCAAAGAAAACCAGATCTCTACAGTAGTTAAAGCAGTAAAAGTTAAATTTTATTCAGGACAGCTGCAATAAGGAAAGTGAGATCTCAGTATAGAACTGGGCTCAACTCTGAAAACAACATGGGCAAGTGAGAATTTATTGCCAAGGAGAAGGGTGAGGGTCAGTGGATGAAAAATTACTAAAAATAAACGTCTGGGGTAGAGAGGATTCTGGCTAAATTGACCTAGCAGGATATTTGATGGAGAGAGGCTAGAATGATTCATCATCACCTGGGGGATGGTAGAGGATAAGGAACCTGATTAAATATCCAGGGGTGATCAGATATGGAGGATAGGGGGTTCTGGTTAAACTGATAGAAGAATTCTTCCAAAAATTGGATTTTACAAGAAAGTATACAGGTGGAAGTAAGAGAAGTTTTGAGAGCCTGACTAAAGTTCGGTGAAACAAATAATCATTGTCACTCCCTCCCTCCCATCTCTTTTCTCTCCCTCCCTCTCTTCCCTCTCCTCCCTCCTCTCTTTCCTTCCATTCTAGCTGGCCAAGGGCTGGTGTAAACTCTGAGGCTTTCTCAAGATGGCCTTTTGGAAAGGTCCTGAGAATCTGGAAGTCAATTTTCTGAAAACATACAGAGTGCTTGTACAATTTGGAGGGTCCTTGTGCTACCCCATTTCAAAATGTTGTGCCATAGCCAGAAATTGACCAACTTTTCTGTAAAGGATCAGATAATGAATATTTTAGGCTTCTGGGCCACATATCTCTGTAGCAATTACTAAACTCAAACATATAATATGAGACTAGCCATAGATAATACATAAATGAATGGATTAACTGTGTTTTGTAAAACTTTCTTTATATGGAAAAAAAGCAGTAGTTTGGCCCACAGCCCTAGTTTTTTGACTGACCCCAGGCTTAGACTACTAACAGGTCTGATGGGAAGTGGTATCACGAACCAGCGTTTCCAGAGAAATCATTGGAAATTCCTCAAAATGTAAAACTAGCACGAATTGTCGTTATATGCACAGCCTACAGACCATTAGTCAGTGATTCCCAAAATAAACATCTCTAATAAAACAAGTCTGCAATGTCCACTTGGAGATAGCAAGTCTGTGATATTAGTTAGAAAACATACTATATTTTTTTTTCAAAAGGCTTCATGTCAGAATCTAAGTTTAGGAGTGTTCAATTAGAGAAAGAATGTATTTAAACAGATTTTGGCAAAATTTGTAAATGTTGCATAAAGTTCTAAGTCAGAATGAACGTACTACAAATCAATGATGTTCAATTAGCACCTTTCAGTGAGGTCAGAGTTGGACCCTCTTAGCATCCACTTTGGCTCACAAGTGGTTTTATCTCTGCCACCCAAGGCACCTACTTGATATCAAGTGACAGCAGAGGTCATTTATAAGAAAGTCTTGGATAATTTCCCATACACCAACCAGAACTATGTTTATCGTAACAAAAACACACCAGTTAGAACAGGATCACAGTTCCATAAAAAGCCTGCTGTGTGTTGGAAGCTAAAACGGGGTCTTTGAAAGCACAGGAGAAGAGACATTCTGGTAAAAATAATTAATAGAACCATGACAAAGATGACTACAGCCCAAGAGGATCTTTCAATATTGACTGAATTTGTGCCCAGTGTCCCAGCATGACTGTGCATGGGGAAAGCCATCTGTATCTCGTGGATCAGGCTGGCAGGCCACTCAAATCAGGCTTTAATCCAACTTCAAACCAAGAGAGCTGGGAGGAAAACAGCTTTAGACACTTGAGGTGACAGCCAGGAATGCTCTAGATGCTTGGCATGAGAAGGATTATCAATTTAACCTGAACTTTTTTCTTAGCCACACATCTGACCTGGAATCATAATCTGTTGTTAAAATACCTCCCCATCATGTCTTGGGGTCTTTAATATTCTAAAGAAGTGATTTATTCCATCTCAGATATGTATCCACACTAGCACTTTGGTAGTATTTCATGATCTGAAAATCAGACATCTATTTGTGTGAGTTAATAAGAGAAGAAAAGGAGAGGATACATACTATGTTTTCTGTTGTGCAAATTTTATTTGTCCAAATAAAAGCATTTAAAAAACCAAACATAAGGGTTAATGAATCTTGTTAATCACATTAAAGAATATACAGAATCATACCTACTTTTAAATATATAAACTCCTCGTTCAATTGGAAGCTTTGTTTTCTCGATCCAAACTATTAATTATCACTGCTGAAACAAATCCCAAGGCTCTGTCCAGATCTGGGAACTAATAAACATCCATCTAGCACTTGCCATATGCCTGTCTCCATTGTTAAGTATGTAGCAACTGATTAAATGTTCATATCATCTTTCTAGGTGACTATCATTAATGTGCTCACTTTACAGGTGAGGTTCGGAGATTTATGTAACATGCCAAAGGTCACACAGCTGGACATTTCAGAACCAAGATTCAAATCTCCACAGGTAAACTCCACAGCCTCCCGTCTTAGCATTTTCCCAACCACCTTGAATATTTTATTTTAAAATTGATACCTTATTGGCTCAGAATCTCTGCCCAACGTTTTGCTAAAACCCTTTCCTGTACTATACAATCCTTCCATTTGTTTAGAAATTCATCAGAGGAGCAATATTAAGTTGCTTTCTTTATGTCATTGTCAGAAATACAGCTTCCCAAATCTTTTGATTGAAGATGTAGCTGAAAAGATATCTGAAGGACAGAGAGATGGAGAAAGGAGAGGAGACAGAAAGAGGAAGAAAGAGAGAAAGCTCAAAATAAATTATAAAGTAACTTACAAAGAAAAAGGTTTAATCGGCTCATGGTTGTGAAAGCTATACAGGAAGCGTGGCTCAGGGAGGCCTCAGGAAACTTATAGTCATGGAAGAATCAGAAGGGGAAAGTGTAGTGCTAGCAAGAGTCCTCCCAGTAGTTGTCTTTTCCAATCAGAAGTGACTTTCACAAGTTGCAGCACCACCTCTGTTAACCCCAGCTCATTGCCCTTTCAAACTATATCTTCTGTTATTCTCAATCTATGTTGAATAGTCCCTCAGCTCTCATAACGGGACGAAATTCATGGCTGCTTCCTGACACAGCTGTGTCCTGTTACAAGGCTTGAAGTTACATAATGTAAGTTTACTCCACTGTAAGTTTTACAAATGCATTTTACTTAACAAGGTTCTAAAATAGTCATAAAGTTATTTACAACAGTTACTGAAAAAGATCATCTCTGAAAACAAGGAAAAGCTATTCTTTCTCCCACACCCACACACAGCTTGAGGTTCACCAATGAATACACGCTTTGCTTCTGTCCTCCCAAGCATTTCATAAGATAGGGTTTTTGGATTTTTCACCTTTATACACTTGCAATTAGCTTAAAAGTCCCCACAAAACTTTGTAACTTGCAAGCTTTTTTTTTTTCTCCTTTACTGAACTATGTACTGAAATGTGGAATATGGAAGGTTATAAAGTTTGGAATCAACAAACCTGGATTATAAGAGTAGCTGTCAACACCAGACAAGATAGATGACTATGGCAGAATTAGAAAAAAAGAAAAAAGGGAAATGATAATGTGTGTGTGTGTGTGTGTGTGTGTGTGTGTGTGTGTGTGATTTGCAGTTGAATAATGCATTAGTGTCCTAGGGTTACTGCAACAAATTACTACAAATTGGGTGGCTTAAAACAACAGAACCATTCTCTCAAATTTCTGGGGACCGGAAGTCCTAAATCAAGAAACCATCAGGCAGCACTCCTTCTGAAGGCTCAAAAGGAGAATCCTTTCTTGCCTCTCCCAGCCTCTAGCGGCTCTGGGCATTCCTGGTTTGTGGCTGCATCATTCTATTCTCTGCCTTGTCTTCTCATGGCCTTCTCCCTAGTGTCTTTTCATTTCTGTTTCTTCTTAGGACCCTGTTATTGGATTTAGGGCCTTCAAACTAATCCAGAGTGATCTCATCTCAAGATCTGTATCTAGATTATATCTGTAAACACTCTTATGCCAAATAAGGTCTACTTCTGAGATTCTGGGGATTAATACTTGGACATGTATCTTTGAGACCCAATTCAATTCACTGCAAATGTGTTCTTAAGTTACATTTTTCTCTGAACAGTACCATTTCTTATAGTTATGGAGTTAAAACAGCCTTTCTTTTGTGAAAGGATAGTAATTTTGTTTGTTGTATTAGTCTGTTCTGACATTGCTATTAACCAGCTACGTGAGACTGGGTAACTTATAAAGAAAAAGGGTTTAAGTGGCTCATGGTGTGAAAGCTATACAGGAAGTGTGGCTCAGGGAGGCCTCAGGAAACTTACAGTCATGGCAGAATCGGAAGGGGGAAGCCAGCATGTCCTACATGGCTGGAGCAGGAGGAAGAGAGAGCAAAGAACGTTGTTTGAATAACCAGATCTTGTGAGAATTTAATCTCTAGACTGCACTAGGGGGATGGTGAAACACTATTAGAAACCATTCCCATGATCCAATCACCTCCCACCAGGCCCCACCTCCAACACTGGGAATTACAATTTAACACCAGATTTGTGTGAGGGCAGAGCCAAACCGAATTATATATGTATGTGTATATGTGTATATGACTATATGTGTATCATAGTACTTTTCTGACAAAATTAAAAATCGACAATTGAATATCAGTTGTCACATTAAAAAAAAAATGCTTCAGGAAATCTCAGTCCAGATGTGATTACAAAACCAACCCTGCCTTTCTGAGCCTATTTCCTTATCTTCCAATGAGGTGATCTCTGATTTTTATGTATTTGACTTTCAAGTAATTTGCACTTTTGTACATAATACGTGGGGACCTCTGAACATGTTTTCTAAAACATGTATCTGACTTTCTTATACCAGAAGACCAATAAATATATGAAGGTATTCTTCAGTGATACTGCCTGCCATTCAGGTGTTCAATTAGGGCATTTCACCATCTTTTTTTTTACAGTAGGTGCTGCGGACTGAGTATTTGTGTCCCCTGCAAAATTCATATGTTAAATCCCTAATCTGCAAGATGGTGATATTGGGAGGTGGGGCCTTGGGGAGGTGATTAATCATGAGAGTGGAGCTCCCAAGACAGAGTGTGTGCCCTTATCAGATGAGATACAAAATATCTCATCTTTCTTCTATGTGAGGGCATCTTGAAAAGATTATCATCTGTAAACCAGGAAGAGGGTCCTTTTCAGACACTGAATCTTCTGGCACTTTGATTTTGGACATTCCAGCCTCCAGAACTGTGAGAAATAAGTGTCTGTGGTTTAAGCCACCCAATCTATGGTATTTGTCATGGCAACTCAAGCTAACAGTGGGGTTTGTGAAATTATGTGAATAGTTTGTTTTGCATTTAACAATATGCTTTAAAATAAGAAAATGATAACATGAAAATAGAACTCAGTCTCAAACATAATGGAACTACACAGAAGGAAGAGCAGTAGGTAGCCTGAAAGGCTGAATTTTTAGCCTCAATTGGACACACAAAGTGTGTGGATTTGAGTTTAATTTGAAGTAAAATGACATAACTAATAACTATATGTAAGTGGTGAATAAATAGCTTCAATTACATCAACAAAGTGCATCATGTTGAAGGGTCATCATGCATCTTGAATAAATGTATTTCCTCCTATAACTGTCACTTACATTGTCTGACATAGGGATTATAACGTAGTATGAAAATAGAGCACTTTCTGTGGTTATCAGTCATAATCATAGTAACTGGATTAGTAGTAGCATGAGTTCCAGTATTAGTAGAAATAGTAAAAAACAATACAACAGCGGTAAAGTAAAAGAATCCTATTGCATTATATTAACTGTGATAATGCACACAATATTCTATAACCTATTAAGCTCTAGACAAATGTTAATTATTTTCTGCATTGTGGTATGGTCTCCATTTTGCAATAAATGCTCAATTAGGCATTGATTAAATAGGGATGTCTTATTGACCTGCTTGGTAACTTAGTTCTTATTCATACTTTTCCCTTACTAATCAGAAAATTAAGCTCTGCAACCCAAGGTCAGGCCCCAGGAAGGGGTGGATGAGAGCCAAATTGAACCTGCAGCTGGTTAATGATTTTATGTTTGAATATAAAACCTGCAGGCTTGACATGCAGTCACCTTCCTTTTGCCTTGTAGCTGAGTGTTTCACATGTTTATGTCATATGGCCCCTGAAATCATTTGTATTTGAAGCTCTGGATAAGAGGTTAGGAAATGACCAGCTGCAGGAAACAATGGGAGTGAGTCTTATTTCCTCAACTGTAAGGAATTTCAGCATGTCTAGAGGTTAGCCATGACCTCTCCTTGCTCAAGATTCTGCTGTGATGAGATATATGATTGCCAATTCACGAAGGCCACTTTATTAAATCTGGGATGCCTGATTCAGTGCCTGCAGGAATCCCTTGCCCAACTATCACACATAGTCTACTCTCCCTGGGGTCCTTCTTTATCTACTGTTGCTTTTATTCTTTTCAAATGTGTGATTAAAGGAGTTGATATGAGAGTTATTTGAAACTAGAAATATAAAAGTAAATATATAAAAATTTTAGATCCATCACTGAGTCTACATCAAGTATTCACATCTGGTTCTAAGTCAAGGAAGGTTTTCTTTCAATCACATTTATTCACGAATACTTTCAGAAACCATTATGAAGCCAAATGTATGCTAGCCAAGCCAGTCCACTAGATGATGCCTCCTGCTGTTTTTGCTGAATAGTAGTGGAATAAAGTGGACTTGCACTTTGTTCTTTCTTTGCTTGTTGTTAGAAAATGCTTTCTTTCAAATTTGAACTGGATTAAAATAGTCCTTATGATATATATCAACCTGAGTTCCTTTCATATAAATGTGTAAGATGGACACGAGGGAAAATAAATTGTGGGTCAGGAAAGTCCCCAAAACGTAACTTAAATGAAAGATTTATCTCATTTAGGCCATTGATGTCATCATCGCTCTTTCTGGGGGAGACAGAAACTTGACATTTTATCTTTGAAACAGTGTTGGGCTGAGTCATAAACTTTATTGAAAAAAATCCCAATACCCATTAAAAACTCTTGAATCAGCTCTCTTGTAATAGTTACATGGATATAACATCTAAGACAATGATGTGCCTTAATTTCTTTATCATATTCCCATTCCATCTGTACACAGAATAAAGAAGTATGTGCATATTTTAGTGAATTAAAGCACATAATCAGGACATTGGAGATAAAGTACGATTTTAAATCATCTTAAAGGAGTTATTTGTAGTGGCACTAAAATTTATAAGCTAATCTAGAACTAAAAGGCTTGTGCATATCTACAGGAGATACGAAGTTTAGATAAATTGTTCTGAGAAATGTGGCTTACTTGAGCTCTTTTTTTTTTCTCCAGAAACAACTGGTAGATATCAAAGTTTTATATTATTAAGTTAAAAACAATGGCCCACATATACAGAGAATGGTTTTCATATAAAATTATTCTCATGAAATTCATATAGAATGAACATATATCAAAATTTAACTCATTAATGATAGAACCAGAAGAATGGCAGATTCAACGAGCATTTAAGGACCAAAGGTTTATAAAGGCATTCAGGTAAATGCTGAAATAGTTGACTAAGTTAAGGATAAAACTTGTTAAGTCTTACGGTGTTTAGCCTTTGGAGTTTTCTTCTCTATAGCACAGATATTACTTGTGAGTGAACACATAACCTCGTGGAATCTAGGCTCTAATCAATAATGATAAGCAAACTAGATAGAGGTAAAGTCCCCCCTCGTGGAATCTAGGCTCTAATCAATAATGATAAGCAAACTAGATAGAGGTAAAGTCCCCTAGAGAATTAAGCATTGCTTGGAAATGCCAGTGTTAAAATTTGACACTAAAATAACATGTAGGCATTCTTTTGCCTTTTTTCAAGTTTGGCGTAAGTTTTTTAAATAACTCTTCCAGTGATCATAAATAACCTTGAAAAATTATTTTTGTTGACAAAAAAAAATGCTGATCTTATCCTGTGTTTGATGAATTAAGTTACAGATGTGCAGCAAGGGGTGTTAACTAACCATAGCCACTTCCTTGCTAATGGTCAGCAAATCCAGAGGCTCATGGATGGAGCAAGAACTGAGTCCAGAGAATTAATTGGACTGGAAAATTCGTAAGGAATCTCAGATTGCATTTTCAATAACATCTATTGTTCTTGAGGATTTAAAAAAATATCCTCCTATTGGATCGTCTATTCCAAGGCTAGGAAACCAAATGCAAACCTGAAACATTCATATCTATGGGTTGCACCTGCATTTCCTATACATTTGGAGAATACTTTCTCCTCAGAGTTTGCCAAATCAGATTAGGTTCTGCCTGCCCATAAAAGCTGAGATGCTGTAAGACAAAGCAGATATTGTTCCAGTTTCTGGGGAAGGTTTTGTGAGCATCAGTTCCACGTGTGAAATACAATCCACATTCCTTAATGATGTGTTTGTCATATCTAATTACAATGAGATTTATTCTTTAATATGTTACTTTAGGTGTAGCCTTGATTGTAGAAACAATTTGTTCAATTATATCCTGGTTAAAAGTAGATCAAATTCTGGCAAATAAGTACATTTCCAAGAAAATAAAGAGACCCAGAATACATATACATGAATTTAAATATATATGTAATATGTATATAAATTCATAAATGTGAATATATAAATAATATGGATTTATAAATACATTTAAAATGTATGTAAAACTATAAATTCAGGGTCTGAGAGAAGGAGATATTCACAAAATAAGGATTAGAGAGATAGTCAAGTGAGAAGAAACAACTTTTTCCTTTAAATATGACAATTGAACGCAGAGCTAATACTATCAACCTTCTTAAAAAAATAAGCACAATTCGATTTCTCTCATCTACTTTATTCTTTACTATGTAAGTTAAATTTTGATCTTTTGAGTTTGAGGTTATCAGTAAGCTTCTATGAAGTTGTCTCATTCTGAATGAAAATGGGTCCTGGAATTCTTGACTCAATCCCTTTGGACTATCTGAGCGTTATCTAAGTGATGCTAGCTCAAGCTTGAAAGCCTGTTCCCATGAGTTTCTTTTTCAAAATATCAACAGTCAAAAGCACCTGATAGAATTATTTTAACTGAGGCATTTAGACTATTCTTCTTTGTTAAAAGCTTGATTTCCAGCCTGTGGCTTATAAAAATACCTTCAAGCCTCAAGCTCAAATGTATGTGGTTAGCTTATTATGGTAATCAACAATATGAGAACAGAGGAGAGTGAAATTCTCTATTGGGTTATAAGATTTTGATCCATGTATCCTCTGAGGGTAAAAACATGGCAAGGACAGCAAGGGCATAGCAAATCTATGAAATTTATAATCTCTAAAATATTCAAACTTGCTGTATTTTACCTACATAAAATAAATTTGGAGTAGGTTGAGCTTTTCCTTTGATTTGACAAACTCTTAGCATGCAGCTCTTATACTTTTAGAGCAGCTAGTAAACAGGGGCATATTAAGCAAACTGAATTAGTTTTAACATCTCGTGATATAATGTAAAAGAAGAAATTTGTTTGAGTACCTACTGAAATCTATTCATTTTTACATGAAATTTATTTTTACATGTAAAAGCTATTTAACACACATATACATTTCATAAATATAGAGTTTGATCTTGACAAGGCAAAATCAAAAGATTTATCAAAAAGTATTTGGTCTCTTGACTAAGACAGAAGCATAGGTCTGGAGACTATTAGCTAGATTATCAGCTCATGAGAGTAACCCTGCAATATTTGAAATAAACTTAGAATGTAAAACAATTAGAAGGAAACTTAGCTCTTTCAGAAGTGAAGAAATTACATCCTTCCCTTTTTTTTCTCTTTCAAATCATGGACATAAAATTCTGCACATAGCACAGGAAATTAATATAGTGAGACAGAGAATCTGCTATCTGGATGGACAATACAGAATGTAAAGACTAATCTTTTACTACCTGTTAGAGATTAATAAATACTTCAAGACCGTTTGTCATTTTAACATAGGGAAAAAATTCTAATTTGCATTAATACATCTGGCAGGAAAGTAATGATAAACTATAAAAAATCTAATCAAAATGAGTCAAATTTGCAACATTTTAACATATTTTATATTTCCTTTTCTTTTAAATTGTACTTTAGGTTCTGGGGTACATGTGCAGATCATGCAGGATTGTTGCATAAGTACATACATGGCAATGTGGTTTGCTGCTTCCATCCCACCCCCTGTCACCTATATCTGGGATTTTTCCCCATGCTATCCCTCCCCAACCTTCCCACCCCCCGCTGTCCCTCCCCTAACCCCACCCAACGGACCCCAGTGTGTGATGCTCCCCCTCCCTGTGCCCATGTGTTCTCATTGTTCAACACCCATCTATGAGTGAGAACATGCAGTGTTTGACTTTCTGTTCCTGTGTCAGTTTGCTGAGAATGATGGTTTCCAATTTCATCCATGTCCCTATAAATGACATGAACACATTGTTTTATATGGCTGCATAGTATTCCATGGTATAAATGTGCCACATTTTCCTTATCCAGTCTATCATTGATGGGCGTTTGGGTTGTTCCAGATCTTTGCTATTGTAAACAGTGCTGCAATGAACAAATGTGTGCGTGTATCTTTATAATAAAATGATTTATAATCCTTTGGATATATACCCAGTAATGGGATTTCTGGGTCAAATGGAATTTCTATTTCTAGGTCCTTGAGGAATTGCCACACTGTCTTCCACAATGGTTGAACTAATTTACACTCCCACCAACAGTGTAAAAGCATTCCTATTTCTCCACCCTCTCCAGCATCTGTTGTCTCCAGATTTTTTAATGATTGCCATACTAACTGGTGTGAGATGGTATCTCAATGTGGTTTTGGTTTGCATTTCTCTAAGGACCAGTGATGGTGAGCATTTTTTCATGTTTGTTGGCCTCGCTGATATCTTCTTTTGTAAAGTGTCTGTTCATATCCTTCACTCACTTTTGAATGGGTTTGTTTGTTTGTAAATCTGTTTTAGTTCTTTGTAGATTCTAGATATTAGCCCTTTGTCAGATGGGTAGATGGCAAAAATTTTTCCCATTCTGTTGGTTGCCGGTTCACTCTAATGATTGCTTCTTTTGCTGTACAGAAGCTCTGGAGTTTAATTAGATCCCATTTGTCCATTTTGGCTTTTGTTGCCACTGCTTTTGGTGTTTTGGTCATGAAGTCCTTGCCTATGCCTATGTCCTGAATGGTTTTACTTAGGTTTTCTTCTAGGGTTTTTATGATGTTAGGTCTTATGTTTAAGTCTTTAATCCATCTGGAGTTAATTTTAGTGTAAGGTGTCAGGAAGGGGTCTAGTTTCTATTTTCTGCACGTGGCTAGCCAGTTTTCCCAAAATTTCTTATGATAATTTTCAATTGTTAGAAACAAACACAAATAAGATTCACTGTTTTTAAAACTTTTGTAATTTGCTATTAAAACTCATTTTGTTCTTTATAATAATTTCATATTTAAACAATCTGAGTCTTAATATATGACAAAACTACTCTCTTATCCCTTGAAAAGCAAAAATACAACCCCTGAATTGTATACACTGTTGTATCACTCTGCCTAATTTAGAAGCTCTCCAGATCTCTGTTTTAGTATTCTACCTCCCTTAAAGTTATTCGGATGTCCAAAGATTACTTAAAAACTCAATTTCACGTTATATAAAGGGTTCAACTTAACTAAGGCTTTGGAAATAATATTTAATCAGATATAGTTTAGAACACATGTGATGTTAATGTAAAAATGTCAGGACTATAACTTATTTAAACATATCATTTTACATTTTGTTAATTTAAATATTTTATGGAAAGACCTATTAGCTTATCTGAGCACTAAATAAGTATAAGAACTTAAAGACATTGATATTTATAGTCTTTTTATGGAAAAATATACACAATCTGATAATGTTACAACTTTTATCAAAAAATTATTAAAAAATGAAATGTATACTTGCATTATGTGCCACATTTTGGCTATTTTTAAACCAATATTAAAAACCAGTTTAAAGAGTCATCTTGATTAGATGGACTAAATTCTTATAAAAATGCTTTTGAACTTTTCTGTGAAAAAAATATTATTTCCTTTAAAGTCTGGCACATCTAAGGTATTATAACTACAGTTTTCTTATTTTCTCAGGATTCTGGATATATTAATGCTAACACTTAAAGCAGAAGAGATATCATTTATTTTGAGAGAATTTATGATTTAATTTATTAGTACTCTTCAGAGGTAAGGAAATGTTTCACATTGACACAAGAGGGTATATGGCACTGTTCTGTGACAGACACGTAGACACACAGAAAGGGAGCAGCTTCCATCACACAACTTCAGCAGGAGGTAGAGTTAATCATAGAGAACAAAACCCATTGGTTCAGATTGCAAAGAAAAGTTTCACTCTCCAGTGGTTATGAAATTATTTTTTAAATCTGCTTTCAGTTCACAGATGGACAAACAAATGAAATTGACTTATAAACTCAATTAGGGATGGACAGACTAACAGACCTTACCAAAAGCCAAAACAAAATGAAACTAAACAAACTAATAAAGAAAACTCCACAGAATTAGGAGGAAGGGGTAGGCAACAGCAGAACTAAGAATCAGTAAAGGTAAAGCCCTAGCGTTGCTTGGAATTTACTCCTAGGACTAAAAGGAGATCTCCCTAGATTTAAACAGCCCAGAGATGCACTTTGCAGAAAATCAACTTGATTAGTCCTGGCAGCAGGGCATGTCAGTGGGAAATCCTCCAAAAATGTTCATGTATACTTTCTAAAAAGTGAAAAATGTGAATCTCATATAAATATTAAATACATTTATGCAAAAATTTAACTTACGGAGTGAAACGGCAGTATGAAAAAGTTGATTCAAAAAACCCTTGAGAAGCAAGGTATATATAGTCCATCAGGAAAAGCATATTGAAAGCGTTTGCTAAATTACAAGCAAAATTGGTTAATGTCCTACCAGGCAATAAAACAATATTATTTGGGATTATCTCTTCTACCTGACCAAATATTTTGCATTTCTGCAGACAAAAATCTCTAAAGTAGCATGAGATGTAACAGACTCCAGATTGTCTAATCAATAGTAGAAAGCAAATTAGAAAACAAATCTTCTAAATAATTATTTGAGTGTGCTATTAAAGAATATTCTGGTATAATACTAAAAGACTTGCAGCCATCCCTTTGCCTACTTCCAAATTTTGAATAATTTCTCTTAATATTGAACAACTAGCAGGAAATCTAGTCAGTATTCAAACTTTCTTGGGAAGACTAATATCTTTTGATTGTTGAGAACAGAAATTTTATGCCACCAAAGACTTAACATTACGCTGATTCTAGGTAGTCCATATTCATCAAGAAAGTGGACATTTCTGTTGTAGATAATGTAACGATCTAATGAAGACCTGGCAGTGGAAATGCTTTCATCTTCAACCATGACTGATTTTTTCATAGCAAGAACTCTGGAGAGTGATTAGAAAGTCAAGGCAAATAATCTTGGCTTCAGTCTTCCTTTTGCCATTGTAGCTATTTCTAATGAACCCTTTCTAGAAACTTTGTGCCAACTTAACTTTTATACTGAAATGCTCATTATGTCTATGTCATAAATCTTGCAAAAGTGCATTTAGTTGCAGAACATAAAGCCACTACCGTAAACACAGATACCATTAATGCCATTGATAACGGAATGTTTTTTTTTTTCAAAACAACTTTAAACAATGTTATTGGAAACCTTGTTAGATATCACACCCTCTCACACACCAACACGCATGTACATCCACCCAGATAAATCAACTAAAAATTCTTTCAAAATGATGGTTATTTTCATTTTTGTGTGTGTATCTCCCCACCCCCCAGAATTTCTAATGAACATTTGTCATTTGTTTAATTGGATGCAATATTTGCCAACTGCTAACATCATAACTAAAAGAACTAGAGAAGCAAGAGCAAACAAATTCAAAAGCTAGCAGAAGACAAGAAATAACTAAGATCAGAGCAGAACTGAAGGAGAGAAGAGACACGAAAAACCCTTAAAAAAAAATAATGAATCCAGGAGCTGGTTTTTTGAAAAGATCAACAAAATAGATAGATCACTAGTCAGACTAATAAAGAAGAAAAGAGAGAAAAATCAAATAGATGCGATAAAATATGATAAAGGTGATAACACCACCGATCCCACAGAAATACAAACTACCATCAGAGAATACTATAAACACCTCTACGCAAAAAAAAAACTAGAAAATCTAGAAGAAATGGATAAATTCCTGGACACAAGCACCCTCCCAAGACTAACCCAGGAAGAAGTTGAATATCTGAATAGACGAATAACAAGTTCTGAAATTGAGGCAGCAATTAATAGCCTACCAACCAGAGAAAGTTCAGGACCAGATGGTTTCACAACCAAATTCTACTAGAGGTACAGAGGAGCTGGTACCATTTCTTCTGAAACTATTCCAAACAACTGCTAAGAGTTTACTCTCTGTTTCATTGTGATCTCCTTCAATTCCTGGCTCGGTTTGACATGCTATGCTGAAATGTCAAAAATTTTCCAGTAAAGTCCCTAAAACACCTGCAAACTGCTTGAGCTTGATTGCAGGCAGCTGATGTTAATTGCAACAGGAGCACTGGCTGTTTTTTCCCCAGACTTTCTAACTAACTTGTGGAAATAAGAGCTAAGGAAGACCACTTGGATCAGTCTTCAACTGTCTCATTATTGTTTCAATGAATGTATTTTCCATGGTATTCAGTTCAAAGGATGAAACTTCAACATTTTGTGGGACAGTTTCTATCTTATTGAAAGGCATTGTGAGGAATACTTTCTCAGATTCATAAAATCTTTCTGTTACTGAATTTCTTCTGATTTCTTCTCATTAGATTCCTCACAATGTTAAGTAACTTATTTTCACTGCAGACATTTGAGGGGCATAGTATTATAAGCAATTCTTATGATGCTCTTTATTCAAAGAGGTAAAAATCCTGATTTCAGAACTCAATCCATTGTTGTATATCTAACCCAAAAGTGTTTCCCAACAAAGGAGATTCTCTTTAATTATAGGATCCCATGCCTTAGAAATGTGTTCCAGCTTCTGAAATGATTTTGTAGCTCACAGAAAATTTGCAATCAGCATGAGTGAGGATAATAAGGATCATTATGAAGCCTCTTAATAATTGTAGAGTGAAAACCTTTGGGTGGAGAGTTCCAAGCCCAAATGACTTTAATTTTTTGTTTCTTTCTAGGAGGAACCTACCTTCTGTGGTTAAATGACATGGCTAATGTGGGCTGTATGATTCTTTTCACAGAGTCCTATCTCCCATGATATTACTCATTTTTCTGTTTGACTTTTCCATTGATTTTTCCACTGATACTTTTCTGTTTAATGAGACCCCCGTTATGAATTATGAAGCATTTTGAGAATGCCTTCACGCATTTGTGAATTATAGCTGTGGCTTAATTTTTACCTTGTCTGAAGTGATCAGGGACTCTGGCTTCTCAAGAGACTCTCAGCGTGGAAGTCTTCCTGAAAGCTGTGTGTGGAGGTGTTAAACTGCCCTGAAATAGACTTCTTAGAGAAGGAACCAGAACAGAATGTTCACATAAAAGTGCTAGGTTGGATAATAATCATATTTAGCACTTACATAGCAGTTTTCATTTCCCAAACACTTTATAAACAGCAACTAAATAAACCTTTCAACATCCCCCATTAAATAGATAAATAAGCATTATTAACTTAGCATTCTGTTTGGTGGAGAAAAAAAAATCTTTACTCATTTATAACTGCAGGAGGAGATTATTTCAGAATAATGATTCCAACTCCAGTGTCCTTAAGCCAGTCTCAAGCTCTACCTGTTCCAGTTTTCTTTTCAAGGGAACTGATTAATTGGTGCTCATGTTGGCCATTGTGAAACTGCAGTCAAAGCCATTTCTCTGCAGCGTTCTAAGTTTAAAGAGTTACTCAGAGATGAGTGCCTGGGAAGTTTCCATTATAGGCCTGACTTGATAAAGGAAAAAGTAAATAAGTACCTGAAATATCGGGAGGGAGTGAACTGCCCAAGCTTGTCTCAGTTCTTGAGATCTCCCTCAGCTCACAGTAACGATGCTTCCCAGCCACATAATTAATCCCTCACCAAGGCCTGGTGGTAGAAGGCATACTGCTTGCATCTGGTGAGCTTCCAAAGTTGCAGCTCTTTCAACAGAAGCATATTGATTTCCTTTCTTAATATTTTCTCAGAGTCACAAAGTGTCACTACCTACTTTTTCCAGGCTCACTGAAAAATATTTAACATGCTGTCTGCTTGCTCCACATTCTGCTCTTCCTTTTCACTGAAAAAATTTTAATAGCCCCTTTTTATTCAAAGAAGGCATGTGAACGTACTTTTCTGCAGCTGAAGTACAATTTGTTTACCAATGTTGGCATGGCACAAACGAACCATTATGCGACTTCCTTTACTATTTGATGGCTTTGTTCTTAAAAACGTTAAAGTACAAAATCAGTTCTCATTTATGTTCTTCCTTTTAAGCTGAAAGCCTTCTTAATATGGTCAGAGTGGTGGTTGAGGGTGTAGGCTCTGGCATCAAATTGCTCTGCCAAGTTGTTTAACTCTCTGAGTTTTAGTTTCGCAAGAGTAAAGTGGAGCCACTGACAATACTGATCTGAGCAGGTTGTTATAAGGAATAATGAAATTATATGTTTGAAGTGGGAGCACGGAAGTGGGCCTGTGGAAGGGCTCAATAGGTACTAGGATTCATCTTTACCACCACCACCACCACCATTATCATCATCAACCTCATCATCATCTGGCAATGCTACAATGTAAAAACAGAAAAAAAATTGTTCTAAGAAAGACTATAATCAGAAACCCGGGATTAACTGAAATCTGCAAAATTCATCTTAGTTTTCTTGATCTGTCAAGAACTGGTTTAGCCATCATCACAACAGAATCATGGATTCCTAGGATTTAGAAGGATAATGTTATGATGCTAGGGTAAGTGAAGCTTTAACTAGAAAACTCCAAAGGAGCGCAGGTTTATTTTATCTTAACAACTGGGTACAAGAAGAGAATGAATTTCCTGAGTGTCTGGAAAGCTCTGAGATCAGAAGTAGGTAAAGAGGAACTTCCAGCAGTGGCAGATGAGAAACAAATGCCTCACACCCTTATGAGCTTTAGAAGGTCAAGTGCATCCTGGAAATCTAGGGGAAGGTGGCAGAGCTAAGGGTACAGGCAGCTTGTGGGCAGGGCAGAAGTCAGCTGTTTGAAGTTGTCAGCCTCCATGTGGATGGCAGCCCAGGAGGGGCACAGGCACCGTGGAGGAACTACCAGGCTGTGGCTGCTCTGCAGGGCCTGGATGGTACAGGAGGTCATGGCGCTAATTAACATGAGTGGACTTTCTACCCCTTGTGGTCTCCCAAAGAACCACAACTATGGGAAATGGGGCAAACTCAATGAGAATCAATGAGACTTCACCAAAGACACACAAAGTGAAGAAGCCTGGAGCTGCAGAGGTGGTCAAAGTCTTATTCAGTCTCTTAGAGAAGACAAGAAATTTTGGGGGCTGAACTTGTGTATGAACTTTGTAAGAATTTGGATGTCTGAGTAAGCTAGTAGGCACTTTGTGCTACTGATATTTTCAATTCACTTCTTAATTCCTTTATTTATACGTTCATTTCAAAAATATTTATTGAATGAAACAAATATGAGTATGCCTGAGACATTTGGATTATGGTTCTTCATACAGCCAGTTACACATTTTGCACTGTGTACTCAGAAACTAAAATAAATCAGAATGCACAGAAAGGAATCATGGAATTAAAAATGTTGTGTCCCTTTGCCTTTCCTTATCATATTCCAGAAAGGTGAGACATTTTACAAATATTAGTTTTATATCACATATATAATATATGGATACTCTCTTATTATACCTGATTCAAAATAGAGAGAAGTGATTAGAACAAAATATAAAAACCTTGTTTTACCTGCTCACATTTCTCCTACCCTTGAAGCAACCACTGCCAATGATTCTGTTTGCTATTAATCTCCCAGTGTGCATGTGTGTGTACATAATTATATACAGCATAAAATTACATTGTACATATTGTTAAGAGACTTGCTTTGATAACTTAATGAGTCTTGAAGATCTTTTCACATTAATATATTTAGACCTCCATTATATTTAATAAAATGTTTTCACTTTAATTGTTTACTAGTGAATATGTATTTTACCTTACCTTTTTCTAATTCAATAAATGATACAAAGAATATATATATGTATGTATGTATGTATGCATGTATGTATGTATATACATCTTTGGGTACATGTAAAGTAGAATTATTAGGTTGTAAGCAAAACACAGTTGTAATTCCGAGACATACTGCCAAATTAGCTTCTAAAAGACTTAACCAATCTATAATTCTACTAGCAGTGTTTAAAATTAGAGAGAGTGAATATTATTGAAATTTAATGACTTTTTTCACAATATATAAAAGAATGGTTTAGGATTTGCATTACTATTGATCAAAGGATTCTTTGCAGAATCAATGCTGCAATATTTTCTTCTGTCACTTTTACAATCAGCTTTACTATTTTATAAATATAAGTATTATGCAATATCTTTTCATTGTCATTTTTCCATCTTTTACAAAGGGACAACCAAGATCCAGAGGGAGTAGTTGAAAAGTACCCAAGTTTTGATGGAAGCCAGAAGTGATCCCACCAAATTCTATTAGGTATCTGGCAAGTAGGGCTAAATCAGTAATTGAGTGTGTGTGTGTGTGTGTGTGTGTGTTTTTTATATATATATATATATATATAAACATTTTTAGGAATCTTTGTAAAATATCTGATTTAGATATAAAAGCTAAAGCAACGAGTGAAAAGGACTCTGAGATCTAGACAAGGCCATTGAAATGTAACAAATAGACAAATTGAGAAATAACATAATACTTGAATAATAAGCTTCAAGATGTATGAAATAGACTGAAGAAAGTAAAGTTTCATTGAAATCTTTGGATAATTGGAATGCAGTCTACAGACACCACATGGCATGATTCATCTTGATGGCTTTAAATCAGTGGTGAATAGGAGGGATAACACTGGGCTCAGTGTAGTCTCATAATTCTTCATACACCAGGGACAATTCTCATGCTTTTTCCAAGAAATTTAGAGGACTGATGGAAACTGAGAAAATAGATCACATGTAAAGTCCTTATAAGTATAGTAATAAGGAATTAATCATTCTTATAGTAAGATGTATTATTCTTATATTAAGACATATTTTCATTACTTGTATCATGATAACTCTGTGAAGTAAGTAGGGGTGGTAGTAGCTAATTCCCCTGACAGGGGAGAAAGCTGAGATACAGAAGAGGTACTTGTTTTTGTCAATTATATTATTAATCAGCAGAAGACACAACTACCTAAATTTAGGCTTTCTGATTCCTTATCCTGTGTTCTTCCTAATGTTAATACCCTGCTTGCTGGAACAAAGCAAAGCTTTTGAGTCAATCAGTTTAAATATCCCAAAATTTCATAGCATGACCCTATTATTTCTTATAGAATTGAGTGTAACACAACATGTGGCATCTTTGCACCTCATGAAAAGGTCTAGTTATTGAAGTTCAAAAAGGTCCTTGTTACAGAGGAGTGTACGTGGAAGATATCTAACAGCATAGGTCACGAGAGATTTAGTATCATAGAGCAAGGACTTCAGGAAAGAGAAAGTACTTCAGACCGGATGAAAGCAGAGGGTATGTCTGTTAATACCTCAGCTGGTTCATCCCTCAGATTTTCTAAATTATCTGATTGTACGTTCTACACTTGAGCTTGCTTGAATATTTCTTTTCTAGGAGCAATAATATATATGCTTTTCTTCTGGAAGATGGTGGGTATTATATAATTTTAATTATGGTTTTCTGGAGATGTTAAAAATCAGGTTTGTGGAAATCCATGGTGTATAATCTCTGACCACTTATCTTTTGTTTTCCGAGATGGATGAGTTCATACAATCCTAATGGAAAGGAAAAGTACACATCAGTTGATGCCTTAGTATCATGGCCTCATCTTTGCAAATTTTAATTGTACTATGCTTATTGAGAGATATTTAAATGACCTAAAAATCTCATAGTATGTCAACAGAAAACTAAATTATTTAGTTTCCTCCTACATTAAACTGAGATTTGAGTGGGTGCTCAGTAAGGTTTTTAGGAGTTCTTTTGTTCCATGTCTCCTTTTTAATCACAGTACCCAGCATTGTGCATGGCAAAGAGAAGAGCTCATTCACTCTTGGTGAATAATTCTTTGTTTGAATAAAATATTTATGATGCTTTGTCTGCCTCCCTCCCTTCCTTCCTTTCTTCCCTCTTTCCTTCCTCTTTCTTCTGCATATTGAATCATTCGTACTTTGTACATTCAGTAAATCTTTATCGAACATTGATACTGGACCTTTATCTTTCCTTTTTCTGGAAGTCCAGAAGCTACGAAATATCCTAGTAGATAACTATAATAATCATTACGGAAAGTTTATAGCTTACAATACTGAGACTTCAATCTCAATCTTGTATTTAATGGGGGGGATTTGGACTTTGTTAATTTCATTTGACAAATGGAAAAGGTAAAACTTAAGTAACACATTCAAGTCAATAGGAAAGTCAAGGCTTGAACACAATCGGTCTAATTCAGAATCCTTGCTTCCTTCCTTTGTGCTACATGACCTCTCCAAAAAGTAAGCAGCCTGAGTTGTGAAGCATGCTGTTTTCCCGCCTTTAGAGTGTAATAACGATGACTGTATATTGTTCTTGTGTGTAGAAGAGTGCAGTCATTTCAAAATGAAGATGATTTTGACTTTCCTTGCTAGTAGATGCCAGTTTTCCTTCCTTCCTTGAACACCACTTATGTTCCTCATCCTACCACTAGACCCAAATTGACACTCAGTGCTCAGATTTCCCCCTCATTGTCTTAGTTTTTAATAACTTTCCTACCCATTATCCTATAACTGTCACTGTAAGTCAAGTTTTTCTTTCCATACATGCTATTCCTTTAAATCTTAATTAATCCTGGGAAAGGACAATGCAGTGTTGCTGGCTTTGTGCTGACCCCACTATGAAGCAAATCTGTCAAGACCAAGACTCTGCAGGGGTTGGGGCAACCTACACGATCTTCTTTTGTGAAAAGATGAAATACTGTTGTTACGAATTAGTTCTATATCAGCAGATATGTAAAGTTTAAATTTTACCTTCTTCTTTTATTCCCTAATTATTCTAATAACAGCTTTAAAAAAATGTCTTGTTTTTTCTTTAAAATCAAATACAACAGTTTAAAATGTAAGCCATACTTTTTGGAATGGTATAATGGTATAATTGTATGAATTCCCATTAAAATTCCATTAAAATTCAAGTTTAGCTTTTTATCATTAGAATATGCACTGCATCGCCTAAAATTTTGAAGAAACTTTAGTTGGTTTTCAAATCCAGCCATGGTTAGAATCACTAAAGAAGATTTTTTTTTTTTTTGGTAGAACTACCAATGCCCATTTGTTCTTCCCAGAGGCTCAAATTTAAATGGTCTTGAGAGAGGCCCAGACATTATTGTATTTGAAAATACCACTGGTGGTTCTGATGGGATGCTGAAATGGAAGATTATGAGAAATACAGAGCTCATGAACTGCAGGCCTTCTGCCCCTTGTATGGACCCAAGACTTTCTGTAAGAAATAGCCTGAGCATGAGTTCCAATTTAAATATATCTTTCAGTTTTTTTCAAAGAGGAGACCAAAGACTCTCTCAGCAACTTGATTGTTAACTGAATCAGAATATCTACACTGAGAGCCTAAAGCTTCAGACTTTTAAAGGATCCATTATGCCTTTAATGGCTCACATCCTTTTTAACCAAGAGCAGATTTTTATAAATGCCACTGACCTACTGAAATGATCAGACTGGTTGCCTTATAACATGTTCCACCTTTTGAATTTATCTAATTGTTTCTTTGTGGTATCATTGACATAGCACCCCTGGATTTCCTGCAAACTGGAAGTCAAGATTCTAGGCTTTCTTGAATTTGGGTTGAACACTTTGAGCAAGAACATCTCAGAAGTATGTTTCATATTAATACATCATACTGCTTTCTATCAGTGGGCACCTCACATCTCCCTTTCCCACTGTTAGCTGTGCTGTCTTTGATGCTGGGTTAAACTGATGGTGGCCAGATTCATCCACTGTAAAACTGAATTAGCCCCAACTTGGTCAGGAAGTTATGAGGCTTTGACATCACACACTTACCCAATTTCCCATCAGCCTTTCACCTAGGAGTTTTGAAATGATGAATCAACGATGACTCAATGATGAATCAATTACTTTTATGAGGGGCTATAAAATGGTAGTATTCTATTATTTCTTCTACATTATCTCTCTTCTAGAGAAAGAAGAGTGATCCCTTCAGAGGTGAATTAGATTATGTCACTCTTCCGTTCCATCCCACCCCAGTGACTTTTTTCTCTCTTAGAGGCCTCCAAACACCCCACCCCCGACAAACAGTGTCCTCATTGATTTCCTCTCCCATTACTCTCTTCCTTACTGCCGCCACTCCAGCCTCCTTGCTGGAAGGCACCACACATCTGACGCATCACTGCTCCCTCCACCTGCAGTGCTTTCCCCTGGCTTCCTTCTGCTATTATTTCAGGTTCCTTCTCAAGTATTACCTTGTCAGTGAGCCCTTCTCTTACTCCCTTCTTTTAAAATAGCAATCCTTCCAACACAGTCTTGCTTCTTTCGCACTGAATTTTCTCGAAAGCACTTAACATCTATTGGCATATTACAGATTTATTTATTTGTTTCCCTCTTTGCAACTTCAACGAGGTGAATGAATAATTGAAGTGAATGGTGATGTTCAGAAGGGCTAAATAGCAGGTCCAATATCACTCATCAAATTAGTAACAAGAAAAAAAAGCATAGCCTTAAGAACTGTCAGCTGGGAACTGGGCTGGAACAAACAGCTAGACCTTAATGATCTCCTGTTGAATATAAACAATTTCATTGAATATACATCAGACAAGGTCACTCTGAGACCATGATGGAGTGAGACAAAAAACACACCCCTCCATAATTATGTCTGAGCACAGACAAAACATGAAAACTATGCAGAACTATGCAGGACACAAAGATGTCCAAACCTCCCCTCCCCCCAGCTAATACTTGTCACTTCTGCTTCCTTTCCAAGGACAGCTTTGGTTCTGCTTTCTTCCTCTTCCCTCCTAGATATAAATTTTCAACATATTTGCACTAGTGTCCAATGGCTGCTGTAACAAATTACCACAAACAGGTGGCTTCAGACAACATAAATTTATTTGCTCACAGTTCTCAAGGTCAGTAGTCTGAAATCAAGGGAACAGCAAAGGTCCCTCCAAAGGCTCTCGGGAAGAATTCTTCCTTGTCTCATACAACTTCTGCTGGCTCTGGCCATTCTTCTTGTGGCTGGCAGTCTCTGCCTCTGTATTCAATCACATCACTCTCTGATTCTATATTCACATGGGCTTCATTTTTTTCTTTTATTCTTCTTCTTCTTTTTTTTTCTGAGTCTTGCTCTTATTGCCCAGGCTGGAGTGCAGTGGCACAATCTTGGCTCACCGCAACCTCCATCTCCCAGGTTCAAGCAATTCTCCTGCCTCAACCTCCTGAGTAGCTGGGACTACAGGTGTGTGCCACCATGCCCAGCTAATTTTTTAATATTTTTAGTAGAAGCAGGGCTGGGCTGGTCTCGAACTCCTGATCTCAGGTGATCCGCCCACCTCAGCCTTGTAAAGTGGTGTATTACAAGCATGAGCCACTGCACCCAGCCGGCCTTCTCCTTTTATGTCTGCAGTCGAATCTCCCTCTACCCCCATGATACTCATGATCACATTAAGACCTCACCTGGCTAATTCAGGATAATCTCTCCGTCTCATGTTAACTTAATCACATCTGCAAAGACCTCCTTTTAGAAAAATATGGTTACATCCACAGGAACAAGGGAATAATACCTAGGTATCTTTGGGGAAGGGGAGTTATTCAGCCTAATGCTTATCCTACTATACAGCTAGACATGACCCAATCCACAGCAAAGCAGTTCTTCCTTGAACCATCATGCCTGACCCTGACAAAGGCATCTGCCCAAAGCTAAATAACCAATCCCTACTAACATCCAGAACATACCCTCATGGTTTCCCATATTATATGATCTCTCTTATTACAAGCAATAAAACCAGTTTTGTATAATACAGGTGGAATTCTGATTGATAGTCCCCAGCTGGTGGGTATGGATACCAACATGTGTGTCTTTCATTTATCCATCGCATATTTAGACCTCAGAATTTCAATTGCTTGGGTTTTTTTCCTTAAAATACCTTATAATCAGTGAGAGATCTAAGTGTGGTTTCCCTGGGGCATGGAGGGTTGGCATTAAAAGAGTATTTGTAATTTATGTACAATTATAATAAATTTGAAAGCATTTTATTCTTTTAAAGAATTGTCCTGGTTTTCTGCTATTAGATATAATTTAAGTGTTCCTACATACTTGAATCAGAAGTATAAAATATTAAGCTATTTTTAAAACTTATTCTGGAACTTAAAACTTACCTTTTTTAATGTATTGCCTTGGATAAAGGGCAGAGGCCATCATTCTAAATGACATTTTGTGTGAAGTAATACATTATTTCTGGTACCTGTGGTTTTTTCTTAAAACTTTTATCACCTGAAATGACCTCTCAGTAAAGGCTTTTGAAAACTATAAATCTCTGATGTATGTGTTTTAAATTCAATTATAGAAAAGTATTTTAAGAAAAGACACTGGTGCAGATGTTTAAAAACACTGCATTAATATGAAAGCAGAGATAAAGATACTTGAAAAAGACAGCCTTGACAAAAGTTACGTTCAACCAACTGTGTGGCACTATAGTTTATGAAAGATACAGAAGCCACAGATTTTGGTGAGGACTAGACATTGAAGTACCCTATTTTTAATCATTATGTATGAAGAATAAACAATTACACAAGTATCTCAGGGAATCTCTTTTTCTCCAAGATGGAGGAATGATGTTTCTCATCATTTTAATCTTGTTATATCACTTGTGTAGCCATTTACTTTAAACATACTTGAGAGTAAACAGTGTAGTGAATACACATGTGATAAAGCCTAAACTGTGCCTTAAGGCCATTCATGTTTGAAGACCCAAAGCGAAATAAAACAAAAACACACTAAGGAGGTCAATTAAACACTTTAAATATCGTTATCAAGCTCCACACCAAAGGGTTTGTTCATTGGTATGGGAGTCATTAGAAATAAGGTGTGTTTGCTTTGGTGCTTGGCTAGAAACATTGATGTGCTCCTAGCAGAGATATGTCCTAGTCCACAGCAGACTTACCAACCACTGAGCTCTGCAGTTATGAATTTCCTCCATCCAGACTTATGGCTAAAAACACTGTGGGACTTTAAAACATAGTAATGGTTAGGCATCCTCCAGACTATTGAAGTCTGAGTCTCTGGGGGAGAAGGACTGCACACTGAGCCTCACAGAGGCCCTGTGGTCTTGTCACCGTATCTCTGTCTAAATTTATGTGTTACATAAAGGAAAAACGATGATTAAATGGCTATTTAAAAACGATTATGTCATACTCCACTGCAGACAAGTTAAAAGAAAAGTGGCAAGTAGCAGGTTGGTCTGACAGTTAGGGGATATTGATTATCTTGGTTGCCGAAGGTACATCTTTGTTTAAAATGTGAGACAAAAGGGTAGAAAAAGAGTAGTACTGGGTTTTCAAATATAGAAAGGGGGGAAAAGACTTAAGAAAACAGCTCTCTAAATACCCAGGTGAAAAGAAGCTAGAAGGATAATATCCTTTTAAGCTTCAACCAGTTGATTCATTACCTGGGGATTTTAACAGTCAATCATCCAAAAGAATGCTGCCTATGGAAAATGCAGGAGTGAGTCAGGAGATGCCATATGATACAGAGAGGTGAAACTGCAGAGTGAGGAAGAAAAGTCTTGCTTTAAACTACAAGTACAAACCTCATGGAAAGAATACAGTCAGGAACAAAAGAAAAAAAAAAGGAGAAAACCAAAGAAAGGAAGAGAAGAGAAAAGGAAAGGAAAGAGAAGAGCTCATTTCTCAGAATATAGATAAAAAGTGGTAATACATTATAATATTAATTAGACTCTTCAAGAATGAAAGAATGTACTTATAAAGCTTACTAAAGAAGGAGAAGCCTCCACTACTGAAACAGATACTTGCTTGCAGGCTGAAAAGACTGACCCATAGCTAAAATCACTGTGTAATGGCAAAAGGTTTGGAAAAAATATTACAGAAGTCAAATAAAGGTGAAAAAAAGAAAACTGGATCGGAAGGACTTATCAAGAGGCAGAAAACTTTCTTAAATCTTGAGTAGTGGCAGAATCCCTGGGAAATCATTTCTGATGGAGGAAATGAAGCTTACATTGCTTACGGAAGCATTTCACATAGAGATGAGAGTAAGGTATGATAGAGTACAGAGACCATTTACGTTGTAACAGAAACCATGCCATTAGAATTTTTGGGAAGATTTGATTACCCTTAGCCATTCAACAACAACAACAACAAAATAAGGCTATACATTGACTGAGAGAGAGTTCGGAAGAATTAGCAGAAAATGAGGTCCTAAAAAATAATAGAAAAGGGTGAAAGTTATCCTAGATTCGGGAGAAAATTGCTTGAACAGGATATGACTCAGAAGATAGCAGTTATTACATAAACTTACCAAGCCTCACCAGCCATACCAAGTCAGAGAAATAGAGCCCACATTGGCACAGGGTACCACAGGGTACAATGGAGGCTCCCAGAACCTAGCGATTTGATGAATTTTACTCAGAGAACTAGAGTGCTCCAAACTAGTCAGTGCATAATCCAGAAAACTGCCCATACAGCATTGTAAAGATTCACTGACATTAAAATTGTCAATAGTCAAAAACGGCATTAAGTGGTACTCAGACCCATGGGATGATTTTTTCTGGTAAAGGTAGAGTTCTATAAAGTTGTTTAAAAGAGTAGAAAAAGTAGAATCAGATATTCTGGTAAAACAGTAATATTTATATTGTAAAAACTAAAGTTAAATTGGAAAAAGATAGGAAGACAATTAGAGTTTTTGAAGCGGTATAATCATAACTTTGAATGTATAATTGGAAAGAATAGTTGTGGGGGGGGGGGGGAAACGTACTTTTTGAATTAGGAGAAAAATAAATTGATTACCCAGAAGATTGTGCAGGAGGCTAAAGGGAAAGTGGTGGAACTGTTTCTTCAAAGCACGTGACTAACACCCTGTGGCTTATAAACAGAAATAAAAACCTCTTAAATTATAAAAAGGAATAAATACTCATGGATAAGTTTAACAAAATACAGGCAAAACATGTACACTGCAAACTACAAAACTTTGCTGTGAGACATCAAAGAAGATTTAAATGTAAATATATACCATATGTATGAATTGGAAGACTAAATATCATTGTCAATATTTCTCAAATTAATCTATAAATCAATCAAAATCCTAATAGGCTCTGTTTTTGGTAGAAATTAGCAAGCTAATTCTAAATTTTATATGGAAATAGAAAGAACCTACATTAGTGAAAACAATTTTTGAAAGACTTTCAAAATTGAAAGATTTTACCTGATTTTAAGATGTATCTTAAAGCAATTTTAAATTATTTCAAGCATTTTTAAAATGAGCAAAATATATGAGTAAACTCTTAATAGAAGGACATGTAAGATTCTTCAACAAGCACATGAGATTTTTGACATCATTGTTTAACAGAGAAATATAAGATTAAGCCACTGTAAAATACCATTACACACAAATTTGCATAGCCAAAATTAAAAAGACTAGCAATATCAATTGTTGGCAGAGATGTGGAATAATTGGAATTGCTGGCGGGCATATGAAAGAATGCAATTTCTTTGCAAAAACAGTTGAGACTACAAGCATGAACTACCATAACCAGCTAGTTTTTTTTTTTTTTTTTTTTAAAGAGATCAGGTCTTTCTGTGTTGTCCAGGCTGATCTCAAACTCCTAGGCTCAAGTGATCTTCCTACCTTAGCCTCACAAAGTTCTGGGATTACAGGCTGAGCCACTGCACCCAGCTGGATCGTGCTTTTAACCATGCAATTGAAAAGTCCGAAGTAAGGAAAGGAGTGGGCCAAACAGTATAATGTCAAGATTTTATGTAATTATGAAATAAACTCAAATATAAGAAAACATCTTTTTCTAAAACTTAAACGCAATGTTAAAAAATGACCCTAATCATGTCAAGAGTAGGTTGTTCAATCAGAAGTAGAAGATTCTTTCCATGAACAGAAACAGTTTATTGTAATTTTTGAAGTATCACAAATTGGTTTGGGCATCATTTAGAATCTTGCTGTTTTAGCACGTGGAACATTTTTGAGGATTTTTGGGAGTCATGAGGTTGGTTTTAACTGTTGTGACTTACTGAATCAAGGAAGGTAAATTTGATACATATTTATTATTGTATCTTTCAAGAATTAACTAATTTTCTGGGATTGAGATTACTGAAAATGCAGCACCTGACATTATTTGAACTCAGCAGATATATTTTCCACATAACATACTTGGACTTTTTAAGTGACTCTTTCTGAAATAATGATATTAATGGGAAAATGATCACAAATCTCATCTTGTAACAGAAGCCCCATATGATACCCTTAATCGTGTTTTATATATGACTATACGTCATACAAACCATGGCCAATTTTTTAAATTTCCCTCAATATTTGTAAACCCAAAGTTCTGTCTTTTTATTTGCAAAGGGACTGTGTTCTCTGCTGAGTGACTGAATTATTTCTGCAGAAAGCTTCACAAGAACTGCAAGTCCATTCAGAGTGTTTCTGAAGAATTGTCTGTATAAGTCTCATACTAGGAGTGGCAGAGAGATAGAAACTATTATAAGAGACTTTATGGAAAGATTGCATATACAAGGTAGGACATATTCTAAGGAAAAAAGAGCCAAAAGAAATCTTAAAATATCTTAAGTAATCGTAGTGTAAGTAAAAATAATATTGTTACTTTGAAAATATTTATACAGAATAATACAAATTAGGAACTCAAATATTCAGCATAAAAAGAAATATAAAGTTCATAATTGAAACACTACTATTTCTTTCACTAGTGTTTCTGCATCTATTTTCTGCTTACTTTGTTTTGTGTT
This sequence comes from Ateles fusciceps, assembly GCA_036589455.1. Taxonomy (NCBI): domain Eukaryota; kingdom Metazoa; phylum Chordata; class Mammalia; order Primates; family Atelidae; genus Ateles; species Ateles fusciceps. The sequence continues at coordinate 2,766,630 of JAZHEH010000564.1, read as the reverse complement.
TGCATTTCCTTATATGTCTAGTTACTTTTGGTTGAAGTCATTTAATATAAAACATTAGAGATAAAATCTGAAGCTTGATATATATGTGTACTTACATATACTTATATTACATATTTATATATTTTATTTGTTTCTAGATTTTCTACTTAATCTCAGTAAAAAGTTTGATCAAATTACATAATGTGCTATTCCCAGAAGCAGAATTCCAACGCTATTATGTTTTTCACCAGAACACTGATAAGAGATAATGTGCTTTCACTTTGCAGAAAAACACAATGTTTCTTTTCCTGGATAATCAAGGTTACAGCAACCATCAAATTGTGTAGATAAGTTGTAGGGCTCATTATGATCTTATAGGACATTTATGTAGCCCTACTGATGACATTCTGAAACTGAGGCTTAAGAGAACATGTACCTACAGCCATAGAAATAGAACTTCCAACAGCAATATAGGGTTGTTCACACCCTGAGTTGTTTAAAGAGGTTGTTTAGTTTGTCTCAATCAATTGAAATAGAACTGGTACCTTCATGAAGGGGCCAGAAAATGCAAATGTGTACATTACACTAAGACACTGCCAGTGAACCTCTGGGACCTCTGCTATTTAAAAAGTCTGCTTTGGACCAGTAAAATAAAACTTGAAGAAAAGTTTCTTGTTAATTTGGAGATTTAAGCAGAGAACACAAAAACTCTAGCGACAGAGGCCGTGTCCTTACAAGAGTAAGGAGGTTAATGGCAAGGCCCATGCTTTTAACCCTAATACTGGACAGTTCTAAGTAAAGAACGAACTAGGCCAGTCAGTACAATATCTTGAATTCCAGGAAATCTGGATGGCTGTATTAAGCAGAGGGATCAGATGTCTCAGAAGCTCAGACTTTCCCAGATTTTAGATAATGGCTAATGGACTGTCTATATGGACTGTCTATATGCCTAATTGGAAATATTTTCTAAGTAATGGAAAAACAGTTTGGAAGAAAGAACTAAAGAAAGTACTAAGTGATTCATCAATACCAATTTGGGTGTGTGATCTATCACAACAGTGAAACAGAGACTTCCAAAAGAACAAATGGAGACAGTGCATTGCTGGAGGCATAAAATCTAATTAAAATTGCCTGGGACAACTGGAGATAGTGCTGTCATAAGACCCTTTCACAGGTATGTCAAGAAGAGAACAAAGACATATCTTGTCTTTCAGGCATAAAATATGCACTATATCCAATTGTCAAGAAAAGGACTTCCATTTGTGAATGTGAAATTTTCTTTAAATAAAGTAGTAAAGAGTTACATGTGACAATTTTTTTTAAAGTTTTTTTTTTTAAGTTATACTTCCATTTCTGGGATACATGTGTAGAATGTGCAGGTTTGTTACATAGGTATACACGTGCCAGGGTGCTTTGCTGCACCCATCAACCCATTATCTACATTAGGTATTTCTTCAAATGCTATCCCTCTCCTACCCCTCAACTCCCAACAGGCCTTGGTGTGTGATGTCCGCTCCCTGTGTCCATGCATTCTCAGTGTTCAACTCCTACTTATTAGTGAGAATATGTGGTGTTTTGTTTGCTGTTCCTGTTTAGTTTTCTGCAAATGATGGTTTCCAGCTTCATCCCTGTCCCTGCAAAGCACGTGAACTCATACTTTCTTATGGTTGCATAGTATTCCATGGTGTGTATGTGCCACATTTTCTTATTTCCATTCTATCATTGATGGGCATTTGGATAGGGTCCAAGTCTTTGCTATTGTGACCAGTGCTGCAATAAACTTATATGTGCATGGGTCTTTATAGTAGAATGATTTATAATCCTTTGGGGGATATACCCATTAATGGGATTGCTGGGTCAAATGGTATTTCTAGTTATAGATCATTGAGGAATTGTCACACTGTCATCCACAATGGTTGAAATAATTTACACTCCCACCAACAGTATAAAAGTGTTCCTATTTCTCTACATCCTCTCCAGCATCTGTTGTTTCCTGACTTTTTAATGATTGCCATTCTAACCGGCATGAGATGGTTTCTCAATGTGGTTTTTATTTACATTTCTCTAATGACCAGTGATGATGACCTTTCCTTTCATATGTTTGTTGGCCACATAAATGTCTTTTGAGGAGTGTCTGTTCATATCCTATACCCACTTTTTGATGGGATTGATTTTTTTCTTGTAAATTTGCTTAAGTTCCTTGTAAACTCTAGATATTAGCCCTTTGTCAGATGGATAGATTGCAAAAATTTTCTCCCATTCTGTAGGTTGCCTGTTCACTCTGATGTTAGTTTCTTTTGCTGTGCAGAAGCTCTTTAGTTTGGTTAGATCCCCTTTGTCAATTTTGGCTTTAGTTGCCATTTCTTTTGGTGTTTTAGTCATGAAGTCTTTTCCATGCCTATGTCCTGAATGGTATTGTTCAGGTTTTCTTCTAGGGTTTTTATAGTTTTAGGTCTTCCTTAATCCATCTTGAATTAATTTTTGTAGGAGGTATAAGGAAGGGGTCCAGTTTCAGTTTCCTATGTATGACTAGCCAGTTTTCCCAACGCCATTTATTAAATAGGGTATAATTTCCCTATTGCTTGTTTTTGTTAGGTTTGTCAAAGATCAGATGGTTGTAGACATGTGGCTTTATTTCTGAGGCCTCTGTTCCATTCCATTGGTCTATATATCTGTTTTGGTACCAGTATCATGCTGTTTTGTTTACTGTAGTCTTGTAGTATATTTTGAAGTCAGGTAGCATGATGCCTCAGTTTTGTTAGTTTTGCTTAGGATTGTCTTGGCTATATGGGCTTTTTTGGTTTCATATGAAATTTAAAGTAGTTTCTCTAATTCTGTGAAGCGAGTCAGTGGTACCTTGTTGGGAATAGCATTGAACGTATAAATTATTTAGGGCAGTCTGGCCATTTTCATGATATTGATTTTTTTTCTATCTATGAGCATGGAATGTTTTTCCATTTGTTTACATCCTCTCTTATTTCCTTGAGCAGTAGTTTGTAGTTCTCCTTGAAGAGGTCCTTCACATCCCTTGTAAGTTGTATTCCTAGGTATTTTATTCTCTTTGTAGCAATTGTGAATGGGAGTTCACACTTGATTTGGCTCTCTATTATTGGTGTATAGAAATGCTTGTGATTTTTGCACATTAATTTTGTATCCTGAGACTTTGCTGAAGTTTCTTAACAGCTTAAGGAGATTCTGGGTTGAGACAATGGGATTTTCTAAATTTACAATCATGTCATCTGCAAAGAGAGACAATCTAACTTCCTCTCTTCCTATTTGAATGCCATTTATTTCTTTCTCTTGCCTGATTGCCCTGGCCAGAACTTCCAATTGAATTTTTTCAGGCCATGTATGAGACACGTTGAGGAATTAATCTTTTAATTTTAAAATTAGGCCAGGCGCCATGGCTCACACCTGTAATCCCAGGATTTTGGGAGGCCAAGGTGGGTAGATCACCTGAGGTCAGGAGTTAGAGACCAGCCTGACATACATAGTGAAACCCCATCTCTACTAGAAATATAAAAATTAGCTGGGTGTGGTGCGGCGTGAGCCTGTAGTCCCATCTACTCAAGAGGCTGAGGCAGGAGAATCTCTTGAACCTGGGAGGCAGAGGTTGCAGTGAGCTGAAATTGTGCCACTGCACTCCAGCCTGGGTGACAGAGCAAGACTCCATCTCAAAAAAATAATAATTATTATAAAATTGGCTCAAAAAAGTAGGAGGACTATTTAAGGTATATATATATATCTCTCTCTCTTAAATGCCACCCATTAGAGAAACACCAGAGGCATTTGACTTTCTAACTCTAATGATGTGCTAATATGCAAACTCTCTCTTTCTTTCTTTCTCCCTCCCTCTCTCTCTCTTCTTTCTCTCTCTCTCTCACATACACACACAACACCACCACCACCACCACCACCACCACCACCACCACCACCACCACCACCACCAAGGCAATTGAGGTGGTGGTTGAGGCGGAAGCAGAAATGATGCATTGACTAAAACCAGACAACTTTCACATGGTGAAGATTAACAAGCCCAGGATAAACAAATCTTAATATAAAGTAGACAAAATTGACATTGTCTTTTTGGAGTAATTTGGGTATTGACTTTGAGAATGGTTTTGGTATTAATAGCACTTGTTGATGCACTTTGCTACTCATTGGGAATTTCTTAATTTGTGATGAATGGGTCTAAGCAAAAATTTATTGTGTCAGCTCCATTCCAGTGTTTGTGGATATTCAGGCTTGTTGTTTTACTGTGGCTGTTTATGTAACAAGTGTTAAAGTTGTTTGCACAAACACCTCCCATGTGATATGGTGACCCAGATGCACAATGTTAACGATCCTACTACTTTCATTTCTTCCCTCTTCATCAGAAACCAACCACATACAACATCAATAACACAGGTGCATGCACAAGCACAACAGCTGGTCTTGTTCGTGCGTAATGGGCAAAATCCTGTGTTAGAGAAAGGACAAAGGTCAAGTGCATGAGGAGCTGTCAGGGACACCCTATCAATTAGTTCCTTATAAGAACGGGTCTCATCTCATGAATCCGTGGAACAATTTAATGCTTTTCAGTCTGGGAAGAAATTCTCATTTTGCTTCTAATATTAATTTGGCAACCAAGTTTTATACATTTTGTTATCATAGGGTTTGTTCTGTTCTGAATGCTAGCCCTGAACCAAGACATAAAATAGCTAGGAGGGGGATATTTGATGTTCTTAATACGAAGAAATTACAAATATTTGAGATGATGAATATACTAATTACTCTGATTCAATCACTATACGTTATATGTGTCAAAACATTAATACATGCCCCATGAATATGTACAATTATTATTTTTCAATTTAGGAATTAAAGTAAAATTTTAAAAAGACATTGAGTGATCAAGAGGAAGCTTTTGTATGATAAAAGAAATGGTCAGTATTGTTTAACAGCTCAAAAGTAAAAATTACCTAATGATTTAAAAGAAATGCCGAGGGGAAATTTGGCAACTCTGAGGACAATTTTGAAACTGCCTTACTTCGCAAATGTAAAATGAAATTAAAAATGTCCTGTGTTGATAGTAAGGGATTGCAGAGGCATAAGTGTTAAAATTCTACCCCATCTTGATAAAAATATAAAATTATCTACTCATGTGTATTTATTTATTTGTTTATTTATGTCAAAAATATTATTGCTTGGTTAATGCTGTGCCCAGCACTTCTGGAGGTATCAGAACAAAGCAGGGAACAAAAGAAGACAAAAGTCCTTGCCCTCATGGAGATTCTACTCTAGTAAGTAGGAGAGGCAGATAATACACATATAATCATGTGAATTCCATGGTACCTCAGTTGGTGTTCAGTGCTACAGAGTGACAGGTGAAGGATGCAATTCAGATAAACAGTGGTCCAGAAAGGACTCCTTAAAGGATAAAATTGTGCAGGGATATAAAAAGCATAAATTTTATGTTTGTTAGTTTTAAATATCAGAATCAGATGGAGAAATGTTTTAGCTAGACACACCTAATTAATAGTACTGGGACCACTGGAATTGAATCTAAGCACATATAACACAAATATATGAAAACTTCCTCTATTGATAGTGTTAAAGATGAAGCCTTTGAAGGTCATTTGGCCAACTAATTAGCTTTTAGAATCACTGAAAGATAATTGTTCTCCATTTCACACTCCCCACTTTGATAACACCACTTGTAATGAGAAAATATTAAGACAAGTGCAAAACACTACTATTTTAGTGACACTCAACTGGATGTGAAAGTCATTCTGAAATGCATGAGTATCAAACCATAGGTGAACCCATTTATTCATCCAACAAAAACTTTCCTGGAGTAATTCAGTAAATCGACAAACTTGAGGACTTGCAAGACATAGAGGCCGCAGTCTGCATTAAAATGTCTACGTAGATAGGACTGCCACAACTAAGACTCAGTGTTTTATAATTTCAGCACAAGTACAAAGCATTAGGACTTTGTACAATCAGATTTACTCTAATGTCTAACCCATATTTTGTAAGTGACATTTAACAGTATCCATAATATGTGGCCCAGTAGAATAGGCACTTGAGGTGCTCAGGCTCCCTGAAAATTCAAGTCTCTTATCAAGTTGTATTCTCGTTTTCCATGACACCTATTTATAAACAGTCACCGCCTTGTTGAAAATCCACAATAATTTTCTTATGCACCGATCCTGCCTGTCATACCACAGTCTGTTTCAAGTGTAATGTTGGTGTAAAGAGAGCACATCATATTACTGAGGATTTCAGCAAACCATGAGAAAACAAAATGATAAGGGCTCGTAATTACAGACATATAAATTGTCAATTTTAGGACAATTTTATAAGAGATCATCCTGAGGTTTTATGTGCACGATTTCTTGGCAGAAATGCTATATCCCTGGTGTTTGCACTTTAATGAGTATTAGCTGTCTAAATTATTTCTGAGGCCATACAGAAGAGCATGAGCCAGCCAGTCCAGATGTACAGGGATGGCACCAGGGGTGATAGAGCAAGTTGGAACTGAATGTTAGGATGAGACTATTATAAACTTGTGGGAATCAATCCAGTATCCAATAAAGGATGTAATTGAAATGTTTAAGACAGAGTTTGGAAATACTCTGGTAGAAGGGTAGCATTAAATGTACTGAGTACATTCTTACATTGGGGTTTATGGGATTTAGTAAGAAAAGTTACTGGGAATACAGATATTCAGGGAAATTTCAATAACAACATGAGATAAGTAAGGATGTGACAAGAACATAATTATTTTTCCCAGAGAGTTATTACAGAGAGACCCGGTGAGAATTTTAAATAAGACAGAGTTGATTGGAGATATGGAGTTGGACTTCAATAACTTATGAGTACTGAAAACTAAGTTTAGAGGTAATTAATGGAAATGAATTGAACAGTCTTCCTGCCTTTCCAATAGATGCTGTTTTTCAGGATAATTCTGTCAAGAGAGAAATGTCTACTTTACAGAAGTCCAGATAGTATTTTAGAATAAATAATAGAATTGGAAAAAAAATACTTTGCAATCACTGACCTATAATGTTAAAACTATTTTGTGAGTGGACAGTTATGTGATGCCAAAATAATACTCACCAATCACATTCTGGTTGAATGGAGAGAAGCATAGTTTTACCATGGAGGAATCAAGCTGCTGTTACCTTTATTCAGGGATCAATTTTAGGTTTGGTAATAATGGGATGAATATGTATTTTTGGTGTTATACAATGCAATGTACAAAATGTTGCCTCTCGTGTCCTATTAAAGATATTTACCATCAATTTAAGCACATTTCTATATTTAACTTTCATTTTGAAGAAATTATAGAGAATGTAGAAGCAAATTCCCCCTATTCATACTCTTGTTTTATTCTCTCCTATTAATTGGGAGCTGGAATTAGTGACTTGCTTCTGATTAATAGAATTCAACAAGGTGATGGGCTGTCACTTCTAAAACTATGTTACAAAAGGACTCTAGCCTCCATCTTGCTTGCTGTCTGTTGCATGCTGTGTCTCCTTCTCACTTTCATGAAAGCCAGGTGCCATATTGGGAGCTGACCTATGAAAAAGCATATGTGATAAGCAACTAAAACAATCCCCCACCCACAGTCACCAATGACCTCAGCCTAACAACCTGTAAGGAACTAAACCCTGCCGACAATTATGTGCATGATCTTGGAAGAGGACCTTTCCCAGCTAGCTGTGCCCAGAGACTAGGAGCAAAGAAATTGAGAGATGATAATGTTTGTTGTATTAAGATGGCAAGTTTTGGGTTACATAGCAATAGATAAAATCTACAAGTCAAATAACACCACAGGGAAACATTTAGGCAAATTTGGAAGGTGGAACTTTGTAAACATTCTATACATCAATCTGCATGCATTCTTTTCAAGGCAGAGTGTCATCACCACTTAGAAAAAACAAGAGACGCGATCTAGAGATTTGCTTTGTATCTTGATTTGCACAGAATAGAGACAAAAGGTATTCTTAGGACAGCTGGAAAAATTAAATATGGATTGAATATTTAAGTATATTCAGGAATTATTATGTTAGGATATTGTTATTTTGGCTCTAAAAGCAGATGTTTGCATATACATAAACATTTAAAGGTAAAATATAATATTTTCTATTATATATAGTACTTTATACTTCAATATAGTCAGATAACATGGGGATGTTTCAGTAGACTGCACTTCTTGGACGTGGTAAGTTAGCATTTTAAGTACCCTAATCATGAATCTCATTTTAATGGCGACCACAATATTGTTGTAGAAATCTATGGAAGAAAGTTTATTTTTAGCCAATGGGCTCTTAAAAATAATTTTTACTGGAGAAATGTAAGGGAGGTGAAAAACATGTCTTTGACTAGGATGATGATATGTGTTTCACCATCCTTGCAGGAAAATGAAGTCTACATATTCAGGTAGACCAGCTGCCAGATACCTTCAGAGCAGTACTTGTGGTATAGCTCTTCATGGTTCCAGTGGTCTCCCTTAATAGTTTGATATAGCAATAGAGTTGACTTTCTCAAGTGGATACATTGTAGCATCTGGATTGGAGTGAGATTTTTATTTCAGGCACTTGCTTGTCAGAGTATCTGAAGCCAGATCATGGAAATTTCCCAATAAGAAAAAGTATTTTGACACTTTGTAGGCCTGCTTGCTAATAAATGGCAGGATTTGGTTGAAAAGTTGCTTTTATTATAGTAAACCACCTGTTAGCGAGGTTCTGGAGAAGGAGACCTATGGTTCCTACCTCACTTTAATTGTTGGAGGACACCTGTGTCAAGAGAAACAGAACAGTAAGACAGACAGACAGACAGACAGACAGATGAAAGGGGATTTTTAATGGAACTTGGCTCCTGTGATTATGGAGGCTGGAAAGTCCCATGATATGCCATCTACAAGCTTGAGAACCAGGGAAGCTGATGGCATAGCTCAATTCAAGTCTAAAGGCCTGGGAACTTGGGAAGCTGATTCTGTAAATCTAAGTCTGAGAACAAAGGCCTGAGAAGTGAGAGCACCAGTGGTGTAAGTTCTGGAGTCTAAAGGCTAAAGTACCTGGAGTGCTGATTTCCAAGATCAGGGTAAGATGTATATCCCAGCTCCAGAAGATAGATGAATTCACCTTTCTTCCACTTTTTTTGTTTCATCTAGGCTCTCAACCAATTGGATGGCACCTGCCCACCTTCCCTAAGAGTGGTTCTTCCTTACTTAGTGCACTGATTCAAATGCCATCTCTCCTGGAAACTTCCTGACAGATATACCCAGAAATAATGTTTTACAGATCTAGGTATCCCTCAACCCAGTCAGGTTGACTCCTGAAATTAACTATCACAATACCAATTGTGAAAACGATGTTACTATTTGATGACAAGACGTCATCAAGCAGTGACTCTGAAAACTTCTGCCTACAAGTGACTTTTTTACTAGTCTTCAAATATGGAAGTTAGTGCTTCTGTCTGGGTACCTCACGGACAAGGAACAGAGGTCCCTTGATAACACACGATGGATATGTGACAAGAATGAAAAGTAAACTGTGTTGGTATAGGCCTCTGAGATTTTGATTTCACTGCATAGCCTAGCCTCTCCAGAACGGCCAAGCATACCTTACCAAACAGAGCTGACGACCAGTCAATGACTGAAATCAGCCTGCAAAACCAGCTCCCAGTGAATGGACAATGAAACTTAGAAATGAATAAACTGAAAGCATGTGAAAGGACTAGAAATATAGTAAAAGGAGTAATCAATAACAATTTCTGACTTCCTCTGGCCATCCTTCCTTTTAATCAAGAAAATCTGAAGCAATGAAAACAGTGCATACCAACCTACATTACAACTTTTATCTGCCTTCAAGGCTCCACTCAACACACTTTGTCTTTCCTGTTGCAATTAGGGTGAACTGGCAGTGATCTTATCTGAGACCAATCTATATGTGTGTTCTAAATCCCATTCCTTCCAGCCTCCTCAAGAACAATAATTCTCCTGCCCGTCTTCTATGCCATTGATTTCTTCCTTTCTACCACTGCATTCTCATCAGCATTTAACATGGGTCTTGCATCATATCCCAATACTCCTGGTAACAGCCAGCCCCATGGGACTACTTGTCAGTCACCTAAGCCTGTGATGCACTGTCATGATGTTACCCTTATGTGAACTGTTGATCTTCTGCTTGAAATGTTACTTACCCCCTGCAACAATACAAACATAGTCTGTCTCTCAAACCCTCCAAATATTCCCTCTGTCAAACATTTTCTGATTTCCCTCAAGTAGAATTATTCCACTTTTGTTTTCTGAACAGCTCTTTTTTCATTCATTTATCTGGAGTGCTTACTATATGCCAATCAGTGAACAAGATGTTGTTAAGGAAATGTGGCACATTTGGGCATATGCACAAACAGCGCAAGGCAATTATCCTAATTATGTTTTGAATCAAATTCCAAATGTGATCATTTGTGGTTAAACATATGGAACTAATAATTGAGCACTTTTAATATTTATTTTGATTACCTCTTTATTTATCCACCTTTCCCTGCAGTATGCTAATGTTGGACAACAGTTTTCTTTGTCAATGGGGGTTCAATGATTATTGGTCAAGACCAGGAGGTTCAGAGTAATGCAGATGTGACTTTAAGTTCTGCTCTTCTGGTTATTATCTGTGTCTTAGCTTCATTAAAACCTGAGTTTTTTAGTTATGCAGACTCACAATAGTTGTAGGATCCAATGTGTGATGCTTATAACACTGTTGGCACACTGCCTAGCACAGAGTAGGTCTCTCTTAAACACTGGACATTACTGATTCTGTAAATATTGTTTTATTGTTATCATATTTATTTTCACAATACTAATGCAGTATCTGGCATATAGTAGTGCTTATTAAACATGTGATTGATGAATGAATGAATGCATGCATGAACTTAACTGATTTCAAATATTTTTCTCACCAGCAAGTTATATTTTAAGCTGCCCTATCAGGGAGAATGGTTAATAATTTAAAACAGAATAAAATAATATGGTGCCTTCTAGGAAAAGAAACAAAGCTTAGAGAGCCTTAATGATCAGTTCTAGTACTTTCTAGAAAAGAAAACAACGAAGGTAATAATTGTAAGCAGTCTCGTATGATTGTGAGTTGGCCATAATAAATGTGAAATGTTACCACTTTCTTTTATGTATCCTGGAAAATAATTTCTGGAAGTAATAGTTTCAGTTTGTAGCACCTGGAGTGAAACAGAAACTTGGAGTTTCTTTCATGCCCTATTCATTTTTCTATAACCTCTGGTAGGATGACGTATCCCAATTTTTGTATTAGTGTGACTTTCATGAAGCCCACTAGACAGTCTGGAATAAACCCAGTGGTTAACTGACCCCTGTGACGCAGTGCCCCCTTGCAGTCAGTGGGAGAACAGATGATTCCACCAACCCTTAGCAGGAATGGAAACATCTACTTCTGCATACACTACTGTGAGTTCACACAGTAGATCGTGACCACCTTCTACTTCTTCTCTTTGACGGGCAGCAAATGAAACCAGCCCAGCAGTGTCCTCACTTGAAACTTATTTTCTCCTTCACAGTCCAAACTCATCACTTGCTTGTGGCAGAAAAAGCTAATTATTATTAAGTTTATGCTCATTTTAGGGCAGAGTTCTTGCCTAAACAGATACTGTATTTCCCAAGCTCTGCTCAATCAAGGTGGGGCCACATGGCTGGTTCAGAACAGTGGAATATGAGTGAAAGTGAAGTGTGTTTCTTCTAGGCTGAGAAGAATACGTGTCAGTTGATGAAATACAGACACCAGGATGACCTAGGAAGCCATATATTTCAAATGACAGAGTGTCCTTCAGCCTGGATCGTTTTCTTTTTTTTTTTGAGATGGAGTTTCACTCTTGTTGCCCAGGCTGGAGTATAATGGTGCAATCTCGTCTCACTGCAACCTCCGCCTCCCAGGATCAAGTGATTCTCCTGCCTCAGCCTTCCAAGTAGATGGGATTACAGGCACATGTTACCATGCCTGGCTACTTTTTTGTATTTTAAGTAGAGACAGGGTTTCTTCATATTGGTCAGGTTGGTCTCAAACTCCCAACCTCAGGTGATCCACCTGCCTTGGCCTTCCAAAATGCTGGGATTACAGGTGTGAGCCACCACACCTGGCCCAGCCTGGGTCCTTGAATAACTCCTCAACTCCAATTTGCCGATCACAGGAGAAATAAAGTATCAGGTTAACAAACTGGGATTGTGGGTTTGTCTGTTCTGGTAACTGTTTCCTTAACTTTAATATAGCCCACCCTATTATTTATGTACCAGCATAAAATAGTCTCAAGGAGTCTTTCACATTCAGAACCAATCAAGCACTATTCAATTGCTCATAAAGCCACCCTTGAGTTATCTAGTGGACAATATATTTTGTTGGAATTATTAGGACCAGTTTTTGAAAATGATTTGTATGAATTCTTCACCCTGAAGCTGTAGAGCTGGCATAGGTAACAATGTCTACTGCAATAAACAACTGCAAATTTCAGTGATTTGACTCCAAAAATGAAGGAAAAGGAATTTCCTCAGAAAGGAAGACTAAGTTTAACATAAAACAATTAATTGTATTTTTCCCAGATGAATAAATAATAATACAAATTGAGTTATTAAAATATAATCTTATTTTAATATAAACTTTACAATTGAATGATGTCAGACAGCATCTTAAGGTCTTATTCTGACTGTTTTTGCTTAGAACGTTTTGGTGAAGGGTGTTTGGAGTTAATATCATCTTGGAAATTTAAAATACAATTTTCTTTGTGCTGTAGAAAGGGCACTTTGAAGCCCCCTTTTCTCAATGTAAAAAAAGGAAATGGAGAGGGAGATAGAATTTGACTAGACATTCTGAAGGTTTGCTTACTTACTTTTAAGACACACAAGACATGATACAGAAGATGGGCAGGACTTTCATCAACATGGCCAGAATAGGAAAAATACAAAAGCAGGTCTCTAAAAATTAGACTAGTTGTTTAAGCATATTTTGCCCTGGGCCACATGAAGAGGATAAGGTTAACAGCAGTCATTGTAGATTATCCTTGATATTCATTTTACATATTTTCTTATTTAATCTTGTAAGAGCTACATCAGGGGTCCCCCATCCCCTGGGCGGTGGAGCCAGTACCAGTCCATGGCCTGTTAGGACCTTGGCCACACAGCGGGTGGTGAGTGGTGGGTGAGCAAGCATTACTGCCTGAGCTCTGCCTCCTGTCAGATCAGCGGTGGCATCACAGTCTCATAGGAGCACAAACCCTATGGTGAACTGTGCGTGCGCAGGATCCAGGTTGTGTGCTTCTGATGAGAATCTAATGCCCTAATGCCTGATCATCTGAGGTGGAACAGTTTCATCCCAAAACCACTGCCCACTCCCATCCCCCTGTCCATGGAATCATTCCTCCACAGCCCATGCACCTAAATGCCACTATTGATGAAAATCGGCTTACCTGGGAAATAATAATTAGAAACTATGCAATCCACAGGTCCATCCTTGGTGCCATACCCCAGTTAACTAGGGGAGGGAAGTCTTTGTGCCTCAAACATTCCCTCAACCCTAGCATAAAAACTGACAATACAGAATAAGTTGTAATCCCTATTTAATCTCAGAAGTTCTGCCTTTAAATGGTATAGCATAAAAATGAATAAATTAACTGGTGTTCTTACTTGGAACATTTTGGATAAAAGGTGAATCTATGAAATTCCCAAAGCTGAGCTCATCAGCTCTGGAAGTGATGGTGACTTTTACAGGTGTTGATACTTTCAGATTTTTTTGTTTTAGTTATAAAATTCATGACCATTGAAAAGGCAGAATGGAAACAAAATGGAGCCATAATTCTTTCACCAGCATGACTACAAAGGAAAAAAAAAATCACGTAAAAATTTCATTTTTAATCTTGCATTTCGAAAATACTGATTGTGAAAATTGGACTAAGAAACTAATCTAACAGTTGGTGCTAGACAGTAAGTAATTTCACAAATTTCAATGTGCTATATACATGTTATTTATTTTATATTACAATAACTAGACTTTATTCATTTTTAATATCATAAAAATCAGCTCAGCCCTGTTTAAAGTCACTTTTTACTCCTTTGTTATCCTACTTAAAAAAGTTAAGGATTATACTATGGAAATAAAACACTGTTCTTAAAAAAGGCAGATTTTCATAGACTTATAACTTTTAATCCATTTTAAAGGCTATCGTGATAAATATAATTATGTAGTTTCAGAAAGTGAACAAAACCCCCTTTTATGATTAAATAACACCTAACTTGTGATGTAAACTAGGAACGTATGAAATTTTTCCAAAGAAATAAGTTGGAATGGATAATTTTTTTATTCTACAAAATAATATTAAATTGGTTCCTGCTATGGTGTAAATGTTTATATCCTCTGAAAATTCATATTTTGAAACCTAATCCCCAAGGTGATGCTGTTGGTAGGTGGGACTTCTCTCAGGATTAGGTCAGGGCAGAGCCCTCATGAGTGGGATTTATATTCTTATAAGAGACCTCAGAGAGCTGGTTGGCCCCCTTCTAGCTTGTGAGGACACAACAAGAAGGCATCATTCTATGAACCAGGAAATGGGTCCTTACCAGGCAGAATTTACCAATGCCTTGATGGACTCTTCAGCTTACAGAATTGTGACAAAAATATTTATGTTGTTTTTAGCTTATTTCTTTATTATTTTTTTTTTCTGGAGTCTTGCTCTGTCACCCAGACTGGAGTGCAATAGCAGGATCTTGGGATTTTTGGCTCACTTAACCTCTGCCTCCCAGGTTCAAGTGATTCTCCTGCCTCAGCCTCCTGAGTAGCTGGGATTACAGGCATACGCTACAATGTCTGTTTTTATTTTTGTAATTTTAGAGAGACGGGGTTTCAACACGTTGACCAGGCTGGTCTTGAACCCCTGACGTCAAGTGATCTACCCTCCTCGGCCTTCCAAAGTGCTAGGATTACAGGTGTGAGCCACGTGCCCAGCCACTCATTTCTTTTATATTTTTATTTCATTATCACAACCTAAATGGACGAAGATAGAAAATTAGTACCAAGGAGTTGGGTTCTGCTGTGACAAATACCTAAAAATGTGGAAGTGTCTCTGAAACCAGGAAACAGGTAGAGGCTGGACGAGTTTTGAGACAAATACTAGAAAAAGCCTCCATCGTCAGAACAGGTTGTTAAGGGTGATTCTGGTAAGGGCTCAGAAAAAAAGCCTCAATATTCTTAGAGAATACCCAAGAGGTTATGAATAGAACATTGATAGAAATGTGGATGGCAGGGGGCTACTCTGCTGAGGTCTGAGATGGAAAGGAGGAATATGTTATTGGACAATGGGAGAAGATCATCCTTACTACAAAGTACCAAAGAAATTGCCTGATTAGCGGTTGTGTCATAGTGTTCTGTGGAAGGTAGAATTTATAACAATAAATTAAGATATTTTTCTGAAAAACTTTCTAAGCAAAGTGTTAAAAGTGAAGCTTGGCTTCTCTTGAGTACTTACAGTAAAGTGTGAGAAGGGAGACAATTTAAAGTTGGAATATTTTGATCAAAAGAATAGAAGTTAAAATGGGAAAATTCTCAACTTATCCATATTGAAAGAAAAGAGAAAGCTCGTTTGGGAGAGAACAAGGGTGTTCCCGAGTGACCTTTTCATAGAGATTAGTTTAATCTGCTATCTAAAAAGAAACCAGGACTTGTTCTCCAAAACAATGGAAAAATATTTCCAAATACATTTCAGAGATCACTGGGGCTGCCTCTCTTAGCATGGGCCAGACTTCAAGAGCCTGGAGGACGCGTAGATTTCAAAGCAGCACTACTAAATTCTGGTATAGTACTCCTTGACCACCCCAGAAGTGGCTCCAGTGGGACCAGACACATTTTGGGCTGTGGTGATCACCACTCCAGAGGGCACAAACTGTAAACCTCATAGTGCCATCTCTGCTATCACCACACGAAGTGCCTGAGCACTGGGGTATAGTCACCTCCACCTGGAATTTGAAGGATGAAACCCCTGAGCCTTGGACACAGAACCCAGGCAAAGGGTGCCTATAACAGTGGGGCCACTGCAAAGAGTCCCAATTAGGGCAATGCCTAATGGAGTTGTGGGGGGTGGGGCTCCCCCAAGACCCCAAAATGATAAAGATATTAGCTTGCACTTCCAGCCTAAGAGAGCCACAAGCATCTGACTCCAACCTATGAGAAATATGGTGTGGGCTATACACAGCAAACACATAGGGGAGCTTTGGAGGACCAAACCCACCACAGTATGTCTGGAAGGCAGGGCATTGAGACAAAGATTATGCTCAAGATTTAATGTCTTTTGCCTTGCTGGGATTTAGGCTTATTATTGCTTTCTTCTTTTCCCTTTTGGAATGGGAATATCTATCCTAAATCTGCCCTATCATTGTATTTTGGAAGCACAAAATATATTTGATGTCACAGGTTTATGGACAGAAAGCAATTTGCCTCAGGATAAATCATAGCTTGAGTCGCAGTCATACTTGACTGACATGATCTTTAAATGAGATTTTTGGACTTAAAGTTGATGCTGGAATGAGTTAACAGTTTCGGAGCTATTAGAATGGAATTAATGCATTTTGCATGTGAGAAAGATGTATTTTGAGGAGCCAGGGATAGAATGCTATAGTCTAAATTTTGTTTAACCCTCAAATTTATATGTTGAAACCTACTAACCCATGTTATAGCATTGGGAGGTAGGGCCTTTGAGAGGTATTAGGTCAAGAGGGCTCTACTCTCATAAGAGGATTAGCACTCTTATGCAGGTTGGTGCAAAAGTAATTGCTGTTTTTTGCCATTACTTTTTTTTTTTGCCTCACTCAGCTTTAATTAAACAGGTGCAATAAAGAGCTCCCACCTAAATTACATGTACACCTTGTGATATTTTTAACTTATTTATTTTTTTAAATTATACTTTCAGTTCTGGGTTACATGTGCAGAACGTGCAGGTTTGGCAAACTGACACAGGAACAGGAAATCAAACACTGTATGTTCTCACCCATAAGTGGGTGTTGAACAATGAGACATGGACACAGGGAGGGGAACATCACACACCACGGCCTGTCGGAGTGTGGGGGGCTAGAGGAGGGATAGCAGGAGGTGGGGGAGGGATAGTATTAGAAAAAATACCTAATAGAGATAACGGGGTGATAGATGCAGCAAACCACCATGGCACGTGTATACCTGTGTAATAAGCCATTACTTTTAAATGGCAAAAACCACAATTACTTTTGCACCAACCTATTAAAAGAGGCCTGAAACGAAGGAGAAAATACTACAGGCAGCCAGAGAGAAGGTCAGGTTACCCACAAAGGGAAACCTATCAGACTCACAGCAGATCTCTCAGCAGAAACCCTACAAGCCAGAAGAGTGGGGGCCAATATTCAACATCCTTAAAGAAAAGAACTTTCAACCCAGAATTTCATATCCAGCCAAACTAAGTTTCATAAGTGAAGGAAAAATAAAATTTTTCACGAACAAGCAAGTACTCAGAGATTTCATTACCACCAGGCCTGCTTTACAAGAGCTTCTGAAAGAGGCACTATATATAGAAAGGAACAACCAGTATCAGCCATTCCAAAAAACCCATCGGTAGGCTGCATCCAGACCCATCTCACATGCAAGGATATACAGAGACTCAAAACAAAGGGATGGAGGAAGATTTGCCAACCAAATGGAAAGAAAAAAAAAAAAAGCAGGAGTTGCAATTCTCATCTCTGATAAAATAGACTTTAAATTAATAGAAACCAAAGAGATAAGAAGGACATTGTATAATGGTAGAGGGATTAATGTTACGGGAAGAGCTAACGATCCTAAGTCTATGCGCACCCAATATAGGAGCACCCAGATACATAAGGCAACTTCTTGGTGACTTACAAAGAGACTTGGACTCCCACACAATAATAGTGGGAGACTTTAACATTACATTGTCAATATTGGACAGATTAATGAGACAGAAAGTTAACAAGGATACCCAGGACTTGAACTTAGACCTCGAACAAGTAAACTTAATAAACATTTACAGAACTCTCTACTCCAAATCCACAGAGCATAAATTTTTTTTCAGTAACACATCACATTTATTCTAAAAGTGACCACATGGTTGGGAGTAAATCACTCCCCCAGCAATTGCATAGCATTTCATAGGTTTAAATAAAATATTGGTTGGCTGTTTGTTTGTTGTTTTCCTCCCTTATTCCTTCCTGTCTCCATTGTATAACACAATTATTAGTATAAAAGAGCTTTTTAATATCCATTTCTAGACTGCATTCTAGCCTGGGCAATAGAGCAAGATTCCCATTCTCTCTCCCTCTTTTTCTTGTTATCTTTCTTTCATTCTCTTTTTCTTCCTTTTTTCTCTCTTCCTCTTTTCTTTTCTTTCTAACACAAGAAAAAAAAATGTATGTGTAAAAACACAAGACCTACTAGAATAGCCAGTACAATTTTGAAAAAGAATTGGAGGACTTTGCTGGTAGCTCTGGTACATAAAAAAAAAAAAAAGAGGCCTAATGGAGCTCCCTTTCCTTTTTTACTTTGTGATGACATGGCTAGAAGTCTCCCTCTATAAACCAGGAAACCGGTCTTCACCAAACATCAAATCTGCTCGTGTCTTGATCTTGGACTTCTCAGCCTCTAGAATTGTGAGTGAGAAATTTCTGTTTGTAATCTGCCTAGGTTATGGTATTTTGCAATAGCTGTCAAATGGACTAAGACAATTCCTTATGTTTGTTAGACACATGGAAAAACTTCTGATGTGAGAGCCTTTAGAAAAAATGGAAAATTCCTTAAAAATATATACTTTTTTTCAAAGAAAGCAAAGAAAGCACCATAAACAAAGTACATATGTTATTGTTGGGTTTGAAGGGCAAGTCAAGAATTAAAATGAGGGAAAACTTAGAGAAAATTACCCCTGGCGTACCCAAGCCTAGGATAATAAAGACACAGTCTAGAGCTATTTTAAGTATGACAATCTTTCTATTTGAAAGGTTTTCTTCTTAAGCTATTTTTGGCACATGAAGAAAATGATTTTGGTTCAAGATATCAAGTACATAGCAGATATGAGCAACTTTCCAGCCAAGCCTCTTCCAGTCTGCTACCTTATATTAACAGTGGCTTAGAGATTTGAATCATTTTTGCCATTCTAAAATCCCTACTGCCATGAATTTCTTGCCATTAGGCTAACTGTAAAAACTGGTTAGGAATGAGTATGGATTGCTAATGACAAAGACCTAATTCAAGTTAGCTTACACCAACAGATAATTTACCATGTCAAATACCTAGGAAGTTCAAGGTATGAAAGGGGATTCCATCAAACCTGCCATACTGATTTCCTCAGAGCAGTCTCTATTCTCTGCTTTGTTCTTCCATGGGTGGGTTGGAATGCCCTCTCCATCATGTAGGAAATAACAAACTTCAGGTTTGTTGGCCTTTGGCACTCAAGACTCAGATGAGAGAGAGAGAGAGAGAGAGACCTCTTCACTGATCAGTCAATCAATCAACCTGGGAATTAGACCAACAGGCTAATCTTGGTTCAAACACTCACCCTTGGGGCCAGAGGGGTGAAGTCATTTCTTGTTGGCCCACAGGGATGCTGATGAGGCAGGGTGCCCCCAGAGGAAAAGAGGTTGTTTTACTAGAAAGGGGAATGGGTACAATGCAACCAGTCAACAACTTTTAAATACTTACTAGCGTCAGGATCTGTTACAGCCACGTCATATGTTTTCTTTTACCATGGTCCTTAAAAATCTCACACATGATTGAATTATTACTATTATTATCCTCATCTGCAATTTACTAATCTGTCACTGGTGGGATTAAGGAACTTGCCCAAGTTTCTTTTAAGCAGAAAAAGTGAAATCTGACTTCATGTTTTCTTTGTTCCTGAGCCCAGACTTTGAAACACTGTTCTATACAGAATGGCTTAATCTTGCAGGTTCAAAAAGTGTATGTGAAAATTCTACTTTTTTCCCTGTGATGAGTACTTCCAAGGACCCTTCATCTTCCTCCTGCTATTTGCTCCTTCCTATGCTTCCAAAAATATTTTTTAAAGAGAACTAGAGACCAAAGTATAATTTGCATTTTATCACTATGAAATCTCTTTTCAGTTCACTCAGTTTGATTTCTGGGCTCTTGTGGTATTGGACTCATTTTTATTTTACTTTCAGACAAGGAAAACCAAGTAAGCAACTACTAGTTTGTCTTAATGTAAGAACGTGTCTCGAATGGTTAACATTTCCTTTATCAAGATTTTTCTCACTTTTCTAAGAAGAGTATATGAAAAATCGAAATCTACACATATGTCCTTTACTTCAACTCCATGAACCTCTGTAATTAAGTGGTAGTCTTAGTATCTGCACCATACGACATTACCTGTACCAGAAAAATAATTATAAAAGATATGGAGAGAAACTTTAAAAGTTAATTGAACATAATTCTTTAGGACATGAAACTATAATTATAAATAAATGGAATTAAAACATTAAAATATATTTTTCCCTGAAAAACAACAGAGACCGGTCAAATGGGAGTTTTACATATCAGTAGGTTCCGTTAGAAAATTTAAATTGCTGGAATGACAGTAGGCTCCCCCACTTCAAATATGAAATGAAAACTGATATATTGAAATTTCTCTATTACTCTGGCCATTGACCTGTTAAAAAATATTATGGGATGTTTTACCTCAGAAATTGGCATTAATAGGGAAATGACAAGAAACTTGCTGCCCAAATGCAACTATTTCCAAAATTGTAAAAATTGCATAGGGGTTCATTTCAATTTCTCATTTAGAGTGGCAGGGAAGAGTGAACTGAAATCAAATGCATCCTCCGATTCTTAAATGGAAATGCACTCAGGTTCGTTGGTTCTGAGAGAGATGTGTGAATATAAGCATGCCTATTCTGAGCCTAAATTATTTTCTTCCTTTAATTCTCGGTTTTGCTTCATTTTTGATTTGAGACATACTCTTAATAAGGGAATAAGAGACTGATCTTCAGACTTCCTCAAATAACAATCATTATAAAGCTCATGATTACACAATTATTATACCTTTTAATTTCCTAGCTTTTTAGCAGCCACTTAATAATAAATGCCATTAGAAAACTCTAAAGCAACATCTTTTTCTAGGTAGTATTTTGGCAAAATAAATTTTTAAAAAAGAGGTAAGAAAAAAATGAGAAAATTTCCAGTTTACAAAAAGGAAAGAGCATTTTCCAGTTTATGAAGAACTCGCGTATTTTATCATATTTCTCACATTAATCCTCCCAGGGTCTTTATGGGGTCATTGATAACATTCATATCTGCAGAGCTTTTTTGTCAACTAAAATAGAATGTGAAAAACATTGATTTGTCAGTGAGTTTTAATTAGCAATAGAAATACGCCAATTTTGTGGAAGAGAAAATGGATCCTCAGAAAAAAATAAATTACATATAACAACATGCACTAAATGAGTGAAGATAGATTAAAGGCAAGGCTATGTTGAAGGCCTTCTAATTCCTTCTGTCCTAGGGGACAAGCAGCTGTTTCTGTGTCAGATTTGAGTCTTACCTCACTGTGTATAAAGTGCTCTTGTAGGTACTGCCATATTTAAGCCTAATTCCAACTTAGTGATTTTCCCACGTTAAGCTTGTCCTAATATGCTGTAGTTTTGTCCTCAGTTCCAAATGTCCATGCAACCTGCAGTCTTTACTATACAGGTGATGTATTATTATCCTATTTATTGTGTTCATCCTTGCTCAGCCTAGTTCACTTGACTTTTTCACCCCTTCTTTTTTTTTTTTTTTTTTTTTGATACAGAGTCTCCCTGTGCCACACAGGCTGGAGTGCAGTGGCACGATCTCAGCTCACTGCAACCTCTGCCTCCTGGATTCAAGCAATTCTCCTGCCTCAGCCTCCCAAGTAGCTGGGATTACAGGCACACGCCTGGCTTATTTTTGTATTTTTAGTAGAGATAGGGTTTCACCATGTTGGCCAAGCTGATCTTGAACTCCTGACCTCGTGATCCACCTGCCGGGGCCTCCCAAAGTGCTGGGATTACAGGAGTGAGCCACCGTGCGTAGCCTTTCACCCCTACTTCTTATTAGACCATGTACTTGTGGTATCCATAAGTCTATATTACTACTTTTGTATTCTCCCACAGTACAAAGGAAACAGTTATCAATATAAGATAGGTATAAAAATATATGTACTTTAATCTGCATTGTAAGAATGCATTTTAATTTTACTGAAATCTAACTACTATAAACCCAGAAGATAATTTTAACATATTTTCAAAGAAAGAAAAAATTTTAAAGTTTACCTATTATCTTAAATATACTAGTAGTATTCACAGCACCAATCCTAATGATTTTTCAAACAACTGAAAAACCTATTAAAACATGGTATAGTCTAATAAAAATGCCAACATAAATATCTAATAGAAATATTGTTTTAAAATGCAAATGATTTGATTTCAAGTCCAATTTAATCAGATGAAAATTATGTTAGTGTTTTCAGTGATAAACTTGATTTTATCTTTGAATGCCCCAGCTTAACATCTAGTCAAAGCATATGCCTACTTACATTTTTTTAAAATATATATATATTATTGAATTTTAGGTTCTGGGGTACATGTAAAGAACATGCAGGACTGTTGCATAGGTACCTACACGGCAATGTAGTTTGCTGCGTCTATCCCCATCACCTATATCTGGCATTTCTCCCCCATGCTATCCCTTCACAACTCCCTACCCCTCACTATCCCTCCCCATCTCCCCCACCACTGACCCCAGTGTGTGATGCTCCCCCTCCCTGTGTCCATGTGTTCTCACTGTTCAACACCCGTCTATGAGTGAGAACATGCGGTGTTTGATTTTCTGTTCTTGTGTCCGTTCACCGAGAATGATGGTTTCCAAGGTTCATCCGTGTCCCTACAAAGGACACGAACTCATTGGTTTTTATGTCTGCATAGTATTCCATGGTGCTACATTTTCCCTGTCCAGTCTATCATTGATGGGCATTTGGGTTGGTTCCAAGTCTTTGCTATTGTGAACAGTGCTGCAATGAACATTCATGTACATGTGTCGTTATAATAGAATGATTTATAATCCTTTGGATATATACCCAGTAATGGGATTGCTGGGTCAAATGAAATTTCTATTTCTGGGTCCTTGAGGAATCACCATACTGTCTTCCACAATGGTCGAACTAATTTACACTCCCCACCAACAGTGTAAAGTGTTTCTATTTCTCCACATCCTCTCCAGCATCTGTTGTCTCCGGATTTTTTATGATCACCAACCTCCCCAAATCATTTTATGAGACCAACATCATCTTGATACCAAAACCTGGCAGAGACACAACAAGAAAAGAAAACTTCAGACCAATATCCATGATGAACATAGATGCAAAAATCTTCAATAAAATACTGGCAAAATGATTGCAACAGCACATCAAAAAGCTTATCCATCACATCAAGTAGGCTTCATCTGGGGATGCAAGGCTAGTTCAACATACGCAAGTCTATAAACGTAATTCACCACATAAACAGAACCAAACACAAAAACCACATGATTATCTCAATAGATGCAGAGAAGGCTTTCGACAAAATTCAACAGCCCTTTATGCTAAAAACTCTCAATAAACTAAGTATTGACGGAACGTATCTCAAAATAATAAAAGCTATTTACAACAACCCCACAGCCAATATCATACTGAATGGGCAAAAACTGGAAGCATTCCCTTTGAAATCTGGCACTAGACAAGGATGCCCTCTCTCACCACTCCTATTCAATATAGTATTGGAAGTTCTAGCCAGAGCAATCAGGCAAGAAAAAGAAATAAAGGGTATTCAAATAGGAAAGGAGGAAGTCAAATTGTCTCTATTTGCAGACGACATGACTGCATGTTTACAAGACCCCATCTTCTCTGCCCAAAATCTCCTGAAACTGATAAGCAACTTCAGCAAAATCTCAGGATACAAAATCAATGTGCAAAAATCACAAGCATTCCTATACACCAATAACAGACTTAAAGACAGCCAAATCAAGAACGAACTGCCATTCACAATAGCTGCAAAGCGAATAAAATATCTAGGAATATAACTAACAAAGGATGTAAAGAACCTCTTCAAAGAGAACTACAAACTATTGCTCAACAAAATAAAAGAGGACACAAACAGATGGAGAAACATTCCATGCTCATAGTTAGGAGAATCAATATTGTGAAAATGGCCATAGTGCCCAAAGTAATTTATAGGTTCAATGCTATCCCCATCAAGCTACCAATGACCTTCTTCACAGAACTGGAAAAAACCACCTTAAATTTCATATGGAACCAAAGAGAGCCCACATAGCCATGTCAATTCTAAGCAGAAAGAACAAAGCTGGAGGCATCACACTACCAGACTTCAAACTATACTACAAGGCTACTGTAATCAAAACAGCATGGTACTGGTAGCAAAACAGAGATATAGACCAATGGAACAGAACAGAGGCCTCAGAGGCAATGCCACACTTCTACAACCATCTGATCTTTGGACAAACTGACAAAAACAAGCAATGGGGAAAGGACTCCCTGTTTAATAAATGGTGTTGGGAAAACTGGCTAGCCATGTGCAGAAAGCAGAAACTGGACCCCTTCCTGACACCTTACACTAAAATTAACTCCAGATGGATTAAAGACTTAAACATGGAACTAACACCATAAAAACCCTAGAAGAAAACCTAGGCAAAACCATTTAGGACATAGGCATAAGCAAGGACTTCACAACTAAAACACCAAAAGCATTGACAACAAAAGCCAAAATAGACAAACGGGATCTAATTAAAACTCCAGAGCTCTGTACAGCAAAAGAAACAGTCATTAGAGTGAACCAGCAACCAACAGAATGGGAAAAAATTTTTGCAATCTACCCATCTGACAAAGGACTTACATCCAAAATCTACAAAGAACTAAAACAGATTTACAAGAAAAAAACAAACCCATTCAAAAGTGGGTGAAGGACATGAACAGACACTTTTCAAAAGAAGACATATATGAGGCCAACAAACATATGAAAAAAGGCTCATTATCACTGGTCATTAGAGAAATGCAAATCAAAACTACATCAAGATAACATCTCATGCCAGTTAGAATGGTGATCACTTACATTTTTTAAATAGCATCTTATGTGGATTTCTTTAATATGGTCTACTCTGTTCAAATTGCATAGCACTGGCCATCTTTGCCATTTACGTAGGTCCTACTTATCAGACAGGTTCAGCTCAAGTTCTACTACCTTTCTGAGACCTCCCTTCTGTGTTTCCCTTGTTCTTCACTTTCAGGTTCTTCTTTTTATCATTTTAAGAGTACCTTAGTCCATGAAGGGTGCTTTAGCAAAATAACATAAACTGTGTAGCTAGTAAACAAGACAAATTTATTTCTCATGGTTGTGGAGCAGGGAACTCCAAGCAAAGGTGTCAGCAGCATCAATATCTGATGGAGACCCACTTTTGAGTTCAGGTTGACACCTTTATTGTATGCTCTCACATGGTGGAACAAGGCAAGGCATCTCTCTGGGACTTCTTTTATAAGGGCAGTTATTCCATTCATGAGGGCTCTGACCTCATGACCAAATTAATTCCCAAAAGTATTACCTCCTAATACAATTAGATTGGTGTTTAGGTTTTTTTTTTTTTTTTTTTGACACAGTCTCACTCCGTCACCAGGCGGCCAGGCTGGAGTGCAGTGGCGCGACCTCGGCTCACTGCAACCTCCGCCGCCCGGGTTCAAGCAATTCTCCTGCCTCAGCCTCCCAAGTAGCTGGGACTACAGGCGCGTGCCACCACGCCCAGCTAATTTTTTTGTATTTTTAGTGGAGACGGGGTTTCACCATGTTGACCAGGATGGTCTCGATCTCTTGACCTCGTGATCCGCCTGCCTCGGCCTCCCAAAGTAGGTTTTGATATAATTTGGCTGTGTCCCCACCCAAATCTCACCTTGAACTGTAATAATCCCCATGTGTTCTGAGAGAGACCCATGGGAAGTAACTGAACCATGGGGACAGGTTTCTCCTATGCTGTTCTCATGTTAGTGAATAAGCCACATGAGATCTGATGGTTTTATGAAGGGCAGTTCCCCCTGCACAAGCTCTCTCTTGCCTGCTGCCATGTAAGATCTCCCTTTGCTTTTCCTTTGTCTTCTGCCGTGATTGTGAGGCTTCTGCAGCATGTGGAACTGTGAGTCCATTAAACCTCTTTCCTTTATAAATTGCCCAGTTTCAAGTATGTCTTTATTAGCAGCATGAGAACAGACTAATACAGGTTTCAACATATAAATTTGGGGGGTATACAAATATTCAGACACATCAAATGATAAGGCGCTGGAACATCATACTCCCTCATTTCTCGCTTCCCCCTCATACTGCCTCTGCCTTTTGAAACATACTTCCAGTCATGCCTTTACCAATGACTCCTTCCAGTACCTTCCCAGTCCATAGCTATTTCATGGGCACATGAAAAAGCAAAGTGTTTGTACATCTTTATGAGCAATGAAAAGTCAAAGAGTAAATTGGAAGATACATACACTCATATCCAACTCTAGGCTCCCAGTTAAAAACTGTCATGATACCTATTGTGTGTATTTTAGTGTAACATACATGTTTGCATATGCACATATATTTTTTTAATTTGCAGGATTACTATCAATGGTAAAAAAAAAAAAAAAAGTGACCCTCCAAAATGTAACAAAATTAGTATTAAATGGATCAGTGTGTTAAATAAATATGAAAGCACCAAACAACTTGAAAAATACAAGTAGACACTTTATCTGATTAAGAATCACAAGAATCCCAAAAGTAATGGATGAAATCACACATGGGCTATTTGTTGACATAATTTTTTTCAGTACACAAAAGATATTATGAACAAATATTAAGTGGAAAACTTGGACAATTATTTGAAATAAAACGTATCTTTCAAATGAATAGGTGGGTCCATCTTTATATGAAGGGCCATTTCAGTCCAAGCAGGAATGGGACACATAGGTGACACCAAATAGTGAAGAATATGAAAATCCATGGTCATCCCAGTAAAGGTAATGAATTTAACTTCCAAAACCAAATACAGAAATGCATATGAACCTGTAGCTGTTTTTAAGGCAGTCTACAATCTTCCCGAGGTATCATTTTTTATTTTGCAGGCGACAAAAACTGAGGCTCAGAGATGCAAACTAGTTTTTCTAAGTACTGGACTCTAAGGACTTCATTCTTTCTGCTGCAAATGCTGCCTCATAGCTATCACGGCTGTGGGTATACCATAGATAATTTTATCTGCAAAAAATTTAACCCTGCTTCAGCACATATTTCATTGATTTTAAACAATTTTGTCTCAAAGAGCTTTTAAAATTATTTTTAAAATACACATATGAGTAGCATAGGTCCCAAATCGTACTTTTTTTTTTTTTTTTTTTTAATAAGGGAGATTGTGAAGCTAAGGTTCTTATGTAGATAAAGCCTCCAGGTAGTAGGCTTCAGAGAGAATAGGGAGTCAGTGTTTCTTTTTTTTTTTTTTTGAAAGAAAGAAAAAGAGAGAAAGAGAGAAAGAAGGAAAAAAACAGAATGAAAGAAGGGGAAAAGAAGAAAAAAAAGGAGAGAGAATGGGAATCTTGCTCTATTGCCCAGGCTAGAATGCTGTCTAAAAATGGGTATTGAAAAGCTCTTTTATACTAATAATTATTTTATACAATGGAGACAGGAAGGAATAAGGGAGAAAAAATAACAAACAGCCAACCAATATTTCATTTAAACCTATGAAATGCTATGCAATTGCTGGGGGAGTGATTTACTCCCAACCATGTGGTCACTTTTAGAATAGATGTAACGTGTTACTGAAGAAAATGTATGTTTTGTGGATTTGGAGTAGAGAGTCCTGTAAATTTATAAGTTTACTTATTCGAGGTCTAAGTTCAAATCACTGGGTATCCTTGTTAACCTTCTGTCTCATTGATTGGCCCAATATTGACAATGTAGTGTTAAAGTCTCCCACTATTATTGTGTGGGAGTCCAAGTCTCTTTGTAAGTCACCAAGAAGTTGTCCTATGTATCTGGGTGCTCCTATATTGGGTGCACATAGACTTAGGATCGTTAGCTCTTCCCATTACATTGATGCCTCTACCATTATACAATGTCCTTCTTATCCCTTTTGGTTTTTATTACTTTAAAGTCTCCAAATGGTACTTTTTGCCAACATTTGGTTCTCCAGTTCAACAAATAAGCCAAATAAGTTAGCTGACAGAATGGCGCTCTCACCTGTCTGTGAGTGTAAGTGGTATAGATGCGTATATTAATTCATCTTTAACAGTTCCAATTGGGAGCAAAAGAATGAGTTATTAAAAATGTCTTCTCTTGGCTGGGCATGATGGTTTACTCCTGTATCCTAGTGCTTTCAGAAGCCAAGGCAAGGGGTTCACTTCAGTTCAGGAGTTTGAGACCAGCCTGGAAAACATGGTGAGACCTCATCTCTACAAAAATTTCCAAAAAAATTACCCAGGCATTATGGCACACACCTGTAGTCCCAGCTACTCGGGAAGCTGAGGTGAGAGGATCACCTAAGCCCAGTAGGTGGAGGTTGCAGTGAACTGGGATTATGCCACTGCACGCCAGCCTGGGCAACAGAGGGAGGCCTTGTCAAAAAAAAAAAAAAAACCTTTTCCATGTCTCTTCCCCTCACAGCTATCTCATTCCCCAAAACCTACACTCAGGGCAAACTCCAGTCCTGGTGCTCTTTCCAGGAAATGTGTTCCCAGGGTTACGCCAGCCCCATTCTGTAGAGATTAAAATTTGAGGGTCTATATGGTTAGAAGATGCTCATTTTACAGATGTGTAACACAGGTCATAATTGGGAAAAAGCAATAGGAGTTAGATTCACTTGAAAGCAGCAACAAGCTATGCAGCAACTCTCTGCAGTTGTCAAACTTCAGTGATTTCTAAACACTCATCTGGCTGCATCAGAATCTCTTGGGAACTTTCAAAAAATACAAATTTCTAGGAAATAACTCCAAGAAAGTTTGTATGAGTGGATGCAGGGTAGATTCTTGGGGACTGTTTTGAAAATAAATAAACAAATCCAGAACAACTCTCCAGGTAATGGTAATAGTACCTGATCTGCTTATTGTTTTGAGGTTTAAAGTCATTAATTTTCCTTAATTGCATACATCACTCATCAGCACATAGTAAGCACTACAGTAAAATTTGTTCAATAAAATGATTTCAGATATTTTATTTTAAACTTCAAGCATCATAAAGGTTTTCTTTCTATCCATTTCACTTTTAAAAACATTTCTCTGTATCTGACACCAAGAATTTATAGTATCTAAAAGCACTGGCTTTTCTTAAAAGAAGTAGGAATTTTCCTTCAACTTCTCTATGTGGATTTTGGTCCAAATAGGTGGTGATCTGGGTTTTCTCATCTTCATTAAACAGATGGAGCACAGAGGTACATCAAATTCCTGCCTTGTCCTATGAAACGGGAGATTCCCTGATCCCCCCTCGCAGGATGTGTAACAGGAATGTGGCTCACCTGTTCGGTTGCTGCCACTGCTCAAACCCCTGATGGAAGGGGGAGCATGCAGACGGGCAGATGCGAAGCCCAGGGTGGGTGTGTGTTACAGTGTGCCTTTTAACCCTGCCGTCTGTGGACAGTTTGAGTGTTAACCAGTTCAGTGGACCCTCTGCCTTTCTGCAAGGGCAGAGGGCCAGTATGACAGTTTTCTGTATCCTGAGCTCTTGTCCAGCGTCTCAGAAGATTTGGATCACACACGGACTTGAAGGACGGATGTCGGGGTTGGGGTGGCATTATTGATTGGTGGAGGTGGCTCTCAACAGGATGGATGGGGAGCCCCAATTAGGGAAGAAGTGGGAAGATGACCTTCCCCTGGAGCCTGGCTGTCCAGCAGCTGAACTCCTCTCTCACCGCCTCCAGCCAAACTCCTCTCTTGCATTCAGACATTCCTCCTTCTCTCTCTCTTTCTCTGCAGTGTCTTTCCACCATTTCTTGGTTTGCTGCTTTGTCTGCCGTCTGCCCATCTGCTTCTGGAGCCTGCAGTTTGGGGATTATATGAATACATGATAGTGGGCGTGGCAGGCTAAAAGGCAACCTTTTGGGCGCAAAAACAGGAATGCCTGTCCCCCATTTAGCACCGCAGGTCTCCAGGCTTGAGGGTGGGGCCTTTGCTGGGGAACCACCAGCTTCTACACAGTGTTCTCCTGTCTCCTGTCTATCAATTGCAGGTTTCATCAAAGAAGCACAGGGCCACTCTAGAGCCCTGATGTCCCCCATTTGCCAATAGAGACATTGTGCTCTCTCATTAATACCATCTCCATGATACTCAGGGAAGCTAAATCAACCAAATGCAAGCACACCTGGAGCCTTAGGTTTTGAACACAGGAGATCGATAATTCTTTTGTCTCAACAAGACACTAATGCCTAGAGAGGATTTGACTGCCTTTTTAAGAGCCTCAAGTGGTTTATCATCTCCATCAGTGATACACACAAAGCCTGCAGAATGTGAGCAGGTAGGCTGAACCCATCCCGTGGAGAAACGACTGTGTGCATCTTGCCCTGCCTCACTGCACCGTGAGGGCTGTTTAAATGCAATTCATTCATTCAGATTAAATGAGAAGAAATTAAAACTCAAAAAGAAAATCAATACTTATCTCTTTGTGCCTACTCAGTGACTGTGGACTCTGGCTTTCATGAGTAATAGATTCAAGCACCACTACTACTGAATGCTGAAATTTATGGACTTCTCCATAGTCATTAACTAAGAGTGTGCACACACACAAAAATAACCAGGCGGAACGCTTAGAAATAAAATTATTGCTGAAGCACTGACTGCATAGTTTTTAAGTGGTCAGTCAGGTGAATAAAATGAATAATTGAATATGTTTTACAAGCAGGCAGTGTGGACATGCATTCCAACAGGTTTTTAATGCTCTCTAAAGAACACATATCTTACAGAGGGATGTGAATTGATTTTATTCTTATCTACTTGCCAAGGCCTTTTGTGGTTGTGTTTTCTGTGTGAGGGTTTACAAGAACCCCTGCACCATAGCATGCAATCTCATAAGGGATGCTTTGGGGAGTCCTTTTCAGTAAGTAGCCAAGGACTTAATTTCAGCCTAGGAACCTGCAGAGAATTGCAAAAGAAAAGAATATGGGTTTAGGCATGATGGAAATTATGCTATATCCTGGCCTTCTTTATACTTGTTGCAAAATAATTTCCATGGGGAACTTTTCTTAGAAAATGCATGTCTTGCTGGGAATATGTATTATCAATTGGGGCTATGTTGATTTCTGAGTATAAAATTCTTGAGAGAATTCTGCTTCCATGTCTGCAAATATGGAAAAAATTGATCCTGGCCCGAGGAATGGGAACTGAAATTACATTGCGTTTTGAAACCAGGTTTATCTTGGGCTTCCTTTTATCCTTGTCCTTTCCTCTATCAACAAACGTTTTCCATAAATATTAGATAGTAAATATTTTAGTCTTTGCAGACTATACAGTCTCTTTTCAACTACTCAACCCTGCCATTGCTGTATAAATCAGACATGGACAATGCATTAACAATGAGTGTAGCTTGCTCCAATAAAACTTCATTTACAAAAAAGAAGGTGGGAGCTGCATTTGGCCCACAGGCTGTGATTTGCTGACCCCTGATCTACCTGCTTTACAGCTAGCAAAGGCTTGGAATGGTTGACATCCCAAGGAGAGCAGAAGCAAAGGTGCGATGAGGAGGATGAAGAGTGAACAGCGTTCTCCAGCTCTTCTTTTTCTTCATTGAAAGGATTGTTTTCCTTCATCTGGGAAAAGTTCTACTTCCACAGGGCAGGCCTAATGCTGACCCATGGAGGGCATTGGAGAGTTATCTTACTTGATTTTTATTGTAAATTGTTATGTCTTTTCCCTATTTCTATTCAAGGTCTGTAAGAGTAATTCTCAGTGAAGAGACTTGAAGTCAGAGCTCCTATTCCCCAGTGTTTTGATGGTGTTCTGCCTCTATTGCTTCTCTTGAAGGTCAGTCATTAGCCTGAAGGCCTTACACTTGGGGCAAGAAAGACTAAACCACCTGACTTATTTTTGTCACAACCCAAAGGAAAGATGGGAAGGCAGGTGAGAAGGACTGATATTCATTCCCCAGGCAGAATTTGACAAGAACAGAAGGAAGTGTTTTCTTCAGATGATGATCCAAGGATGTGGTGAGCCCAGACATGAGCATAATGGAGAAACCATGCCAGAACCTCTGCTGAATGCATTTGGATTGCACAGGTTTGCCAGACCCCAGAGCTAATTAGGATCAGGCAGAAAGAGGCTCAGCATTCCACAGACTGGCTAGTTCCCTTAAGGTAACGCTTCTTTGAAGTCTGAAAATATCCCATTGTTTATTTAAGCTTTAGCCTCAGCCTTTTCCAAAAGGATTTGAAGGAGCTTAAACATTAATCAAAATACAAACTGAGATTATTAGTAATAAGCCAAAGTCAAGCCTATCCAAATAAATAAGAAAAAGGATAAATGTTGCCAGAGGTGGAAGATAAGCTGATTGCTTCCCTGGGTAATGGCTTTGGCACCAGTGTGAGACTATTACCTGGAATGTCCCCAGGGGAAGACAGAACCCAGGCACACATCTAACAAAAGACACTGTCAAGTGTCAAGGTTGGCCAAATTTTAGGGTTGAGCAACATCTGCCCTCCAAATTCTGAGATTATTTTTATTTTATGTGGAATGTTAGATTACTTTCTGGGGTTGGTGGTGGTGGGAAAATCAGATATGATTCCTGATGTGTATGAGGATGGGGAGAGGCAATTTTAACTCGCATTAGTTGAATTTGGGATGGAAGTATCTGGATGAGCCTGAGCTTTTTCCTTTTCACCCAGAAGCAACAAAAAGAGCAAAGCATCACTCTTCTCTCCTGGGGGACTGGCTGCCTGTGTGACTGCTCCAAGAGCCACGGTATAGATTCTACTTCCTCCCTACCTTGACCACCTTTCATGTGGAAGGCATTTGACCTTATCCACCCCATTCCAGAGAAAGGTAAGCAGATCCTAGAGCAGTGTTACTTAAGACACAATAAAAATTGTACTAAAGTGTGTGCCTGTGTCTGTGTGTGTGTGTGTGTGTGTGTGAATGTCAGTGAACTCAGAAACAATAGAAGCCTACAGATATTTCAAGACCTTAGGGCAAGGTTTGGGCAATTTCTCAAGTAATCTTTCTGACTGTGGTAGCCATCAGCAGAAATGTGATGGGTCATTGGCCAATGCATTCAAGAATACCACATCAATGAGTTTGGAGGGAGACAACTAAAATTCACCGAGCTAGGCCAGACCACACAGGTCTGGGCCAGATTTTCAAATTGCTAAAAATAATCATTATGCCTCATTAATCACTGAGGCAGAACAGTCAAAATATACATAGAGGACTGGGCTCTGAAAGGCCTCAGAGCGGCTGTAGAAGTCAGTCATTGCCACTGTAACACTGGGCAGCCATCCCCACCCCTACTCCTCAACTCAGTGGCTAAAACACAGAATTAATTTGTGCTCACACATCTTTGGGCCAGTTGAGTTTGGCTAACTGATCTGGGTTCCAGTAAACTTAAACTTTGGGCCACTGATTGAGGTCACATTCTCTTGTTCTGTAATCAGTAGGCAACTCAGGAACTTTCTATCATGGCTATGGTAAAAGTGCAAGAAGACAAGTCCAATCTTGCATGCACATTTCAGATCACGTTTCTGTTGTACTAACATCCCTCTATCTAAAACAAGTTTCATGGCCAAATCAAAGGGCAGCAGCCAGGGAAACATTTTCTGTCTATTCTGAGCCCACGGCAAGGAAGTGGGTGGATAATACTAGAAGACAGTGAAAAACTAGCAACAATAATTCTAATGCCAAATAATGCCAGTGATACCAAAGCGGCATTCCTGAATTGGTAGGTTATGCAGCCTATGTGGAGAAAGCAAATTCTCTGGTTAGAAAAGCCCCAAACTGGAGACCTAGGGCTTTCTGCAATGTTTTAGGCCAGTAAAAAGGGTAAGATCAGAAATCAGGTCAACACTCAAGGATGTCATATAAAGATGTCATTATAGTACAGTTACATTCTCTCATATTCTGTTTTTAACTGAGTCATCAGGTGTACCTGAGGTTCCAGTATAGCAGCCTTCCACATGTTTTTAAAATCTTCATTTCTCTCTACCATGTTTTGTTCCAAAAAGCTAAGGACCAGGAGATTTTTTCTTTTTATTAATGAAACTAATATGTTCTTGCTATAGACAATTTTTTCTCTGTAGAGATCTTATTTCTTTCTTTGTGAGAACTTTCAGGATGCTCATGGATAGCTCTGGCCATGACAGTTTTAATAGAGCTTCTTTTTCCTCTTTTATATCTGAATTCTGTGTTTGACTACATGGTTTTCAGTTTTACTGCCACTGAATGTTTACTGCAGGCTGCCTTGATTCAGTTTTGAAAGCAGACAAGCAAAGAAGGAAGGGAGCGAGGGAGTGGAAAAGGAAGAAATAAAGAGAAAACAGACTCAAACCGATATCATTTCTTGTCTCTATGTTAAATAATATTGCAATCGGGCATATTTTTTGGTTCTTAATATTACACAACACTGAGAACAAGCAACGGTAACTTAATTCCTGGAAGATACTTGCTCTTGGAAGGTAATAGTTGCAGCGAAATAAAATAGCTTACTTGTCAAGACTGATAGTTTTCTCATCAGAACTTCCTTCCAGATTCTCATAGTCCTATTCTCATCAACCTGAAGCTACTATGGTATAAACTCTGTCTTGCAAGACCCACCTTAAAATGACCCAGTCTGGGCCCTTCTATAAATATCCTCTCTCATTTTTTCCCCTTGACCTTATAGAGGTTGTGTTATCTATTATTAATTACAACAAGTCTAATAAACTTAGCTTTGAACAATCAATAGATTTGTGGTCTTTAGGGAAATCATTATTCAATAGAAAAAAGAAAGTTTTTTATTTGTAAAAATCAGCCATTGTCTTGTATGTTTATATACCTGTGTAAACTACAGAATATACTCTGGCAATAACCTAAAATTCTACCAATTTCAACCTTGTCAAATACATTAGTCATCTCTCACTTTTGATAGGGAAAGACACATATAACAGCTGAAAAAATTCATTAAAATGTGTGGTGGTCATGTAGTTATATTTATAAAACTAGCAAGTCAGTCTGAAATATTTTTGACCTTAAAAAAAGATGAACTGGGAAATCTTTTTTATTTTCTGTATTTTAGGGTCAAGGGGTACATATGCAGATCTGTTACATGGGTAAATTGCATGTCACAAAGGAGATTTAGTGTACAGATAATTTTGTCACCCAGGTAATCAGCATAATACCCAATATATAGTTTAAGTGAAGTTTTCGTCAACACTTTTAGTCAAAGAGCATGAAAACCAACTGTACATGTGATTGACTTTCTTCTTCCCTCCAGGAGAGTCAGCTGTGAGCTGTGCTCATTTCATTCCTGTGTGAATCCCTCAGTCTCCATACACGGCATTCAGGCAACAGAGCCTGTCACAGGCTGTAGGACTAATTACCTAAACTGTTTGGGTGGGGAAAGATGTGTTTATTGCCATGTGTTGACATCTGTGCACCCGTTGTTGTGCTTGGAAAGATGGTGGATTCAGGTAAATCAACTATTAGGTGCTCCAGTTAACAGGTAACCAGAACATTCAGAAACTTGCAACCATTTTGGCTTCAACTTTACATTTCAGAGGCATGAAGTGGTTGGTTCTATCCTTGGTTTCCGTTTTAAAATGGCCCTACATGCTATTTCTTTAATTATTTTTCCACATTTATCATTTCAACAAGATGCACTGTGAGAGGATCCTTCCTGCACATGCTCTTTATTAATGATGGCTTTGTGTTGTGGTTCCGACCTTCTCATTTATCTAATGTCCAGCTGCCAGGGGTCTGTCATGACTTCAAAACGTTTAACCCTGTGTTGGCTTTGGAACCAAATGATTTGAAGTAGAAGTTGTCCTAAAGCAAATTTGGCTTCCCCCAGGTTTAAAGTGGAATAATGAAGTTCAGTGACCAAAATATATAATTACTTTAAGCATTAAAGGGGAAAGAAAGAAAGAGCTAGATAGAAAAAGAAAGGAAGAAAGAAAGAGAGGGAGAAAGAAAGAGAAAGAAAGAAAGAGGAGGAGGAGAGAGGAAAGGAAAGGGAAAGGAAAGGAAGGGAAGGAAAGGGAAAGGGAAAAAGTGAAAAAGGGAAAGGGAAAGGGAAGGAAAGGAAATATATTGAATATAACATTTGGATATTGTCAGACCCTTTGAAAATGTGTTAACAATAAGTAAAGGAGAGAAGGCTTCCAGGTAGAAAAGTACAGACCCCTTTTTATAGCAAAGGTTAATTATTCAATAAGTAAACATTTAGGATGATGTCTATGTGCCAAGCACTGAGAGAGTTATCAGAAATGTCTCACTTCCCCAAAGTTTCTACTATTATTCCAATAGTAAACAACAATGCAAGATATAGGATGGAGAAGGTGAGTTGAATGGTTTTTTAATTCAACACGGGCTAGAGTGCAATGGCGCGATCTTGGCTCACTGCAACCTCCACCTCCCAGGTTCAAGTGATTATCCATGCCTCAGCCTCCTGGGAATCTGGGACTACAGGCACGCGCCACCATGCCTGGCTAATTTTTTTTGTGTTTTTAGTAGAGATGAGGTTTCACCAAGTTGGCCGGGCTGGTCCCAAACTCCTGACCTCAAGTGATCTGCCCACCTCAGCCTCCCAAAGTGCTGAGATTACAGGCATGAGCCACCATGCCCAGCCCCATTTTCCTAATATAATGTATGAGTGTACAGTTTTCTCAATAGACTTAAGTTGAAGTTTTATTAGCTCTTTTATAGGCATCCTAGGAACTTATTGCTGCTGTTTTTGTGCCGGCACCACCACCAAGCACCTATGAAAGCAGAGCTTGTGAAGTCACTTAAAATGAAGTGGAATAAAGCAGGGTGCTGGTTTCTTCTGTGACCAATGTCAATTAACTTACATATGTGAAATAGAAGTTGTCAGTGTATGTGTGCATGTGTGTGTGAGTGTAAGCATGTACACACTTGATTATGACAAGCAGGGGCTGTTGACATAGAGTGTAGCCCGTAGTGTAAATCAAGGGTATCAGAAAACCAAGAGATGCTTGCTCTATTAGTTTCCCAGGGCTTCTACCTCAAAGCACCAAAAAATAGATCACTTAAAGCAACCGAACTTGATTTCTTTACAATGCTGAAAGCTAGAATTCCAAAATAAAAGTGTCAGCAGACCCCCAACTCTCTCTGGGGTAACCCTTCTGTGTGTTCTAGCTTCTGGTGTTTTCTGGCAATCTCTGGTGTCCCTTGGTTTGTGTACATGTCACTCCATCACAGGGCCATTTCTCCCACTCTCTTTTCACAGCATCTTCCCCCATGCCTAACTGGCTCTATATCAAAATGTCCCTTTCCTATAACAACACCAGCCACATCAGAATAGGACCCACACCAATTACTTCATTTTATTTTTAACTTTTAATATTTGTGGGAGCAGAGTAGGTAGATATATTGATGGGGTACATGAGATGTTTCGATATAGGCATGCAATGCATAATAATCACATCATGGAGAACGTGTATCCCTCCATCCCCTCAAGCACTTCTCCTTTGAGTTATCAACCATCCAATCATACTCTTTTGGTTGTTTTTAAATGTACAATGAGGTTATTATTGACTATAGTCACTTTATTGTGCTGTCAAAGAGTAGGTCTTATTTATTCTTTCTAACTATTTTTGGTACCCATTAACCATCCCCACCTCCCCCACTACACCCCAACCTACTCCTCAACTATTCTTCCCAGCCTCTAGTAACTATCCTTCTACTCTCTGTGCCAATGACCTCATTTCAGATTGATTACTTCTATAACAGCCACTTTTCCAAACAAGGTCACATGCTGAGTTACTTGGACTTCAGCATATCTTTTTGATGTGATGCAATTCAGCACAGATGCTTGCACATTGCCCCTTTCAAAAGAAGTCTAGCCTAGAGACTGACTTCCAGCTTCACTGGTTTCACTGCTCACTGTTGTTTCTTTGGTACCAAGTATTTTCTATTCTCAAATACTTTATGATTTATTTCTTAGATGGTTGGCTATATCAAATAGTATCTTGGGAAGGGTAATGTATGGGTGGGATTATTGCCAAATTCTTTTCTTGTTTGAGTTTTATAATTTTTCCACAATAAGATTATTTTGAAGAATAAATTAAGGTGTCAGTATAATTCTTGCCAAAATCATAGCAGCAGAACTTTTTACTTCAGTGTAGAAAAGGGCCCTAGAGAAAGGCGATTTTCTTTCATTTGATGAAAGGACTTATGCTCCTGAAGGTTAAGTGACTAGATCAAGGTCACACAGTTAGAGTCTGAACCAGAAAAAAACATCCAGTGTAAATGCCAATGTCATTGTTTGCAGTCTCTGTATTCAGTTTGATGCTAGGATTCACACCCACTTTTAGAATCTTGTTTGAACTTGACTCTCAAAAGGACTGAGTTTAGAAGCCAGGCACTCCTCCAACTTCACTCACATATCGATCAAAGAATTTCCCTTCCACTATTTTTTGCAAATACAACATGCTTTCCTCATCAAAACAAAACAGTGGCCTTACCAGAATCAAGAAATGAAAATATCAAATAGTTTGAGAGTATTCCCCTTTTAGTGTAAAGAATATTGCCTGGTAAATTTTTGGCTTAGGTTTTCGCTAACACTGGTAGTACAGAATGAATTCCTGCAAATCAAATTATGTTCGTTTGGAGTATGGAAAGTTATTAGAACCACAGTGAATACTCTTGCATACTTGTGTAATTTTGGAAATGCCACTAAGTGCCAGTTTCCTTGTATGTAAAATCAGGGGAAAAATAATTATCCTTACTGAACTCATAATATTGGCATTCTGACTATAACTTGGCATCCAATAAGCAGACAATAAACATTTATGTGTTCATTTATGTTTTTGGAAACACTCCAAGAAATAATTATTTCATCTTGATGCTTCCCTATGGAGATGACATTCAGACAGACCTATGTTAAATTCCACATCTTCCTGTTAATAGCTGTGTGACCTGGGGCATGTTTCCCTAATTTCTTGGTGCCTTCCTGCCTGAAATAAAAATGGGAATAATAATAATAATACATTGTAGAAATATTGTGAGAGTTACATGCAATCATTCATATAAAGTGCTGGGTGTGGAATCTTAGCAAGTGTTTCATTTGTGATAGCTACTGATGTCATTGTTGTTTTTATTTTTCAGCACCATATTTAGGGCTTGTCTACTTTTGTGACTTCTAATTAGTAAGAGAAAATCTACATGTTGAAAAACCATTTTGGTTTGTCTCTCATATCTTACTTAACTTTTCTTATCAGGTATTAAGCACAACTGAATTGAGACTAGATTTTCTAATTACTACACAACGAGGAAGTTTCTGTGTCATGCATATTATTATTCTTGACCTGATGTATTCCTTTTGGATTCCTACGCCTAGAACCCTCAGAGCCTGCTACAAATGGAATGTTTGTGCCCTCCCCACCCAAATCATATATTCCAACTCTAATCCCCAATGTGATGGTATTTGCAAATGGGATCTTTGGAAGGTAATTTGGTCATAAGGCTGTAGCCCTCTTAATGGGATTAGTGTCCTTATAAAAAGAGATAGGAGAAAGCTTGTTTCTTCTCTGTATGCTCTCTGCCTTATAAGGATACAGGAAGATGGGCAATCTGCAAACCAGAAGGAGGATACTCATCAGACACCTAATCTGCCAATATCTTGATCTTGGACTTCCCAGCCTCCAGAACTGTGAGAAGGAAATTTCTATTAAGCCACCCAGTCTATGGTAATTGTTATAGCAGTTAAACTAAGACAGGGCCTCTATGTTTTCATTTTAAAAATAATAATATTTTTACCTTATAGAATAATATTTATAATAATTAAAATCTTTATAAACTGTAAAAATGGTAACACCTAGTTGGCTATAAACTACCTACCAAATAGATACCTCCTTGAGTAGAAGTATACCACAATGATCATAAAGAGGACAAGTAAAAGGAAGAAGAAGGAAAAATACATATTTATACAGGGTCTTTTATGTCTTAGACGCAGTGCTTACCTGATGCTTTCAAATATGTGTTTATTTACTCTTCATAACAAATGTGGATACCATAATACTAACATCTAGCACCTGGGAAAGTGAAACCTAGGGTAAAGAAAGTCATTTAAGGTCACATGACTGGTCCATAGGGATTTCAGTTCTAACTACCTCTTTTAAGATGGCAGATTGAGCACCAAAAGTACTTCCTTCTCCAGTTTTCCAAAATCTCAAATGCAATTTAAAGGTACAATAAGATACTTTTAAAACTATTTGATCCAACAGCCTTTTAGAATATCAATTTTTTAAAAAGTTTAAAACAATATGAGCATATATTATTTTTATTATAACAAATTTAAGTCTGTCTCACTCACTTACCTCTATTCTTTAAACCACGTTATTTTATTATCCCTTTGATTATCATCTCCCTGTGTCTCTCTATAATTCTAAATGAACCAGTTGAGTAAACCAATTATAGTATAAATTTCTCTATTTTAATCAAAGAAGGGAAACCTTCTTGATTATTCAGGTATTTGAATAATTTAATTTTTCCTTCAGGTCCTTTTGTATACTTGAGACAATAATGTAGTTTTCTCCTAAGTTAACTACACTTTCTTTGAACTCTTTGACTCATGTATGCTTAAATTAGGGTTGTCAGATTTAGAAAATTAAAATTCTGAATTCCCAGTTAAATTTGAATTTCAGATTAACAATGAATTTTTTTAGTATAAATATGCTAATGTTTGAGACATAGTTATACTAAAAAATGTTATTTATCTGAAATCCAAATTTAATTGAGTATTCTGTATTTTATCTGGCAACTCTCTCAAATACGTGTCAGGGTTGGCAATCCTTGTTGTAATGACTGCTTCATCCAGAAACATTAGTAAAAAGGACACTCAGGTGTATCAGTCTTTGAAATTTTCTATCTAATTTACATATCAGCTAAAATGTCATATCGTGTTCCAGTTCTCTGAAGAGATTCACAAACTGTAGAAGCTGTCTGATGTACCCATGAGATGATGGGGAAGAAATTAGATCCTTTTTATAGATGGAGTGGGCATTATTAACATTGGGTGGCTAGCTAATTGTTACGTATTTGATAACAGGCTGAAAGGACTGAGTCTAACTTTGGTCTTTTGCCTTCTTTACTAAAATTCTACTTTCCTGAAGGAAATTTAAATTACTGCGGGATGAGCACCCCCAAAACTCATAACTAAAGGTGTACTAAGGTTCTTACTTGTAAGCAACAACCACCTTTAACTTAGGCATAAGAAGATTTGTGGAGAGATTATTGAGAGCAAATTGACAGATGAGACTTTGTAACTGAAAGCACTCCATGATTCTTCAAAATGTGAAGTGGGAACCAGAAAACATCTTGTAGCTGAAACAATCTGCTCCAGTGCCATGTCGCTCAAATCTCTGCTTGCTCTAGATTCTGCTTTGCATCAGAGACTCAGTATTCAAAGGTCCCCCGAAAGCTTGACTGCTTGGCCAAGATTAGGTCACATTCCTATTCCCTATCTGTACTGGAAAGAGGGTTCTGACCTTATCTCATGAAGTTGGAATTGTCCTCTTCCATGTCTGACTATAATGAAGAAAGAGAATTCTGCTCCAAAAATCAGGGCAAGAAAATGGGTGGTTGCTGGCAAAAAATCAATAATGGTCCATTACATATTTAGGTACATAAGGCCCATCCTTCTCTATGATGATTCCCAATTTTCCTATCAACAAGAGGAATATGTATGAAATCGGAGATCATTATAGAAAGTGAAATAAGCCAGTCACAGAAGGACAAACTTCACATGTTCTCACTTGTGGGATCTAAAACTCAAAACAATTGAACTCATAGAAATAGAGAGAAGGATGGTTATCATCACTGGGAAATGTAGTGTGGGGGTATTTCAGGGAAGCGGAGAGGGTTAATGAGTACAAAAATGATAATTAGAAAGAATGAATAAGACCTAGTATTTGTTAGCAGAACAGAGTGACTGTAGTCAAAATAATTTATTTGTATATTTTAAAAAATATATTAGATTATTTGTAACACAAAGGATAAATGTTTGAGGTGCTGGATATTCCATTTACTGTAATATGATTATTACACATTGTATGCCTGTTTAAAAATATTTCATGTAACCCATAAATATATATACCTACTATGTGCCCCCAAAATTAAAAATTAATAAAAAGAAAAAAGAGGTAACCTTCTGTAGAATAAGGCAGCAGTAGCAACAATGGGAACTAAAGCATGGTAGCTGCCTTGAGAAGTAATCCTTAACATTAGAAGTCATTCTTTTGGTGAGGATCCTTCCATGTAGTAGCTTTATTCTTTGCCTTTGTGAACTTAACCTTCTTCAAGTCTCCCTCCTAAAAGCTCTGTCAACTGCAAGGCTAACTGGATTCAAAGATGATGCATACTATCTCAGTCTGAGTTTTTCTGGGTAACAGCTCTCTGCCTTTCTTGATACAAATTTATAATCATTATCATCAAGATAAGGAGCTTGTAACTTGGAATACATGGGTGGGTTTTAAGGAGTTAGAAAAATCCCTGTAACTTATTATAATTTTTGAGTAAGACTTTATGTGCATAATCCTATAAAAAGAATCCACAGTTCTAAAAATGTATATTCTCACAGGGATCTATTAAGGAAAACAGGGTTCAATGGCATAAATGAAACCAGGAATATTAAATATCTTTGCCAATTTCAAGTAAGATTTTAGTAGCAAAATCAAGACATCTAGTTCTCAATATAGTTTGAGAAATTATTTGAGTTTTGTGCCAACTATGCATTTATTTCTAAAGGCAAAATACAGAAGCCTTTTCTTCTTACTGAAAATGCCCTTCATTCTGGGAATGCCACGATGGCATTACCAGCTTCACCTTAACTCCCCATGTCTGGGGATCCTGGCAGAGAACCAACTGGCCAAGCAGATGACTGAGGCCAATCCTTCCTCAATTATTTCTTTTTGTAGAAATGACATAAATAGCTAGTACAATACTTCTTGCAAATATTTACTGTTTTTATGGCTCCTTGATATTTCCACTTGATATATTTTCATATAGGTAATTTTTTTCTCATATCTTGATTACCTGCATGGTATCATTGCGGGATTTGAATAACTAGAGAAAACCTTAATTGTATTTGAGGTGGCTTTTATCTTCTGAAAAAGCTTCTAGATTTAAAACATTACTAGTCTTAGTTTGTTCAGGCTGTATAACAAAATATTATAAACTGGGAGTCTCATGAACAACAGAAATTTATTTCTCACAGTACTGGAGTCCAGGAAGTTTAAGATCAAGGCACCAACTGATTCAGTGTCTGGTGAGCGTATACTCTCAGGGCAAGGCTGGAAGAGTCACTCAGAGAAGTGGCTGAGCAAGTGCAGGAAGTGGCCAGGGCTGAGGGAGTCCCGGCAGGTGAACATGATCTGTGTTTGACACAAGTGGCATTTGAAGGCTTGCTTCTGCCCCTGAACTGTTGTTTGTGGAACATTGGGGAGGGCATTTATTCTCTCGGGGTCTCAGGATCAAAATGGGGGAATTAATGAAACCTTTAAAGTCTAAAATGCAAGAATTGCATATACTAGCAGTGAAACATTTTGAATTTGGGATGTGTGTCCCCCAGCCACAAATAAATTTCCCAGGAAGGATCTAGGGGCATTAACTAATTCAAGTCTTTGCAGGATTCAACCTTTATCTTTAAGGTAACCCTGAGTATCAGCCAGCTGATTTATAATGGTGCATTTTCACATCTTCAATACATAGTAAGGAAGAAACATGAACTGAAACCTTTAAAACAGTTGTAAACAGCATGGAATCATATAGATTTTTTCCTCTGGAAAAAATCAAATATTTAGTTCATAAGAATATTTTGATCAGCTAATTAATCAAAATTATTAATATTTAGGAGTAAATTGTAAT
Organism: Ateles fusciceps; assembly: GCA_036589455.1. Taxonomy (NCBI): domain Eukaryota; kingdom Metazoa; phylum Chordata; class Mammalia; order Primates; family Atelidae; genus Ateles; species Ateles fusciceps. Next base: position 2,722,536 of record JAZHEH010000564.1, on the reverse strand, counting down.
TATACATTATTGGTTGGATTTTGATGTGTAAACATCACTTGAGTCTCCTTGTGACTATATAATACATGCAGTGTTTTATATTTTATGTATGAGATGGCTAATCTTTAAAAACATGATTGTTTTTAGCCTTGGTATTATTAGACATATTTTCCCTAAGAAATGCAAACAAGAGAAGTAACTTACAAGAATATCTATGCTCCCTTTCGTGGAGGAAGGAGTTTAACAGTGTAACACGGGACGTACATCCAAGAGAGCATCTGCTTTCAGCAGAATCTTGCACATGCACTCTGATTCCCATGGGTTTGGGGAACATGCTCAGCATGTGGAACAATGTTTTCTATTACTTCCATTTTCAACTTTCCTATTGCAAGCCTCTTCTTCAGAGACATGTGTCCCTTAATTGGGCTTTGTCTGTTGCTCTATACCTGTCAGGTCCCAAATGTTGTTCCATAATTCTTAGATACAATTAAATGGTAACCAATTCATCATTATCTCAGAGGCAATTCAAAGCTTTATAAGTTGGATTTTTGTTCACATACACATGGGTAAAAAGAGAGATTGTCTATGATGAAAAGGGGAATGTTTCCCTTAGGGAGGCAGTATAATGCTGTGGTAAAGGGCACAGGTTCTGGAATTTGAATTTCAATTCAGAGGAATTCCAATTCATTCATTCATGTAACAAATTTTTATTGAATTGTTACTATGTCCTAGACACTGTTTTAGGTGCTAGAGTATAACAGAAAAAAAATCCACCCTTGTTTATCTTCCATTTTAATGAGGGAGTTAACAACAAACAAGATAAATAAAATATATATTAAAATATATATCTAACGATATTAGATCATGGTAAGGGTAGGGATAAAGGAAATTAAAAAGAGGGATTAGAAGGTTGAAATTTTAGTTTAGTCCAGGGAGGTCTTACTGAGAAGATACTTTCATCGGGAGCAAATGCATATTATCTTAGTCCATTTTCTGAGGCTGAGTAATTTATTTAAAAAATGATAATGATAAAAGAGGTTATTTAGCTCACAGTTCTGGTGGCTGGGGAGTTCAAGGTCAGACAGCTACATCTGGCCAGAACCTCATGCTGCATTATGATATGGCCGATGGCACCACAAGATAAGAGTGTGTGAAAAACAGGCAAAACATGTGGGACAACCTTATGGTATAACATCCCACTTTTGTGGAAACTAATTCAGTCCCTGGAGAGTGAGAACTCACTTCCATGAGATAGTATTAATCCCTTCATGAGGGTAGATATCTCCAAACTAAATATCTCTCAAAGGTCCCACCACCTCACAACACCATCACACTGGGGTCCAAGCCTCCACTTGTGTTTTAGTGGGGATAAACCATATTCCAACCACAGCACATGTGTTGTGTTACCTAGAATTTAAATAATACTTCTGCAAAGTTTACAATAGTGTATCTCTGTTGGAACTCTTTTCTAGGTTTCCGCCAGCAGTTGGAAGGGCCTTGTGAAAGTCGGGGATCTTAAGCTTCATTTGCTTCATGGTAAAAACATACCTAAATCTGACATATTCTCAGGGTGACTTTGGCCAAGTAACTTAACCCCTCTAGAAAGTTCCCAACTGTAAAATAGAGATGATAAAAGTATTAGTTCATTTTACTGGATGTATTATAAGGCTCTGATAAGATGATGTACAAAAAAAAATTCATCATTGTGTTAAGCACAAAATACATGCTAAATTCCTACATTCGTAAATGTATGCTTATGTGTCCTATTAGTTTTGCCTACTTGCTTCTTACTTTTTATTTATTTAACTACCCACGCTATTTATTTTTTCACTGTCATTTTTTTCAAGCAAAATGTTAGTTAACTTAAAAATTCTGATTTAGCTGAATGTTTTTTAAGGCATCCAAGTCTGGGAAGAAGTAAAATGACATAAACGAAGCATCTATCTATGTATCTTTTATATATATTTTATATGTATTTATTTAAACTCCTATCACACTATGAGCACTTGCAGTATTATTAAACTCATCTTTTAGTTGGAGACAGAGAGGCTGAGAAAGATTAAGTAAATTGCCCAGCCACTAAGCTCATAGAGATATAACTGGGATTCAGTCACAGATATGTATACTTAAAAGTTTATACTGTTTCCATAAAGTCTGAATGAATAAAATATTCCACAGAAATGAATTATTCATAAAATGAAGGTATTCTTATCACTCAGTCTTGACCTTATGGAAATTAATTACCTAAATAAAGCATGATATTTACATATTTGTACCTGGTCCATTAAGGACTCAGAAGCAGAGGAAATTGGCAAAGATAAGAGGAGAAGCGAATTTGATTTTCAGCCTGAATCATTGTTAGTATGTTTAATAAGTGTAAATAGGCTAAGAGCATTTGCTGAAGAACACTTAGGAAATAAAGCCATATAACGCTACCCAGGGCTCTTTACAAAATCTCTCAACAAGTCTATACTTCAGTCTGGCAGGTTCCCCCAGGAGCTGGTGCCTGAGAGCCTGGAGACAAGAGCCTGCTCATAGGATCAGCCTGCCTATTGCAAAAAGGCCTCCCTTCCTCTGGCAGCTGATCCAGTTCTCCTGATTCCCACTGGGGATCCATCTGTTCTTGAATCTCAATGCCAGCCTCGTCCTGTGGGAGCCAGTGAAGCTGGTGATGCCCTTGTGGAGTATACCTGCTCCTGATCTTACTAACATGGTGATTAGGCCCGACATGGAATATTGCTCTTTTGGAGTTGAGCTAAAGGACACAAGAACAAAATAAGCATTTCTGATATGGACACTATGACCACACACTTGCCTGGCAAAGACATTGGCTTATTTCACTTCACTTGAATTGGAACCAAAAAGGAAGAATATTGGCTATGTTTTGGGGAGGATGGGTGGCTGCAAATTACTAACACTAAGATTTTGTTGTTGTTTTAAATTAACAAAAGGACTCAATTAAAGAAGATTACAAAAAAGAAAAAAATATTAGGTGTTTTAACTCTTCTCATAATTCACTTTTATTACTTGATTCCCCTCTATCAAATCTTCAGTGCTAATGTGGAACCTGATATAAATGAATTAAAACAAATTTAATAGTGGAAAAAGTAATTATTGGAAAGACCACGAACTCTGTCAACAACTGTCCATGTACTTAGCTAGATGGAAGTGGTCATTTATAAAGAGCTGCTTTTTAATAAAGAGACAAATTAGAATTATTGAATACACTGCCAGAGGAGAGAAGTGAAAATTGTGATTTCTCTGGTCAAAAGGTAAGCTAAAGAGTTGCAAAGCAGATGTACGTATCTCAAGATGCTCAAGAATTATCATCATCTTAAAACATAAGTTAATAACAATCTTTGTAAATCATGAGTAAGAACTTGAACCATAGGCTTAGGCTTATGAAGATGAGAAAATTATTATGTTGCATTTTTAAAACCTTCCCATTAAAAACAAAAACAAGGAACACCACTCTCTCTCTGAAGGCAATGATCTCTGGCTACCTGCAGAATCCTTTTTTTTCCCCTCCAGCATCAGTAATGAGCATCAACCATGGAGTCAGAGTGATTTAGACTCGAATCCAAGCTCACATAGCTATGGAATAGTAAGCAGTAGTGGACAAGATTATTATTGTTATTACGTTGAGAATGACATAGAAAACATCTGTTTATAAAAGTGGAGGCTAGAGAAGCTTATTTAGCAAATGGAATTGTCTGGCTTAGGAAAAAAGGGCAAATTATGTATGCTGTAATTTTATCAATTTCTTATATCAATCAAATGGGGACAAAAGTGCCCTTATAGGAATACCGTTGTTATAATTAAATAGATATTATTTAATGTATAGCGAAGGCATGGCCTGTTAATTCTTTTCTTCTTCCCATTTCCTTTAGCCCTCTGGCTGTTAGGATCATTTAGTCCAAATCTAGACTCTTAGACAGTTTGATGGCAGTGCCCTTTGCCTATCAGTCTAGTGATCATACCCCAGCATACTCTGGCCTGATGTTATTAAGATTCTGCCAGAGAAGCTTTATTATCATTTGTTTGCTTGTTTTTATGTAACATTTCACCACCTGTGTTGTTCCACAGCAGTCAGGTAATCAGTCCTGGATTGTACTCTTTTGCTCTGATGCATGTTCTGGGTAAACGACATGCTTAGAACATTAATGACACGTAAGTATTTACATTGACAAAAAACAGAATTGGCGTTTAAAGAGAAACTGACCTGGCAGTAGATTGTGGTGGTTGAGAGGTTGGGATACTGGCCAGTTAACTAAAATTTAATTCAGGAAATAATCAATTTATAAAGCATCCAATTAACCAAATTAGAAATGTTCTTCAATGTTTCACTATGCAAAAGTTTTATTGCTGCCAAGACACTCACCAGACCAGCATTGTTGACTTTTGCAATACCCATCCTTTTATTGGGGAATGGGTGGTCTGTTCTTAAGGGCTACGTATCTCTGGCAGATTTGCATTCTGCCTGAATGCTGTGTCTGTACTAGCCTTAACTGTGTACTTCCTTTGATAGTTTTTGGCAAATTGATCATATGTTAATATTTGCCAAAATGGCTTTCAGTGAATTACATTTTGATAAATTAATGAAGATCCAAGAGTTTGAGTTTGACATTGACTTCTGGAGTCTTTTCTCCAGCTTCACCACTTGCCAGCTGGATAACCTTGGCAATGGAACCTCTCTAACCTTCAACATCCTTATCCATAAAACAGGAATGATGAGAATATCATTACCTAAAGTTGTGTGGATCTATGAGGTATCCCATGCATGAAGAACTACAAAATAAGGGCTCAAAACACTGTGACTTATCATTAGTTGCCTTGTAAGACTCAGATCACCATGTTTTACTCTGTGCTTCTATTACTGGGAAAAGACATAGGTAGGTCTTTTCCACTTTTTACCACCTACATGTGCAAGGCACTGTGTTAGAAGTGTATTTCACTTGACTCTTACAAGAATTCTTAACATGACACGTCGACAAAAATGGAATATTTCAGCTGCAGAAATCTACAAAATTGTTCAAGCTTTAACAGATTCACAGGTTCACAGATTTGAACCTGTGTCTCTCTAATTCTGAAAGTCCATTAATACGTCATGTTCCGATTACTAGATATCAGCTCTTATTTGTGTATTTTTAGTCATAAATCTGCCGCTTGCCTCCTACCAATTACATTTGATTTTTTAAAAATACAGACTCCCATTTAATCATATCACAGTTCTTAAATCAGAATGGGTTTAAGAAATAATGTGAACATTTAATGCTCTTATTGCCTCTTTTTCACTTTGGGAAATTTGTTATTAATAAGATAACGCTTTAAACTTAAGGATGTATATATTTTGGAAAAAGTATTATTCACAGATTTATATGTGCATGTTGAAAGGAAGATAGGTTGGCAGGAGGCACATACTATAAGAGAGACAACCAGAAAAATGAGAAGAATAATGAGGATGGCATCACCCCATATTTTTTAGAGTATAGTCATTGGCAATCAGCTCTTCATGAGTCCTTCATATACGCTTAGCTAATTTAATCCTTAGAGGATGAAAGAGGAGAAGTTGTTAGCCTTATTTTACTTAGCCTCTCAGAGAGGTTAAGTGATTTAACCAGTCATATATTTAGTACAGAGTAGAACTGAGAACAGAGCTTGAGTTTTCCCAGGAAAATTTTTTAACATTGGAGGAAAGTGTGATTAACTGCTAAGCATAAAAATGAGTAATGCAACAGAGGTTCTTGGGTGTTTCTCAATGTTCATTTTTCTCATTTCGCTTAGAGAGAACCTCTATTATTAAAGAACATCACCTTCCAGAATTAGCTTCTGAGAGGCTTCCTTATAAGATTGCTGACATATGACCCTCACCTCTTTTCTTCCTGTCTCCATTCAACCTACCTGCACTGGAACATGATGTCTGTAGCTTTCTAGCTTTATCCTGGGCCATGCTCTTGCAGGCCACACACTGGGGATGGTCAAGAGGAAAAGTAAAAATTCCCTGATTTCCACACAACTAGGGGGACACCACACAAGACCCAAATTACTCTTTTCAGGACTTCTCTGTGGGAGAAAAAAATGGACTTTGATCATATTTATGTTGCTGTTATGTTCAGTCTACTGTAACCAATTCCAATCCTGGGTAATCCAGCACCTATTCTGAAGTTTTGTTCCTGGGACAAGAGGCAACACATGAATTTGAAGACCAGAGAGGATGGCTAAGAAGACTCCAGACCAGAAGGCTGAACTGACTTCCTTTAAGAAAGAAGCATATTAAGAAAAGTTACTAGATCCTGGGGTGCCTGAGAGCTGTCAAAACTGTGCCTGAGTGCAGCAGCTGTGGTTAAATGACAGAGAGAGACTGGTTTCCCGTGTCAAGGAGAAACTGAGATTCATAAGGACACCCTCACATTGACCACAGGGTCCTTTGACTATAGGGTTTTGTGACTCTTCCCTTGTTGACAAAGAGAGCTGCCAAGGAAGTTAGATTTGGGGAAAGATGATGCTCCCTGTTTGTTTCTCTTTCTTTCTTCTCAGTTGCTCATCTTACTTAACAAGAGACTTCACATCGGAGACATTTGACTTGCAGGCACTGCAATGACCACTGTTCTTAGGCTTACATTCTGTGACTTTTCCCCAAAAATTTACTGAACTAACTTAATCACAGAAGAGGTCTTTGTCAGGAAATATCACCTGTTACCCACTTGCATGAGTCACACAGACACACAGGAAATGTATTTTTCTTGCACTTTGTAGTGTGCAAAACCCTATCATACGTAGTACCTCAGTCATTCCATGCCTCTAATGTTAGTTTTTGTTTTTATAAACATTTTATTTTTATAAATGCATATGTTCTATTTTAGAATAGTTTTAGTTGTATAGAAAACTTGTGAAGGTAGTTCCCACACACCTGTATTCATAAGTTTCTCTTACTACTATCATCCTAAATAAGAATAGTTCATTTGCCATAGTGAACCAATATTAACTATTATTAACTAAAGTTTCTATTTTATTTAAGTGTCTCTAGTTTTTGCCTGCTGTCCTTTTTTTGTCACAGAATCCCACCTAGAATAAGACAATATATTTAGTTATCAAGCCTCTTTAGGCTCCTCATGGCTATGACAGTTTCTCAGACTTTCTATTGCGATGGCCTGGACAGTTTTGAAGGGTATTGGTTGGACATTTTGCCAAATTTCCCTTTATTGGGATTTGTTTGATGTTGTTCTTATTACTACACTGTGGTTATGGGTTTGGGGGAGGAAGATCACATAGGTAAAGTACCATTCTCATTACATTTTATCAATGTAACATACTATCAACATGATTGGTCACTGATATGTTACCTTGATCACCTGGCTGAGGTAGCCTTCATCAAGCTTCTCCACCGGAGAGTTACTCAGACATTAATATTTTAATGATTAACTTTACATCCTTCTTAATTCCTAAAATAAACTGAGTTACACTTACATAAATACATGCAATATGATAGGACAAAAATAGGCAAGGCAAGTAGGTGGAATGGGAAAATGAGGACAGGGAAGTAAGAAGCAGAGACAAAGTAAGTACACAGAAATGCCCACCAGAACATGCTGTACCAACACCAAAGACAAGCTACGAATTTAGCTCCAAGCTTCCTAAAAGCCAAGCCACAGAAAGTGAAATATGATGCATTAGGAGACTCATGTTTGTTCATAAATTTTGTGTGAGTGCATGGGCCTGCTAAATTTCTCATATCTATCCTTCTGAGGATAGTGGGATATAATGGTCAACATTTTAGTACATCTATCTATCTATCTATTTTTATCATCTTCTATCATCTATATATCTAGTAATATATCTACAGTAATTCTTTGATCCTTTAAATCCTTTGATGTAAGCTAAAGGCATGAAAATTAAGCCAGAGTTCAATATATGATAGTCATTAAGGGGAGTCCATTAAGTCCACTCATGTTTTTCTTTAAATTTGGCTGATCCAAAGATAAAAGGTATGATACTCTTAGTAATAAATAGACCGCTTATGTTTCAGATAATACACATCAATACCATTCCTCATAAATCAGCATTTGATAATGTTCGAGTCTCCAGAAATTTAGGTTATATTTTCTAACAAAAAAAACAAAAACAAGAAAACTGGAGTAAAGATATGTGTGTGCTATCAGGTAATCTCAAAAAGAAGACAGAGTTTATACCATCTTATGAAAAACAGCAGCCCTAACTAAGATCACATGGCCACAGGAGTAGTTTTTAGAGAGAGCTACACTCTTAGAAAGGTGCACTGATGTACCCAATGTTTTGTAGTCAATAAGAGGCAAGGCCAGGACTCAAAAATTGATTCTCTGTCTCCAGAATTCTCTTTGGGGGATATCTGTATACCAAATCAGATCAGCACATTTTATTCTGCTAATGATTTTAGTGACAGATGCCTTGGCCAGAGCAGCTGTACATCCTTATTTTAATTTGGCTTCTCAATGCACCATAGCCTCAGGGCCAGAGTGTTGAGTGAGTCAGTCAGATCTGGATTTGAATATGCGATTGTTACGGGTTTCAGGGTGCAGGGGGAGCGCTCAGCTCCCCCTGAGACGACATTTTTCCAGGCTCTTGGTCTCTCACTCACCCAAGAATGGGAGAGGGGACCATGGCATGGTGCGCTTGCAAGAAAATATCAGACCCCAAAGAGTTTTTGCAGAAAGTCATTGATTTAGGTAGAGCTAAAGTGAGACAGACAGAGAAAAGGAGAAGGGGAGAGAAAGAAACAACTAGCTCTCATACTGAGTGAGAAGAAAGAAAAGCCGCTCTCACACTGCGTGAAAAGGGTTCCCAGAGGGGGAAAACCAAGAAGGAAAGCTCCTCTCACGCTGAGTGAGAGAATCCAGAAAGATGGAATCCAGGAGAGGAAAAGCAGCTTCCACGAGGACTGTGGAAGGGGACCCAAGTATGGAATCCAGGAGACAGAAAGCAGCTTCCACGAGAGCGGAAGGGGACCCCAAAGGGGGAAATCTGCCCAGATGAGGGAGACGGGGACTCTGGGACTTTTAACCTCGGAGGAAGTCCCACCTTCTCTGAGTCCCCTGGCCAATGAAAAGAGTGCCTTTAAACTTCCACGGGAGTGACTGACTTTGATTATTTTTCCTGCGCCCGGGAAAATTAAAACACAGACCCTTAACTCTCCCGGATGGAGAGAGGGCACAGGGGCATTGGGAAGTTCTTGCCCTTGAAACCATGCCCCCTTGTGGACCCGGGAGGAGAATACATTTCCTCAGGACCATTAATGTCCATTATTCTCTTTACCTACCTAGTATGGTGGCTGGCCCATAAGGAATATTCAATACATTTATGTTTATCATAGTAATTATTATTTTTATTTCTATTGCATGTGCCTGAAACAGTTATTAACTGTATCAATGAATAAATAAATATATTCAGACTTCATTTCAGTTTTTTTTTTTTTTTTTTTGAAGATGGAGTCTCACTCTATCGCCCAAGCTGGAGTGCAGTGGTGTGCTCTTGGCTCACTGTAACCTCCGTTTCTCGGATTCAAGCAATTCTCCTGCCTCAGCCTTCTGAGTAACTGGGACTACAGGGACACGCTGCCATGCTTGGCTGTTTTTTTTGTATTTTAGTAGAAATAGGGTTTCACTTTGTTGCCCAGGCTGGTCTGAAACTCCTGAGCTCAGGCAATCTGCCCGCCTTAGATGCCCAGAGTGCTGGGATGACAGGTGTGAGCCACTGCGCCCGGCCAGACTTTACTATTTTTTAGCTCTATGATACTCAGCCAAGTAAGGGTAATACACATCCCTTTATAAGGAAGACTACATAAGATCAGAAATGTTTAAAGCACCTGATCATTTGACATATGATAAGGTGTGTATGAGGACAAGAACAAACTTGCCAGCTCACAGCATAAGTTCCATATAGCTGAAGCATTGGATTTATTCATCTCCAAGTTTTAATCCGTTTTTTAACACACATCAGCCTTTTAACCATGTCTTTTCAAGGGGGTCGAAAAGGAAACTGTAAGAGGCATTTCTATTTCAGAAATGTTAAAACATGGGGAAAAAAGAATGCTCTGAGACACAAGCAAATGTGGCACTTTATGAATTGTTAAGTTGAACATGTAAGGCTTATATGAGTTAAAATGCTACAAAGCAATTTTCTCAGGGACAGATCACCCTTGAATAAATAGACCTTGAGGTTTCAGCTGTAAGAGGCGAAAAACTTAATTTCTTCTCTCCAGCGAAATAGCAGTGCCCTTAAGTCCTTACCCTGTAATCAGCCCATCCCTGGTTAAAACATCAGGCACAAGAGGCGCGGATGCAAAGAGCTCCCAAAGCTTCTTACAAAAGTTGTTCCCAACGGCATACACGCACAACATGGTCTATTTGTGCTAAACGCATGCAAAATTCAGTGCCAAATATGCAGTTTGCTTAATGATGGAATAAAGACCACTTAAATTAATGGATATTTGAAACGAAACCCATCCTTCCAATACAATTATTGGAGCGAGAGATGTTAATTATTCCCATTACTTCCCTCCCCCACCTCCCAACAGGCTGCTCTTTTGACTCCTGAATGCAACTATCTGCTTTGTTCCTAGTGAACTTAATTCATCAGGTGGGTCTGTTTCCAAGCTCTTAGTGCCTCACATATAACACTTCAATTAAATTGAGAAGGGTAATTACTTAAAGTGACAAACAGAAGAATGCTAATTAACTAAAAAGTTCATTTCAGGGCACTTAAACTAGAGTAGTACAAAGTAAAGAGGTCATGATTTAATGTATTTGCCTGACTTGCTTTTGTAAAACACTGTTCTTCATTATAATAATGCCAAAAGAGCAGAAGTATGTTGCATTAACAAAGAATTAATGGCCCTTGGTTACTCAGGAGATTTGATTTCTGTGTTTTTTACTCACCACGTGTATAAGATTCATGACAGAGAATAAAGTTAATGATGTTGGATTTTTCACCTTGTTATAAATATTTCAAGTTTATCTTAATGTTGCTAATGTCCTGGCTAGAAAATCAAGCCTAATATATTTTTAAATCCCTGAATCCTAATTAATTAAAATGCAGTTATATAAATATTTAGATAATTTTCATTAATGTTGTATGTTTGACATTACATATACCCATCCTTGGTGTTCATATATAAATACTCTAAGTTTATTAAAAATATTTAACATTTGGTTTTTGTAATAAGGGATTCGAACTCAGTAAGTGACTCAAATAATGACAGAAGCCACCAATAAAACAAAAATATTGTTCCTAAATAAATGGAAAGAGTCAAAAGAATTATAGTCTACTATTTGGCTAAAACTTACTAATCATAAATTGTGCCATATTTTTAATTTAACCCAATATTTTTATAATAACCTATAGATATCAGGATGACTGTAGATTAGAGAACAACAAAGAAAATGAGAGATTGAATTAAAGCCAACAAGTTTAGCTTACTGACATACACTTGATATTAAAAAATAAATTGAGATTCCATCTGCACAAAAAGTTTAGTACATGGCACCACAGTAGGTGCCTGACAAGAATTTGAGAAACAATCACTATATTATCAGAGAATGGGATGCAAAGGGCTTTCAAAGGTGTTATGGAATGGAAATAACCCCCAGCTACATATTTCAAGTCTAAGAGGGAGTATCTTCTGCCGGAAATGAGAGGAGGTCTAGGTGGATGTTTCTGTTGTCATATTTTACACCAACTATTGTGTCAACTTCAAGTAGCTAAATCTTTGGGGACAATACCTTTTTCTTTTCCCATGACCCCACCCCAGACCTCTCCTTCATTGGTATTACTGGGTGAATTGTGTCTCCCAAAAAGTCATACCGAAGACCTAATGCTCAGTACCTCCAAATGCAACTGTTTTTGGAGATAGGGTCTTTAGAAAAATAATTAAGTGGAAATGAGACCATGACGGTGGTCCCTAATCTGACTGTTGTCCTTATAAAAAGAGAATATTTGGACACACAAAGAGGCATCACGGATGCACACACAGGGAAAAGGCCATGTGAGGACACAGTAAGAAAGTGGCCATCTGCAAGCCAAGGAAAGAGACCTTAAAAGAAACCAAACCTTCAAATATCTTGATTTTGGACCTCCAATGTCAAGAGCTGAAAATCAACAATAGAATATAAATCTGTGTCGTCCCAGGAAACTGATGCAATCAGTTACCCTACTACCATTTCTTACTATTCTGTCTCCCTGTCCATTTACTTATTTCCTCCAGCTTAGACATCTGTTCTTTTATCTTAAAAACAAAAGAGCTGTGCGTGTGTGTGTAGACACACATGAGACAAAGCTATCTCAACTTTGGACCTTTCTCTAGCTATCACGCTACCTTTTCCTCTGCCTTCTTAATCAAACATTTGTCTGATGGCTCATACTCAGTGTCTCCATCACTCACATCCTGACCATTCCACAAGACTTTGGAATCAGCCTCCTGGATGTACCGCTTCATTGAAACCGTGCAAAGTCAACTAGTGACTCTCTAAACAGCTAATTCAATAGGCAGTTTTCCTGTCTCATCTTGTATGACTCCTACATAGATTTTAAGTCTGTCTTACTGCTCCCTAAATCTTGAATCTCTCTCTCCATTGGTTTCCGTAATGCTATTCTCTTCTGGTTCATTTCTTACCCCTTGCCACCATTTCCTGATTTCTTTCTTCTGATAGTCTTCATCAGACAGACTTCAAATGTTGGCATTATTCAAGATTTTTATCTTGGTCCTCTTCTCTTTAGCCCCCTATCTTAAATCTGAGTGATCTCGTCTCTTTCTTTAGTTTTACAATTATTTATACCTCAATGAAAAACAATCTATATCTCTAGACCAAGAATGTCCCTGAATTTCAGAACTTTATTTCTCATTGTTTTATCTCTCTATGGCTGTTTAAAAATCTCTAAGCAAAGCAGAGCCTCTCTCTCCCTCCCTGCCATTTTTCTTAAAAAAAAAAAACTTCTCATACTAATAAAAGCCTATGGGCTTGGCTATGCGGGCTCTCTTTTGGTTCCATATGAAGTTTAAGGTGGTTTACTCATAGGCGGGTGTTGAACAATGGGAACACATGGACACAGGGAGGGGAGTATCACACACTGGGGTCTGTCGGGGGGAGAAAGGGGGAGGGATAGTGGGGGGGTGGGGAGTTGGGGAGGGATAGCATGGGGAGAAATGCCAGATATAGGTGATGGGGAGGAAGGTAGCAAATCACACTGCCATGTGTGTACCCATGCAACAATCTTCCATGTTCTTCACATGTACCCCCAAACCTAAAATGCAATAAAAAAAAAAAAAAAAAAAAGCCTATGGGCCAGTCTGGGAATCTGACTTATTCCTTTTTCTTTAGATAAATGTAGATAATCTTTTATAATTGTGAATCACAAAAGGTGAAAGATTTATATGATCTGAAGAGAAATCAGGGCGTGAGTCACAAAAAGTAACAATTGGAATTGCCTTCCATTTAAATAAAGGAGCACAAAAGATTTCTTGACAAAAAATACCATGCTTGGGCCTGGAGTCAGGTAGTGATAGCTCAGTGGTTTAACCGCTTCTATGAGCCTAACAAATGGTTTTTCTGTTAATGCCTGCAGTGCTCTTTTGTGTTGTTGAGAGTGCACCTTGGGAATGGAATCAGAGGTTAGAGCCTTGCTGATCAAATAGTGTGAACAGAATTCCCTTACCTGATGATGCTGAAGGAAAAAAGTATCGACAAACCTATTTTTATAGTTTTTGTAGAATTTGTAGCTCTTATTCAAAATGACTATTGCCCATTTGGACAGGCGTTACGATTGGTGAACTGTGGTGAATTATTCAGGTATCATGGAAGGGAAGAAGTCTACAAAATCAGTTAGTTAAGGGATAGACTTTAGGCTGTCCCAGGAAATGTGTAAAAATCTAATTATTTATTGCTGGAACCAAGCTAAGTGAGAAAATTTAAAACACACACCTATATTCATATACATAAAAGATACAGTCATGGCAACCAATCATGACCTCCAATTTTTTGAGATCATACAGCTATGGTGGTGTGTTGGAAATGAGATGATATGTTAATGAGAAGAGAGTTAATTGAGAGAAACCATCCATTCAGGTTCTCTGTCTTTCCAGTTGATAGTTCCTCTTTACAAGGGACTTACTGCAAGGTCAAATCATTTAGTATCTGCTCAAATCAAGACAAAGGATATATGTATAGGGTCCAGGTCCCTCTCCTCTTGAGCCTTCACTACTATACTTTCAAAGCAAACACGGATGGATCTAACTCATTTCCAACTACCAGTTGCCCAAACTGGAGGCCTAGGATTCAAACTCAACATACTTCTTTATCCCCACATAGTGGAGCCTAACTTCCAAATATTCTTTGCATTCATATTCTTTTCTTCATCCTCATTACCTGAGTTATGGTCCTTCTAGCTGTCAAATGGACTATCTTCTTTCAGATATACCTCTCCAATCTTTCCCCTAAAATCCACCAGAATAATAATTCAAGTATTTAAATATTATAATGGTGCATTTAAAAAAAACAATTTTCACTGCTAAACAAAAGAAGAGACACAAACAATAAGATATTAGGCAGGATAACCTCAAGCATTGCTTCTGCTTCCTCAGTTCCAGGGCTCTAAAATTCACATTCATGTCAAGAACAAGGCAAACACCATCACGGTGTACAGTGTAGTGACAGTTCTCGACAGTGCCCAACTTAAGCAGGTACAGCTACACAAGTTCCCCTTTCCTTTTTGGTTTTCTCATGTCTAATCAGCAACTTTGGGGCCTTAGATAAGAATTTCATGCCATCATCATCAAACCATCAAAGAAGAATCCCTAACTCAATATGTAGGTAGTGTTGTGTTGGAAACTTCTGGGCATATATGCCTGTATTCAAAATGGCACCTGGTCAAAGGAGCTATGTTTTGGTACAACTTGAGTCATCCTTTTTCCTTACTGGTAATAGTAACAATGTTCTTTATGATGATTCAAGAAAGTATCATAAACTCATGCATTAACAGTGCCTCCCCCTGTTCTTAGAATATATCCGTAATGCATTCCTCCTACAAGAAAGTGGGAGGCTTTGAAATGCTTATTATATAACTGGAGGGATTATGCAAGTTTTTGTTAAACGGACTATATTTTTAAAACTCAATTCAAATACTTTAAAAATCCCAGAGTCAGTACCTAATGGTCACTGAGCACATAAATATTATACTTGAAAACACTTCATATCTAGCATATAACACATCTAAAAGTCTATATTCAGTTAATAAATATTGCACTTAAATCTTTGGGGTGATTGTCTCTTTATATATCTCTATTTTGAGTGCATACCATTAAGTCTATAATTCTTCACACTAATTAAAGTGAGTAAATTGCAGTTGCAATGGATGATATTCATTTCTATTAAGAAAACCAAAAAGTATATACACCAACATATATTTTGGAGATATGTATACATATATATTTATATATGTATATGTGTATGTATGTGTTTGTGTGTGTGTGTGTATTCATCTTTCCTTTAGGAGAAATTCTTTATCTGTTAGGTATAATATTTCATTTGTTCATGATGGAATAAACCTGTTGGTGAGCCTCTTCTGGAAAAACATTATTTACTGTGACTCCCATTTTCTGCTTTTCTCTAGAAAGATCATCTCTATGAATTTCATATAGGCCAGTTGATAGCAAGGTAGGTTTTATATGTGTAATTTATTTTAAAACACTTTAGTATGAAAAGTGTGATAAACGGATGCTATACTTTTTATCTATACCTTAGGGTCAGCCAATTGTCCCTATCAAGAATCCAGGCCAGGCACAGTGGCTCATGCCTGTCAGCCTGGGCAATGTAGCAAGATTCCATCTCTAAGAAAAGAAAAAAAAAGAAAGAAAAAATTACCCAGATCTACATCTGGTACCATCTGTAGTCCTAGCTACTCAGGAGGCTGAGTTGGGAAGACCTCTTGAGCTCAAGAGTTCAAGGCTGCAGTGAGCTGTGATCGTGCCACTGTACTCCAGCTTGGGTGACAGAGCGAGGCTCCATCTCCCTAAAAAAAAATTATATTCTTCTAAACACCCTCCTCTAATCAGAATGACCACACACTTCAAAGTAGCTACTTTAAAGAAAATATTTGGGAATTCCTTTATCTCAGATCATCCCTGGAGGATTTTTTAAATCAGCACAATAAATGCTAGAAAGAGGCAACATAACTGAAATTAGTGGTATTCAAAATATGTGAATTGCCAAACATGTCTTAGAGAAGTCCCTTGCCTTTTGCATGAACATAGAGGATATAGAATCTAGCAGACCTTTTATGTTTTGTCTTTGAGAATGGTCCCTAACTTTGACCCCTGAATGATCTTGTGTTCTGCTGTGATTATGGTAGGGTTTCAGTTGCCTGACACTGAGAGAGGTTTAGCTTAAATCCTGTGTTTGACTCAGGTGACTCTTTCGTGCAATGAGTTTTAAGACTTGCAAAGATGGCAGAGAGCTGAGACTTCACTGAGCTGACAAAAGAGACTGAATGACTGTATTCCTACTTGCTAGAAAATGTTTTAGACTATGGTCTGAGGTTTTCTTTCATTAAAATTTGGCAACAGGTCTTGTAGAGGAGTGGCTAATTATCACCCAACCTGTAGTTACTGGTGGTTAAGATTCACCAAATAGAACCTAACAGAGATGGCTGTGATCAACCTGGCTTAATCTAGTTCATGATAAGTTCTTTCATCCTCAGTCATGTGACATTCTTTCAATATATTTGACCTAATTAATTGAATTACCTCAATTAAATAAAATTGAGTAATAGTTTAAATTAAAATAAACCATATACAAATAAGCAGAAAGACTCAATAATTGAAATAGTGTGGTCTTAGTTCATTTTCAATTCAGAAAATATCAGACATGTTTTCTCTATTGTTTCGATACAACCAGATGGAAATAATCACTTTGGTGGACATTTGTGAAGCTGGTATTCAAAAGCAGCTATGTGATTTAGTAAAAGGGAAAAAATTGGATTTTGAGTGCATCGCTCTCAAATTCTTATTTAATAGAGGTTTCGATCTTTGAAAAGCTGAATGCTATTGGCACTTGCTTTTAATTTATTACTTTGTAAATGAAAGAGTAAAACTAGTCTTATCGATTGATTGATTGATTTGTTCGTTTATTTCCTCATTGATTCAATAAATAACACAATGGGTTCAGCCTTCCTAATCCGAAAATTTGAAATCCAAAACTTTTAGTACTGGCATGATGACCAAATAAAATGCTCATTGGAGCATTTTGGATTTCAAATTTTCAGGTTAGGAATGCTCAACCAGGTATAATGATAATGCAAACATTCCAACATTTAAAAGAATCCCAAATCCAAAACACTTCTGGTCCTAAGAATTTTGGTTAAGGGATATTCAAACTGTAACAATTGCAAACACTATTTATTATGTGTTAAACACTTCATATGCTTTAACATACGAAATTACTAAAACAATCTTGTAAAGTCAATACTTTTGTTATCCCCATGTTAGAGATGAAGATGCTGAGACACACAGACTGTATGTGGATTTCCCAAGGGTTGTAAACTGACCCAAGCCAATTTTTAGACATGCACTGCTCTTATATTCTTCTTGGTAAATAATAGTGGTGTCTAAAAGTTCAAGTTAGTTAACTTTTCAAGCCTATCAGGTTTATTATATAATTTGTGTTCCCCTAAAATTCACATATTGAAGTTGTGACCCCTAATACTTCAGAATGTGAATGCATTTGGAGATAGGATCTTTAAAGGAGTGGTTAAGTTAAGATGGGGTCATTTGGATGGCTCCTAATCTAAAACAACTGATGTTGCCGTAGAAGAGGAAATTTGGACAGCAACATCTACAGAAGGAAGACCATATAAAGACACAAGAGAGGATAGCTGTTTACCAGCAAAGAAGAGAGGCCTCAGAAGAAACCAGCCCTGCTGACACCTTGATCTTAGACGTCTAGCTTTAAGAATTAAGAGAAAATAAATTTCTATTGTTTGATTCCCCAAGTCACTGACACTCTGTTATAGCTAACACATTAATCTTAGATCGTATTTTGATACATGTATGTCACATATTAACTCAACGCTTTTTCATATGCACTAAAAAACATCAATTTATACGATCTGTTCTTTTGGCTCGAGGATGTTTAACTCTGTTTTTTACATGCTCCAAATGTTACTTTGCAGGATTTCCGGAGAAAATTCCAAGACAGCACAGGAAGGATTCTGTCACACATACAGCCCCAAACTCAGAGTTTACGGATAGATACCAGTTGATTGACGGATTTAGCCTAGTGTACCATCTCTAACTGTGTATGTTTCACTGGGGTTTTTATATTCTGATCATCAAGAGAGGGAAGTATTCCTAAATTATTTTAGGCAATCCAATTATCTTGAATGCTTTCAATTTCACCAATGTGAAGTAATTTCTAACATTTATCATGTTGATTTACAAGTCATTATTTTTCAATAGTTAAAAAACCATAGTTTGACAGCCTGTATAAGTTGTTAGCAAAGAAATAGCTAATATCGAAAGACAAAAATAAAAGGAGTGACTGTAGCAGCAACCAAGACTATGCCCTTTCGGGAAGAAAGCTAGCTGACTTCTGGATTGTGCATTCATGATCATGTGGTGGCTGGCCATTTCTCAATGTACTTCTTTAGATAGCACCTGGACATCAGTTTAGTGTAAGTAACACACACACATACATACTATTCCACTGTACTAGCCAAAGTATTTTAAAGTAAATGTTAAGTATCATGACTAAGTTTCTCTAGCTAGCAAGCAACAGCACCTGGATTTGAACCCAAGAAGTCATATTAGAGAGATTGTGCCCCCAAGTCATTGGTACATGAAGCTCTTACTGGATGATAATTCACAACAGATGCAGCAAGTTAAAATCCCGAAAATTATTTAACCCCACAAGAAAATGGTGAGGGAGCTGGTATAGAGAGAGGCTCAGGGAGTTTTGTTTTTGTTTGTTTTTCTCCAGGGTAGACAGTGAGTATTGAAAGTGAAGAGGCAAGGCCATTTTTGTATGGCTAGTGCAGCTGCATAGAAGGGAGCCATGCTTGGGTTTAAATGCTCTGCAGTTGCCATCTGGAGATTCTAAACAATTTTATATTTCACACTGTGTTTTGTGAGTGAAACCTGAGGGGACAATGGATCATTATAGCAGGCTTGGAACCTCTGTGTAGGGGCAGCTTCCTTTTGCCTCTCCATGTCTTCAGGATTGATTCTCAGTTTCCCGCTTCCCTGTCTCACCCAAGGTCTGAGGCAGCCCTCAGCCCTGGGAAGAATCTGGCCGTAGGTGCTGGGAAGGGTCAGGATTGAGTGCACGCCACCGGCTCTACATTTTAGAAAGGGACCCTGGATAACTGTGAGATTCTGTATTCACTCTGAGAGTGTGTCTCCATACCCAAGAGAGTACAGCATTAAACAGAGCTAACCCTATCAGATTTATTAACAAATGAAAGATACCGTGGCACCCAAGAGACAGATCACAGAAGAAAGGAAATTTTTTTTTTTCCCCGTGTTTTGATCAAGGGACTCAACATTTTCATTTTGCATTGGGTCCTGATAATTACGTGGCTAATCCTGAGGAGAGGAGAAAACCAGGCCTTCTAAGAGTATGGTCAATCTTACTTGGAATACACCATGTCATAAAATTGCTCCACAAAAAAGTGGTATAGCTATATGGTACATTCTGAGGTGGGATCAGAGCAAGGTTAATGCTGAAACAGAACAACCAGGCAGAAGGTTGGCTAAAGGGGAGAAGGGTAGTGCTTGCTTGGTACTAAGAGATTTAATATACTCTGGTATGTTTAAACATGTTATAAAAACATAAAAATATTATCAAAGTAGGGCCAATATAAGCTTTTGTTAAAAAAATTAACTAAATTAAATTGAGAAAGGAAGAGGGCCAACAGTTTATAGCCATTTTTATTGATTAGTTTAATATGCAATTATGAAAAATATATGAGCTTATAAAAGAGACTCACTTGAGTCTTCCTTAAACTTTGAGAGGTTCAATGAGGAGAGATCAAGAGAATACAAGTGAACTGGAATTAAACAAACATTGGATCCACAGTACTTCTTTCCTATTGCAGGCAGCAGAAGCCAATGATGTGCACCAGGTCCATTCATTCAACAAACATGTACTATTTCTTTCTTTGGCACCAGTTCTCTTCTAGCCAATGGCACTGCCCAAAGGGAAAAAGACAAGCATTTTGCTTTGTGCCTTAGGATGGAGAGCAATCTAGAAATAAATAATGAAAATCCAGCTGCTGTGTCAGAGACATACGGCTGGCTGGAGAAATGGGAGAGGAAATGGCTAACACTGCTGGAGAATGATGTGTTCCAGGTTAAGGATTCACCAGAGCTTCAGGCAGCCAGAAGAGGAGAAGCAGAGGCTGGAGAAACAGCTGAGAGTCTTGCTAGGGATGTTTGGTGCTGGTGATTGGTTCCCGAATCTTGGGCATGTTATTTACTCTGAGCTGATGAAACTTTCATGTTGGCTCTTGCTGTAGCTCTAAGCTAAGCAGTGTGACTCGGCAATAGGGAATCTTCGGGAGTATTTTAAGAAAGGGAGTGACGTGATCAAAAATGCCACTGGGTGAAGCTCGGAAGGACTTGAAGTGTTAGAAGGCTAGAGAGAGGGACTCCAGGGGCACAACTGAAGGAAGCAGTAGTAAAAAGGATGATGAAGTCCAACAGATGACAGCGGCCATCTGCTCAAAGAAGAATTTCATTTGCAAGAGATTTAGTCATCAATAACAACTTTATCCCTCAATAAAATGTCAATACCCACTTCGTCGACAGCAACTTCATTATATAATTATAAATCACATTATACTTTCTTAAACGATTTCCTATATTGTTTCATTTGAGCCCTACAAAGCCTTAGGATTTGTGGTAGATGGTATACTATCATTATTGCCATTGGTTCCAAAAGATGAGGCTGAAGTCTCACAGTCAGTCTACTGGGGCATCAGAATCTCAGACCTCTTGAGAGGTCTTCCTGTCACAGGCCTTCCTGTCTACATTTTACATTTCCTGTACTAACAATCTATATTTTGTACATTTTTCCACATTCTGTATACTTTTAAAAGTCTCAGTGTCATGCTCCTGTACCCACCACTCCAAAGTCTCCAAAGACACATGGCTAAGTCTTTTGCAATTCCAGCTTCTAGTCTCACTAGTAAAAGTTCAGAGCTATGAAGATACATTCAAAAGGCTATGAGGTGGACAGTTAATTAATACCAGGTTTTAAATCAAAGTTTGAATATGTTCTTATTGTAACTATATAAGTTCACAGGTGAAAACTTGTTTCATTTTCCTTTTGACTGAATAGACAGTTTCTCAAGATCCAACTTTAATCAGTATTTTATGAACTCCCAGTGTGTATTAACACAGAAACAGTACCTGTCTGCAAAGAAAAAAAAAATAATGTTGCCCTAGGTAGTTACGTTGGTGAGCAAAAATCATAGCAGTGTGAAAAGAGGATTGAGACGGAACCACAAACACCTGTTCAGAATCCAAATTTTCTTCCCTAAAACAGCAGCTTAAATGTATTTGGACAAGTTAAATGGTCCTCTATTTTTCCTTCCTTAAGGAAGTACATTTCTTTATGTTCATTATCAGAAGGCAATACATACTGAATTATGTGCTACTCACTACTCACTCAGCCAATAGCTGGTGGGTATAATCATGCACCTGTTAGTTGAGAAATCCCTGGGATACAAAACTGTTCAGCAAGCAGACATCCTCAGACAGACGGAGGGTCTACAGAATACTCCTGCTGAATTATGCAAGATTTTCTGGTTTATGGTCATTAAAGACAGTGATAAAGCAGCTGTCGCTGGGTAGGATGTTGTAAATATCAGTGCGAAGAAAGAGATGATTACCCCGGCACCATTCATTGCATGACTGTGAGCTTTGTGTTAGTATTTCCCTAAAAAATCCTTATGTTGATAAGATTATAAATTGCCTGACTAAGTATTTGTTCCAGGCATCATCTTGACGCTAAAGGTTGAAAACATGATACAGGTGCAGTAAGTGTCTGTGCACTCTAGGCTTTTCATGAAGTTTCAGAAGAAAAAGGTTTGAAAGAAAGGCTGAAATCACGGGGTTGATTTTTCAATTAAAATAAAAATGGAACTGAGCTACTTGTAGACAGCCTCTTCCTTTTCTATTTAGTCTGTCTACCAAACTGTACCGGTTTGAACTGGTTCGCATTTGAACAGGGAGAAACTGAAAGAATAATAATATTGAAAAGATGCATATCTTTTTTATTTCACTAACTTCACCAGCCAGGGATTTCAGAGATCGTTTTTGCCATCTGATATGCGGGTGTTGAGAGAGGGGAAACACGGTGTGAATGCCTTTAGAGTCACACTGCCCAGCCATGAGGCATGTCTGCCACTTGAAAACACCACGGGGACAGAGCAGTATGCTCAATAAATAACAAGCGGGGGCAATGATGATGGAGCAAATATTTGGACAACTCTGCGACCACAAACAGAGGTAAATGTTTATTGATACAAAACAAAAAATCAAATACAAATAACAGGTTTAGGCAACACATAAAACTGAGTGGAGAACTAAAGACTGAACACTATATCTTCACAACATGGGCACCAACTCTAACAGATACCAAGTAACGGGGTTAGCCGATTGTTTTAGAGTGAATTTCATGTGTTTCTTTGGCTTTTATTAAAAAGCATTCATAAAAGATGTCATATAAAAAGATAATAAGAAAATATCCCTATACAGATATTTGATTATGAGTAGGTCCAAATGACACAAAAGCATCTAGTCTTTTAGAGATTACAAAAACATAACGGGTCCCAGTTTCAGTACAATTTAACTTCAGATTTATGTATCAAAGGGATTTAGTGTCTCATGCCAATTGGGAAGGAAGTTTTAGAAGGTAATTTAATAGATAATTTTTTTATTTATTAAAACATAGAACCTTAGAGACATCTTAAAAGGAAACTGCTTGAGGATTTTTTTTTCATTATCTTTTTTTTTTTTTGCTGGCATAACAAAATAGAGAATTTATGGCATTTCAAAAGAAGTAGTATGCAGTTTTGTGACAATTATTTAGTGCCTATTTATGAGTAAGAACATCTTGTTTTTTTAAATGGCTTAGTCTAGTATATATAGAGAGAGGCATATAAAACGCCTACCTGTTTCTAGCACCATATCGATATGTTTTATATGTTTCTGTCTTCTAGATGGTCATGTCTTATTAAATTATATTCCTCCTTAAGTTAGTATTTTATCTTGTGTACTGTAAGTGCTCAATAAATGTGTATCTAAGGACTAGATGAAGGAGATGAGTAAAGGAAAGCAGAAGTTCCTGGGGTTGGGGGATAGTAGTGTATGCAAACACAGAGGCATGGCCCTGCCCACGAGTGTCATGGGAAACAGGATGGATGGAAGGAAGGAAGGAACAAAGGAGGAAGGGTAGGAAGGAAAAAGGGAGGGAGGGACAGAGGGAGGGAGGAAGGGAGGGAGGGAAGGAAGAAAACACTGAGAAGGAAAGTCATTTCCTTTGACACTGAGCATGTCACAGTGGAGGGGCTTGTGTCCTGGTGGTCGTTGGAAATTCAGTTCCATGGTTCATTTTTTCCAATTCAGAAATGCAGAGAGTCTAAAAACAAAATTTTATTGCAAACATATGGCAAGCTTGTTTAGTGGTAAAACCTGATCTGATTCCACTAAGTCTCTTTAGATTTTTTTTTATATATTCCACCTCATAAACATTTTCATAAGTTTTTCAGTAGAAATGTAAATGTGTTGATTACTAGGCACTGTTCCAGTCCCTAGCTGGGGGTGTTATTTAACGTATACTGTATGTGTATCTTATTATATTTTAAAATTATGACAAACTTTGAATTACCAAACACATCCCATTGCCAAGGATTTCAGATAAAGGATGTGGATCTATGGGAGTTCACAAGGGGAGCATGACATTAAGTCCACTTGTGGAGTTGGTTAAATAACTTGCTCAATGAGGCAACTCTTCAACTGTGTACTGGAATTTGAATACAAGTGTCTTCAACTTAAAGTTGTGATTCTTTTCTCCAAAGAATTACAGTAGCAAAAGTGAAAGTTTTAAGTCAACAAATGTATAGTTATATGTTTAATATTTGCTAGGCGTTTCTCTAATTGAATTTATATATAATCTTTATATAGTCTTGATGTAGGTATTATTTTTATCATAATTTTACAGATGAGAAAAAGTCCAGGGAAATTAAGCAACTCATGCAAGACCACAGAGTTTGTTAGTGGCAGAGGTGAAATTATGAACCTAGGTAGCCATTCTCTATACCCATGGCCATAACCAATACACAGTACTTTTAAGACAAGGATATGTCTAGGACATTGACTATAGAATGAGAGAGAGTTTGAAACCTCTTTGAAAAAATATATGAAAAGGAGCATCTTTACCATATTGGGAAGACTTCATTGGCTCCCAATGCTTGGCTTTCTCCAGCAATCTTAGTAAACAACACCTATTCATCTGGATGGAATGAACAGAAGGTCATATAGGAAACTGGATTATCCTTGCAAAGGCCTAAATGAGATGCTTGCTACTGGAAAGCACCAATTAAGTTGACCGTTGTAAGGGTGACAAGGCCAGGAGCTGTGCTGTAACCTAACAGATGCCCTCAGTGTGTGTTGTGAATTCTGCCACAAGATTCCCAAGATTTTTCCTTTTCAAAGTCATCTTCAAAACAAAGAAGATAACAAAGATGAAAAATGGGCAGAACTTCTTAAACACAAGGTTGGTGATATCTCAACAGTATACCTAAGAAGGGGAGGTTTAGTGGTTAAAACCCAGGAGAGCTGCGTGGATTATACTCATGAACTTTGAGAAGCTTGAATTTATCTGTTTTGCATAACTGGTTTATAGTTTATCATGGGCATGAGTTATTTTCATCGACTTTCTTTCTAAAACCTCTTATTAAAAGTTTCAATAAAATATTATTCTAAAAGCACTTTTGTAAACACACTGTACAGATATAAATAATTGGAATGAGGTATTCACGGAAATGTCTGGATTTCCCATAAATCAGAGCCTGAGGCAGCACCATGTACTACTGCTTGACTGGCCAGCCCTGGAGAGCAGGAGTGATGGGCAAGGAGAGTGAGGCAGAGAAAGTGACAGAGGCAACTAAAGGATGCAGCTGATTTCTGGGTCTGGAGACAGTCCTCCAAAAAGTCACTTTAACCCAGTTCGGTGAAGTGCCTGAGGGAAAAAGTAATCTACTGTTCTCATCTCCCACTGGTCAAAGTTTGACCCTGCTGGGCATCCGTCAAGTTCCTAGCACTTCTAGGTTGAGGTTGTACAAGCTACAATAGGGTCTTGCTTGTTGATGCTCACCTCTTCACATCAACAGAAATACTAGGGAGGTGGAGGATTATGTAGCCTAGGCAGGAGGTGAGCTGGAGGCAGGTGGCACTTTGCTGCAATTGGTTGGAGCCCATGTGTCACAAGGCACTCAACAGCAGTTGGAACTAGAGACAGGTAAGAGAGATGGGATTTGAAGTCATTGGTGATATGTGGGATAATGGGTCTTAGTGCATTTTAAATGATACTTTCCAGACTATGACCTGCCGTATACAATGTAACAGGAAGTTATGCAACAGTGCAGTTGGGCAATAGTTAGGGTTCTCCAGAGAGACAGCAACAGTAGGATGGATGGATGGATGGATGCCTGGATGGATGGATGGACGGATGGGTGGATGAATGCCTGGATAGATGGATGGATGGATGCCTGGATGGATGGATGCCTGGATGTCTGGATGGATGGAAGGATGGATGGATGGATGCCTGGGTGGATGGATGGATGGATGCCTGGGTGGGTGGATGGATGCCTGGGTGGGTGGATGGATGGGATTAATTAGGGGAACTGGCTCATGTAATTATGAAGGTTGAGAAGTCCCACAACAGGTTGTGTATGAGCTGGTGACACAGGGATTCAGCAGTATGGCTGGTTTAGTACAAATTTGAAAGCCGCAGCATCATGGAAGCTGATAATATAACTCAGTCTGGAGCTGAAGGCCTGAGAACTCAGGAGGTGGGGTTGGTGGGCTACTGGTGAAAGTCCTGGAGTCTGGAGGCTGGAGAATCTTAAGTATGGATATCTAAGGTGAAGAAATGTGTTCTAGCTCCATGAGAGAGAGAGAAAATTTGTCTTTCCTCTGCTTTTTGGTTCTATCCAGGCCCTCAGCTGATTGGATGGTGTCTGCCCATCTTGAGGGAAGATCTTCCCCATTCAGGCCATTGATTCACATGCCAGTTTCCTCCAGGAACGCCCTCACTGACACACCCAGAATGATGCTTTATCAGCTGAGATAATCCTTACCTGCACTCTTTCATATAAGTAGCTGCAAATTCTGTATGACTATGAACTTGAGGTAAAATTATCTTTTCTCCTAAAGTAACATGATCAGATAAAATTTTGTTTCACAAACTCTATGAGTAAATTAAGTTTCAGAAATGGGTTCTTATTAGATAATCTATCTTTTATTCTTTCTCTCCTTTGTTTCTTTTCTTGCAATTTGTAAGAAATTTCCTTGACATTTATGAAGTGACTGTAATAAACAAAAGGGAAAATGTCTTTTGAAAAGCTAAAACACATGAGTGGCTACTAATTGGAACCTTTGTGTTTTAGCTCTCTGGCGTACCTGAGGACATTTTCTAGCAGGGATTATTTATTTCCCCTGGATTTTAATTCCTTTTATGATGATTTGTCTATTGGTTACCCTACCAAATTCACTGGAATTAAAGAATGAGGATCATTTAAGTGCCTGAAAATAAATATTTAGGATATGCTCCCCACGACCTCACCATAGAAATATCATGAGCCCTAGGGAATCACTTAGAATCTTTACCATGTTGGTAAGACTTCATTGGCTCTCACTACTTGGCTTTGTCCAGCAATCTTAGTAAACAACACCTATTCATCTGGATGGAATGGACAGAAGCTCATATAGGAAACTGGGTTATCTTTGCAAAGGCCTAAATGAGATGTTTGCTACTGGAAAGCACCAATTAAATTGAATGTTGTAAGGGCGACAAGGCCAGGAGCTGTGCTGTGACCTAACAGACGCCCTCAGTGTCTGTTGTGATTTATGCCACAAGATTCCCAGCTGCGAGGTGTTCTCTTTCCCGTAGACTTTGTGTTATACGACGCAGCACACTGGAGGCAGAGCCCATAACATGGAAGTGAAAAGCCTGGGCTTTTGTGTAGGTTGAGCTGAGTTGGAATTGCAGTTTCTCCTGTTTAAAATTAATCCCCAACAACCTCTGTTATCAAATTGTTATTCCCATCCTTTACCTACCTTGTAGAATTGCAGAGAGGATGAATGTGGTAATACAGTTAAAACTCTTGAGAACCCTCAACAAGTGGTTGTTGGCATAAAGTTATTTAAAAAACAAATTTATTTAGATATTTCAAGAGCAAACAACCATACTTATGCCTGTAGCAGTTTTTAAGGTTTTGATTCAATTCCTCCCTTCATACAAAAAATAAACAAAGAGAAAAACAACATTGCTACGAAACAGGCAATAATCAGCTTCACAACCTTGAAAGATGCTTTTCAATTTATCATTTTCCACTTGCACTGAGAATACATTCACATAATGAAAGAGCAGATAAAACATTTCCTTTGCTATTGAGATCATAGCAGCTGCAAGGATGTCCTGCAGCCCAGCCTCAACTCTCTTGACAAACTTTTAAACATACTACAGACTCCATTGTTAAAGAACATGTATACAAAATCAAGAAACCCAATACTTTTCAAAGAAAATCTTTACCCCACTCCACTTGCTGTCAATTCTTTTTTTCTTCCTCAATGAATCTCCGAGCCAGCTCTGGAGTTACATGATAATATCAAATCCCCATTTTGCAACACAGCCTTTCCTTCTGCCCCTGAAAATCACTTAATGGATTCCCTTTGCACTTAAGATAAAATTTGAGCTCCTTTACATGAATTCCAAAGCTGTCCACAATTGCACCCTTCCCACATCATCAAACTCTAGTTCACAGCAAAAGCTTGATTCCTAGATGTTCAGTAAATATTTGTTGTCTGACTAATGATCTTTCTCTTGTTAATTCACCCCTTGTGGTCCACTCTAGTCATATTAGACTCCTTATGACATGCATCTTCCCAAACACACTCATAAGTCCAGGTCATAGCACATGCCGTGAACTGTGCCCCCTCATTCTAGCCATGCTCCATTCCCCCTTTGCCTTCTATACTCCTCAAGACTCAGTTTAGACGTTATTTCAAGGAAGTATTCTATTATTGCTGGTCTAGAATAGATCTTTCCTCTATAAATGCCACATAGAATTTCTCACCATTTCCACTATTTCAGTTTATGGCAATCAAAGGTTTACTATCTGACTTTCTGCTATGCAGCAAAATCCTTGTACTGTATGAATCACGTCTTCTTGTTTTATGTATTTTGATGCTTTGACATCTGGGACAGTGTTATCACTTGAGGGATGGCCTCTTTAGGGTTACCTAATTCCCACAAATAACAAACTTCTCCTAGTTCCTTTCATATGCAAGCCAACCAATACAGAGGCAGCACCTTAGATCACCTCCTCTAGCAGGCTGTCACACTCAGGACCATTTCTAATCCCTCAAAGCCAGGTACCAAACAGCTAGGGACAGCTCTGCTCCCCCGAGCCTGCTCAACTTATTGAAACCTAAACTTTCTGCCCTGTGCTGCTCCTTACAGAAACCACATTAAAGACTCTTGCCTACATTTTGACCAGCTCCCCTCTGCCTTCTGACAGACCCTAGTGCTTCCATGTGGCCCGATGGGGTGGCCTGTCCTCTCCGCACGGGATATGTGAGTATAACAAGCTATCTTTTCAATGGCAGTTGTCTCCTAATCTGTTAGCTACACCATGCTTAAATAATAAAAAAACTTACTTTTTAAGACAGCAGGGATTTAACTTCTTTTCTTCACGTTGAATTTCTAGTCCCCACTGTGGTACCTGTAAAAGCAATAAATGCAAAATAAATAAATAAACACACACATATTCATATATACACACACATATTTCAAGTAGTATTTATGTAATCAACTATGTTAATCGAAATGTATATTTATATATAAATATAAAATGTTCACATTTCATTCACTAAATGCATAAAATGTGAATGTTTTGATGGCAATTGAAACTTTCTTCTCTTTGCCTAATTTCTATTATAGTTTTTAGATTTTCTTCTAAATTGTGTACTTCCAACATTGTAGTTTGCTTGTAATAAAACTACCCTCATTCCCTAGTTAGAAACTTAATTCCTAATTCTTAGTTTGATTGCTCTCGGACCTTCATCCTTTAACAAAACATTTGTTTGAAAATAAAATGTATTTTGTGCTGACATATAAAAACTGTTCATTATGATTGTACTTAAATATAATTAAATATAACTGCAACTGTCTTGTGATCTGACATAGTTGTGGGTGATTTACATGTAGAAATATTTTAGGAGATGAGAAAAAGCAAGGACAGTCTATTTTGGAGGTTCGGTTGGCAGCATTCATCTCTCTGCTGGTCACACCTGCCATATGTTGGCTTATCTTTTCCTCCAACTGTTTTCTTTCCTAAGAGTGACTTCGAGGCAGGAGACATCACTTCCCACTTCTGGATCTGAGAAGTGCTCGTGTTTGCATATCAAGCAGTTTGCCATTTTCCTGAATGCGGTGTTTTGGTCTCAGTATCCATTCTTGTGACAGTCGAAATATTCATCAACTGAGCCATTTTCTCCAAGTGCCAAAAAGCAAGTGTTTTTGTTCCTTCAGATTTCTGTATCATTGGAATTTCTAGCTCCTGAGGAAGGTTGGCATGAGTGGATGGCCCACCTTCTTTAGTGGGCGTTTACACTCAGGGCCACTATCTACCATTTCCAATCACTCAAAGCTGGGTACCAGACAACTATGGATGTCTCTCTGCTGAACTCACTCAAATGAATCCTATTCAAACTAAGCCATCCTAAACCTGCTACCCTGGATTTGAGTTGTTTGAAAAGACAAAATGAAACTCTTGTTTGTTTGTTTTTGAGACAACGTCTCGCTCTGTCGCCCAGACTGGAGTGCAGTGGTGCAATCTCAGCTCACTGCACCTCTGCCTCCTGGGTTCAAGTGATTCTCCTGCCTCAGCCTCCTGAGTAGCTGAGATTACAGGCGCGCACCACCACACCCAGCTAATTTTTAGTAGAGTCAGGGTTTCGCCATGTTGGTCAGGCTGGTCTCGAACTTTTGACCTTGTGATCCGCCCATCTCGGCCTCCCAAAGTGCTGGGATTACAGGCATGAGCCACCACTCCTGGCCCAAAATGAAACTCTTAAGACCACACTGTAGGTAAAATGAAAACTCTATAGCATGTACCCAATAAAATGAACTTTATATCTGTAAGACAAGACCCAGAATATAGTTTTGTGTTGGGTTAACGCTGTTAGAAGTATAAAGAAGACTATGATATTGGAGCTTCTTTTCTCTATGCTTTATTTTTTGAACCCAAACATTGTCAATAGCCTAATATCCCCCAAAGGTAAAGATTAATATTTCAGTTACTGACCAAGATATTATTTTTCTAGGTTTCTCATATTTTCTTTGCTCCTTTCCATTTTCAATCTAACTCATTTTTCCAGTCTTCTTTCTTCTTTTTTGATGCTGTCTGCTTGATACCCTTCAATAGGTGTAAAGTAATTCCTCTAAAGTTTTAGTTACTTTATACAACAAAACTTTTTGGGGCAAGAAGCAGTAATAAAAATGCAAGTCATGATCTTCACTTGTAATCTTGTAATTATAAATAAAACTAATATGAAATAAGAGCCAGTAAACCTATTGGAATGTTTTGTCTACTCCAAAGGGTTTTATTAGGGGTGTTGCATTTTGAACATTGCCCCATTTGGACCTAAGCACAGTGTCTCTAGGTATTATATATTTATCAGCTTAGGTAACTATATGTAACTATACATGCTGGGATTAATTAACTTAGAACTTAACAAAATTGCCTAGGGGAGTAAAGACAGAACCAACATGTCACAACATCCAACCAATTCATCATCTGAAAAGAGAAAAGAAAAACTAGATAAGAAAAGAAGTCCCAGACAGGAAAGGGGTGTGATAAAGACATGGGATACAGTAAGATAACTGAATCTTAAATGCATAAATTTTTGACAAAGTAACTGTAGCCTCAATCATGGGCTCATAAGAAGTCATTTAGGACATTTATCTATCCCTTACCAAGATTTCTATTGATAGTGATTGGAAGTGGGAGGAGAATTAAATCCACAAAATTAAATGTAAACTGTATACCAGAAACTTTGAAAGCAACCAAATTAAAAAGATACGTGATTAAGAATTCACCCTGCATCAAAGACAGCCTAGCTACTCTGGACTGCCCCGTTTCCTCCTCACTTCATCCAATCCACTTTGCTGAGACCACATTTTCTAGACTTTGCACTGCTGGCTGAAAAGTACTTTTTTGGCCCTGGCCTATGACGGAGATTGCTAAGTACTAATAGTATTCATTTTCTCCTGCTTAATTTTTTTTTGCGCTTGAAGCAGAACCTCAGTTTTCTTTGAAGAGACAGCCCATCTAAATTCTTAAACCTCTTAAGACAGGTTTGGCATGTGACTGGCCAAAAAGATCTAAATGAAAGCCTCTTAGTCCCTTTTGAAAGATTATCGAAGCTGAGAAGGGTACTGTTTTGTACTCGCCAACTTCCTTTTTCCTGCTGTCTCTATTGGAGATGTAATGGCTGGAATCCCTGCAGCTATTGCAGACTGAGGTAATGTGGACAATGGAAAGCATTTGTGTAGAAGTAGAAAACTGTAAGAAGCTTAGACCGTTGTGGTACTATCCAGAGTCATCAAACAGCCTTAAACTGCTGTTCCCAGAATGCTCTTATATAGGAGAATGAAATTTTACTTGTTTAAAGTTGTTTAAAGCAGTGTAATAATGCTTTTTCAGCTATTGGTAGCAGTTGAAAGCAATTTCTAATTAATATCAACCTTGGTTTCTGAATTCTTTGTCTTTGTCACCTAATAACCTATATTTATTTCAAAAACAGCCTTAAAGTGTTTGCTTCCTTCCTACCTTTCCCACCCTTGTCTATTTCCTCTGTAACCATCTCACTGATTTCATTTTTCTGTGTTTGTGACTCTTCTGGGTAGCCATGACTTTCTTACTTTCTCTTTTTTTTTTCTGAAACAAGGTCTCACTCTATTGGCCGGGCTGGAATGCAGTGATTTTCTCTTTAAGTGCACAGTTTTTTGCAGTCAGAAAGAGGTGGGGGACCAATTTCTTGCTAATCATGTTATCTGCAACTATTCGCTTAATCTCTCTGTTTCTCTGTTTCCTCCTCTGGCAAGTGTGGCTGCCAATAGGGAGGGTTGGATGAGAGCATGCATGTAAAGGACTTAGAACTCAAAAAATTAGTGCTTAATAAATTAAGCTATTATTTGAAATATTCTGATAAAGTTAGCACTCTCACTGTAAAATTTTGTGGAGAATCATGAGTCTAGCTCAGAGCAGTGTTACTTAATCAAGCAGGGCCCTGTCTATCCTAAATCTCTTCCCTGAAGTGATACCAACGGGCCATGTACTTGACAGCCAGAGCTTAAAGACATATGTCATGCCTTTCTTGAAGCTTTGTGTTTTTCCTCTGTGTGACTAAGAGGCCCCTAATTTTTCAGAGTTTCTTCACACAACTTGCTTTAACAATGGTTAATACTCTGATTCAGTTGATGATACTAAATGAGGGAAAAAAGGGTAACAATTTCGAGAAAGAAATATTAGAAATAATTAATAGTGTAGTCCTTAAAATCACTGGCTTTGGACTCAGGAGGACCTAAGTGTGATTTTGAGTTTTTCGTTCATTAGCTGTGAGAGAATTATGCCACATAATTAACATTTTCAAGCCTCAGTTTCTTCAACTATGAAGTGTGGATAATAATGGCAGTGATGAAGCTCGATTGAAATAATGCACATGGACTACCTGGTGCGTGCCTGGAACCTCTCATAGGCTCAGTGAATCAAAACTATGAGTTCTGCTATGAGTAAAAGTGATAATGCCAATAAAGGAAATAAATAATCACACGTTATGGGAGACTGATAATTTATCAATCCACATAAGTTCTTCCAGAAATGACAATTTATTTTTCATTTTTTATTTCATTAGTGCATGGGGTGCAGCTGGTGTTTGGTTACATGGATAAATTCTTTAGTGGTTATTTCTGTGATATTAGTGCACCCATCACTCAAGCAGTGTACCCTGTACCCAGTAAGTAGCCTTTATCTCTCACACTCCTCCCAAACTTTGTTCTTGAGTCCCCAAAGTTCATTATATCATTCTTACGCCTTTGCATCCTCGTAGCTAGCTCCCACTTATAACCAAGAACATGCAATATTTGGTTTTCCATCCCTGAGTTATTTTACTTAGAATAATAGTCATCTAGCTCCATCCAAGTTGCTGCAAAATACATTATTTCATTCCTTGTTATGGTTGAGTAGCGTTCCATGGTGTATATATACCACATTTTCTTAATCCACTTATTGGTTGATGGGCACTTAGGTTGGTTCCATATCTTTGCAGTTTTAAATTGTG
The DNA here is from genome assembly GCA_036589455.1 of Ateles fusciceps. Taxonomy (NCBI): domain Eukaryota; kingdom Metazoa; phylum Chordata; class Mammalia; order Primates; family Atelidae; genus Ateles; species Ateles fusciceps. The sequence continues at coordinate 2,688,905 of JAZHEH010000564.1, read as the reverse complement.
CTGTTATAAACATGTGTGTTCATTTGTCTTTTTTATGTAATGACTTCTTTTCCTTTGGGTAGATAGCTAGCATTGGGATGGCTGGGTCTAATGGTCTTCTACTTTTTTGGTTCTTTAAGGAAGCACCATATTGTTTTCTATAGTGGTTGTACTAATTTACATTCACACCAGCAGTGCTAAAGTGTTCCCTTTCACCACATCCACACTAACATCTTTTTGTTTTTGACTTTTTAATTATGGCCATTCTTGCAGGAGTAAGATGGTATCTCATTGCAGTTTTTTTTTTTTTTGAGACGGAGTCTCACTGACAATTGATACAATGGTATAAAAAGTGTTAAGAAATGGAGCAATAAGAAATACAAGCATGTTCATAACTACAAAACTTTTGGAAACCTAGAGAAATGGAAATTCATGCCTGAGTTAGCACTTAAGCATCGGAATCATTTCTGCATTTTGTTTTCCTTACGTGCACCTGTTTTAGATTGATTTATATGAGATTTGAGGAGAAAATGTTTTGAAAAACTTTTAAAGAGCAGCAAATGGAAAGATCAATAGACTTAGAGAGACAGAGGGTGATAAAAATTAGTTGAAGTGATATAAACCTAAATTATTAAGTAGAAAAGTGAACATAATGGTTTTGTTCGACTTATTGGAATGAAACTAGGCTGGAAGAGCGGCTCAGCTGCACTATATACTAGCACAACCCCTACGGCATATAGAGCGCAAAAATGTTGACTATGTAGAAAAGATAAATAAATACATATAGGTGTTCTATGATGACTTTCAAGTTACATAGTCAACACTCCAAAGGAAAGGTAGAGAAAGGACTTCCCAAAAACTTTTTAAAACACCAGCTAAAGATACCTTTAAATAAGAAAATCTTAAGTTTCATATCTCAAGAGAAACTTTCAGAAAGGAGCCCTCTACTTCTTGGAAAACTAAAGGGAATTTTGGATTCCCTTATGCTACAGCAGACTGGCAGAGCAGCCTCAGAGGGATGGACCTGTTGATTCCTGGAGAAGACTCTCAGTATCAACTCCTGGGCTGGTGGGATGGAAGAGTTACAGGACAGGAAGATGGGACCTCAGTTCAAACCATTCCAGCTCCTCCCACACTGGCCAGCAAAATAAAATGTTTAATGTTACTATTAAACATTCTTGGCAAAGCTTGAAGAGCAAAGATATACTAAATAGAAACAATGACAAAGAGAATCCTTACAGGATAGTCCATATAGGAATTTGCTTATTTCTCTGAACAACCAGGTTACTCTCCCCTAATCTGTATAATCAGCAATAACGAACAATCAAGCAAAGCCAGAAGAGGACTATGTCAGTCTATTTTCATACTGCTATGAAGAAATACCCAAGACTGGGTAATTTATAAAGAAAAAGAGGTTTAATGGACTCACAGTTCCATATGGCTGGAGAGCCCTCACAATCATGGCAGAAGGGGAAGGAGGAGCAAACGCATGTCTTACATGGTAGCAGGCAAAGAGAGTATGTGCAGAGGAACTGCCCTTTATAAAACAATCAGATCTCATGAGACTTACTCACTATCATGAGAACACAGAAAAACCTGTTCCCATGATTCAGTTACCTCCCACTGGGTCCCTCCCACAAAACGTGGGGATTATGGGAGCTACAATTCAAGGTAAGATTTGGGTGGGGACACAGCCAAACCATCTCAAGGGTGAAATTGGCATGTAGCAAATTTTTATTCTAACCGTTTGATGTTAAAATTTGAAGCTGTTTACTATGAAAATCATTATAGCTTCACAGTAATAGGGAAGACTCCAAATGAGTCTCCAGATATTTGTACTGCAGCATCAAAAATCACTCACATGTTGCCATTCTTGGTTCGTCTATTTCCTACTATCTTTTATTTTGCCTCCTGGGGCATTTTAAAATAAATCCAAAGCATCACACAAATTTATTCTAAATATTTCAGCACAAATATTTTATATTTCTCTATTTAGCTATCTACTATCACTGTCACATGTAACAAATATTAAAATAATTTTTCAACTGTCTTAAAAAATCATTTTATCTTATTTATTTATTTATTTATTTTTTTGAGACAAAGTCTTGCTTTGTTGCCCACGCTGGAGTGCAGTGGTGCAGTCTCAGCTCACTGTAAACTCCACCTCCTGAGTTCAAGCAATTCTCCTGCCTCAACCTGAGTAGCTGGAATCACAGGTATGTGCCACCAGCCCTGACTAAATTTTGTATTTTTAGTAGAGATGGGGTTTCACCATGTTGGCCAGGTTGGTCTCAAACTCCTGACCTCAGGTAAGCCACCCACCTTGGCCTCCCAAAGTGCTGGGCTTACATGCTTTAGCCACTGTGCCCGGCCAAAAATCATTTTATGATTGGTTTGTTTAATACAAATCTAACAACATTTACTCCTTTGATTCAGTTGTTACATTTTTTATACCTCTTTCATGCAGTTATTGTTGAAGAAATTCGATTAATTGTCCTCTAGGTTTTTTCCTTCTGTTATTGTTTAACTTGTTCCTTGCATTTCTTATAGCCTAGAGATTTCATCTAAAGCTTCCTTTCTCAGAAAAGAATATGTTAATTGTGATGCTGTGACATTATATTTATATTAAACCTCCTTCAAAGGCAAATGATGTCTCACATTTCAATTTTGATGGGTCCAGGGGGGTAACAGCCTGATCCCTTCATTACAGAGTTCCCCATTATTTTATCTAATAGTTTACTATAAACGTATGGAGATTGAATGAACTGGTTATTTCACTTAGGATGTAATCAGAAGTTTCTTTTTTCCTATTTTGAAAATTTCTTTTCATTGTCAGCTGGATTTTTATATAGAAGTTCCTTTATCTATCAGATGACTTGGTTACCTTGAAACATATTTCATACCAGACAGTAAGGAGAAGTTATCATTTTATATGCTTTCCATTTAATTCATCAACTTTCAGAGTAGTAAGTAGGTAATCTAGCAGACTCTGATAAGGTTCACAGAGTTTTGTTTTTTCTCTTGCTGTTTTAAAAATATTATCAATTTATGATTTTAATAAATTGCATGACATTTAAATTGGTCACAGTCATTATTAATGATAATTAATCATAAAAAAAATTTAATCACAAAAAATTTCAGGCTGGGCATCACACCTATAATGCCAGCACTTTGGGAGGCCGAGGTATGTGGATCATCTGAGGTCAGGAGTTTCAGACCAGTCTGACCAACATAGTAAAACCTCCTCTCTATGAAAAATATAAAATTAGCCAGTCACGGTGGCACATGCCTGTAATCCCAACTACTTGGGAGGCTAAGGCAGGAGGATCCCTTGAGCCTAGGAGGCGGAGGTTGCAGTGAGCTGAGATGGTGCCACTGCACTCCAGCTTGAGCAACAAAAGTGAAACTCTGTCTCAGAGAACAAAAAACAACAAAAAAATTCAAATACATGAAAAGTGAAAAAATGCTATACTGAACTCCCATGATCCCAGAATCAAGCTTCAACAATTGTAGCCTCATGGCTCAACTTATGCCGTCTATATATCCTCACTGCTCCTCCAGCCCTTTGTTGAGCAATTCCAACAGTGGCTCAGGCTTCATCTATTTTAAAAGTTCATGTCATGGTGCTTTATAAAGTTTCAGCAATATCTTACTAATTATATGAATTGATGAACTGAATTATGAATACATTCTTGACTCAAGTCTCTTTAATCCTGACTAAACAGAAGAAAAATAGATAACATATAAATTAGATAATTCAGTTGGAAAAATATTATCTTGAACCTTCAATTAAACTAGCTTTTCTTAAAAATTTTTTCAGGATTTTTTTAAATGCCAGAGAAGTTTTATAAACACTGTCTTATTTCTTCTGTTTATGAACTAATAGTTACTAAGTGCCTCACTTTACACTTAGGAAGAAACTGACTTTTACTGAAACTTGTCATATTTCACATTGCTTTAGAGTTAGGCCATGTGAACTTTAATAATGATATCTTGGTAGTAGTTGGGGAAGCAGTTACTTATCACTTTTTTATCTAATAGCAAAAAGAAACATTGCTCTGAGGGCTCTACATGGTGTTTGCTATTATCATGAGTAAGAAAATAAAGAAGAGGTGGAGATAAGTTCAACGTTGTGCATTTTGAGTTTGTGGTACTTGCGGAACGTCCATGTGAAGGAAACCCAGCAGGGGCGAGCATATGGCTTGGAACATACGATTTCCATGGCTTACTCTTGTGAATGGCCATAGTACTAGATTTGTAATTTTCAATTTTTCTTTAGATATTGAACATTATATGAATAGTGGTATCTAAATGTATGCAATACACCAAAAAAGCAATTTTTTGTATTGTCTGTGATACCTACTTTTAAATTCTCGATTTCTACTCATTGGCAAATTTCCATTCCTACACCAAAAAAGCAATTTTTTTTTGTATTGTCTGTGATATCTACTTCTAGAATGTTGATTTCCACTCATTGGCAAAGGTCCTTAGGTAATGAGGGAAAGGGTTGAGCCAGTTGCTCATTAAGTACAATGGTAACCTTCTAGTTTGAGTTTCTTCTGCGCTAACAGGATAATTTGATTGAATATGCAGTAAGTTCAAAGATCACTTTCTCTATTACGGTTTCTTTAGACTGAAATTGCCGTGCAGAAGCGGCTTTTCATTCCTCATTATGTAGACAAGAGAGAGGAACCTCAATTTCACAGGCATTACTTAGGGCTCTTTTTTGTCACTAGTATCATGGAATCGATCAGGCCTGAGCTCTTGTTGTTTCACACTTAATCTACTAAGGTACTGTTGGGGTCCTGTTGTCCCTTGGGGTATCCCACTGGCCACTGATAAACTCCCTGGTCCCTATCATGTTTTTTCACTTTGGGAGTTCCCCGGATATTGCAGCATCCGTAGCCTGACTCTGTGTGTATTCAGACTATCAGTCATCTTAGGATCTCTGTGGAGCCTGGGAAATCTTGGCTGCTTTTTCTGAACAACTGGAGAGTTCCAAGACTTTGAGAGGATTCCTTCTGTGCCACTCATGTGGTTACCTTCCTCAATCAGTTTACCCTCCCATGAAAATATTTTGTAAACACTCCTCATCTTTTGGGTTTCCTCTCAATTTATCTTAGGTTTCTACCTTCCTAGAAATCCACTCTTCCCCATATCTGCCAACTACATCCAGTCTTTGTTTCATCTTCACCCTGCTGTCTTTCCTCTGGACCCCGGGCCTCTACCCCCACCAGCAAGCTTCTGCTTCCCCTTTCCAAAGAGTGAGAACAACTATATTGCCCTTCTTTCCTTCTTTACCAGTTGACTTTGTTCTGGATGATACATCCCTTTCCTTCTTTAGATTACTCAGCTTATTACTACATTTATGGTTTAGTAATAATGACACTAGTCCCTGCAGGAAAATAAAACAAAAGGTAAAAGAAAGAAAAAAAAAACCCACCTATACATAGATCACTGAGAAAAAATAGATTGCCAAATATTTTTTAAAACATTATTTTTATTATATAAAGTCAAAGTCTATAATTGCTTAGGATTATATCTAGAAAAACATCAGAAAACAAATCTAAAGAACAGCAAAAGGGCAAGAGGAAAAAGGGAGAAATAAAATAGTCAAATAATTTGTGACTAGAAAAATAGGAGAGAAACTAGAAGACAACAGCATTCTAGAATATAAGGGTAATGTAGTTCTTGGAGAAAAGGAACACAGCAAATACTTTTAAATGCTGCAGAGGGGTCAGCTCAGTTGAGATATTCTTTTTGCACAGGGAAATAATGTGGCTTAAAAATGTGGTCTGGTTCCTGGAAGATTTGAGTTTAGAAGTTAATTGAATTACCTTACTATACCATGAAAATAATTCCTCCTGAAATGAACAAGTGACTTAGGTTTCATTTCAAACTTTTTAAACAACTAGCTGTGTGGTCTTGAAAAAGTTCATTAGCCTCTCTGGGCCTCCCCTTTTAAAATGACAGAATTAATCAGATGATGTCTCAACGTCTTTTTAGCTTTAAAAGTCTGCAAATCTAGGAAGGATCATTTCTCCAGGGAAATGGAGAAAAAAAAGGTGATATTGCCAGTACTAAATTATTTGTTCATACATTTCTTCCCTTTTTCTTAAATTAAGGACACACCTATTACTAGTAAAGGTGACAATGACTTCATTGACAGAATGCTAACAATGTGCTTAGAAATATGCTAATTGTTTTATAGAGTTAGACCCATTCTGTAGACTCTAGTCCTGATATTTTAAAGTACAGATTTAAGAACAAGAATTTTAATTAGAGAACTCATTGTTACAAAGTTCATTATATGTATTCTGAGGTGTATCTGAGGTCCAGTCATAAACTGTAGCATTGCTAAAACTTTTATCACTTTTATTCTTTTTAATATTTTATTTTTGTAGATGAAGTTTCATTCTTGTTGTCCAGGCTGGAGTGTAATGGCACGATCTTGGCTCACTGCAACCTCCACCTCTCAGGTTCAAGTGATTCTCCTGCCTCAGCCTCCCAAGTAGCTGAGATTACAGGTGCTTGCCACCATACCTGGTTAATTTTTTGTATTTTTAGTAGACTTGGTTTCATCATGTTGGCCAGGCTTGTCTTGAACTCCTGACTTCAGGTGATCCACCCGCCTTGGCCTCCCAAAGTGCTGGGATTCCAGGCATGAGCCACAGTGCCCGGCCAATTTTTTTTCTTATTGTTGTGTCACCATCAATGTTATGATTATTTACCTTTTTTTCTTTAATCTGATTTTTTACTTAAATATTTATTTGGAAGGGAAATTTGTCTTCACTATAATAAATGTAAACCAATGCTACTTTCCATAAAATGTAATACATGCAAACTCTGTATTTACATACTAGAAATATTATAAAAACAAAGCAATGTAATAACATCTTCACTAAATTCTATTTACCTGCCCTCTCTTTGTTTAAAAAAAGATGCATTGCAGAGCACAGTTTTAACAAGAATCTATCTAAACAAATTTAGAAAGAATCTCTCTAAGTTTGATAGCCATTCAAACCATGCTCTTGCCTTGATACCTAACCAAGTTCCTCCTCGTAATTTTCTATCTACTCCCTCATCCTGCTATTTGCTATAAATCACCACCTCTCTTTGTTGTGTTTTAATTTGAATTCAGTCTCCCCTCACCTGTTACAATAGTCTCTACCTTGTTGCAACAGTCTTAAATAAAGTATTTCTTCCCTGATTTAAAAAAAAAAAGAGTAAGTGCTGGAGAAATGTTTTAGAATAGCTCTAGCTGAGACTTTTTTTAATGAAGGAAAAATGTATTACGTTCAGTGTTAGTTAATGCCTTGTCCATTACCACAAAATGTCACTATTTTAAATGTGTGGTACGTATTCCACATGTTCAGGACCCAGTTTATGCACCTCTATAGATCCATTCAGTCTCTTCTTTCCTATGGTAGTAAATTCCCAGATCCTCCTGTCTCATCCTCGGATACCAGCAATTGCAGAAGCCTCCTCAGAGGGTAAAGGCTCGGCTAACTGGGTCTTAATAGCTCCATTTCCCCAGTGGCTGCCACAAGGGACTTGGAAACACTACTCAGAATCATGAGGTTACACTCTATGGGCCTGGCTTTGAATACTGAGAGGCAGAGGGAGGGGGGGAGGGAGGGAGGGAGGGAGGAAGGAAGGAAGAGAGAGAGAGAGGAAAGAGAGAAAAGAGAAGAAGAAGGAGAAAGAGAGAGAGAAAGAAAGAAAAGAGAGAGAAAGAAAGAAGGATATTAGACACACATAGGTAGTTCTGGGAGGTCTCTCTGGAGTCACCTCACAGAACCAAACAACCAGTTGTGTTTCTTTTATTAAAAGTCTGTGTCCAGCTTGATAATGTATCACCTGTGCTTGTTTTCCTAATTTTACCTCATTTCTCCTTTACTCTCACTCTGGCTACCTTGAGTTTTCACTTCTCAGTAAAGTGTTTATTCATAGGTTTTGCCTCAAGCTTTCTCTTTTCTAGGCCATTTCCCATACTTAGTGGTCCAAAGAAATAACACAGTTATGGGGAAATGCATGTAAAATGTGTGTGTTACAGGGAATTCCTAGTCAATTTTAGTTGGTTAATACAGTGAAGATACAACACAGTTTCTACTACTAAAGATATTTTTATCAACAGTTATCTGTTCCCAATTCTTTACACTCCACAGTAAGTTCTATAGGAAAAACAAATGTGTCTTCACACCCATATCCCTAAAGATTGATGCAATCCCAAAAATATTTTGAAAACACTACACAGCCATTGAGAAGTACAAAATCATGTTCTCTGTGGCAACATGGATGCAGCTGGAGGCCATTATCCTAAGTGAATTAATGCAGAAACAGAAAACCAAATACTACATGTTCCCAGTTATAAGTTGGAGCTAAACAGTGGGTACTCGTGGGACATAAAGACGGGAACAGTAAACCCTAGGAACTACTAGAATGGGGAGGGAGGAAGGGGACAAAGATTGAAAAACTATTGAGTACTATGCTCACTATCTGGCTGATGGGATTGTATTAGTCCATTCTCACAATGCTATAAAGAACTACTGGAAACTGGGTAATTTATAAAGAAAAGAGGTTTAATTGATTCACAGTTCTACAGGCTGTACAGGAAGCATGGCTGGGAAGCCTCAGGAAACTTACAAGTATGGCAGAAGGCAATGGGGAAGCAAGTATGTCTTACCATGGCAGAGCAGAAGAGAGAGAGTGGGAGAGAAGGGGAAAGTGCCGTACACTTTTCAAACAATCAGATCTTGTGAGAACTCTATCAAGGGGAACAGCAAGAAGGAAGTCCATCTCCATGGTCCACTCACTTCCTACCAGGTCCCTCCTATGACACTGGGAACCACAACTCAACATGAGATTTGGGTGGGCACACAGAGCCAAACCCTCTCAGCTATCATTTGTATTCCAAACCTCAGCATCATGCAAATACACCCATGTAACAAATCCATATATGTACCTCTTGAATCTAAAATAAAATTTAAAATTATTTTTAAAATATTTTGAATACGAAAATTGTTGTTCAATGAATAAACTTTCAGAGGTCTGTCTGCCTGCAGGGGCAGAATGCTTCACTATCCTCTTACTGAGGTTTCCTCCTTACTGTGCTGCTGCCATCTTTAGGCGCACATCCCTGTACCACCAGGATGGCTCACCCACGTTTCCTTTTACAGCAGGCCTTGTCATGCTCTTCTCTGCATTTGTCAGGGGAGTAATTCGTGGGGGATTGTAGTAAGGTCAAAGAGATTTACCCATCTGTACCTCCCTCTGAGACACTGGGCTTTCTTCCCTAATCCCAACACTGCTCAATTACCTTCTCTTAATATTCAGTTCAAGAATTGTGTTTTCCTTTCTTATCCCTCAAATATTAGTGTAGAATGCCAGACTTAAGTGACATGTTTACAGTATTTAAATGCAAACCCAACTTTTTACAGGATTTATAATGTTGTTTTCTTAACAGGGTAAGAGGTTTTCAAATGCTTATTTTTAATATGGAAATTAGGCATGATAAACCATGGAGAAGCTCTGCTGAATCATCTTTTTCTAAAAGTATTGAGTCATTCGATGCACAGTCTCAAATAATTTGCCTATTTTTAATAATAATATTTATTTCAAAGCTATATTATGAAGACCGTTCAAATTTGCAGGGCATTTTGTTAGAAGCAAGGAATACAAAGAGAGATGAGTCCACCCTGCCTTCAAATAGCTTTTATTTTAGCAAAAAAATAAAAAAAATAGACTGGAAAGGATATCTTCAATATAGTAAAACTTTTTTTTTTTTTTTTTTTTTTTTTTTTTGAGATGAAGTCCTACTCTGTTTCCCACACTGGAGTGCAGTGATATGATCGTGGCTCACTGCAATCTCCACCTCCTGGGTTCAAATGATTCTCCTGCCTCAGCCTCCTGAGTAGTTGGGATTATAAGGGTGAGCCACCAGATCCAGCTAATTTTTTGTATTTTTAGTACAGATGGGGTTTCACCATGTTGGCCAGGCTGGTTTTGAACTCTTGACCTTAAGTGATGCACACACCTCAGCCACCCAAGTTAAGCAAGCTTTATATCATGAATTCGAACTTGCTGTTGTGGGACTGCAAGAAGGAAGAAGTCAATCAAACAAGCAGAAGAGGATGAGAGAAGCTGTCTGGAGGTTAGCAGAATTATGAGTTAGCCTGGTGAAATAAAGGGTGAGCTGGAAACTCCAGCAAAGGAAAAACATGAACAAAGACTCAGAGGAATAAAATAGCATGGTGAAAGGAAAAGTGGCAAAGGTCTGTTATGGCTGAAGTGCAAAGACCAAGGAATGAAGGGTATTGGAAAAGCCTAAAGAGAAATGCAGGTGTCGGTTATCACAGAAGACCTTGTGTTTGAGAATAAGCAATGCAGGCATTATCTTGGAATATATGGCTGGAGTTGTATACATGAGTTGGGAGCTGCAGAAGATAAAGTTAGAAAGAAAGGCAAAGACCATACCATGGGCCATCTTTTTTATGTTAAAAATTTTGAACTTTAACCTATAGAAAGTATTCAGCCACTGAAAGTTTCAAAGTGAAAAACATAGTAAGTTTTGCTTTTTAGATTAATTACTCTGGTCACATTATAGAGGATAGATTGCAGGGTTATCAGTAGAAACAGAAATACTAGTTGTAAGATACTAGTGAATACTACTGAACTAACTAATAGTAGTTTTATCTATGGTACAGATTTCTAAAATATAACGTTCATTGTTATATAAAAATGTTGTTTATATTTACAGTTTAAAATGTGCCAAAAAATTCACATTATTTTGTCCTCTACATATATGTGTGTGTGTGTGAGTGTGTGTGTGTGTGTGTGTGTGTGTGTGTTATCCTCATTCTCTTTGCTTTTGTTCCCATATGTTTTATTCCCTTACCCTTTCAAAACAATCTGCAATAAGGTATATACTTTCCACTAAATAAATTTTGAGAGTATGATTCCTTTGAATTGGATTAAATTTATGTGTATTTGGGACATATTTTTGGATACAGAATTATTTATAGTGATTCAGTTTATATTGATTATTTTAACCCATATCTCCAATCTGTGATTTCTCATAGCATAAGTTGGAATCCAACCAGCTTCCTGGTGTTATGGAATTTGCAATGTAATCCATTATTCAAGTTTAAAAAATCTTCTGTCTTTTGTTTTTTAATTTAGAACTTTTCAGATTGTGTCAAAAAAATATTCCTTCTGGTATAAGTCAACCCAACCATATTTCAAATTTAAAACTGATAAACTGATTTCTGTCTACGAATTCTAACATTTAAAAACAGATACAGACTAAAGGAAGGAATTCACGATTTGAGTTTTGTTCTCAGATAATTACTCAGTCTCTCATACTGCTTGCCATCCTCTGTATTTTATAACCTTAGCATTTGGGGATTGTATGGCCTCATTCCAGATAGTAACATAGAGCCCAACTCAAAACTGTGTATAACACAGCACCGTGCTTATCAATCGCTAATACTTAGGTACCAATGCCATTTGTTAAGGAAAATTACTCTGTGTATCTGTCATAGCATTTTCTGGGAAAATCACTTGTAATTATATTAAGCCATAAAAAGGGGTTCCTGAAAATAGCTTATTGACCTATTTTGTATGTAAAAATATAACAAAATCTTTTTCAGTCAGGTATGTATGTTCACAGTTGAAACCATGGAGCTTTTATAAACCACCATAAATCACTAAAGAATAAATTCTCAAGACTTTCCAAAGTTGAGTCATTGGAATAATGACTAAAAAAAAATTATAAAACTTCTGTGTTTTAAAGTTGTCCATCATTTTTAGTTATATTGTAATTGCCAGTATTTCTGATTGGAACATCTCCAACTATCCCAAAAGATGGTATACATTTTTATCACAGCAAGGAAAACAGGAACCAATCATGGAAAATGAAAGGGAATATATTATTCTAGATGAACACATACAAAAGTATGTATATTAAGGGAAGAAAAATATAATCTGTTGTTTAGATTTGCCTTGTTCCCAAAGGGAATTCCTTATGTCAAAAGGAGTTGTTAAAAAAAAATTCTCAAGGGAAATCTCTTGCATTAAGTTATGAATCAATTTCCATAACGTTCAATTCAGAATGTCTGCTGCATTCATTCAGTGTGGCTGACAAAAAAATAAGCATGAGATTGATGCCTCATTTGACTTGGGACGCTCACTCCATAATAAGGGGTACTGGTTGTGACATTCTACTTCTGGTAGGAATACCCTTACCCCATGCTAGTTGAGGGAGAAAACCTCACAGAGTAGATGCCGTATCAAAGGTACTTTTATAGGTCCTCACAACTTCATTCTTATTTGGGGAAGACACTCCAAATCATGATAACAAGTAATATCAGATGAATGCATAAAGGAATAAGCATTTTCTATAGTTACAAGTAGGGAAACCATTGTTTTAACATTTTTCTCAGACATGCAACATATTAAATAAGATCAAAATTCTTAGATTGACATATTCCTACAAATTCAGAATTCCATACTTACTTTATGAACTACGAAAGTTCTAGAACATTTCTGAAAGTTACCGTTGGTCTCTCCACCACTACTGATCTAAAATCATCATTTTCTGACTCTCATTTCTATACTATGTTTATGTGTAAATTACAGGAAAAGAAGTGTACCAAGACAGATGCCAAGTCCTTCCCAAGATTTCCCCTGGTAAGGGCCATGAGTAGCAAAAATTGAAGCTTATCATTAGCAATCATTACTGATTGGTAACTTATCATTAGTAGTAACTTGTTACTGATAACGTTATTAATAACTTGCTACTGATAATGTTTATAACACCAAATTTGCATGATCGGTGAATAATACCTTTAACTATCTTGCTTTTCAATAGTGAAAAGAACAGGAATTGTATACTCCCAGGAAAGGTGGGTCAGGGAGAGGTGATGAAACAGAAGTCGAGGGCCAGGCACAGTGGCTCAAGCCCATAATCTGTAATCCCAGCGTTTTGCATTTTGGTAGGCTGAGGTAGGAGGATTGTTTGAGGCCAGGCATTCAAGACTATAGTGAGGTACAATTGCACCACTGCACTCCAGCCTGGGTGAGAGTGAGAGGCTGTCTCAAAAAAAAAGAAAGACAGAAATGACAAAGAGAGAAAGAAAGAAAGAAAAAACAGAAGTCATGAATCTATCATGAATCTTTTTTTAGAGACATCAAAACTCACACCTTTTTCAAGATGGGAAATGAGGCCCCACCATGCTTGTCTCCATCTCATGACGCTGCACCTCTACCCACAACCACGTGAACCTGATTTGAGAGCTACTGTGATTAAGACTTACTTTCAAATCCACCAATAATTTGACTACTTTGTCTATGACTAGGTACTGTGTGAGGTGAATAAGCATCTTGACAGGGCACTGTCACTACCTTTAAGAAAAAGAAAAGACTAATAAACCCAATAAACTTGGGAGAAAGTAACATATATTATAAGTGCAAAGTATATAGTATCGATGTTATATGGAAAAAGCAATCAGGAGACTGGGGGGGGGATTACTGAAGGCCTAAGGAACTGGAAGAACTGCAATTACAGATGCCTTTATTTAGATTTTAAAAAGTAAGATCTAGTAGGTAGAGAGCAAGTAGAAGACTTCATGGGAAAGAGGTATACGTAGCTTTCACAAAGGCAGAGAGGACAGAACAACATTGAGAATATGGGGAATAGTGAGGAAACTGATTCCCTGAAGTAGTGGCTTTTCGTGGAAAATGAGCCTCGAAACCAATGCAGCGTATTTAAAAATATGTACTTATTTTGGAAAATCTTCTTTCCCTCCCTCTCTCTCTTTCTTACTTATAATCTGTCTATCTATGTATCATCTATAAAGTTTTCCAATTTCAAGTTGAATCACAGAAAAGAAAAGAGGTCAAAAAGAGAACACTGTATAAAGGTCACAGCCTCTGTGATATCCTGAAGGCAAATATTAGTAATTTTTTCACTGTTAAGTGAAGGTTTACTCATCCCTGATATTCTGGTCTGCACCTGGGACTGATTTCTAGCCACAGATACAAAAGCCCAGGAGGAAGATGGATAAAATCAAAAGCCTCCATGACATACATGACTACGCATAACAGCCACATGGTAAAACCAACAGAATGAAAGCCAAAATTGTAATTCTTTTAGCTGAAAAAGTATCCTTAATAGGTAGCCAGGCTCTGTTCTAAGAAACTATATCTCATGGGAACACTGTGGGTAAAATCATATTCCATGAAATAATCACCAGACATGAAAATTCCTACAGGTTAGTTGGAAAATTATTGCAATGGATGAAGTTGGTGTATCTGCCAAATGAGAAGCAATTTATTAATGAGAAATTGCACACATATGCTTTTAAAGTTCTCATTTTACTATTTACAAGGAAAAGAAATTCAATTTGAAAGCTTTCAATTAAAGGTGAGTTAGGAAGGATTTCATGTGTTATAGGAAATTGAATCTTAATGCCTCTTAATTTATTCCACCAAATACATTCCAGAACAAAAGTTCCAGGACAATATGGATTAGGTAGCCCTCCTGAGCAAAAGGACTCATTGCAGTGAGGTTGAGTTCCGGAGTAATGCTTTCTGGCAGGCCTTCTGGCACACTGAAATGGGAACTTGATGGCCCATGAGAGCAATGGCCAGGTTTCTCCTTCAGTGAATCAGGTAAATGAGCTCCTTGGCTTAAACATCAGGAGTAAGAATTACCTGGAATATTTCAGCTTTTCATGGAATTCTAGCTTGTCAGCAACTGTGACTGATCAGGACTGGGAGGAGGGAGGATTTCACTTTGTATTTAGATGAGCCAGGAAACAAGTTCAGCTCCTTCTGAATTTGACATTGATCAGAGAGGTGGGTTAACCCTCACCACTACCTGCATTTCTTTTTCTTTTTCCATCCTTTCTGGTTGGGATAAAAAAGATTTAAAACCTTGAATGTAATGACCTAATATAATAAATATCCATTCTAAATCTCCATCAATCTATCTATCCATACATACATATCAATCCATACATATATAAAAATAATATATTTCATGCCCATTTTTAAATTTATATATAATTATATAAATATATACATAATCCATTTTTAAATAGGTTACATATATAATCTATTATATATGTATAATAGATTATATATAATATATATATGTATATTATATACATATATAATCTATTACATATATAATCTATTATATATGTAACCTATTTAAAAATCTATTATAGATTATATATGTAATCTATTTAAAATGGATATGAAATCTATCTATCTATCATATATATATACATATCATCAGAAAATTCACTATATTGAAATTTTTCCTTTAAAGTTTATCTGGTCATTTTCCACTAGAGACTAATGGAGCTACACAAATTCAACCTGTGGCCTTCCTTTGCACTTAAAGTGTATCTTTAAAACTGTGTCTGGGGGCTGTCTGCTCAGAACCATTTATTCTTTGTTAGGCCCAAATGATGAATAAAACCTTATGAACTTTCTCTTGTGTTAATTCTGGGTGTGACTGTTAATTTCACATGTCAGCTTGGCTAGACCATGTTACCCAGATATTTTGTCAATCACCAAGCTAGATGTCACTGCAAAGGTAGATTTTTGGATGAGATTAGCATTTAAATCAATAGACTTTGGGCAAAGCTGATTATCCTACATAATGTTAGGTAAGCCCCATCCTATAAGTTGAAGGCCTTAAATGGAAAAAACTGAAGTTCCCCAACAAAGAAGGAATTCCGTCTCTAGACTGCCTTTGGACTTGAAATGCAACATCATTTCTTTTCTGGCTTTCCAATACGCTTACCTGCCCTTTAGATTTTGAACTTACCAGCTCTCATCATTGTGTGAGCCAATTCTTTAAAATCTCTCTCTCTCTCTCTATCTATATATATATATATATATATACACACACACACATACACACACACACACGTACGTATATATATATATATATATTTTCCCCCCCCTTTCATATATATGGAAAGAAAATGTGATTTGAGAGCTTTCAACTAAAGGTCAATTAAGAAGGATTTCATGTGTTACACACACACACACACACACACACAAACAACATTTTATTGTTCTGTTTCTCCATAGAACCACGAGGACAGTCATTAGTATATGTGTGTGAGTGTGTATGTCTTGTGGCCTGAGGTTTAATCCTTGTCTCCAGATAGTCTGGGTACTAGAAATTTTCACACTGTAGTGATCACCCCAATCACAGGGAATCAGGACACAAAGTAATTTTCTGGGCCCCACAACCAAAAATTCTAGATGAGCATGTCTAGGATGAGGTTCAGGAAACCTGCCTTTTCTACCACATATCCTGAAATTTTCCCAATGCAAGTATTCTATTTAGAAGCAATGCCCTTGGGAGTGTCACTTTTCAAGATGGTATAGGAGATTATACATTATTGGTAACAAGGCTTTCAGAAGAATAAAATATTCCCTCAAGTTTGAATGTGGTGCTGGGGAAATACAATGCACCTTTTTTGTTGTTCTTTTCTCCTAGATTCTGATTTGTACTTTTTAGGGCAAGAAAAAGTAACTTCTGAATCAAGTAAATAAGATTCTAAACTTCATGTCACTTGTGGAACCAAGTTAAAAATCACTGAATTTGTGTGACCCATTGACATCATCATCCACAGGACAATTTCTCTCTTTATTTGGAAGAAATAGAAGGGATTCTTTCTAAGATTATTCATGGCACGCAGCCACCCACCTTCAATCTGAGTACTTTTAAGAAACTGGGTGCCTAATATGCAGTGGGTAGTATTTCATGCTGTTATTTCTTCTATAATCATTAACTCACTAATTTGCCAAACATCTATAAAGCATGGACTATATTTCAAGTACTGAGAAAAACATGAGAACATAAGAATAAAACAGTTCTTATTCTTACGCAGTTCATCACTATCTAAACATATAAGGCACTTTACACAAACACAAATAAATCACAACAGAATGCTCCTAATCAAAGCTTTAAATCCCATCTTTTCCAAGTGATGAACATACTGAATTAAATAGTAAAATTTGTAGAGCATTGATTTTCAAATAAGACAGATCGGATTTTCTAGATGTGACCTTAGTTGAGTGACTTAATTTTCTAAATTGGAAAATGGAGCTAATCATAGTGTCTACCTCATAGGGAAAATATGACAGTTAACCAAGATAATACCTATAAAATACTCCTACAGTGTCTGAAATGTAATGAGTGCTTCATAAATAACTATTAAAAATGTATAAGCAAATCACACTGCCATGTGTGTACCTATGCAACAATCTTCCATGTTCTTCACATGTACCCCAAACCTAAAATGCAATAAAAAAAAATAAATAAATAAAGCAAAAAAAAAAAAATGTATAAGCAAACTGTAATTTTCAAGCGTTATGGAAAGGAATGATCATTTATTGATAATTTACTGCAGTGCATGCATTTTGTACAAGGCATTTTACATACATAATACAAAAAAAGATACATTTTATGCTGCCCTCTAAAAGACTAGAAATAATCAGACTGTTGTTGTTTTTTTTTTTTTTTCCAAATTGAGAATGGAGTAAAATGCTTTAGTCTTCCTGAGAGATTTTAAAAAACATACTGAAGGTGTTTTAACCTACCGCAGTTATTTTATCATCCAGAGTGAAATGGTGGTGCCCACAAATTCATGTTTACAGCATTGATTTTCTACATGTTAGTGTAACAACCAGCAAGCAACTGTCCCCAGGCTGTGATGAAGCATTGTGAGATGTCTTTCCCAGAAACAGTGTAGCTTTGCCCTAAACCATCTGCCTCTTCAGGTACTTCTTGTAGCCCAGCTATCACAATGTCATGTGTGCACTGTAAGTAGAGTATGGAGCTATGGAACTGACTGTTGCTAACTGGGCTAAATAATTCCGACCTACACTTTCAACATTAGAGAAGCCATCTGCTTGCTAATTAAAATTCCCAGCCGGAGACTCTACTCCCTACCTAATAAATATTAATTAGAGCCTGCAGATTCAAAGCAAGAATTATCTTCATGTTTGCATTTATTTGATTCATAGCCCAAAGTAAATCCCCTGATTCTATGCATTATTATATCACTCATAGGTTTACATTCGACCATCTAATCATCTACTCATTCTAACATCTATGCAACAAATAATACCAATCGCTTATATATCTAAAGCAGTGTTCTGTGTGATACTGAAATGTGGAGATTCTCTTTAGATGACAGCACTCACTATGTTACATAAATTGTAAAATAAATAAATAAATAAATAAAATAAAACCCGCAAAACTTCTGATACTCATTTCCATGTGTAATGAGATTGTTTCCTTGAAAAGAAAAAAAAAGCTAGATTAAGTAGTTCAGACAAAATCAGATCTCTAAGGTCCTTTTGGGTCTACCTTTCCTTCTGTGCATGAAATCTACTAAGATCTGTTTAATGGCCAGTGACTCAGAAGAAAGTTGCAAAACATGTTTCAACTCTTCATTCATTTGTATATTCAACAAGTAATTTATTGAGTGTTTTTTGTGGGCCAGACACTGCTAGACACTATGTATGCGGAAACAAAAAAGAGAGACATGATCACTGGACTCCTAGAGTTAACAGCCTAAAAGGATAGGCACAAAGTAAACAAGGAGATAAGTAAATAAATGTAAGTATTTGATAAGTATTCTGAGGGAAATAACCAGGATGCTGTGATAGAGAGGGCTAACCTACATGAGCTAGACAGGTCCTAGAAGGTGACATTTAAACTTTATTTTTAAAACTGGAAATAAGCCAATATTATGAGAATTTCTGAGAGTCATAGAAGCAAAGGGATGAAGGGTGTGTATGTATGCACACGTGTGTGTATGGAAGGGGCAGGAAGTAGATATAAGGTACAATGAGAATGTGTGTATGAAGGCTAAATGGAAAATTAATAACCTCTGAGATGTGTTATAATTTACTGTATTCTCAACATACCCCCATCAAGGAACCCCTGGTCTAATATATTTGTGTCTACATGTGCTTTTGCATAAACAAATCCTCCTTCCTTGCATCAAATCCCCAATCTGCTTGTCATTGCGTGACTCATCAACAAAGAACTACCAAGAAGTAAGGATATTTACGTTAAATAAGTCAGAAAGAAATGAAACCTTCCTCACCTTGATGATAATGGGGCTTCAATACTCATGTTAGTGTCATTGGTCCAGCTAGAGATCTTCTCTTCCAGGTGACCACCTGGCATAAGCAGGACTGAAGGACACATCTCTAGGATGCAGGCTTGGTGTAGGATTTGCTTTATAATTCTTCACTGAAGCATGATTCTTGGCTTCACTTTAGAAGGGAGCATTATTCTTTTTTGTTTGTTTATATTTCAGACCTCTCACAACTGACTTTCTCCCAAATCTCTCCATGCTTTTTATTAACCAGCATCCTGCTTGCTGGGTCGATAACCTGCTTGAGAGCACCCTGTAGCTGGAGGCACTGTGCTCGCTTCTCCTTTGCTCCATGCTTATTTGCTAATCACTGCAGAGCTGGTATTCAGTCTGTGCCCTTCCCTCCAGAAAATAGATTCCTTTAAACTGAAAGAGCTGGCAGTTACTCTCTGACTCCCCAAAACCTTGCCCATTAATCTGATGATTAGATTTTGGTTTATACTTAAAAATCCAGTGACTACAATGACCAATTCTTTTGTTCCCTTTATGATGTCATGCACTTAATTCAGAAAGTTCTGCATTACAGTCTAATACAGCGACCCCCAAACTTTTTGGCACCAGAGACTGATTTTGTTGAAAACTATTTTTCCATGGACAGGGGTGGGGGATGATTTGGGGATGAAACTGTTGCACCTCAGATCATCAGGCATTAGATTCTTATGAGAACCTAATTAGATCAGTCTGGATCCCTCACATGTGCAGTTCACAATAGGGTTCATGCTCCTTTGAGAATTTAATGCTGCTGCCTGTCTGACTGGAGGTGGAGCTAAGAGGGTAATGCTCACTGGCTCATCTCTGGCTGTGTGGCCCAGTTCCTAACAGGCCATGGACCAGTACATGTCCACCACTAGGGGTTGGTAACCTCTGGTCTAATAGATTTGTGTCTACATGTTCCTTTGCATAAACAAATGCAAACACATTGTCCCTTGCCTGAAACAGTGTCCCTTGTAGATCTAAATCCCAGTCACCCCTCCTGTTAGGTTTTCTGTAAGAGAAAGTGAAGCCAAGAATAAGTGAAGCCTGCTCCCTATCAGAGTAATCTCTTTATTTTAAATGTCCTGTCTCTTATTAGCACTGATACTCACTAGGTAGTGATAACACCATCTATCAGTAGGATTTTTCTTATATGACCCTAATTAAGCTATAAACTCTAAGGATATAAGACTGTATCTCCTACTTTGTTTTGCTCAGCATTCTGTTCCAAAGGATAAGTGCTCAGTGGCAGACCTAACCTTACTACCTCCCTGTAAAAGTTATACACATTATTTACCTAAGCTTTTCTGTCGTATTATCACCACTGAGGACTCAGTGAAATAAAGATCATGGGGTTTTAGATAGACCAAAACCTGAAATACAACAGCACTGCTCATTAGCTAAGTCACCTTGGAAATTATATCCAGTTGCATGCCCATGAGTGTCTAAAATTCTTTCTAGGTTGGGGGAGAATACCCAATTCTGAAAGTCCATGTGGGAGCTGGGAAACTGTTTTCAACTGGAGAGCTGAAAAAGAACAAAAGTTCTCTCCTTTCGGGCACCTATCCACAGTCAGGCATGGATGAGACGCGGGTTCCCAACTAGGACTCTGAATCTTTAGTCAGTGTCACCAAGATGAAGGAACAGTTAATAGTGAATTCATTGCATAGTGTCCAGTGGTGGCTGGGGTGTTATCCAGAGCTATGAAGAACAAGAGCTGAGCAGAGGGGTCTTGCCATGCCATTCCTATGGTGTAGCCTTTGCTATGGTTCCTTCTTTTAGACTCCTTTGATTCTATTTTCCAGGGTAACTTCCCCAGTCTTTGTGCTGTTTTCCTTTGCTGGTTATATTAACCAGAGTTGTTTTCCCAGGTTGGCAACTAAAAATCATGACCGATAGACTTGTTTAAAAAACTGAGATAATATCTGCCCCCCTTTTATCTGAATAAAATATTATTTATAAAATATCTAACAGAGAACCTGTAACATAGGAACAAATCAATAGTTAATAGTTATTTTAAAATAATAACATCCTGTTCATTTGTTATTTGCCATTTTCTATGCGTTTACTCAAAATAATGAATCTGTAAGCATCAAACTGCTTTTTCGGGAATCTGAAGATAAATTGCACTTTTTGTTGTTAGTTCTTTTATTAAAATGCTTTGGCCAACCCTGCTCACATTTGGCTGAAGCCAGCTCGTCTTTCAGGAGATGCTTGGTTGCATTTGCTGCTAGCCCACCTCCATGCGTCTTCCCAGCCCTGAGAGGTCAGGGAGCTTTACTTCCATGACATTGTTGCTATTTTGTTGGTGAATGTTCATCACAGTCTGGAAGTGATGCTAATGAAACTGTTAAACCTGGGCTATGTGATTGTGGTAGGAAATCCATATCCAAGAGTTCTCAATGTCTTCCCAACCCCCTCATCTGACAGTTACCCATCTTTCCTCTAGATGCCCACGGCACTAACTCTGTGCCGCTCAGTGATAATACACCAGCTCCTACTTTGAATTTTAGTTATTTGAGGTGCATTTCTTATCCTTTTTGGACAGAACTGTAAGATATTTTAAGGTTGGATCTATGACTGCATTATGTAATACATACAATGCCTGGTAATTATTTCAAATTAATGATTACTTAAAAATTAATGTAATTAGAAATTATAGAGGATCATGCTGAAGTACCACAAGGATGTTCAGCATATTTTCCAGCTTTTTTCTAATTCCAATAAATTAGAAAATTTAAATAAAATTGTTAAATTCCTAAACAAATATAGCATTGCAATTTAAATCAAGAAGAAACATAATTTATGGGCCGGGCATGGTGGCTCATGCCTGTAATCCCAGCACCTTGGGAGGCCGAGGCAAGCAGATCACCTGAGATCGGGAGTTCAAGACCAGCCTGGCCAACATGGAGAAACCCCGTCTCTACCAAAAATACAAAAACTAGCCAGGGGTAGTGGTGGGAGCCTGTAGTCCCAGCTACTCAGGAGGCTGAGGCAGGAGAATCTCTTGAACCCAGGAGACAGATACAGCATTGAGCTGAGATCGTGCCACTGCACTCCAGCCTGGGCAACAGAGCGAGACTCCATCAAAAACAACAACAACAAAAAAAAAAAAACACCATAATTAATGAATATTTCTATGACTATCAAAAGTCTTAATCAATGTTTCCATGAAGAAAACATTATGCTCAGCTGAATTTTGCCAATGAATTCTGTCGTGATTATTTATAGATAATAAATTGCCTACATATACAAATACACTATAAAGATGATAAATAATAATCAATTTAGAATGGTGACTATGAAGTCCATATGCAAAAATCAAGTGCATTTCTAGAGAAATGTGAATCAACTCCACAATGAGATACTATTTCACACCGGCCAGAATGGCTGTTAATGAAAAGTTAAAAATGACAGATGCTGGTGAGGTTGCAGAGATCAAGGAATACTTATACAGTTCTGGTGGGATTGTAAATTAGTTCAACCATTATGGTAAGCAGTGTTGTAATTCCTCAAAGAACCAAAAACAGAACCACCATTTAACCTACCAATCCACTGCTGGGTATATACCCAAAGGAATAGATATTGTTCTATGATAAAGTAACACGCATGCAAATGTTCTTTGCAGCACAATTCACAATAGCAATGACATGGAATCAACCTAAATACTCATGAATGGTAGACTGGATAAAGAAAATGTGATTCATATACACCATAGAATGCTATGCAGCCATAAAAAAGAATGAGATCATGTCCTTTGCAGGAACATGGATAGAAATTGAGGTTTTATTATTAGCAAACTAACGCAGGAATAGAAAACCGAATACTGCATGTTCTTACTCATAAGTGGGGGCTGAATAATGAGAACACATGAACAAAAAGAGGAGAGTAACAGACACTGGGGCCTCTTGAGGGAGAATGAGGAGAGGAGAACAAGGTTCAGAAACAGAAAGAACTATCAGGTACTATTCTTAGTACATAGGTAATGAAATAATCTGTACACCAAAGCCCTGAGTCACAAGTTTACCTACATAACAAACCTGCACATGTACCAATGAACCTGAAGGTTATTTAAAAAATGATGTATCATGCAATAACCTAGATTACTTGAATGTACTGATAGTAGTCAGTGATAATAGTAACAATGAGATAATCACCATAAGGAATAAATATGAAAAATATATGATTTATGAAGAATAGACTATACAGTAGGAAAAGCAATTAAAGTACCTGAAAAAATCATTAATAAAAAATTACTTTGCAGCAAATTTTAAAAGACCTATAGAAATGGTGATAAATATCAAGATCATGACTAGACATTAATCTACAAGGTTGTAATTGTCATTTCTCCCTATACTGTTTCATAAACTTTATGTAATTTCAATAAAAAACAATCATACGCTTTGAAAGTAAGCTACTGGTAAAAGTAATACACAAAAGCAAAATCCAAAAATAGTCAGGATACTAAAGAAGAATGAGATTACCCAGTGCTTAGCCTGAGTTCCCTGGAAAACTTGATGTGCTAATTCTACATTAATGGATATAGTCTCAGATATATATGTGTGAGGGAAAAATAGAAGTGTGGCAAGGAGGAAGAATTTATTTATACAGAAAATAAAACAATAATTTTTAAAAACAGATCTAAAATTTGGTAAGGGGAGTGAATCTACAGAGTCTGCATGAATGCACTGAATTGACTAAAAACACTGATTTTTCCAGAACAATCCTTAGGACTGAGAAAAAAATTTTTTCTGCAAGTTTATTTTCCTCTTCTGTCTCTCCCTGGTCAGATTGGTCCATGTAGCTTTAACTTTCTGTACATACTCCCTGGCTCTTCTGGGCAGTTCCTAGGGACTCCCAATGCCACAACAGTAGCATAAACTACAGCAGAAACCATACTTAGGGGTGAGTCAGCAAGTGGACATGAGCCAGCGATCACCCCAACCTGCAGGATCTAACTGCAACCTCCCAGGCTTAACTAGGCAAGCCAGTGTTTGCACGTGGGTGCAAGAAAATCTCAAAGGAGCAAGGCCTGGCAAGGAGGGAAACTCCCATTCTGTGTTGGTGGGATTGGTATAACTAGGACGGAAATTGTAACTACTATGAAAAACAATTTTTCATCATTTTGTAAAGTTGAACATTTGTATATGTCTTGACCCTGTTTGTAAATGTAAGATTACTTGTTTTTGAACATCCAGAACAACGGAAAGGATTGCTCATAAGAGAAGTTTTCACAACAGCAAAATAATGGAAACAATTCCTGGTGAGTGGTTAAAAGAAGTTTGTTATATTAACACAGTATATATAACGCAGCACTGAGAAAATGAATGAATTATATCTACACACAAATTCGTAGATAAATATAAGCATTATAATAAAGGAAACAAGCATTCTTTAGAAAATGGCCTATAGTCTACCAATTTTATAGCTATCAAAAAACAAGCTTGCCATGATATATATGGAAACACTATGACTGCAACATAAGTGAATGACAGATTGAACATAGTCCTCACCTCTGGGGAAGGTGCAAATCAATGGAATACAGAAGTAGCACACAAGTAGCTACTCATTAACGTAATTGGTCACATTCTAGTCCTATAGATTAGTATTGCCACTATGGTGCTCATTTTGTCACCTTTGCAGGAAGACACTACTGCAGTGGCCATCTTGTGAGTCCTACAGTGGCCTCCTGGTTTTGTCTCCTCATTCTTTGCTCCCCTCCCAGCATATACTGTGGAGTACCCAGACAATTCTATGAACCTGGACATAAAAGACTGGTCTGATGTTAGCTTTCACAGCATGACATGAATAGAAAAGTTAGAAAATCTACGTAATAATGCAAATCCATGACTCCTCCTGTGTTCTCTATCTTAAAGATTTGTGCAAACAGCTTCCAAATTGCATGAGTGAGAAGCATGGATAACATTCATGACCCTTGCCCCACCTGCTCCCATCTCACCTCTACTAAATTACCAACTTTTCTTAAAGCTACATAATATCTTTTGAATTGGTCTACTTTTCTCCATTTTTTTCTGCTAGTACTCTAGAGAAGACAACCATGTTATATAGCCCCCTAGATGTTTCCCCACATCCTCTGCCATGTGCCCCCAATACTTTCTTTATGCCATGTATCAAGTTCCTTTTTCCCTGAACACAAATTCAATTGCTCTTTAACTAAGAAGATTTCCCACTGGCCTCAGGATAAAATGCAACTTTCCCAAAACCTGCTAAACATCGCTGCTAGTTGATCTGGCCCTCGTGCACCCTCAGGTTTCATCTGTCAATATTACTCTTTGATTACGGCCCAGCTATTACAAGCTTCTGACTATTCCCATGTTTCTCTTGCTTGCCAATGTTTCACATGTCTAGAATGACTTCTACAATTCCCTGACTGCTTCCTGCTCCTCAGAGTAACATAACTTATGCTCACTTCATAATGCTAGCCTCTTTAGAGTGATTACACATATCTCCTACATATTCCCATGCAACTTGTACTCATTCTTATCACATACTTATTGCCGGATTCAGATCTTAGAAGCCACAAGCACTAAGAAGTCAACCGAGTCCTTCCTAGCCTGCCACATGTAATTCAAAATGAAAATGATACTGAACCATAAAGTAAGTACATGGAAATCTAACAAAGTGCTGATTTTTTCCAGTATGACTCTGTGCTGCTAGTGTTGAAAAATCAACTCTGCAATTAAAAAAATCGGTGTCCCTGGATTGCTTTGACCCTAATGAAAACTGGCTTTTTTACGGAATAATTTACTATTTCATGCATTTACTGTGATGTTTTAAAATTGCCTGTCTTCTTATATCTTTCTACCTCAAGGGTATAGATTATGCCTTGATAACTACTTGATCTCAGTGTCTGCCCCAGAATAGCTGCTCCATACAAATTGTCAATGGAAGGAAGAAATAAATGAATGGTCATAGACTGTCACTTTTTGCCTCGATGCTAATTATAAAAATGACCTCTTAGTTTCCCAATTCAGCTGTACTTTTCTCAGCAATATATTTCATTTATGAGAACCAAGCCACCAAACTAAATGAGCAGACAATTATCCCATGACCGCTTTTTAAATATTCCTGAAATAGTATTCTTCCAAATAGTGTTTCAGCCAAAATGGCTCAAAAGTGACTTCTACTTTTTCAAAATTAGCAAAAAGCCATTAGAGATGGAAAACATTATAAGAAAAATAAACCTCACCTTTTCAAGTATTTTATTTTCCAAATAGACAATCTAGAGGCATTCTCAATTTACCTTAGACCTCTTTATCTACATGTGCATTAAAAAATGCTCCAAATATGGCAGCTTAAAACCACAAATATTTAATTTTAAATTTTAAATTTTTTATCTCACAGTTTCTGTGAGTCAGGAATCTCTCTTAGTTAGCTAAGAAAGACTCTGCTCAGGGTCTTTCATGAGGCTACGATCAAGACGTTGGCCAAGACTGCAGTTATCTGTGACTTGGCTGTGTCCCACATGGGTATTTATAGGAGGCTTCGTCTTTTTGCTTATGGGCCTCTCCGTAGGACTGCTGTTCATGACATGGCTTCTCCATAAAAGAGTAATGTGAGACTGAAAAAGTGAGTGTGGGGTGTATGTGTGTGTGAAAGAGAGAGAGAGAACTGAGACAGAACCCACAGTCTTTTATAATCTTCTTTTTGAAGCAGCATATCATCACATGCTTTTATGGGTCCTGATGAAGCTCTTGGAAGGGGATTTACATAAAAGTTTGAAGACGACTAGGAGGCGATATTGCTGCCACCATTGTGGAGTCTATCACAGGAAGAGTTGTAGCAGAAGAAGAAATACGTGGCATGATCTAGCTTACGTTTAATTATTCTGGATGCATTGTGGAAAATAAAACATAAAGCATCAAGAGTAGAAACATGTAGAGCAGTATAAAGCCATTGAAATAACTGAGAAAATAGATGATAGATTTGTTGATCACAAAAGGACGGTAGACATGGTATTGAGAAGTGGTCAAGCTCTAGGTATATTTTGAAAGTAGAAACAAGAGAATTTACTGAGGGATTGCACAAGAAGTTGGGGAAAATGGAAGAATGAAAGACAAAGCCAGAATTTAATCTAAGAAACTGGATGAATGGTGGCAACGTGTATTAAAAAGAGAAAGATTGGGAGAGAAGCCAATGTGGTAAGCGGGAGAGGGAATAAAAAATCTGGTTGACATGCATTTTAAGTTTGAGATGCTTACTAGATTTGCAAGTAGCAAAGTCAGGTAGGCTGTTACATTTACACATTTTGATTACATGGGAGAGGTTGCGGCTGTAAGTTTAAAAAAATGTGAGTGATAAGACGTAAATGCAGTCATCATAGTGCAGAAGAATTTAGAGACATAGGGTGGATAGATAACCTAAGAAATGAATGTAGAGAAAGAGAAGACAAAAGTCAGAGGGCTGAACTCTGTGATACTCCCACACATTACAGTTTTCCTTCTCTATTCCTTTGCTGACACCATTCCTTCTACTCAGAACAACTTTACTCACTTTTCCTAACAGAAAAGTATCCATCCTTTAAGACCTAACTCAGAACGCATCATATTTGAAAGATTGGCCACTTAGCCAGGGTTTCCCACAGAAACAGAGCCAAATCCTTAGCATAAATCTGCCTATTTGTAAGGCACTGGTTCATATGATTACGAAGGCTGACAAGTCCCAATATCTACAGGCTGAGTCAGAAAACTGGAGGCCTAGGAAAGCCAGTGGTTTAGTTCCAGTTTGAGTCTGAAGGCCTGAGAACCAAGAGAGTGGATGCTGCATTTCCAGTCTGAAGGCTGGCAGGCTCAAGACAAAGGAAGAACTGATGTTTTTATTCAAACCCAAAGTTAAGGACAAAAATGTCTACGTCCAAGTTTGAAGGTCATCAGACCGGAGGAATTTTATCATGCTTGAGGGAGGTCAGACTTTTTGATCTTCCCAGGCCTTGACCTAATTGGATGAGGCTTACCCACATTAAGGAGGGCAATCAGCTTTAAACAGCATAAAGATTAAATGTCAATCCCATAGAAGAGAAAAAGTAATAACTTTCCCTCACTCATTCCAAGAGTCATGTTTTAGACCCGTCTTACAGAAGACAAATTAACAAGAGATAAGCAAAATATGTTTTTAAATCAAAGTTTTGTGCAACACGGGAGGTTTCAGAAATAAAGACCCCAAACCTGGGAAAATTGTGCATTCTTATGCAAAGTCTGATGAAATTAAGTAGAGAAACATGCTTGGAGTAAAAGGGTCTATCTATTGGTAATAAACTGAAGGAAGAACACAGCAAGGCTTGTCTGTTCAGACTCTGCTTGGCCTTTAAGTATACAGCAGAACTCATCTGGAATAAGGATCTTACAACCCACTTTCAGGTAAGACAAGTCAGAGAATGGCTATATGATCATTTTTCCCATAGAAAAGCAAGGAAGGTCAGAAATCGACCTTTCTAGGTTTTGTGGCTTGCCTTGGGGACAAGAATTCTAGTTTCTATGTCCTACTTGAAAGGGAGAAGGAAAAATGAGAGACCTTGCTTCTGAAGCCCTCCCCATCTCCTGCAATGCGAAGTAATCAGCAGGTCAATGCACCATAGTCCGGAGTATCATTGTGTTCTCAGCCCTGACAATCTCATCCAGAAACATTCTCACAGATACACCCAGAATAATATTTGACCAATTCCTGTAAAACCCATGGCCCGGTCAAGCTGATACATAAAATTAACCTTCACACTGGTCTCGTAGTAGGCTGAAAAACACCTCACACCACCAAATACTTGTACATAATAATCCCTGGAAATGTCACCTTGTATGACTGAAGGGACTTTGCAGTTGTGATTAAATTAAGGGGAGGTTATCCTAGTTTATCACAATGGGCCCATGTGAGCACAACAGTACTTATGAGAGGGATGTAGGAGGATTTAGAGTCAGTGAAGGTGACAGTGTAAGGATGAAGCAGAGATTGAAGTGATGCAGCCTGAACACAGAAGAAGAATCCACAAGCCTCTACAAAGGCAAGCATTTCTGTTCCCGGCATTGCCTCTTTTCATTCACCATCCATTTCTTTCCACTGGGCTTACTATTGTCAGGTTGTCTAAACCATGGTTGTTCAAAACCTCCTTGCACATTTCCTTAGGGCAAAGGGCGATGTGCTTTGCAAAGTTAAGGTCTAGATAAGGGTTTTGGTAAAAGGTCTTTTATTTCCATAAAAAGTTAGGTGTCTTTGTCGTGTCCTTTCTCTAGGTCACCTTCTAGATCTATCTAAAGAATAACAACAGTCCAAACATAAAAATAAATGCAAACCTCTCAGTCTCAAGAGCTCTAAGCATACAAGAAGAGAAAAAAATAAACCCTTGTGAGTTAAAGTTAAATCCTTTAGATGTTTCCAATGTTCAGCTTTGAATTCCAATAATCAGCACAGAATATTGGTGCATGATTCCTATAAGTCTTCGATGAATACTTCTTTAAGAATTTAGTTTCTCTTTCACAGCATTTTAGTAATCACTCATGCTGTTATGAAAATTGGATAATGGCCCACAATACATTCTGAAATAAAATCGAATGCAAGGGGAAATACAGTGAGAAAACCCACAACACAAAGGTATTATCAATTCAGGCTCAATCAGGCTTCTCAGGTGGAATCAGTCTTAATTCAAAGGGCCCTCTCCTCAGAGATGGAGGCAAGTGATACATTTCTCTGTGGCCTTTCAGCGCTTTTCATTCCACACAATCATAGCATATGCCAAGTATGAAAGCCGTGCTTTCGGAATATGTAACAGGACATTGAAATGAGAAAAGGGAAAGAGGCAGAAAGACATTTTATTGAAAAGCATATTGTGGAGCTTAGCTTAAAATTGGACACTTGCCTTTGATGGGTCTGCTTTTAAAATAGGAAATTGATTTTCAGTTAACCAACTGAAAGAAAAATGCACAGCTACACTCTCGCTCTTAATTCTGCATGCAGCCCTTCCTTCCTAACCGACTTTCCTTGTAAAGGCATTTGAATACTTTGCAAATAAAAAGTCCATAGGGTTTATGCATGCTGTGTCCTGAGCGGTTCAGTCTAAAATTATGTTGCTGTGCCTTCTGTTTTCCCCAGGACTGAAAAAAAAGAACACTTCCATAAAGGTAGGATGCATTTCAGAGAAAATCGTGTGTGCAGGCCCGGACAGCTCTTTGAAATGTGACAAGGTTTAATAAGTGAATTACATTTTAGTATATAAAATGTGACATGTGAATTAATTACTGATGCTAACTTGATTTACATTAAATTGCCAGTGGTTTGTCATTTTAAATTATCTATGAAAAAATTATTTCGGTTTATGACCCATTTCAAATGAGGAACTTTAAGTAGGCAAGATAGTGCTGTGGAGGGGAAATACTTTAGAGACTTTTGCTTGTTCTCCTTATTCTGCTACTATCATCTCTTCGGACACAGAAACAACGTGTTTCTTCTTAATTTCCCCAGTTCCTAGCATAGTACCTAACATATCTTAGGCTCTCAAAAAATATTCTGAATGAATGATTGAATGAATAGTACCTGATAGCTGATATTTCATGTCACCAGGATGTTTCTAAATCTTTACAAATCAAATCAAACCATGTTGGTTATATACACTCTACATTGTCATCTAACCACAATAATCATAAAATATGAAAATGACAGGTCAGCTAAATCAGCCTTCTAATGCCTGATGCAGCATTCAAATAAGTGGTCATCCTATCTCTGCTTAAACACTGCAAGTTATAGGAGACTCATCGCTTCATGAGGAAGCCCACAGACTATTTGTATAACTTCTTTTCTTAAAAATATCTCACCTTTTATTTTGCTCAAATATAACTGCCTACCACCTACTACCATTCTTCCCTCTGGGATAAGATGCGTAACAAGATGTTAAATGCAACTATTTCTGTTGTATTGGAGTTTTAACAAAGACTCCAACAGCTGAAAATAAAATAGTTGGTGCAAGGGACATTTATATCCTAATGTAAAATGACGTAGCATGTTACATTAGGATATAAGTGTGGTATTCAGGACATACAACGGAGTTGGCTCCAACCTAGTTCTTCCCACTTTAGTCTATCATTTGCAGCCCAGCTATTCAAGCAAATGCTAACAGAGTTCAAGAGACACTATCCCCAAATATGGCTCATTGGCATTTGAAAAAACAGCAGAAGCAGGAATGTCACTCTGACCTTCCCTATTTTCCCCCCAAAATAGGCCATAAGACCTAGAAATGAATTGCTGATCTCCTGAAGGTCATAAGACCTTCATGTGAGAGGTGCCCACTTGATACCCAGAGGAAAGGAACAAATTAACCTTGAAGGCACAGGGACACAGAAGAGAGTCTGAACAAGTAGGCCTTGCTAAGCTTCCCCCAGTCTAGAACTATTAGGTCATATCCCCTTTGTCTAATCATACTCTCTGCAACTATCCACTTCATCAAAGAGCCTTAAAATACGCACGTTTCTCTGTTTCATGGGATCTTCATTTCTGAAGGCTGTCATCTCACATAAAACTTATTTTACATAAATTGTATAGTTTTCTGTTGTTAATCTGTCTTTTGTTATACGGGTCTTAGCCACGAACATAAGATAGGAAGAAGGTATGTCTACTTCCCTACACAGAGAATGTGTTGGCAGAGGCTGAAGAGATAGCAAAGTGAGAATTCTTCTCCTTCAAGTATTCAAAAACCTGTGGTTGCTTTTATCTTCTTGCCATTTCAAGTCAAGTAAGTGGAGGCCTAAAAAGAACAAATGGCTTTTATGCATTTCCTGGAGTTTGAAAGACAGAGAACCTGGCGTTTAACTTTTGTCTGAAAGCTTAAAGGTAGGAGCTATGGCTAAAACACCTTGTCTGGAAATAGAAAGAAGGGCTTGCTTTGAAAATGGCATGAAAAGTCTGAGTATTACATTGGTTTCCACCAGGCCAGATGTGGCCATCACAGAGAAGAGTCCTGTTGTGTTTCTTGAGAAAGACTGTTCCCTAGAAGAATAACTAGAAATTAGAATGACTCTGCAAGAAAGGTAAGCTCCTGGAAACCAAGAGTTGGAGAAATTACAAAAGGCTAGTTGGAAATGGCAACACCCTCATCACAGCATGGAAAATGGAAACACACCATGTCTTAGGCACCATAGCTGATTCCGACTCTTATTAGATAAGTGTATGTCTTCTCTCTTATCTCCCAGTGGAACCCAAAGCATCAGCCGCTAAATATCATGTGAGATATTTAGGTGTTGAACAATGCGAACACATGGACACGGGGAGGGGAGCATCACACACTGGGGTCTGTCGGGGGGAAAAAGGGGAGGGACAGTGGGGGGGTGGGGAGTTGGGGAGGAGGGATAGCATGGGGAGAAATGCCAGATATAGGTGATGGGGGAGGAAGGCAACAAATCACACTGCCATATGTGTACCTATGCAACAATCTTGCATGTTCTTCACATGTACCCCCAAACCTAAAATGCAATAAAATATATATATATATGTCATGCGAGAAGCAGCAGAAAGAGAGTAAAATTGACCATATTGTCTTCTCCTTCTGCAGATTTCCAAGTCAAAATAAGGCCTGATCTAGGGAAAAGAAGTTTTAATTTGACTGATATTTAGGGGCTTCATGTTGCCTGAAACAAGATTTTATTTCCAGGAAAAACAAACAACAAAAGATTCTTCATACATTGCCTGACTGTCACTGGGAAAGCCATGAGCCTTGCCCAAGATTACAGACAGATTTAGGGAAAACAAATGGAAAGACTAGATTTAATATGGTAGCAGTGGAAAGGAATAAAGTGATTTCCTGCTAATATTCCAGTAAACGAATTCACTCACAAATAGGTTCACACGTAGAATATAAAATTCCTCTTCCACGTAGCAATTCTTCAAATATTTATTTGCATGTAAGTCTCTTACGACATCAGCATCTTTATTTCTATTTGTGGGGTAGGTGACCTGATGAGGGATGAGTTTAATTGATGGCATATTAGGAAAAGATGTAGAAGACTTTAAAGTAGGCAAACAAGATTGCAGCACTTTCTTTTAATAGAATGATGGGCATTGTCTAGAAAACGGTGTAAAATTGTCTGATTCTATAGTCATCTTTGCCTTTGATGATTTGACTTGGTTAATTTATAACTCTGTAGGATGGAAGTTAACTAGTAGAAATCTGATGGTAATGCAAATATTTCCTGCCTAAGTCTTTGCAAATGATTCCTAGTCATAGAAATGCGAACTAGTTTTTACAGGTAGAAAACACAAATTTATATCAATCAAATCCTCATCCGAGCAGTCTGAAATATCTTACCAATGCCCTCATTAATTGGTGAGTTATATTAAATTGTTGACACATGTTTATTTTATATTTGTGTGAGAGGGATGACCGAACTTAACTTTTTAAAAATTTCTCTTTTGGGAAAGGCAGAGAGTTGGCAGAAGATATTAATCACTCAGAGCTTTGGATTTTCTGAAAGATAACCAAAGTAATGAAGTCTATCTGCTTGGAATCTGAGTGGAGAAATGATGCTGATAAGTGATTCACCAAATGAGGTACTGAAGGACAGTTACACTGAGCCACAGTGTATATTCAGGAAGGGGGGGACTAACCTCTACTAGATGTACAAGAGTCGGCAGCATAGAGCAACTTTGTGGGATCTGGTAAGAGTTATAAGAGAAAACCCATTTCCTTCTGACTGGTTCTTGCTGTGGTAGGATGGTCAGGAAAACTGAATTCAGAGGCAAGGGATTGGACAGATAGGCCTGACTGAAACCTTATGCATGGAAGAAGATTTCAGAGGCATTCAAACCAGTGTGACTCCATCTTGAATAGGGGCTGGGTGAAATGAGGCTGAGACCTGTTGGGCTGCATTCCCAGGAGGTTAGCCATTCTTAGTCACAGGATGAGATAGGAGGTCCACACAAGATACAGGTCACAAAGAACCTACTGATAAAACAGGATGTGGTAAAGAAGCCAGCCCAAACTTGCCAAATCTAAGGTGGTGATGAAAGTGAGCGCTGGTTGTTCTTACTGCTCATAATTTGACACTCACATCAGTGCCATGACAGCTTACAAATGCCATGGCAATGTCCAGGAGTTACTCTATATCTAAAGGGGAGAAATCCTCAATTCTGAGAATTGTCTGCCCCCTCCCTGAAAAACTCATGAATAATCCAATCTTTATTTATTATATAATCAAGAAATAATCATAAAAATAGCCAACCAGTGGCCTTTGGGGGTGCTCTTCTATGGAGGAGCCACTCTTTTATTCCTTTACTTTTTTAATAAACTTGCTTTCACTTTTCTCTGTGGATTTGCCCCAAATTCTTTATTGCACAGGATCTAAAAACCCTCTCTCGGGGTCTGGATTGAGACTTCTTTCTGGTAACAAAGGAATGTCTTATTTATTCTTACAGCTTCAATTTTTACCTCTTAGACGTTTATATATGCTAAACACTTGAAACATGTATGCTAGACTGTTTCCAAGTCTTCTATTGCCTGAAACAAGAGAGTAGAACATCTATTCTTCTAGCTAACATTTCCCATTTCATATGATAAACCACAATAGCAATAAACACCCACAAGTAAAGTTTTATTTCCTAATCATTTTCCCTAACACTGCAAGTTCTTCAAACACTTGTTTCCCAAGTTATTGTAGGTAACTTTATGTTCTGCCATTGCATTACATAGATCATCATCTTCTCAAACTGAGTTTTTTTCTGGGTTTCATTCCTGCTCACTCTGCCACTGCTACGCATTTTAGTATTTATCCTTGTAGCACACTATTTCTCCTGGTGCTGACTTCTATATGCGTAGGAGACACTAGGTCATACTGCGATAACGAACAGCTCCAAAATCCCCGTGGCTTAACACAAACATTTTTATATCTAATTTACGCTAATTTCACGATGTGCCTAAGTAAACCTCTAGAGCAACTGACCTCAGTGTGGATTACCAATTTATGCTGCTTCAATCTTGCGGCTCTGCCGAGGCTTTCTCAAAATGATTCCAGTAAGAAATGGTAAATCTGGATAATTCTGCACTGCTAATTCAGGGGCATGTCTCAAGAATGATTTTGGTAACTTCCTTTAACAGCTCATTGTCTCAACTAGCCACATGCTCCACTTAGCTGAGGTTTACTAGGACCTATGTGTTCAGAGTAGGGTTTCTTGGAATAGTGCTTAGATCTCTGGGTAGGGAGAACTACCTATCTCTAGATGGTATTTCAGAAGCTCAAGACAGGGACCTACAAAACTTGTCATCAACGTCTGAGATGGGGCTACCATCTAGCCTTCTTTAGTAAAACTGGGAGAACTGAAGCTGGTCAGGGCAGCACCAAAGAAGCTGGAGGTTGGAGCCAATAGCCAATGGGTGGAGCCTGACTGACAGGAACAATAAACAAAATCAATCAATCAATCAATCAAATTAATAAATATCTCACCACCACCATTACTTCAATCTTCTAATGTTCTTTGAACCTAAAAGCCAGTTGGCAAGGGTATCTTATATGCATAGTTGGCAGAATTCCAGTCTTGTTTTTAGTAGAGTCAAGAAAGGTGAATTTGGATTTGAAAGAAGATAATAAATAAGTAAACCAGCATAATCCAGCCCTTTGGCTGCTGAGCAAACTTACATATCATCCTACACATATTTGACTCTGTAGATAAGAAGATAACAATGACTTCCTCTACCTAATAAGATGCTTTCCTTCGGGGCAAATGGAGATGTTCTCCTTCACTTTGTAAATGGGATAGGAACAAAGACACCATGCAAGGACAGTTTCTTTTCTTAGCTCATTCACAAAAATTACTTGAATATCCTTTAACCCAAACATTAACTTACAAAGATAAATATCACCAATGAACCATTCTCATATATGATAATAAACAAAAAGCTGAAAAGGGAAAATTGGTATATTATGTATCAATCAAGTCATTCTTCACAATTCCTGCAACAACTGTGGGAAGTACACGTGTGTAGTTACCATAATCTTCATATGGGCATTGTTTCTGTAGCTAAGCATAAAGGCGTAGTTTTGTTTTTACTTTACTTTTTTAAAACTATTCACTGCACTTTTTCTTTGTACCTCCGGTTGTCTTGCTTCCTCAGTGGAATGAGCCAAACCTTCATGTCTAGAGTGTCTAACTGTTGTGTGGATTTGTTTTTATCAAATCACTGCAGTTTTCCCTTAACTTTTAGTATTGAGACATGGAAATACTGAGAGATACCCGAGAGAATCCTCTGGGTTCTAGACCCAAACTTCACTGACCACATAGTATAGAACCAACTCAATTTCCTCTTGATAAGCTGGATTAATCCTCCAGCCAATGCAGCAACACCTACTGGTGCAGTGACATGAGAAACCCAAAATTATCAGCTGGTAATCTCACTTTTTAACTCAAAGGAACTATCGTCCTATCACTTGCTGGCAGCATTCCACCCTTAGGAATTAAGGGAGTCTAACCAATTGAGTTTAAACTTTCAAGAAAAGATAATAAAATTTGAAAGTAAATTATTAGGTGTAAGAGAGAGAAGCCACTTCTGCCTCTACCCTTGGTTTCTTTACTTGTGTATTATGGTTACAAGGAAAATCGCATCATATATTAATTACTTGCTTAAAGCACGGGACCCATCCTCTATGACACTGACATTTCAGAGTCTCCAATTCTTGCTAATGTTACGTCTGAATCTGAGTCTTCAGTAGCCCATTTCATTCTTGTGTCACGTCAGCTTCTTCTGGATGATGAGACACATAGTAATACCAGAGAATTCCTTGGGCATGAACCCATTGTCCTGTTTCTTTGTGGATCTGAGTTTCTTGATCAGAAGCCATGTTGTAAGAGATGTCATGGTAGTTAGCAAAACGTTTTGTCAGTCTACACGGTGGGAAAGGAAGATGAATGTGTATCTAGAATATATGTCTATTCTAGTAAGAAGAAAAGTTGTTGCCACCTCCATGATGAAAGAATTCAGCAATCAGTATGCTTCTAGGCGGCTAGTGTGGGGGAACAGCGACATCTGGGAGAACTTAGTGTTGGTCTCTGTTGAGGTCAAGACAGGCATTCACTTGAGTCAGTAGCCAGATTAGCCTTGGTGACAACAAGTCAATGTTTCTGACTCCTATATATCCTTTCTGTTTCACTAAATGGTATAGCCTGTGCATTATCAAATGTATTGATTCTATGAAAACAAAATAATTAAAAATATTTTTAATAAACATTTGTTTTCTGCTTAATTTTTAAAATAGCATCCATTCTTTATTAGCAAAAGGTAACATTTGTTTGAGTAAGTTGTGAGCTTGAGTACCAATCAAATTAGTTTTTTTTTTCTTTGAGTTAAATACAAGGCAATTAATCTCTTTTACAGTTTGGGTTTCTAGAAAAATAAGAGTACTGTTAGTCTTAATTATTGGATGTTGTGTGCCTTTACTGCTTGCAATTTTATTCACTTATATTGAATTGGGCTTGCAGTTTTTACTCTGTGTTGCCCCTTTCATTAGAAACACTATGACTAAGGTTTAACTAAAGTAGCTTCAGGCTGCACCAGGCAAAGTTGAATTGACTTTGCACAGCTTGACTTTTTCAAGTCTTTGGATAATTAGCTATGAACAGCTACTTCCTGGGGCTTGTGGTCCATCAGGCTATTTTTAAAGGTGCTTATGTGTCAAAAGAAAACACCATGGGGTACAGCCCATGTATTGCCTTCTACCATTTTGTGTTTTTCCAGGCTTTTAAAATATACTCCAAATCTATCTTTTATAGAAATTCTTCCTAAAGAAACTTCAGCTCCCCATGGCATTTTGTGTACCTTACGTGAAACTAATATTTTAATATATAGCTACAGGTTATGTTTTCTTTCTTTATTGTTGCTGTCATTATACTTCTTTTGCTCTTCCTATCACCCCTTTTCCATTCTAGGTTCTTCACTTAGCCGTTTGTTTCTATATTGTGAGCTCTCAAGTTGAGGGTTTTCATTAAATAAAAGTGATATTGTACCAAAGACCATTGACTTCAAAATTATTTACATTTACAATGGAAATCATTATTTACATTCTATATCAAATGACTAAATATTTGTGAAAAGAATTAAACTTTTAATAACACTATCATGTATTAGAATTTTTGTAGATTGGAGGGTATAATTATTGAAGAGGAACCCTCCAAAAATTTATCCCAGCAGATTTATAGCTATCTATTCATGTAATTAACAGGCTCAGTGTTGTTACTCATATTTGAACTTTGTATTTCTATTCTTATTCTCTGTCTTCCTCAATGCCTTGCCCAGATTATTTTTCACATGAGCCA
Source organism: Ateles fusciceps (assembly GCA_036589455.1). Lineage (NCBI taxonomy): Eukaryota > Metazoa > Chordata > Mammalia > Primates > Atelidae > Ateles > Ateles fusciceps. Next base: position 2,650,458 of record JAZHEH010000564.1, on the reverse strand, counting down.
TTCATCTAACATTTGTCAAATATGCAGTCACTTATTACATTTTTGAAGAGTTCTACTGAATTTTTTTAAAAAAATGATTATATTGACAGACTTCACATTCTTCTCAACTGATTTTCTAATCCGTCAAAGCAAACAAATATGCCAAACCTCCTTTGAGAGCATTACTTCCTACATCAGAATTGTGTAAAGGAGTGAGACGTTACCATGACTGTTCCAAGAAAAGATGTATATCAACAAAGAAAGAACGTATACTACCTGGTGCCAATTTGATAACAAGAAAATTTTAATAAAAGAAAAGTGTCTGCCCAGATTTTGAACTATTATCTCTGAGGTATTTGCCAACATCATGTTAATATGCTTTTGGTAACATGATTCCAGGAGACTTGCCTGCCTCACATATGTAGGATATAAAGTCCTGACCAGGATGGGCTAGTAAATGCAACAAAGATAAGGCGTACAAGTATTGAAGGTTTCCATCTTATAACATATGATCATCATATTCATCTACTCTTGCAATCTCATCCCTTCTCTAACTGCCTGTAGTTATTTGAGGTGGAATTGGAAATTAGACAAAAGGTTTTCTGATAACAGAACATATAAATAAAATAAATATACTATGAATTTTCTTATTGATTTTATTTAAGTGGGCATTTTATCATACACTGTTGTATTTTCTTTTGCTATTTTATTTCACCAACAAACTATACACTGATTAAATACACTGAAGTTGATACATATGTCTTTGGTTGCCTCCTGTATTAGTTCATTTTCACACTGTTATAAAGAACTATTTAAGACTGGGTGATTTATGAAGGAAAGAGATTTAATTGAATCACAACTCTGCATGGCTGGCGAAGCCTCAGGAAACTTACAATCATGGTGGAAAGTGAAGGGGAAGCAAGGCCCTTCTTCACGAGTGGCAGTAGAAAGAAAGAGAGCAGGGAAAACTGCCACTTTTAAGCCATCAAATCTCCTAAGAACTCCCTGGCTATCATGAGAACAGCATGGGGGAAAGCACCCTCATGGTCCAATCACCTCCCAACAGGTCCTTTTCTTGACACATGGGGATGAGATTTGGGTGGGAACACAGAATCAAACCATATCATTCCATCCCTGGCCCCTCCCAAATCTCATGTCCTCTTCACATTTCAAAACCAATCATGCCTTCCCAACAGTCTCCAAAGTCTTAACTCATTCCGGTATTAACTCAAAAGTTCAAATCCAAAGTCTCATCTGAGACAAGTCCCTTTCACCTATGAGCCTATAAAATACAAAACAAGTTAATTACTTAAAATATGCAATGTGGGTATAGGAGTTGCATAAATGGTCCTGCTCTGAGTGGAAGAAATTGGCCAAAACAAGGGGCCACAGGCAAAGTCCAAAACCATGCAAGTCCCAAATGTGACAAGGCAGTCATTAAATCTTAAAGCTCCTTTGACTCCATGTCTCACACACAGGGCACGCTGATATAAGGGGTGGGCAACCATGGCCTTGGGCAGCTCTGCCCCTGTGGCTGAGCAGGATACAGCCCCCATGGCTAATTTCACAGGCTGGCATTGAATGCTTGTGACTTTTCCAGGCATATGGTGGAAGCTGACAGTGAATCTACCTTTCTGGGGTATGGAGGAGAGTGGCCCTCTTCCACAGCTCCACTAATCAGTGCCCCAGTGGGGACTGTGTGTGGGATCTCTGACCCCACATTTTCCCTTTGCATGGCCCTAGCAGAGGTTCTTCATAAGAGTCCAATCCTGCAGCAGACATCTGCTTGGACACTGAGGAGTTTCCATACATCTTGTGAGACTCAGGTGGAGGCTCCTAAAGCTCAACTCCTGTCTTTTGCACACCCGCAGGCCCAACAACATGTTAAAGCCACCAATGCTTAGGGCTTGCATCCTCTGAAGCAATGGCCTGAGCTGTACCTTGGCCCCTTTTAACCACAGCTGGAGCGGGGGTGACTGAAATGCAGGGCACTAAATTCTGAGGCTACACAGAGCAGCAGGGCCCTGTGCCCTGAGCCACGAAACTATTTTTCCCATCTAGGTCTGCAGGCCTGTGATGGGAGGGGGCTGCCATGAAAATCCCAGAGATGCTCTGGAGACATTTTCCCTATTGTCTCGGTGATTAACATTTGGCTCCTTGTTACTTATGCAAATATCTGCAGCAGAAAATGGGTTTTTATTTTCTACCTCATGGTCAGGCTTCAAATTTTCCAAACTTTTATGTTGTGCTTCCCTTTTAATTAAAATTCCATTTTCAGATGATCTCTTTGTGCATGCATATGACTGAATGCTTTCAGAATCAGCCATGTCACATGGTGAACACCTTGCTTAGAAATTTCTTCCACCAGATACCTTAATCATCTCTCTCAAGTTCAAGGTTCACAGATTTCTGGTACAGGGGCACAATGCAGCCAGTCTCTTTGCTAAAGCATAGTTAGAGTGACTTTGCTCCAGTTCTCAATAAGTTCCTCATCTCCAACCGAGACCATCTTAGCCTGGACTTCATTGTCCATATCACCATCAACATTTTGGTCAAAACCATTCAACAAGTCTTTAGGAAGTTCCAAATTTGGCCTCTGAACCCTCCAAACCCTTCCAATATTTGCCCATTACCCAGTTCCAAAGTTCTACCTTTTCAGTGTCATCCTTTTAGTGTCATCTTTATGACACTACCCCATTCTGCCAGTACCAATTTTCGGTATTAGTCCATTTCCTGCCGCTAAAAAGAACTAGTTGAGATTGGGTGATTTATGAAATAAAGAGGTTTAACTGAGTCACAGTTCTGAATGGCTGGGGGAGGCTTCAGGAAATTTACAATCAGGGTGGAAAGTAAAGCAGAAGCAGACACCTTCTTCACAAGGCAGCAGAATTTTAACCAATAGATCTTGTAAGACTCCCTCACTATCATAAGAACAGCATGGGGGAATCTGCTCCCATGATTCAATCACCTACCCACCAGGTCTTTCCCTCGACATGGGGGGGATTACAATTTGAGATGAGATTTGGGTGAGGACACAGAGCCACATCACATCACCTCCTTTCTACTACCTCCAATTTCTGAGTTATTATAAGCTTGGTTAATTGTTGAGGGGGGAGAAAATAGTTTACATTCTCTGGTCTAAGGGCTCCTGGAGGAAAGATGTTATGTTTTATTTACTTTTGTATCTCCAGAGCCTGTCACAGACCTAGTGTGTAATAGGTGCTCAATGCACAATCTTTGAATGAAAGATAAACAGTTGCATGAACGGATACACATATGGAGTAACAAATATGTTTAGATTAGTACTGCTAAGGATTATCTAAGACAGTCATGAAAATAAATGCATGGTAGTAACACTTGGAGGGGTTAGCCTTGTAGGACTGCATAAACTTGAATCTAGAATCTCCTCTGTTATCTGCTTTGAATAAAGACAGTTGATTTACTGTGTTTATGTAACTATGTGGTTATAATCTCAGTCTAGAGTAGACAAGATTTAGTTTTTTCCTTAAACAAAGGAAAAAACAGACTGGATATAAGACGACTAGTGATAGACATAGCCATAGATACATTGAAATTGTGGGACAGGCTAGGAGCTGTCCTTTCTATGCATAAACTCTTGGACTCGAGTAGCCCTGGATAAGTTATAGGAAAGAGAAGTGAGGCTTTATAATCAACATTGGCTGCCATAACATTAAGCTGGTGGCTTTGGTGCTATCATTTGGACTTTTCATTCTAAATCACAAAGATTCCTTCAGCATATGAGTGATGATATCACAGTGAATGGTTACAAGTGAATGTCTTGGTCACACTGATGGTAGTGACAGGGGTCTCATATTTTGCACCATATTTTAAGACAATATGCTCACCTTTTCAAATGCCTAAGAGATTCTTATATCTTGTTACCTTTGGCCAGGTGTCCATGTCATGAAGACCAATATAAGCAGTGGTTTTGGCTGCTTACTTGTACTGGGTGGCATGCTCAGGTCACCCTAGGATTTGGAAGATCTACAACTACCATTCTCACTTCTGGTTTGCCTGCATGCAGACATTAAATTCTTTACGTAGAAGATTTTATACCGGTGGGCAGTACTATAAAACACCTATGACAACAATTTCAGTATGTACGACCTATGTTCAGTTTTTCCTCATTTGTTTTCCTTCTATTTATACAGAGTTGTGGTAATTCCCAACAAGCAGCACTGGCCTCCCACATTATTTATTGTTTCAATATAGAGGACAATTACATATAATTAGCTGGATGACACTACTCATTTGCTGGTAGAATTTGCTATGAATGCATTTTCTCCTTCTGGGAGTTGCTTTCTATTTCCTGCACCACTGCTCTTCTGCTGTTTAGAGAGACTTACCTTTTTTCCCCCTTATTTATTGCTTCATTGGTCCAAGGCAGGAAGAAAGCATATGAAAATCAGTATGCCATAGCCTGTGAATAACTATCGCAGGAGACAGGGAAATCGCTGCATACCAAGTAGAAAACACATAAAGAGGCACAGGGTAAGCTTGCAACGACCTCATGTGCATTTGTGAGTGAAGAAATCCAGGGAAATTTGTCAGTGCCTTGTAATATGTTATGAAAATCATCACCTGATGGTACAGAAGATGTAAGTCATGTCAAATATTATTTCTTCACCATGATGTGTTCCATGGAATTTGACTCATCAGCTGGTGGAAGGTTACTACCTTGTTATAAAACTTTAAATAATTATCATTTTCTAAAATACGTTTTCTAAATTCTATTGGTCTTTCTCCTGCTTTCTTAAACAGAATTTACAGAATATATTGGAACCCACCATGAAATTCTCCACAACAAGAATTTAAGCTAAACTATGCTCAGAGGGAAGACTCTTTGTCCTACTGAATCTTAAGGGGTTGAGATAAGTATCCAGTATTCCTGGAGTCCTGTTGATGTGGCTCGCCCTGAGTACTCAGAAAGCTCTTTAACAAGTGGGTGGAATATGCCTTTGTGATCTGTTGCTTACATTGGTCTGCTTTAGGCCATAGCAGCCTGTCTTGCCATTCTGCATATGCAAGTGTGCATACTCATTTTTGTTAGGTCTCCCCACGGGGCTTATCTGCATCTTCCACTTGACTTCCTTCCATCCCCAGACTTTTACCTTCTTGGTTTCCCTTATTCATAGCTACTTCAAACTGTGGTCATGTCTACCCCTTGTCTCCTGGGCTGACTTCCTGACTTTGACACAATAATCTTACCTTGACCTCTCTAAGGATTGTATCTCTCATATATTTAGAAGAGATTATCCCAAATGCTTTAATTAGTTATAGCAATTTAGTATTCGTTCCATTTTTTACATTGGCAATCAGAAAATTTTAAGATCAGGAGGCCTTTCTTCTTAACTCAACTGAGGATACTACAATCTCTTTTCCTTCTTTAGAGCACTGAATGTTATTGAACCCTTCCTAAGGATTGTAGATTATGATGTATGGGGGAGTTAGAAAGAATTACCGAAATTATATAACTAAACACTCCCATTTTATTCATAGAAAAATGGAACCCAGAGAAGTAAAGCAATGGGCCCAAAGACACAAGAAACTACTGCAACTGAAACCCATGCTTCCTAATTTTGGCTACTGCTTTTTCCAAATTCTGATTTTCGTAAGCCTTGTCTCCTAATTTCTGGAATAGAGTGTGTTTCTGGTTCCTGATTTTATATTTCTTCTCTCGCCTTTGTGACTTTTCTTCTGGGGCTTACTATCCTTAGCCATGTTTACCCTCCAAGGATTAAAATAAGGAGTCATTATATCTCTATAGTCATTATATACTCAAATCTCCGAGACTCATCCACAAGCAGATTGTGTCTATTATACATATTTTTATGTTTAAAAAAAGTTCTAAATCTGGTTTTCCATCTTTACTGGCTTTGTTAGTACTTTTCCTTCATTAATCATTAGGACTTCCTTAGCTAAATGCCTCATAATTTATACATGAAGCATTATAAGATTACCCATTTTACAACCAAAACTGAATTTCCCAATATTTTATATTGCAATCTCTGTATTCCAAATTCCTACAAGAGTAAAAGTGTAATAATTATCTAAAAGTAATGATGGAGATACTATTCTTATCTGAACTTCTTTCATTGTAGTCATCTAGGTGATTCTATAGGAAATAACAACAATAATAAATTAATTGATGTATGTGACTCTTCTAGTGCATAGAGCTTATACCTATTATGTTAGGATAATATTTTCTTGGTAAATTATACTATCCACAGTACAGAAAAGAACTGACTAAATTTCACCAAGCATTTCACTAGTATTAGTTCAGTTTCTATAAGGCCAGTTGGCTAGACACACTTTCTAAAGATATAGAAAACGTCTTCTACTAATTAGTCTCCCCATACTTTCCCAACATGGACAAGAAACTACAAACTATTCAATATATATTTGATGACCCTCTTAGACTACAGAGTAAAATAAATCAGTTCAAATCCCAGTTTTGCCTAGTTATGTAACTTGAAAATGTATTTAATGTTTTTTAACTTTAAATAATATTAATATATTTAACTTTCCTTCCTTATTTATAAAATGTGAACAATAATAGTACCAATTTTGTGTGGGAATTAATCGAGGCAGTATATTTAAAGCCTACAGCACAGTTCTTGTTTACAAGATAAGAAATAGCAGCTTTTGTTTGATTTAATATTGTGAAAATTATAAGATTCAAAATAAAGTCACTTGGGTTAATTCCTGACAGATGGAGCCAGAGAAGGCTATGAAAGGAGGTGCTCTCACTCAGGATTTGCCAGATAACAGGAACCTGATACCACAAAAAAGGTTTTGCCTGATACCACAAAAAATTTTCCAAACCACAACTTACTACATGAATCACACAAAGACAACTAGTCATACAAGGACAGTGAGCCAGTTATATGAGAACACTTGCCTGTTTCAAAAACTGTCTCTCAAACCCAACTCAAAGCTGGAAAGGCTTAACCCTAACTTTAAGATTACAAGTCTTACCTAGTGACTACTGACATTCACCAATCAGAGCTCATCAGCTCTTGTAAGACGCTGCCCATGCCAGTAAGATTTCTCTGAAAATGACTTGCATAACTACTCTTTCCTGAATAAATTCTAACCCTTTTCTTTTTTCTACAGACATACCAGAGTCACCCTGGTTTGTACGTATGTCCTAGATTACAATCCTACTTCTTGTATATTATTTGCAAACCAAACCTTTTTGCTGAGAGATTCATCTCTTTACGTGGACAATATTATATTTCTGTAAGTAACATATAGCAGATAATACTTAACAAATAATAAGGCACTGATTCAATTTGATGTCATAAAATACAAAAAGAGTGTTCAAAGCACCGTGAGAAGGAAAATACAAAAAATAGCATAGATCTTATTTTTAAGGAACTTAAAAGCAGCAGTATTTAAAATTTTTTTCTTAATGCTTTCCTTTTAAATACACTCTAGAAATACTTGATGTTTATTATTTTGAATTCAACCTCTCACTGGAACAACATTCTTTTTCATCATTAACTTATATCCTTTCCCATTTCTCTCCCAATTCATGGCCACTTGGCACCATCACAAAATCATTTCTCATAGGCAGTGTTTAATTTTATTTTATTTTATGATCACAGTCTGTACACCTTTCTCTTCGCCAGAAATATTAACCTTATGTCCGTCTTGGAGAAGTGGGAAGGGATATGGATGGCACAGGATATAACTTCGCTTCTAATAACATGACTTAAATTTTCAGTACTCTTTATGGGTAAGCCCACACAGTTCTTTAGCTCTGGTTGTTAACAAAAGCCCTTTACCTGAAGCCAGAGCACAGGAAAATATTCAATAATGCATTTCCTATGCCCCTGAATACCAGTCTGAAAACAGAAGAAAGTTAAAGACTTTGTTCAATCATTTATTAAAATGAAAGTAGCACCCCTGGGGCTGCAGGAACATGGGGATCCACTGCCAAGTTCAATTTATTTTTAGCTGTTGTCAACTGCACATGAAAAAGACCCTAGTGTGCAGTCCTGTCCTGTTGACATTTCCACTAGGTAATTTACCTTGTGCTCCACTGTCTCTGGAAAACCCTCCAGTTATTTTGTGAGATAAACAATAGGTGCCTTTGCTTCAGTGAACTTTTGCTTGAGCTTAATGACCTGCACTGACTGGATGCAGTTTCCTCACTTCTGTGAAAAAGAAAATGCTATTACTAACACCCCTTTGCTTAGAAATTGCTTCTTAATGTTCAGTTTATTTTAGCTTTGGGGTAATTCTATGCATTTGCTTCTCGAATTTTTCTCCCTTTAAGTGGATCAGACACCTACATTTGAAAGTTTTAGTAGAAGCCAGCATGGCCTAGTTGATGAGCTTGAAGAGTTACACAGTGCGGCAGTCTACATTTCAGTCCTCGCTCCACCATCTGCGAAATACATGATCGCGAACTAGTGACTTTCCTAAGACCCAGTTTCTCTAGCTAAAACTAAGGCAAAGAATTATATTCATGTTATATTTAAAATAGGAGAAAATAAATGTGGCAATCTAGAGTTGTTGTAGTACTAAAGCATACTACTCACCAAATATTTGCTATTATCAAAATTACCAATAATAAATATTAGTGATTTTCATTATTAATATGAATAGTACAGTGCTCTGGATAGGAGATTCTGCCAGAATAAAAGCTAGCTACCACATTTCTCTCTAAAAAGCTTTTCCTTTTTTAAAATTGAAGGGGAAAAGAGATGGAATTTTGGCTGCATGTGTCTATACGTAATGTATATTTATCACTGGAATATAACGTACATCTAGAAAATCAAACAAATCATGAGTATACAGTTTAATGGATTATCTCAAAGTAAACATATCTGTATAACCACCATCCAAGTTTGCACTAACCTAATAGAAAGTTCTCAGTACCTAAGAGGCCCTTTATGTCCCTACATAATCACTAGTCCCTCTATTTCCCCTACAGTCATTAATATCTTAACTTCTAGCACCGTATATTATATTTGCCTTGATTCTAGCTATATATAAACTAGGATCACACATAACACACATTATATTGTTTTTGGCAATTTTTACCCACATTATTATAATTGTAATTTATTTTTATTTTTTGAGATGGAGTTTCACTCTTGTTGCCCAGGCTGGAGTGCAGTGGTGTGATCTTGGCTCACTGCAACCTCTGCCTCCTGGGGTCAAGCGATTCTCCTGCCTCAGACTCCCAAGTAGATGGGATTACAAGTGCATGCCACCATGCCTGGCTAATTTTGGTATTTTTAGTAGAGACGGGGTTTCATCCTGTTGGTCACGCTAGTCTTGAACTCCTGACCTGAAGTGATCCGCCCGCCTTGACCTCCAAAGTGCTGGGATAACAGGCGTAAGCCCCAGTGCCCAGCCTAATTGTGAGATTTATCTGTGCTACTGTGTAAGGCAGTAGCTTAAATTTATTGCTGTCTAGTGTTCCTTTGTATCATTTTTTCATTCTAATGCTGATGGACATTTGAGTTCTACCAGGTTTTAGCTATTTTATATAATGGCCAGTGAACACTCTGGCACCTGCTTTTTGGTAAACATGTGGTCATACATCATTTGAGCATATGACTAAATAAAATAGGATATATGTTCAACCTCAGTAGACACTTTCAAACTTTTCCAAAGTGGAAGTGCCAATCTCCTGTTTCATTAGCAATATGTGGGAGTTTTACATGCTTGTCTACACTTAGTGCTACCAGTCATTTTTATTTTCACCATTACAGTGAATGTGTAAGGATATTGTATTGCCGATTTTAAACTTCATTTTCCTGATAACTATGTTAAACATCTTTTGGTATTAACTGAATGAGTATCTTGATTTTTGGATCTTGTGTTTTAGTGTTTTGCCCTTCCTTTTAATTGCATTATCCATTTTTACCTTTGTTTCTTATGTATCCTTGATATAAGCCCTATTTTGGTTTCAGTGCTGCAAACTATCTTTTTCTACTCTGAAGCTTGCCAGTTCACAGTCTTACTGGTACCTTTTGACATGTGGAAGTTCTTAATTTTAACATAATTTATCAATAATTTAACTAATGTTAGCTTTCTGGGACCTGTTTAAAAAATTTTTTCCCCTACCTAAGTAATAAAGATAGTCTTCTGTTATCACCTAGAGGTTTTATTGTTTTACTTTTTTTTTTTTTTTTAACCATTAGATCTGTGATTCACTGAAATTGATTTTTGTGTCTTTTGCAAGGGAGTTGTGAAATGTGATTTTTTTTCTTATATGAATATTGAATTAGCCAGGACTATACACCATCCATTGCAAAAACAGTTCTTTCCCATTGCTCTGTAGTGCTAATTTTTGCATATATCAGTTGTCTGCATATGGAGGGACAGTTTATTTATGTCTATTCTTGTATCAATACCACATTACCACATTGTTTTAATTAGTAATCTTTACAAGTTTTGCTATCCAATAGAATGAGTCCTAACACATTATTTTCTAAAAGACCGTCTTGACTCTTTTACCCCTCTGCATTTCCATATAAAGACATTTATATGTTACGGAAACTTTCAAGCATATGCAAAATAGAAAAACAGCATAATGATGCTGCATGTACACATTAACTTCTCACAGCATTTATGAACTTATAGTCATTCTTGTTTATTTATAATCCCATCTGCTCTCCATCACCAGATTTTTTAGAAGTAGATTTTATCTTTAAATATTTCCAAATATATCTATAAATCTTTTTTACACCTACATGAATATATTATGCTACAAATTTCTTTAATATCAAATATTTACTCAATGTACAACTTTATCTAATGTTATTATTTTTATACATTGTTTTTATAGTATGTTTGAATTAGGATTTAATGATGATATATTGTAATTGGTTGGTATGTCTCTCAAGTTACGTTTTGACAACAGGTTACTCTAAGATCATCTTTTTCCTTTTAATTAATTTATTTAAGAAAATGTGTTTTTCCCCCTTTAGAGTTTTCCACAATTTTAAAAATTTATTTAAAAATAATTTTAAACTTACAGGAAAGTTGCTGAAGCCATATATTTTTATACACTCTTTGTCACTTATATTTTTATCTTTACCTAAAACACTTTTAAACTTAGATTAATTTTATTATATATCATTCTTTCATAGTTTTTAATTTTATGTGTATTTACTTATTTATTTATTTTTAAAATTTGAGATGGAATCTCACTCTGTTGCTCAAGCTGGAATGCAGTGGTGTGATCTTGGCTCACTGTAACTTCTGCCTCCTGGATTCAAGCGATTCTACTGCCTCAGCCTCTCAAGTAGCTGGGATTACAGACACCCGCCACCACATCAAGCTAATTTTTATATTTTTAGTAGAGACAGGGTTTCGCCATGTTGGCCAGGCTGGTCTCAAACTCCTAACCTCAGGTGGTCCACCTGCCTCGGCCTCCCAAAGTGTTGGGATCACAGGTGTGAGCCACCACGCCCACCACAATTTTATTTTAAATTGGGATATAATCACTGTACATAATTATAGAATACACTGTGATTTTTCTTTTTTTTTCTTTCTTTTTTTCAAAACAGGATCTTGCTCTGTTGCCCAAGCTGGAGTGCAGTGGTGCAACCCCAGCTCATTGCAGCCTTGAACTCTCTGGCTCAAGTGATCCTCCCACCTCAGCCTCCTGAGTGACTGGGACTACAGGCACAAATCATCATACTCGGTGAATTTTGTTTGCTGTAGAGACGAGGTCTCACTACGTTGCCCAGCCTGGTCTTGAACTCTGGGACTCAAGTAATACTCCCACCCCAGTCTCTGAAAGTGCTGGGATTACAGACATGAGCCACTAAGCTTGGTCAATGTGATTTTTCAATTCATGCTATTTATTCTACAACGGTCAAATTAGGGTAATTAGCAAACCCATTACCTCAAACACTTTTTTTTTTGCAGTAAAAGCATTCACTCCTTTTTCTAGTTATTTTGAAATATACAATACGTTATTGTTAAGGATAGTCACCCTACTGTTCAATAAAGCATCGGAACTTATTTAAAGGTAACTTTATATCCATTGACCAGCTCCTCTCTCATCTCCTCCTTCCCACTCTGATCCCTAGCCTCTGGTAACCACTTGTCTACTCTCTGCTTCCATGAGATCAACTTTTTCAGATTCTGCATATGAGTAAGATTATGTAATATTTGTGTCTCTATGTCTAGCTTATTTAACTTAACATAATGTCCTCTAGGTTCATGCAGGCTGTTGCAAATGACAGAATTTCAATCTTTTTATGGCTAAATAGTATTTGTATAAATATTATGCTGTTGCTATCCATTCATCTGTTGAAAGAGACTTAGGTTGATTCCATATGTTAGCTATGGTGAATAGTGCTGCAATAAACATGGGAGTACAGATATCTCTTTGGTGTACTGGTTTTATTTCTTGGGGTAAATACCCAGCAATGGGATTGCTGGATCACATGGTAGTTCTATTTATTATTATTTAAGGAACATCCATACTGTTTTCCATAATAACTGTACTAATTTATATTCCCACTAACAGTGCATAAGGGTTTCCTTTTCTTCACATTTATTGCAGCACTTGCTATTTTCCATCTTTTTTTTTTTTAATACATATGATACATACTCCATTCTAACTGGAATGAGTTGATATCCCATTGTAGTTTTGATAGTTTTGATTTGCATTTTCTGGATGTCAGTAATGTTATCATTTTTTTCATATACTTGTGGCCATTTGTATGTCAGTTTTTGAGAAATGTCTATTTAGATCTTTTGCCTATTTTTAAATTAGATTATTTGTGGGGTTTTTTTGCTAATGAGTTGCTTGTGCTCCTTATGTATTCTGGATATTAACCTTTGGTCAGATCTATAGTTTGCAAATATTTCCTCCCATTCTGTTGGATATATCCTCACTTTATTGTTTCCTTTGCTGTGCAGAGGCTTCTTAATTTGATGTAATCCAATTTGTTTATTTTTGCTTTTGTGGCCTGTATTTCTGACGTCTTTTCTAAAAAAATTCCTTGCACAGGTCAATGTCATGAAGCATTTTCTCTATGTTTTCTACCAGTGATATCATAGGTTTGGGTCTTATATTAAATCTTTAACTCATTTTTGCATTGATTTGTGCATCTGGTGAGAGATAAAGGTATAATTTTATTCTTTCATATGTGGATATTCAATTTTTCTACCACAATTTATTGAAGAAATTGTTCTTTCCTCAATGTGTAATCTTTGCATTTTTGTCAAAAGTTGATTGGCCATAGATGTGTGAATTTATTTCTGGGCTCTCTATTCTGTTCTATTGGCCTGTGTGTGTGTTTTTATGCCAATACTATGCTGTTTTGGTTACTATAGCTTTGTAGTATGTTTTGAAGTCAGGTAGCATAATGCCTCGAGCTTTGTTTCTTGTTTGTTTCTTTTGATCAAGACTGCTTTGGCTATTCAGGGCCTTTTGAGATTCTGTATCAATTTTAGGTTTCTCTTTTCTACTTTTATGAGGAATATCATTGGCATTTTGCTAGAGATTACACTGAATCTGTAAATTGCTTTGGTTAGTAAAAATATTTAAAGAATCTTATTTCTTTCAATCCATGAACACAGATTATTTCTTGTAATCCATGAACACAGGACACAAATAAATGAAAGCAATTTTTTTTTGTTCCTTCTTAAATTTTTTTCATCTGTGTTTTCTAGTTCTTAGTGTAGAGATTTTTCACCGACATTTTCCTTTCTAACTTGGATGCTTTTTGTTTATTTCGCTCACCTAATTGCTCAGACTGTCTTCCAATATCATGTTGAATAGAAGTGGTGAAAATAGGCATCCTTGTCTTTTTCTGGATCTTAGAGGAAAAACATTCAACTTTTCCCTTTTCTATATACTCTTCACCCAGATTCTCCAAATGCAAGTCTTTACCATATTATTAAATATTTGTTCATTCTCTCTTGCTTTTCTCTCTTACTCTTTATATTTTTTCTGAAACTGGTGCATAAGTTTGCACTACATTGCAGAAATAATTCCCCTTGTCTCAGAATAAGTCATTGTTTATTTTTCATAAAAACATGAAACAATGATCACACTTGGGAAATTATCATTAGTACAATACTATTACCCAATTGGCATACCTTGTATCAGATTTGCCAAGTGTCTACTAATATTTTTTTCATGTCCTAAAAATCAAATCCAGGATGTGATACATTGCATTTAGTTATCATGTCTCTTTAGTTTCTTTCTTTCTTTTCTTTTCTTTTTTTTTTTTTTTTTGAGACAGAGTCTTGCTCTGTCACCAGGTGCCAGGCTGGAGTGCAGTGGCACAATCTTGGCTCACTGCAAATTCCTAGGCTTTGTCTTCACAATCTTCCCATTTTTTTTTTTAAAGAGAACTGAATAGCATTAAGAACTAGGAAAGATCTGGATTTTACCTTACTTCCAAGCTAACAAGCTAACTTGCCACAGTATTAAGGATGCAGGCAAAAGATACAGTTTCATGGGTCAGATACAAAGGACTTTATTACTCACAGCACAGAAAACAGCATGAGCTTAATGTTTGTGTTAGTTCCTTGTGTTTAGACACATGAGGCAACCCAAAGGGACACTGGCAAATGCATATGAGAAAGAAATTTGTATGTCAGCTGAGGAAATCCAAGCTTAGGGTACTCAAATCTTTTTAAATGGACTGTAAGTGAATCTACCCTTTTGTACCAGAGGGAGACATATCTTTGTTATATTGGACAGTAAAGAATTCTTCTCCTTTCATTTTGAGTGAAGTACACTATCCCTATCTTCTAATGTCCTTTTCTATACAAATTTCTTGAAAGGATAGTCCACAACAAAAGGGTAGTTATTGCTTTGCCTAAAATATGTGCAGAAATTGCAAGAGATACATGTAAATTTTTCTCCCCAAACACATGCACCTCTTGTTTCTTGACTGTTTTTGCTTCTAGCAACATATGTATACCACTCTGTCAGCCTCTTTAATTAATCTGGCCAATAGAGGCTGGGAACAAAGTGATTCAATTTGCTTCATACAGTGATTCATGAAGTCTACCATAAACCTTGTTCCAAGCAGCAGGAAGGGGCCAGCCTGCAGTTTTAACCCCTACCATGCCACCCAGTATGATGGACTGACTCAGCCAGCTGAACAAATCCCACAAACCATCAGAAACTACCTTACAAAGTCAGAAACTACCTTACAAAGTCAGATGGCACTTTTCTAAAATTTTTGTATGGGCTTCTCCAGTTGGCCAAGTTATTAATCAAGGTACAATAGAATGTGTTAGCAATTACATAGACCACATCTTGCCTGCAAATAGGAAGTCTAGGTCCATTCTGTTATTCACAACAACCCTGGTCAGTGAATTAAAATTGACCTGAATGCCTCTCGGGGATAAAGTGATTTTACTGATAACTCCATATAAGGTTAAGCACAAATGTTGTGCCATCTTTTGAAATAGCATAGTTCCCATAAATTAAAAAAAAGATTGCCCAAAGAGCATGAATATATGGAAACTCCATTTAAATTTAGATATTAAACATTTTTAAAACATCAATGTATTGACACTTATTCCACTATTGTTTGTACAAGAACAGTATTTTGCTTGTATCTAACATAAAAAGTACTCATTTGGGTAAATACATTCATATTGCTATCATTTTACTTGTAGGTGATTAACCTGGAAAGGTTGAACTTCTCTTTTGATTTTTCTAGCTCATCTCATATTGTTGGTTTGATGAACAGGACAGCTCTTACAATGATGTAAAGTAAATTTAAAACATGAAAAATATCAAACATACCTAATTATTTCTAGCCTTCTCCTTTTTTAAGGTGAATGAGTTTATTTTTGCCAATGCTGAGGGACAACCTGGGATAGGTAAGGTGCAAACGATATTTTGTCTGAATTTGAAAACGGTAATATCAAATAGAATTGTCAAAGCAGAAAAGCCTAAGTGTATGTTATAGGCATATAAAGGTGAAATGTTTGAATATTCAAACATAGAACCAAGTAGCAAAGATTTTTAGGATTCTTTGCTTTTTCAAGAGTGACTTGTTAAAAAAAATCAGGAATATGCACAAAAGTTACAACAATTTAAGATATCATGATTTAAGAAATGTTTCTTATCTAGACAAAATTTACAGAAGTACAGATTTTAAAAAAAAACTATTTTAACAGAAAATAAACCAAATTATAGTTTTACCCCCCCCCTTTTTTTTTTTTTTTTACTGAGGAAAGAGATCCAAGCATCTAAAATCACCTCTCCCTTAATTTCCACACTGCATTTCGACAGAAGAAAAGGCTGGAAATGAAATTTAAGATCAGCATCCAAGATGGCGGATTAGACACAACACCAGCGCACAACACCCAGCGAGAGAGACGCAGAAACCCAGAGATCTCCTAGCTCCAACCGAGGTACCATGTGCATTTCAAGGGGTCTGGTCTGAGGGTGAGCAAAGCCCACTCAGGGCAGACCGAGGCGGGGAGGGGGTGCTGCTTCACCCAGAAAGTGCATCTGACCAGCGAGTCGGAGGCTCCACCTCTGGCACTAGGGTCCAGATACAGTGCTTCCCCTCAAAGCTTCAGCAATACACAGAACAGGGGATCTTTGCCAGTCAAGCGCCGGGAATTACAAAGTGCAGAGTTGAATAAGAGTCTGCAGACTGAGTTATTGCTCCCCTCCCCCAACCCGGAGAGAGAGGGAATTGTAAGCGGGAGCAGCTGGGCGGCCCCAACCCCATGACAGGAGAGAGAGAAAGCTGAAAAGGGGGAGACTGCCAGGTGCGGCTGGGGGGGGGGGTCCCTACCCTCCCCCCACAAACCCCAGAGGGCTGAAGCTCTGACTCTAGTGGGTTACGTGTAGCCAGTGCCACAGTCTGAGATGAACTGTGAATGATCCAGCCCAGTGGAGGAAGGGTACAACCCACCACTAGAGGGGTGGGACTGGATTACATGTTTTAACAAAAAACACAGGAAGCCTACATAGCAACGGGATGGTGTTCTTGACAACCCAGCAACGCCTACAGGTCAGCGGAAGAGGCGGGCCTAATCTCCCAGCATAAACAAAAAAGACACAGGAAGCTTCCCTAATAACGTGAAGGAGCCCCTAGAAACCCAGTAGCACCCCCCACAGGCAGACAAATGACCTCATCAAGCAGCTCTCTGATACCACAGCAAGATAAATCCACAAAGACGGGAAAAAACCAGCACAAAAAAGGTGACACCATCAAAGACCAGAACACCTCTTCTCCTTCAAGGGATCACAACTCCTCTACAACATAGGATCACAACTTGACCGAGAAGGAGTGCGAAGAATTGACGAAAACAGGATTCAGAAGGTGGATAATAACAAACTTCTCAGAGCTAAAGGAAAACGTTCTAACTCAATGCAAAGAAACCAAAAACCTTGAAAAAAGGTTAGACGAAATGCTAACTAGAGTAATGAGCTTAGAGAAGAACATAAACGACTTGATGGAGTTGAAGAACACAGCACAAGAACTACGTGAAGCAAACACAAGTTTTAATAGCCGAATCAATCAAGCAGAAGAAAGGATATCAGAGATTGAAGATGAACTCAATGAAATAAAAAGAGAAGGCAATACAAGAGAAAAAAGAGTGAAAAGAAATGAACAAAGCCTCCAAGAAATATGGGATTACGTGAAAAAACCTAATCTACGCTTGATCGGTGTACCTAAATATGACGGGGAGAATGAATCCAATCTGGAAAACACACTCCAGGATATTATCCAGGAGAACTTCCCAAGCCTAGCAAGGCAGTCCAAATTTCAAATTCAAGAAATGCAGAGAACTCCACAAAGATATTCCTCAAGAAGAGCAACCCCAAGGCACATAATCATCAGATTCACCAGGGTTGAAATGAAGGAAAAAATGCTAAAAGCAGCCAGAGAGAAAGGTCAGGTCACCCACAGAGGGAA
Source organism: Ateles fusciceps (assembly GCA_036589455.1). Lineage (NCBI taxonomy): Eukaryota > Metazoa > Chordata > Mammalia > Primates > Atelidae > Ateles > Ateles fusciceps. The sequence goes on along the minus strand of JAZHEH010000564.1, from coordinate 2,632,570 downwards.
GCCAATCAGACTCACAGCAGACCTCTCGGCAGAAACCCTACAAGCCAGAAGAGAGTGGGAGCCAATATTCAACATCCTTAAAGAAAAGAACTTTCAACCCAGAATCTCATATCCAGCCAAACTAAGCTTCATAAGTGAAGGGAAAATAAAATCCTTTACAGACAAGCAATTATTGAGAGATTTTGTCACCACCAGACCTGCCCTACAAGAGCTCCTGAAAGAAACACTAAGCATGGAAAAGAACAAGTACCAGTCACTGCAAAAGCAAACCAGTTGGCAAAGACCAAAAATGCAATGAAGAAAATGAGTCAACTAATGAGAAAGAAAACCAGCCAGTAACAAAATGGCAGGATCAAATTCACACATAACAATATTAACATTGAATGTAAATGGCCTAAATGCCCCAATCAAAAGACAGACTGGCAAACTGGATAAAAAGTTAGTGGTGTGCTCTATTCAAGAAAACCATCTCACATACAAAGACACACATAGACTCAAAATAAAGGGATGGAAGAAGATTTACCAAGCAAATGGAGAACCAAAAAAAGCAGGGGTTGCAATCCTAGTCTCTGATAAAATGGACTTCAAACCAACAAAGATCAAAAGAGACAAAGAAGGACATTATGTAATGGTAAAAAGGATCAATCCAACAGGAAGAGCTAACTATCCTAAATATATACACCCCCAACACAAGAGCACCCAGATACATAAAGCAAGTTCTTAATGACCTAAAATGAGATTTAGACTCCAATACAATAATAGTGGGAGACTTCAATACTCCACTGTCAATATTAGACAGATCAAAGAGACAAAATTAACAAGGATATCCAGGACTTGAATGCAGAGCTGGACCAAGTGGATCTAACAGACATATACAGAACGCTCCATCCCAAATCCATAGAATATACATTTTTCTCAGCACCACATTGCACTTACTCTAAAATTGACCACATCATTGGAAACAAATCACTCCTCAGCAAATGCAAAAGAACAGAAATCATAACAAACAGTCTATCAGACCACAGCACAATCAGACTAGAATTCAGGATCCAGAAACATACTCAAACCCACACAACCTCTTGGAAACTGAACAACTTGCTTCTGAATGTTGACTGGATAAACAATGAAATGAAGGTAGAAATAAAGACGTTCTTCGAAACCATCCAGAATGAAGACATAACTTACCAGAATCTCTGGGACACCTTTAAAGCACTATTGAGAGGGAAATTTATAGCAATAAATGCCCACCAGAGAAGAGAGGAAGATCTAAAATCGACACCCTATCATCAAAATTGAAAGAACTAGAGGAGCAAGATCAAAAAAACTCAAAAGCTAGCAGAAAACAAGAGATAACTAAGATCAGAGCAGAACTGAAGGAGATAGAGACACAAAATCCCTTCAAAAAATCAATAAATCCAGGAGCTGGTTTTTTGAAAAGATGAACAAAATAGACCGCTAGCCAGACTGATAAAAAGAAAAGGGAGAAGGATCAAATAGATGCAATAAAAAACAATAAAGGGGATATCACCACTGATCCCACAGAAATACAAACTACCATCAGAGATTACTACAAACAGCTCTACTCACATAAACCAGTAAACCAGGAAGAAATGGATAAATTCCTAGACACTTGTACTCTACCAAAACTAAACCAGGAGGAAGCTGAAACCCTGAATAGATCAATAACAAAGGCTGAAGTAGAGGCAGCAATCAATAGCCTACCAACCAAAAAAAGTCCAGGTCCAGACGGGTTCACAGCTGAATTCTACCAGACATACAAAGAGGAGCTGGTTCCATTCCTTCTGAAACTGTATCAAGCAATACAAAAGGAGGGAATCCTCCCTAACTCGTTTTATGAGACCCCACATCATCCTGATACCAAAACCAGGCAGAGACTCAACTGAAAAAGAAAACTTCAGGCCAATATCCATGATGAACATTGATGCAAAAATCTTCAATAAAGTACTGGCAAACAGATTGCAACAGCACATCAAGAAGCTTATCCATCACAACCAAGTAGGCTTCATCCTGGGGATGCAAGGCTGGTTCAACATATGCAAATCCATAAATGTAATCCATCACATAAATGGAACCAAAGACAAGAACCACATGATTATCTCAATAGATGCAGAGAAGGCCTTTGATAAAATTCAAAAACACTTCATGCTAAAAACTCTCAATAAACTAGGTATTGATAGAACGTATCATAAAATGATAAAAGCTATGTATGACAAACCTACAGCCAATATCATACTCAACAGGCAAAAGCTGGAAGAATTCTCTTTGAAATCAGGCACTAGACAAGGATGCCCTCTCTCACCACTCCTATACAACATATTATTGGAAGTTCTAGCCGGAGCAATCAGGCAAGAAAAAGAAATAAAGGGTATTCGATTAGGAAAGGAGGAAGTCAAACTGTCTCTATTTGCAGATGACATGATTGTATATCTAGAAGACCCCATTGTCTCAGCCCAAAATCTTCTCAAACTGATAAACAACTTCAGCAAAGTCTCAGGATATAAAATCAATGTGCAAAAATCACTAGCATTCCTATATACCAATAACAGACAAACAGAGCCAAATCAAGAGCGAACTCCCATTCACAACTGCTACACAGAGAATAAAAAACCTAGGAATACAACCAACAAAGGCTGTAAAGGACCTCTTCAAGGAAAACTACAAATCACTGCTCAATGAAATAAGAGAGGACACAAACAGATGGAGAAACAGTCCATGCTCATGGTTAGGAAGAATCAATATTGTGAAAATGGCCATACTGCCCAAAGTAATCTATAGATTTAATGCTATCCCCATCAAGCTACCAATGACCTTCTTCACAGAACTGGAAAAAAACACTTTAAACTTCATATGGAATCACAAAAGACCCCACATAGCCAAGACAATCCTCAGCAAAAAGAACAAAGCCACAGGCATCACACTGCCAGACTTCAAACTATACTACAAGGCTACAGTAATCAAAACAGTATGGTACTGGTACCAAAACAGAGACATAGACCAATGGAACAGAACAGAGACCCCAGAAGAAACACCACACATCTACAACCATCTCATCTTTGACCAACCCAGCAAAAACAAGCAATGGGGAAAGGACACCATGTTTAATAAATGGTGCTGGGAAAATTGGCTAGCAATGTGCAGAAAGCAGAAACTGGACCCCTACCTGTCACCTTACACTAAAATTAACTCCAGATGGATCAAAGATTTAAACATAAAACCTAACACCATAAAAACACTAGAAGAAAACATAGGCAAAACCATCCAGGACATAGGCATAGGCGAGGACTTCATGACTAAAACACCAAAAGCAATGGCAATAAAAGCCAGGATAGACAAATGGGATCTAATTAAACTCCAGAGCTTCTGTACAGCAAAAGAAACCATCATTAGAGTGAATCGGCAACCAACAGAATGGGAAAAAATTTTTGCAATCTATCCATCTGCCAAAGGGCTGATATCCAGAATCTACAAAGAACTAAAACAGATATACAAGAAAAAAACAAACAACCCCATTCAAAAGTGGGCGAAGGATATGAACAGACACTTTTCAAAAGAGGACATATATGAGGCCAACAAACATATGAAAAAATGCTCATCATCACTGGTCATTAGAGAAATGCAAATCAAAACCACACTGAGATATCATCTCACGCCACTTAGAATGGTGATCATTAAAATATCAGGAGACAACAGATGCTGGAGAGGATGTGGAGAAATAGGAACACTCTTACACAGTTGGTGGGGAGCGTAAATTGTTACATTGTGGAAGACAGGTGGCGATTTAAGATCTAGAAATAGAAATTCCATTTGACCCAGCAATCCCACTATTGGGTATATACCCAAAGAACTATAAATCATTCTACTTTAAAGGCACATGCACACGTATGTTCATTGCAGCCCTGTGTACAATAGTGAAGACCTGGAACCAACCCAAATGCCCATCAATGATAGACTAAGAAAACGTGGTACATATACACCATGGAAAACTATGCAGCCATAACGAAGATGAGTTCGTGTCTTTGTAGGGACTTGGATGAATCTGGAAACCATCATTCTCAGCAAACTGACTCAAGAACAGAAAGCCAAGCACCGTACATTCTCACTCATAGGTGGGTGTTGAGACAACAGAACTCGTGGACTCAGGGAGAGGAGCATCACACACAGGGGACAGTTGCGGGGGGGTGTAGGGGAGAGACAACGGGGGTGGGGAGGGATAACATTGGGAGAAATGCCAGATATAGTATGCACCAAAAGTAAAATAAATTAAAAAATGAAAAGAAAAGGCTGGCCAACCGGAACCTCCTTAATCACCTTCCTATAGAGAGCAGGCGTAATATGGGGCCATCTTTCGGGAAGGCACTGTTTATACTTAAACAAAATCAAAGCCCACCCCATGCCTACTCCATGGACCAAGACCCTTTCACGTGTAATTTCTAAAACTGTAAACCCAAGACCCTTTCACTGTAATTTCTAAGGCTGTAAACCCAAAACCCTTTCACTTGTAATATCTAGCGTTGTAAACCTATAGAAAGGCAGAGCCTCTCTTTGTTAAACGAGCTTGGCTATTGAGCTTGGCTATGCGCCTTGCTTGACTATGCGAGCTTGGCTATTCGCCTTGCTCCCGGCCAAAATAAATCACTCCTTCCTTCCTAGTCTGGTGTCCGAGAGGTCTGTTTCTCAAGGCCGCTCCTGCTTCAATACAACCAATATGATATTTTTTTCTCTATTAAGCCAGTTCTTTATCTTATACATAAAGCCATAAACACTGAACCAACTCTGTAAAAATTTCACACGTTTTAATGCTTCTTTCAAGCTCATTATTTGCAAGTATTTTAAACCAAAGTAAATAAACATCATAATTCTTGAAACCTTCTACAGCTTAACTATGCTGTTTACCATCTTCTTTTCACCTTCTGCCACAAAGAGGCAATTTTACATTAAGGCGTAATTAATCTCTTTGATTCTCAAACAAAAAACAATTAAAAAATCCATTTTTTATTCATAATTGTTTTGCAACTATTTAACAAACATAATTCTATCAAGACACAAGTTATAACTTTTAATCCAAGTAATTAACTTCTGGTTCCACAGAGGTTCAGGGAAAACTGTAAGGGAAGTAAATGACAACTTTTTAACATATTTAAACACAGATTGGAACACCAGAGCTCCAGGAAAGACTTATAATTTATTCCAAAAACTAAATTATTCCCATAAAATAGAAACTATTACAGGTGGTAATACAGGTGAATTCTACCAAACTTTAAGTAAAAAAAGAACTCCAATGTCCTTTGCCCTGAATGTGCAGTTGGTTAAATGTTCATTATTAGTACATACATAATGAACCTCAATTTTTTCATATATATATTATATACATATAACATTGTCATATGTTATACACAACATATGTTATGTATAACATTATATATAGCACATAATATATAATACATATATAACATACATTATATATGTTATATAATATATAATGTATGATTTATTATATATCATATATGCTAGATATAACATATATAACATGTTATATATATTGTGATATATACATATAAAACATTGAAATACCTCAGTGTTATATACATATGTCCTAATAATGGACATAAAACAAACTGTACATATTTTAAGTCTACATTTGGTACGTTTTGATATATGTATATACCATGAGACAATAACTAAAATCAAGATGATTACCCCCAAAAGTGTCCTTGCACCCCTTTTCAATCCAGCTTTCCTGTTCCTCCTCCCATCACTAGGCAACCTTTGATCTGCTGTCTATCAATAGAAATTAGTTTGCAATTTCAGAATTTTATATACATGAAATTGTATAATGTATCTTCTTTATTTGGTTTCTTTTCATCAGAATATTTACTTGCAGATGCACCCATGTTGTTGAACATACCAATAGTTCATTCTTTTGTGTTGCTGAGTAATATTTCACTTAATGGATACGCTGCAATTTGTTTATCCATCCCATGAATAGACATTTCGGGTGGTTCCAGTTTTGGGCTCTTACTGATAATGCTTCAATGAAAATGCAGATTTTATGAGTTTTGCTCTCATTTCTCTTTAGTAAATATCTAAGATTGAATGGGTGAGAAATACATTTAACTTTGTATAAAACTGCCAGTTATTTTCCAAATCATAGTACTATTTTATACTCTCACCACCAGTAGATGAACAATCCAGTTAGGTACTACTCATTCTTGTCAACAGTTGCTGTAGTCAGAATTTTTTATTTTAGCGCTTTTACTAGTTCTGTCTACAGTGGTAGCTCAATGTGTCTTTCATCTGAATTTCCTATGGTGTTGAGTATCTTTTCATGTGTTTATCTGCCATTCATACATCATCTTTAAATAAGTGCCTTTCCCATTCTTTTGCCCATTTTTCAGGGTTGTGGGGGACAAAAGTCACTAATCAGATATATGATTAGCAATTACTGTTTTTTTGGTTATGGCTCATCTTTTCATTTTCTTAAAAGTGCTTTTCATAAACAGAAATTCTTAATTTTGAGAACTATATATTATCTTTTTCTTGTATGGTTATACTTTTGGTGTTGTGTTTAAGAAATCTTTCCAAAATAAAAGGTAAAAATATAATTTATTTTTATTATTTATAATTTTACACTTTGGATTTGAATTTAGGTCTATAATAAATTCTGAATTAATTTTGGTATATGTTGTGATTTATAGGTCAATTTCTCTATTTTCCTTTTACTTTCTTTGCACAAAAATATCTGATTGTTCAAGTACCATTTTTAGAAAAGATTATCCTCATTCTACTGAATTACTTTTGTATCCTTGTTGAAAACCAGTTGGCCATATATGTGTGAATCTATTTCTACTATACTGTTACACTGTTCTATTTATCTATCTTGATGCCAGCACCACATGTCTTCATTACTGAAGATTTGGAATTACACTCAAGTCAGGTGGAATAACTCCTTCAACTTGGTTCTTTTTCAAAGTGGTTTCATTATTTTCAGTCCATGCTTTACACCGTTAGAATAAACCTTAAGAATGTGTGGAAATGGGTCTTTGTATATATGTATGTGTATTTTCTGATGTGGAATCTTAGAAAATTATCAATCCTAAAGGGTGACGATTTTATATTTTTGAAAATTTTAATTATAGAATTGGATGCAATATGCTATTCGTCATAGATTAAAATTATGGACAAATTTATATGTCAAAAAAACTAAATTATTAGATTTTAGAAACTACATGACTATAGATATCGAACCCTGGGATTCTACACAAGCTGAAAGTCTGTTTAATATACCACCTCCAAAAGCTGCCTCAGCATTTCACTGAAGAGACAAATAGAGTTCAAAGACTCTAAATAGTTTCTTCACATCTTTTCCTAATATTGGCATAATTGGTGATATCTAGGTTTAAACAGATAGGGTCTGAAATTTCTGCCTTTCCATTTACTAGCAATGTGATTTTAGACATGATTTATTTTAATCTCTTGAAGGCTTAATTCCTTTATTTTTAAATTGGAAAAATACTTTTCTTTCAGGGCTGATTTTGAAGTTCCTGGCACAATTCAAGGGTTTGATGTAGAAGACCTTGGTGTTGTGCTTTGCAGTTGAGGAATCTTTCTGATACATTTTATTGCCTTTCAGTACATGGGTTGATAAAGAAAAAGGGAGAGAGAAAGAGAAATAAAGAAACAGAAAGACAGGACTTATTTTAAGTTGATTGCTTCTAGTAATGCCCCATATTTTTTTTTAAAGACAGAATACAATATAAAGTAAGACAACACTGTGCCATAGCTAACCCAGAGTTAGAACCTAAGCAACGCCATCTTAAACCCTGTACCCTGCAAGCACCAAGAGAAACGTTTTTTTCAAAAATAAGTTGTAACTGCCGCCCCGTTTCCTTTGTGATAACTGCTTGCTGCCCCGTTTTCCTTGCAGTAACTGCTGACCTTGGCTTCTGTGAAAAAAAAAGCTAGCTTGCTCTGCAAAACGCTGATTGCAAAAAAAGAACCCCATGCCCCACCAGGATGTGGGTTTTCTGCTTAAAACCCTTGCTCCCCCTGAGCTCGGGGCCACGGGTTGGAGAGACTTGAGTCCTCCGTGGTTGCGGGCAATAAATGACCCTCTGAATTGGGTTACTTTTGTCTCAGTGGTGATTCCGTACTCGCTCGGTTACAACAACCCAACTAAAACACTGAGAGTGACTAGAAAAATGACACCAGCAGCCTGAAATGTCTTAATCTCAGTCACTCCCGGCTTGAACTGTAAGTTGAGAGTGCGATGTCCAGCAATTTAACCCCTGTAAAATGAAAACAGCATTGCCACCTAAAGGACCTTTTAGGAACCAGGGTCTGTATCATGGCAGATAGTAGCTCCTAAAATAAACTCTTCTACTGGAGGCAATTTCAAAGCTTTCTTTTCTTTGTTTTCCCAGTTAAGCCATAGGGTAAATCCTTAACACTTGCTTATTTTCTTCTGCTTTGTAACAATATTCTCATCTGGGTGCCATTTTCCTAGTTTCGGGAATTTGTGAATTACAGTAACAGTCTTTTTCAAGTTAGTGCATTAGTTCGTTTCCACACTGCTATGAAGAAATACCTGAAACTGGGTAACTTATAAAGGAAAGAGATTTAATTGACTCACCGTTCCGCTTTGCTGGGGAAGCCTCGGGAAACTTAACAATCATGGCAGAAGGTAAAGGAGAAGTAAGAACTGTATTCACAGGGCAGCAGGATGGAGTGCATGCAAACATGGAGAATGCCAGACGCTTACAAAACCTGAGATCTCGTGAGATTCAGTCATTATCACAAGAACAGCACGGGGGGAACCACCCCTTGATTCAATTACCTCCAGCTGGTCCTGTCTCTGACCTGTGGAAATTATGGGGATTACAATTCAGGTGAGATTTGGGTGAAGACACCGAACCAAACCATATTAGTTAGTGTGCATGAATCACTCGGACACCTTTTTGAAATGCAGATTCTGATTCAGTCAGTATGAGTGAGGTGGAGCTGCTAAGATTCTACATTTCTAACAAGCTCTCAGCTGATGCTGGTCTACAGATCACACCTTTGAGTAGCAAGGTTCTGGTTTCTAAACCTGGGTAATCTCCTAAGTCACCTGGGAAGTTTTGGGGAATATATAGACCTGTGGCAACGTGCCCAGACTTGCTAAATCAAATTCTCCAGCAGTTTAGAGTCTGGGAGTTTGTACTTTTAAAAAGCTTGCCTATTAGGAATCCACAGGGATCCAGGAGAATGCTAAAAACAGCTAACAATCCCTGGGGCCTGTTCACTGACCAAACAGATAGGGTAAGAGCTGCAGCACTGCAATGAGGTTGTGAGCCCTTGCTCTTCCAGGTGTTACAGTTTCAGCTGCTGAACATGGGGAAGTAGAAGTGCCCCAGGCTAGGACTTGGAGCGACCAGGTGGTCATTTTGGTATTTGCACTGATAGTCAAAGTTGCGTCAGGGAAGCTGTTATTTACTAATTGCTATATTTTAACATTTTATGAACCAGTGTGACCATGTTTGTTCATTGTGTAAGACTGTCAGCTTAGGGGGTTGAGAAACTTGGAAAAGACGCAAAGCATTTGTTCCCAAACTTGGGCACATCAGTTTGTCCTGGGGGAGCTTGTTTAAAAAGCAAATGTGTACTACTGTGATTCTGTTTGGTGGATGTGAGTTGGGGCCCAGGAATCTGCACTTCAAACGAGCCCACTAGGTGATTTTGAAGCACACTATTCATGACTTAAAACCTCAGGATTCTCAGCATTGGCAACGGAGCAACCTCTTTGGAACATCCGTTTTACAGTTGAGTATCTCATGCCTTTAGTCAATTTGGTGTAGTGGCTGATAAGTATAAAATAATTGAAATCAATTGAAAAACTAATTTCATGAAACTTTCTTGTCTAATCCCTTACCAGTATCAATCAGCTGGAATTGTAACACAGGTTTTTCTATTATATATAACTCACATAAATGACCCTTTTCTCATTTTTGCTTCTCAGCTTCTGCCTTACAATGTAGTGGTCTACTTAAGTATTACTTTTGCGTTAGAGAGCAAGAAAGGCCGCTGACAATCTTGTTTGAAATGGCTTATAGATAACTTTTATTCCCAGAGATGCATTTTTTTTCCAATGTGAATCAAAAAGCGTCTTTAGCGTTTCACTAAATTATTTCTCTTTCTGAGTCTCCTTATCCTCTGTAACTTTTTGGGACTGTGATATCAGCTACCAGGTTGCAATTAGAAGTGACTCAATGCATTCTGATTACCAGTGAATTTTGTGCATGCTCTTTGTATTGCTTCACCACTCACTTAATTTTTGTAAGACTTTCTCAAAGTTTGGTGGGGAAAACCTGCATCGACATAAAAGGACAGGCTTGGAAAAACAAAAAACAAAAAACAAACAGATTCAAGATAATCTCACCCTTCCCACTTGAATTAGAATCTTCAGATGTGGAGCCTGGAAATTTGCATTTTAGTAAACAGTAAGGTTGGATCTTATTTATCCACAGGAGTGTTTGAGGACTCTTGACTTAGCCCTGTGCAGTACTGCTTCTAGCCCTCCTACTTTCCCTCTCTTCTCTTCTGAAGTCTCTATGACTTGTGTTTGCCAAGTCCAGTTGTATCCTTGTTAGAGAAAAACATATTCACGATACTTGTTAAAGTATAGTAATCGGCCAGACACAGTAACTCATGCCTGAAATCCTAGCCTCCTAATCCTTTTGGAGGCAGAGGCAGGTATATATTGAGTCCAGAGGTTCAAGACCAGCCTGGGCAACATGGCAAAACCCTATCTAAACAAAAAATACAAAAATTAGCCTGGTGCAGTGGTTCACACCTATAGTCCCAGCAGGATTCTTGCTAAAATTGGACAATACAGAAATGAACACAGAAGCCCCCAAATCAGGGTTTAGTTGAGAAGAGAGTTCAGCAGATCCTGGCCAGGGTTCAGTGAAGGAGAAAATCTTGGTCATCTTCACTGTCATCCATCACTCTCCTCACAACACGCACTGTTTGCTGACTACTCTGAAGAGAATGGATGGTTTAGATTTCAAATTTCTATAATATAAAACTAAAAAGAGGGGGAAATTGGTAGAATAAGAAATCACCCCTTACTCTGCCTCCCACCCCCCAAGTAATTATTAAGCAAGCATCACATGAATTGTATGCCTTCATGGTTACTGAAAATGACTCATTTATTATTTTCTCAAAATTTAACTTAACACACAGCTTTGTCACAACCAGTTTTCAGCCTCATTTGCTATGACTTCCTACACATCTTAACCTCTACTCACAGCCATTCTATGGATTCTGACCTCTACCTTATTTCTCTATGTAGTCTCTCTTTCATAAATGCCACATATTCCTGTTCATTTTACAAATGCCATCTATCCCTATCAATCAACATATGGAAACATTTTAAATCTAAGTTTCAACCCCATATGTCTTTATTGTTGGTTGACTATTTGTTTGCTGTTGGATTATTTGGCATTTCCTGGATTCTTGTACACTATTGTATTTCTCTGTATATTAAACCAAGATCTTAGAGTTTAAGTCTAAAAAGCTAAAAGTTTACACATCTTCAGGGATTGGGAATAAGAAGAAAACTTCATCTTTTCAGAAGTTTTCTCTCGTGGTGACTGTCGTGTTATCATTTCCTTCCTCTCCCAAGATTCCAAGCTCAAGTTTGACACTAGAAATAAAATCTCTAGTTTCCCTTGAGGAAAATGGCCTCAACTACTCTTTCTCATTATCCCTAGCCTGCCTTACTTGACCTTGACCTTTAGACTTAGGCCAGATACATGATTTGGCACACAGTTTTGAGCCTCTCTTTTCTTCTCATTAGTTGTCTTACGCCAAGTAGAAGGTAGGCTGTATTCTATGAAATTCTCATCTGATATGGTTTGACTTGACCATGTCCCTACTCAAATCTTATATTGAATTGTAGTTCCCATAATCCCCACATGCTGTGGGAGGGAACAGGTGGAGATAATTAAATCATGGGAGTCGTTTCCCTTTCCTGCTCTCATGATAATGTGTTGGTTTTCACAAGATCTGATGGTTTTGTAAGGGGCTTCCCCCTTCACTGGACACTCATTATTCTCTCTCTCCAGACACCATGCGAAGAAGGACATGTTGCTTCCCCTTCTGCCATGATTGTAAGTTTCCCGAGGCCTCCCCAGCCATGCAGAACTATGAGTAATTTATAAAGAAAAGAAAACCTCGTTTCTTTATAAATTACCCAGTCTCAAATATTTCTTCATGGCAACATGAGAACAGATTAATACAGTAAATTGGTACTGGAGAGAATAGGGTGTTGCTATAAAGATACCCAAAAACATGGAAGCAACTTTGCAACTGGGAAATAGACAGAGGATGAGACAGTTTGGAGGGGCCAGAAAAATGACAGGAAAATGTGGGAAAGGTTGAAACTTCCTAGAAACTTGGAGAGCTCAGGGACAGAAAAATGTGGGAAAGTTTGGAATTTCCTAGAGGCTTATTGAAGAGTTTGGCCAAAATGCTGATAGTGATATGGACAAGGAAGTCCAGGCTGAGGTGGTCTCAGATGGAGATGAGGAACTTGTTGGGAACTGGAGCAAATGTGACTTTGTTATGCTTTAGCAATGATACTGGTGGCATTTTGTCTCTGCCCTAGAGATCTGTGAAATTTTGAACTTGAGAGAGATGATTTAGGGTATCTGGAAGAAGAAATTTCTAAGCAGCAAAGCCTTCAAGAGGTGACTTAGGTGCTGTTAAAAGCATTCAGTTCATGTATTCACAAAGATATATTTTGGAATTGTAACATATTTAAAAGGGAAGCAACGCATAAAAGTTCCGAAAATGTTCAGCTTGGCAATATGATAGAAAATAAATACTGATTTTCAGTGGATAAATTCAAGTCTGCTACAGAAATTTGCATAAGTAACTAGGAGACAAATGCTAATCACCAAGACAATGGGGAAAAAAGCCTCCAGGACATGTCAGAGAACTTCACAGAAACCCTTCCCATCACAGGCCTGGAGGCCCAGAAGGGAAAAATGGTTTCCTAGACAAAGTCCAGAGACTTCGGCCACTTGCAGCCTCAGGACTCGGTGCTGTCAGTCCCAGCTGCTCCAGCCATAGCTAAATGGGGCAAAAGTACAGTTTGGGCCATGGCTTCAGAGGGTACAAGCCCCAAGCCTTGGCAGCTTCCATATGGTGTTGAGTCTGCAGGTGCACAGAAGTTAAAAATTGAGGTTTGGGAATCTCTACCTAGATTACAGAGGATGTATGGAAAAATGCCTCCAGGTAGAAGTATGCTACAGGGGGTGAAGCCCTCATGGAGAACTTTTGTTAGGGCAGTGTGGAAGGGAAATGTAGGATTGGAGCCTCCTCCTCCACAGTCCCCACAGAGGCACTGCCTCGTCAAACTGTGAGAAGATGGCAACCATCCTTAACACCCCGGAATGGTAGATCCACCAACAGCTTGCACCATACACCTGGAAAATCTGCAAGCACTCAATGCCATCCTGTGAAGGCAGCTGGGAAGAGGGCTATAGAGACAGAGCTGCCCAAGGCCATGGGAGCCCACCTCTTGCATCAGCATGATCTGGATGTGAGAAATGGAATCAAAGGAGATCATTTTAAAACTTTAAAGTTTAATGACTGCCTTATTGGATTTTCAAGTTGCATGGAGCCTCTGACCCCTTTGTTTTGGCCAATTTTTCCCATTTGGAGAAATGGGAGTATTTACGCAATACCTGTACCTTCACTGTATCTAGGAAGTAACTAACTTGCTTTAGCAGCAGACTCCTAGGTGGAAAAGAGTTGCCTTGTCTCAGATAAGACCTTGGACTTGAACTTTTGGGTTAATTCTGGAATCAGCTGAGATTTTAGGGGACTGTTGAAAGGGCATGATTGAATTGTGAGGACATGATTTGGAAGGAGTCAGGGTGGAATGACACACTTTGGCTTTGTGTCTCCACCCAAATCTCATCTTGAATTGTAGTTCCCATAATCCTTATGTGTCATGAGAAGGACCAGGCAAAGATAATTGAATCATGGGGCAGTTTCTCCCATCCTGTTCTCATGATAGTGAGTTAGTTCTCATGATATCTGATGGCTTTATAAGGGGCTTCTCCATTCACTGGGCACTCATTCTTTTCTCTCCTATTGCCATGTGAAGGACATGTTGCTTCCTCTTCTTCCATGATTGTATGTCTCCTGAAGCCTCCCCAGCCACGTGGCACTGTGAGTCAATTTAACCTCTTTTCTTTATAAATTATCCAGTCTCGGGTATTTCTTCCTAGCAGATGGACTAATATAGTAAGTCTCTACAAATCATTATTATTTTAAGAGTTTTTCATATAGAATTCTTTGAAATGCTATTTTGAAATCATATTCAGTCACATAAAATCTAGTGTTTTTTAGCATTGCTTTTGTTCCCTTATATCACTTTCTAATTCCTCCAGCTTTCTGGTATCTCAATTGCTCTGGGCACATTTTACAAAGGAATCAATGGCTTTATGATTAAAGTTGAAATGGTTTCAGATCTTCCCAGAGTATTCTAAATATGCATTTTATCTCACAGCAAGATCTGATATATTCTCAAATGCTTAGCTACTTCTTTCTAGGTCTTTGTGATTTGTTGATGTCTGCATGTCTTATTTTCCCTTCCTGCCTATTTTTCCCATTTGCATTTCCTGAAAGGTACCCCACATAGCCCAGAACAAAGAGACACATTTATTCTCTACCTGGCAGAAGAGGTGGCCACTTTTGTTGGGCTGAAAATTAATTACTCCTGAGTATGACTGGGGTGTGACAACAGATTCTGAATAAAATGATTTTCATATATTATTAAAATTAAATAATATTTCCTCAAGTCGTCTGAGGCTTGTGATTCTAACATCTGACTACTAACTGTTTAAGATGTCTATAAAAAGTCTAGTGCTGCAGTTTTCCCTTGAGGAAGACTGTTCTGTGGATAAACTTAGCCTCTCAAAAAAATCATTCCTAAGTACCTCTCTTATAGGCAACAAAATTTTTTTTTTAATCTCTCGTATCTTAGTCCATGAAAAGGCCAGAAAAGTCTCTAAACAAAACCTTCACAGATGCCACAAACAACAAAATTAGAACACTTTGCTTCCATCAGATAACAAAAGTATCTATGATGTAGTTTTCCTTCCTTTTTAAGTAAAAGTGTAAAATGTAAATATTTTTCATATAAACTGACAGGTATTGAAATGGATTTTCCCAGGAGGGTGGAAGTGAGGGTAGAGAGGAGAAATTAGAGAACAGTCAATTGCTTGCTTTTTTGCTCACATCGGTAATATTTTTAATCATGCAGATTAGGTTTTATAACATAATATCCTTTCACTTCTTCCTATCTAAAACTTATCTAACTCTACTCTTAAAGGGCAGCATAAAAAATCATAGAAACATTTTAATTCCCAGGCTGCATTGCCTTTTACTTTAATTTTGAAGGATGAAGAGATCTAAGCTAGGAAGTATCTGGAGACTTTTGGAAGATTCCTCAAGCAGAACAATGTTTAATATATTACTCTTTTTACACACTAGGTATGCTTTCATGGTATAGGAAAATATTACCTTTGAGAGGTCATCTGAGCTTACAGCTCCCCTATGGAACTTTCCATTCCGGTAGCATCACTCCGTGTTTGGAACATACAACCTGCTTCTGCTTTGTAAAGGGCAGATTTTGAATATTCAGTTCCAAACCCAAAGAAAGGGCAAGGAACAAAGAGTATAGAAGGGGAGAGAAATAGTGTAGAAATAGAAAGTCAGCACTTTATAGACCTGAGCTGCCTGCTGCCTCACCATCAGCACCTGATTTGACAACTCTGTATCCACCTCTCTCACCTGTCTTCACATCTCTCACCTGTCTTTTTTGTTTCCCCTTTCCACTACCTTTGCTAAAATTGGTCCATACATTCTAATTATACTATATCCTGATTCATCATAAGGAAGTCCACCTTCAATCATGGCACTCTTGACTTTGGAAGCTTTGCATGGCTTTCACATAATTGAAATTGGAGTCCAAACCTCTATTGATTTTGGTGCCAAGGAATCCCCCTCCTGTGTTCTTCTTACATTCTATTCTTCAACAAGATCAAATGACTCAATGTGACTGGTAGGCCTATGGCATGTACCTGTAGCTTGACCGATTTTGCCATTATTAATAATGGCACTTTAACTTTAAAATTGCTTGCAATGGTTTGGATGTTTGACCCCTTCCAAGCTCATGTTGAATTTTGACTCTCAGTGCTGGAGGTGTGGCCTAGCGGGGGGTGTTTGGTCATGGGGATAGATCCTTTGTGAATGTCTTAGGGCCACCCTCACAGTAATGAATGAGTTCTCATTAAATAGAATGAGAACTGTATGTTTAAAAGAGCCTGGCACCTCCCCCACTCTCTCTTGCTTCCCCTCTTGCCACGTGGCCTCTGCACACAACAGCTCCCCTGTCATGAGTAGAAGCAGCATGAGACCCTCATTAGAAACGGAGCGGATGCTAGCACCCTGCTTCTCATACAATCTGCAGAGCTGTGAGCCAAATAAACCTTTCTTCCTTACAAATTACCCAGCCTCAGGTGTTTTATGTATCAATATAAACAGAGTAAGATATGCTTACAGTTGTAAAATAAATCATATGGTTGATGAACGTATTCATATGTGATCCTGCATTTGCCATGAACTATTATCTAGGAACAGCTTCCTCGTCTAAACATCCACTGCAATGTACCTATTTTTTTTATACTATTCTTTTTAATTTTTTTTTCATTTTTCTTCCTTTATCTTTACTGTTCTTTCTAATCATTGTGTAGTCAGGAGACAGAAAGTACTGTACTTGTTATGAACTAAATGTTCTTGTTTCCCCCAATTCATGTATTGAAGCCATAAACCTCCAAGGTGACTGTATTTGGACTTAGGGCTTTTTGCAGGATAGTAGTTTTAAATGATGTTGTAAGGGGAGGATTTTGATCAGATAGGATTAGTGTTCCTGTAAGAGCACAGAGAGCTCTGCCATGTGAACTCACAGTGAGAAGACAACAATCTGCATGTCAGGAAGAGAGCCTTCATCAGAGTGACCATGAAGTCACCCTAATCTTATACTTTCAGCCTCCAGAACTATGAGAAAGTAAATTTCTATTGTTTAAGCCATTCAGTCTATGCTATTTTGTTACGGCAGCCTGGGCTGACTGTTTCAATAGCATAGATTAAATACTCTGTAGACAGAGATTTATTCTTATAAACATTTTTATACACTCCAAATATCAAGGACAATAGCTTAGACATTGGTGCACTTCAAACACACACACAGAAACACACTGGCAAAATTGTTGTACTTCAGTAATTCACTTGAATCAATTGTATTTGATCACTTCCTTTGCTGCCCCCTTCTTCATTAAACCTCTAATGATTTATGCTTTTTATAGGCATATTTCAAGTTGACTTAATCTGGGAAGTTCAATTTGGAGTCACAGTTTTTGCTGTTCCTAAAATGGTTTATGTTCTGCCTGCTGCTAAACTTACAGCAACACCTCATCTACTCTTACTGCCCCATGACCACCTGAATACTAGTCAAGTCATCTTAGATATTAACTAGTCAAGTCATCTTAGATATTTTGACATATCTTGAAGATTTTAACACCTGGTTAAAGAGAGAGAGAGAGAGAGTCTTAAAGACACCCAGATGTTTCGGAAACCAGACATTAAATTTCCATACACTGCATCAAATTATATCCTTATAGTGGATTCCTCATTTCACAATTTTTATTTCCATAATATGAAGGTCCAGGATATCAAATATTAGTTTTATGTTTACTTGTGTTTATACTTCAATTTTTGAATGTGTAGCATGATATAAATACTGGCTTATTAATACAAAATAAAAATACAAGTTCTATAATGCTTCAATAGAGACTACTATGAATTACTACTTAGCAATAGATTAGTAGTACACCATCAACTTACTGCTAAAACTAGAGATTGAGTTTTTTAAATGTTCTTTGATGATTTGAAAGACACTTAGATGGCATCATATAGTCTCCAGGTCATTGTTTGAACATATTTCTCTCTCTGCTATAGACATGCAGTATTATTTCCCCCATAATATGCAGCTTTTCCTAATTCAGGCTATATAACTTTATAGACATTACTCATGATTATGCTAAAAATGGCAGTGCTTTCAAATGTCTTTCTATCACTAATGCCTAATATGTTATCCAATTGATGAGGAGGGAAAAACTAGTTTCAGTAGAATAAGAACATTTTCCCCCAAGTAATTCTATCTAAATCTGGCATAATATGAACTATATATCTTTAGGATTACTGCAAAAGACTATAGTAACCTTTTCTTTAAAATGTTCTTTGCATTTTCATGTGGTTTCACACTGCCAGCTTTTTGGACTAGATTCAAAATGTCAAAACTCCCCTTATGTTTTTATCCTTGGCTTAAGATAAATTGTTTCTTAGAGTAACTTCTTATAGATCCAGAAATTTTTGGTCCTAGCTTCTGGACACCTGAGTGTGATTTAAAATGAAATTTAAAGACCATCAGTTTATTGACAGAAATTCTCTTTTCTTAATGAGTCCAAATGTCAAGCCTGTGACCTAGGATAAAGTTCAATTAAATTGTTTAAATGGTAACATGTTATGTTTACCTTAGAAATAATTATTCTAATCATTGAAATTTTACTATTACAAAAGAAAACACTTTTGTATTTCAGCACAAGGTTAATTTGGGTACAATTTCATAATTCTCCAGGAATTCTTAAAACAGTCTTACGAACAAAGGAAAGAATAGGGATTGTTTGAATTATTCTGTTCCATGAAACAGATGAAACCTTTCTAGAAGAATGAATTAGCAGAATAATGCCAGAATGAATGTGGCTTCAGCCATTAGAAACAGAGCCAAGCAGAAAGTCAAGTTTCTTGGATTTACCACAGAGCTTGTGAATTGACAAGGCCAGGCATCTCAAAGGCTGTTGGAAGAGTTCTTTCCTGACATATGGATGCTGGGACATACTATCAGACTCCAAAAACTCTGCTCATACTCATTATTTTTAACTATACTTTTGTCGAGCAGTTTTAGGCTCAGCACAAAATTGAGTGGAAGGCATAGAGAAGGTACATTCCTTGCAATCCACGAACCTACATAGAAACGATATCATCGTCCGAAGTCTATAGTTTACATTAGGGTTGTATTGCTTCTCTGCATTTACAGGTTTGGATAAATGTATAATGACAGATATCCACCATATAGCATAATGTAGAATGGCTTCATTGTCCTAAGAATCCTGTGTGTTCTGCCTATCCATTTCTCCTTCCCTCCAAAGCCTGGGAACCATTGATCTTTTTACTGTCTCCATAGTTTTGCCTTTTCCAGAATGTCATATAGTTGGATTAATACAGTATGCAGTCTTTTCAGTTTGGCTTCTTTTACGTAAAATGTCATATAGTTGGAATAATACAGTATGTATCTTTTTCAGATTGTCTTCGTTTACTTAGAATGTCATACAGTTGGAATAATATAGTATGTAGCCTTTTCAGACTGGTTTCTTTTACTTAGTAATATGCATTTAAATTCCCTCTATTTCTTTTCAGGGCTTGGGAGTTCATTTGTTTTTAGTACTGAGTAATATTCTATTTTCTGGATATATTACAGTTTATTTATTCACTCACTTTCTGAAGGGCATCTTGGTTGCTTCCAAGTTTTGGCAATTATGAATAAAGCTGCTATTAAAATGCAAGTGCAAGTTTCTGTATGGACATAAGGTTTCAATTCCTTTGGGTAGATACCAAGGAGTTTATGACAAAAGTATGTTCAATTTTGTAAGAAACTGTCTTTGAAGGTGGCAGCATCATTTTTCATTTCCACCAGCAACATATGAGTGTTTCTGTTGTTCACATCCTCATCAGCATTGGCTGTGGTCACCGTTCTGGATTTTAGCCATTCTGTCGAAGGTGTGTATTAGTATCACATTGCTGTTCTCATTTGCGTTTCCCTCATGACACGTGGAGCACCTTTTCCCATGCTTATTTGTCTCCTATATATGTTCTTTGTTGAGGTGATTAGTAAGGTTTTTGCCCATTTTTCTTTGGGTTGTTCATTTTCCTACTGTTGAGTTTTAAGTGTCCTTTGTGAGTGTTGCATAACAGTCTTTTATAAGATATGTCTTTAGGAAATATTTTCTCCCAGCATGTGACGCGTCTTTTCATTCTCTTGACAGTGTCTTTTGTGGAGCAGAAAGTTTTAATTTTAATGAAGTGCAGCTTATCAATTCTTTCTTTCACAGATTATTTGGTGTTGAGTGTCATATACCATTCTAATATTTTTAAGATAAAAATTCCAGCTATTGCACCAAGATATATATGTTCATGTGTATATACATATATATGTATATACATACATATGTGTATGTGTGTGTGTGTGTGTGTGTATATATATACACATATACACACATACATATATGGCTGAGGTTTTCATGAATCAATGATGGTATGGTATCAAGATTGATTATTCAAAAAATGTCTTAAAGACAGTATGTAAAACATTGATTACATTACCATTTCAATTTATGAAAATTAATTTATCTCTATGATACAATTCACATTTTGTGAATATTTCATTAAGATATTTAGATCAATCTGTTTCCTAACATTAATAGCAAAAGAAGAGCTACTCTATTGTTAGCAATTTAATTTAATCCGTTTTGTCAAACCATGCTTAACATTGAAGTAATACCCCCTGAGATTCTTTTCTCTCAATTCTGCAGAGAGCTTTTTATTTTCCTAGGCCGTGGTGAGCCTGAATGTTCTCTAGGCAGCTTTTTTTTTTTTCAATAAATGTCTGCTCTCATAGGCCAATTATGGAAATGCACTTGCAGCAAAACAGGCAACATAGATTACAAACTAATTGCTGAGAAATTCCTAGAAAAACAATGACAAAGTGAGTTAAAATGCCACAGACATTCTCTTCAAAGTTTTCTATTGACATGTCTATAAAATCATCTTAAAAACTAAAGAAAAGTCTCAACATCCAAAATTAACTTCAATAATTACATATGTGTGATCAACTATTTGACTTTCTGCAGCTTTCTAGAGAAATGCCTCAGGATTAAGAGACAAGACTTATAGGAACCCTCCCTCAAAGCACACTATTTGGTCAGGACTCAATTAAAAGATAACAAAAGTATTCCCAAATGGTATCTCCTGAGCTATGGAAGAAGGACTCCATAAAGTCACCACTTAAGTGCAATTTCAAATGTACATTCAGTATCTCTACTTTTTAGGGAGTAATGTGTGTTCCAGAAGTAAGAGACATATTCTGGGGTCTTTTGCTATTGATGTTTTCATTAACCCAGGAATTTTGTCAGAAATTTAGTAGCTTTCTCCTCTCATTAGGAGAAACACATTTTTAATGTTCTTCATGTTCAATTTGAGGTAGGAAGTTAAAAATTGTTTATACTCCAGTTGCCCTCATCTTAAAGCTGCTGAAATGAGCAGAAGCTGCCTCTGAGGAAACTTGGTCTAAGGAAAGAGAGTTAGAAGGTTCATGTAAAATTCAGTCTGGCTATTCATAATTAAGTTGAACAGTGACTGATAACAAATGATACTTAGGAGGGAGACATTGTGCTCTGATATTCCAAAAAGCTTCTACTTGGAAGTGAGCAGCTCTCAATCAAATCTGACCCTTAACACTTACAGACTGTCAGAGACTTGTTCAAATTAATCAGTCTCTTTGTTCCCCAAGTTTAATATGTGTAAAATAGCAAATCTCTTAAGATTATGACCAAGAGCCTAGTACAGTACCCAGAACATAGTGGGCACTCAATGAACAGTCTTTTTAACTTCTGTATAAACACTCTTACATATCCAATCAGGTATTCATTTAAACTTTCTCATGAATTAGTTATGCATGTGTTCAATATTAGCAAAACTTAGACTGCTTTTATCATTACAAAAGGCAGACATAAGTCTTCAAGCCTCACGCATCACAGGGGCTCTGGAGAAAGAATAAGAAATGTAACTTTCTATTAGTAAATAGATTTCTTATTTAATTAAATTCTTACTCCATCCAGGATGAACATTCAGCAACTCCAGTGTTTTCTCTTGATTCAGGAGGAAAACTCTAGCAATGTTGGCTACTTGTCCTCTCTCCTTTCTTATTGGAGAGAAATTAAGGTGGAGATTGAGAGGGACACGTAGCATCCTGTTCTCAGGGATGGCATCTGATTATTGGTTTGAATTACTTTATGGAAATATTTATATAAATATCTATTTTATCATTTGGTCTCTGGTTATATACTATCTACTGGTTAAAATCATTGACTTTGCTGGCTCTCAGTGTCCTGTCAGCAACTTTCTGCTCACATGAATGACATGAGTTGCAATATATACGCCTTCAACATGTGTGAGAACTTGGCTTGGGTTATTCCAAGCCACTTCTCTGGGATCTTTATGCTGCCATCTATCTCCCATATGCCAAAGCCTTCATGACTGGAGAACTCTGGGAATCTTGCCAACTCCCCAAACAGTCAGATGGAAAGGGAGTGTGCTCTCTTCTTAATCCCCAAATCTCCCCGAGGTTCTATTCCTCCCCCTAGGGAAGGGAACTGGCTGCAACTTCACCAGCATCTAATTCTCTTGATTTCCCCCTAAGTCTTCTTTCTCTTCCTTTAGTTTAAAGGAGACTTAGCCTGGGTGGTGGTGATAAAATGAGATCATTTATCTCGCGGTGATAAAATGAGATCATGTTTTCTTTAAATCATACTTCCACTTGAGATGTGTCTCATACAAACACAAGAATTTGATGCTAATAATGTTCTGCTAGGACAAGATTCACTGGAAACAAACTAAGATTTTGCATTTCTTGGGCAAAGTAGAGAAGGAATAATAAAGG
Organism: Ateles fusciceps; assembly: GCA_036589455.1. Taxonomy (NCBI): domain Eukaryota; kingdom Metazoa; phylum Chordata; class Mammalia; order Primates; family Atelidae; genus Ateles; species Ateles fusciceps. Next base: position 2,609,661 of record JAZHEH010000564.1, on the reverse strand, counting down.
ATAAAAAGAGGTGGGGACAGGGACTGTGATATGTACAAACTAACGTTTCAAAATATGAGTCCTTCTCATGTCTCTTATTAGAAAATAAATGAAATATATCTTGAATTAGGATAGGCAGTTTAATTTCATCCATAAGTCCCTACAAAGAGTCCAGCTAATTGACCCATTTATGCAAATCTAGGTGCCATTCTATTTTTCTCTAATGGACAGTTAACCAAATTGGGGAATAGATGCCCTAATAGAAATAGTTAATTCCTGAAAGATTGATTTGGTAAATAAAAGCAATATAAACATCATTTTGCCATCCATGAAAAAAGGATAGACCCAAAGGGCATGAATTTAGATTAAAATTTACTTGCATGGAGTGACTATAATTTTTAGATGTGTGAATAGCCAAGTATTAGTACATGAGAAATGATATACCTCAATTCATAAAGAAGACTTATGGATTTACCTCAGTGAGATAATAGTAGTAATTTTAATAAAAGCTAACATCAATTCATACTTCCATTGTGCTGAATACCTTTCTAAGTGCTTAATATGCATCAATTCATTTAATCTTCACAACTCATTGTTATCCAAATTTAGGTTGCCAGATTTAGCAAATAAAAATGAAGGATGCCCAGTTAAATCTGAATTTGAAATAAGCAATGAATAAGTTTTAAGTATTCCCAAATATTGAATGGGCTGTATGAGTAAAAATTTTTCATTATGTGTCCATAATTAAAATTTAACTGTGCATCCTCCATCTTATGTGACAACCTATCCTTCTTTCACAGGTGAGAATCTGAGACACAAGCAAAATATGTATCACTCTGTGCATGTCTACAAACAGAGTTGCTTCAGATCTACTGCCTCATCAAATAAAAGTCCTGGTCAATGCTTACCAAACTTATGCTCCTTTTGTTGTCATCAAGAAAAGTGATTAACCTGAATTTATATTTCCTGGGAATTTTTTTGTGTTACTACTAACACCAGTTGCTCTGCCTGGAGTACAGTGGGGGAGCACTTTTGACATAAATCTTCCCACTGCTGTCTGCTATGTGAGTTATAATTGGTCAACTTGCAGACTTCAGTTGTCTTTATCACTTCATGATTAGGTCATTCCAGTGCCCATTATTTGGTGTCTTTCTCTTAAATCTTCACCAAAATATTTCAACCAAAGGCAGTCTGAGCTCAAGTCTACTCATACAAATGCTGATATCACTAAACTTCTTTCTTAATGATGGACAGGTACTGTTCTAACAATGATAAAATCAATTCCAGGATAATATTCTGAAACCAGCTTTGTCTATAACTCACTAAAAACTTGGGCTTGTCAAACGAATTTTCCTTTTCACTGCAGTAACCTCTTTGAAGCAGGAGTCTGTGTTTTCTATACCCACTTTCAATCGGTCATGATTAGGTTCACATTTTTTAAAGTGATCTTTGAATCCAAATGTAGGTTCTTTGAAATGTTATTTTTTTGGTACATAGTGTAGAAATTTCCAATTCAAAACTTTGCATATGAAATATTTTCTCTAAGAATTGTGACTTCTTGTGAATCATAACCAGAAACCTTGTAGAATCAGAGACATTTACAGCAAACAAGATAATCAACCTCCCCATGCAAATATTTTGCCAAGATTTTATGGTATATTTTAGTGAGAGTGTTTCCTACACATATATTGTTAACAATCTTAGTGCATGTAATGATCTTTACTAGTTATAGTTTATTACTATGTCAATATACAGCATGTGTTTATAAGGTGTGTGTCACTGCACTAAGTAATTTCTATACATATTATCACTGAAGGCTCACAATAAGCTTTATGGATTGATTGTAGTCATTCCATTTTGTATATGAGGAAACTGAAGCATAGCCAAAATTATATAGCTAGTAAGTGGTGGAACAGGAATTTTAACTGAGCCAGGAATCTTTCTCTTTTTTCTTTTTTTTTTTTTTTTTTTGTTTGTTTGTTTTGTGTTTGAAACAGCCTTACTTTTTTGCCCAGGCTAGAGTGCAGTGGCACAATCTTAGCTCACTGCAACCTCCACCTCCCAGGTTCAAGTGATTCTCCTGCCTTTCTCCAGAATAGCTGGGATTACAGGTGTGCCCCATGATACCAGGCTATTTTTTGTACTTTTAGTAGAGATGGGGCTTCACGTGTTGGCCAGGCTGGTCTCGAACCTCTGACCTCAGGTGATCCACCCTCCTTGGCCTCCCAAAGTGCTGGCTGGGATTATAGGCATGAGCCATCATGCCTAATCTGAGCCAGGGACTTTAATCACTGTATAATACCATGTTCTTTACAGATACAACATCTCCCTAATTTGTGGATGATGTATTCATATATGTCAGCATATGGAATCTCCTCACAAACCTTTCTCTAAAGGCTGTGGGTAAAATGCAGACAAGCCACTGTCTAGCCTGCTCCTTTCTGGGCTGGGGACAACTTCTTACAGCATACCTGTCATTTAGGGCATTTCCTCAAGTGTAGATCGTTGAAGATGGTCTTAACTATGCTGATAGAATCCATATACAAGCCCACCAGAAATAGCAGAGATCACCTGAAGATTGTATCTTGAATGCAGAGAAAGATGTCAATCAGTTTTAACATTGTTTTCACAAACTTCCTGAACTTTCCATCCACCTCATCGTGAGAAAACCTCTGACTTCCTTCTGGGACTCCTCAAGTCAGAAAGTACACATTTACCTTAGAATTCATTTTTCTACTCCATAATAAATGTTTTTGCTTATTAAAAATACTAGCTGTTATATATCAGGTACCTATTTTGCTTAGCATTCTGCCATGTGAATAATGCCATTATTATTTTACAGATAAGAAAACTACACACAGAGGGTTTAAACAATTTACCAAAGCCTGCATATAAGGCAAGGGCAGAATCCAGGGTTTCCAACATTCCAGTGGTGTGCTGTGCTGCTAGTCTAGGGTATGCAAGCTCTTATTCTCAAGTAACAATCCCCTTGTTGCTTTTTACATACCTGTTACTTGACATAGGATATCAAACACATCCTTTCGGAGCAAGGGTAAAGTTCAGTTTACTTTTAGTTCACTGTGGAAAATTCATATGTAGATCCATTTCTAGAATGTCCGGAAAGACTTGTTATCATCTGGTTTAGGCTCTAACATATTTTTTGTGTGTGGAAAGTTAATAAATGGCCAGGCGTGGTGGCTCATGACTGTAGTCCCAGCACTTAGGGAGACCAAGGCAGATGGATCGCTTGAGGCTAGGATTTCGGGGCCAGCCTGCGCAACACAGGAGAACCCTGTCTTTATTAAAAATATACAAATTAACTGGGTGGGGTGGCATGTGCTTGTAGTCCCAGCTACTCAGGAGGCTGAGGTGAGAGGATTGCTTGAGCCCAGGAGGCAGAGGTTGTGGTAAACAGAAATCACACTACTGCACTTCACACTGAGCAACAGAGCAAGAATATGTCTCAAAAATAAAAGAAAAAGTTTGTGAATAATGAAAAAAGCATTATATTAAGACATCAGAATATTTTCTTAAAATGAGCTACTAGTTGATAGTGATCTTTCAGTATTTACAATGGCTAGAAGGGCTCTTGAAGGTATTTTAAGAGTCTAGACTTCAGTTGAATCCAAAACTGTATAATTTGCAATTTCTTGGAAGTTGCCTTAAATTAAAAAAGTTTCCTTCATAAGGTTAATATAATAGAAAATCATTTTTTTGAATTTTATATTTTGTAGAGATGGGCTCTCACTATGTTACACAGGCTGGTCTTCAACTCCTGGCTTCAAGTGATCCTCCTGCCTGGGCCTTTCAAAGTACTGGGATTATAGGCATGAGCTAACTTGCCTGGCCAGAAAAATCATTTTCTAAGTTGTAACCAGTATATCACAAAATACTTTATGAACACTGATGGATGTGTTTAACATTACTTGCATTAACAATTTTCCTGAAAGCTCTTTATCCACTGTAAATATGTGTTTACAAGGTAAGCAATAAAGTGTTTTATTTGTAAATAAAGAGCTCTTTTGAAAGGCAGATTAAAAACGCATTTAAATGCACAAAATCTTCTCTTTCTGCCTTCTTTCAATATTCATTGAAATCTGCTTAAATAATGAGTATTGTGTTCAATGTGCATCATTTTTGAAGCACAGCCAATGGAAATTAGCATTTTAAATTAAGTGACTGGTTGTATAAAGTGGTCAGAAGTATTTCTGGTGCTTTTTGCCTTCTTTAGTAAAATTTTAATTATTTACATGCTATTCATATAATGGACAATTTGTATTTAAGAATTTGTTTCAGTTTAAATCTCTGACTATGTAATTGTGCATGATTTCTCCCTAGGGTAATAAAGAATGTGAATTTGTGGTCTATGATAATTGCATCTGGAGAACAGTTAAAAACACTTACAATTTAAATAAAATCAATAAATAGAGGTGTCAAAAATCTGATTTAGCTCATCTTATGAAAATTCTCTAACATTACACTCAGAGTGCCTTTCTCCTTCCTAGAGTATAAATAGATTTAATATTTATCACAAAAACATTTAAATTATGTCATGTAAAATGCTGCCAGTTCAATCAATGTGGATATAATAACCCGTATTGAAATCCTACAAGCCACCGCTACTGAAATTTATTTGGAAAGAGGACCAGATTCAGAAGATTGCAACCATTCTTACAAAGAAGAGGCTATTCTGAAAGCGATGTAGTTGTGTATGTATTGCATCCCTTAGAAAATATTGCAATCCACATGTTTATTATTTGCATAATAAAGAACATTAAAAGATTTAAGAATAGACTATTATTACTGCTTAAAACTTGTGGAAGCATCACTAGAGCACAGGAGTTTGAGGCTGCAGTGACTGGTAATCACACCACTGCACTCCAGTGGCATGACAGAGCCAGATCCTGTCCCTTAAAAAAAAAATAATTAATTAATTAATTAATTAAAATTAAAATTACAAAAAATCCCCAAACATGTAAGAGCATAAGAATAGCAGAGCAAGATTCTCCAGGAATTTACTCTTCTATAAAAAGAATGAAAACATTGACTCCAAAATTAATAGTAATAGTAATTTATTGTCTAATCAGTGTTTTAAGAACTCTGGGAATTAACCAAAGGCCTGCAACAATCCAAGGAAATTCTGTTGAAGAAAAATGGCTGAATCTCAATGACAACAGTGAGCTTTACCATATTTCAAATTATTTTTGTCCCTCTCTCCAGTTTTAAGGAAATTTTGAAAACAAAAACTGCATAACTATGGTAGCCATGTAAAGCAGACACCTTTTGGAAGGGGCAGAATGGGTCTGAAGCTCCCCCCAAAGCCCATAGTCATACATGCAATTACCTGACATGTCTTGACAGTTCTCTGGAAACACCTCTTTTCATAACTCATCTTTATTTGGCCTGAATTAGACATCTCCAACTCCAAGGAGCTTTCAACTCTGGGGCTACATTTTTGAAAAACAATAATCAACAGTGGTTATTTAATATTGTAGCTCATGAGGCAATGATAAAAGTTGTGATGGTAAGGAAGCTTACCAAAAAACATAAAGAGAAAAACTTGTGAAGTTGTCTATAGGGGCATTTGAAAAGCTCCAACATATTCTTGTGACTCTAGGCTTTACATATAAGCAGGGATGTGTGCACACCCAGAAAAGACTTGAGAAGGCTCTAATCTGTTGCCTCTGGCTAACCTTCAGGCTCTGATGAAAGCTAAAAGTAAAAAGTAAAGGCAAAATTTTAAACGGCTTACCTAAGCATTGAACACCTGTCCAAAATGCCCATAGAAGCTCTCAGCAAAGCCTGGGAAGTTTACAGTTTCAAAGCATATAAGGACATGTCTGACCTATCATTTGCTGACCACTAGCTAACTGACCAGAGACTTTAGTGGCTACATGTGACAAAGAATACAGACTTTACTGAAGTAAATTTAATGTTACTAAACAAATAGCAATGACAAAAACAAACATCAATAACCAAAAAAAAAAAATGTGGGGGATAATCTGATTTTCATAGTTGTCACATTACATTATCTAAAATATCCAGTTTTTAACAAAATTTATGAGACATTAAAAACAAACAAGTAAATATAGCCCAAATACAAGAAAAAACTCAGGCAATAGAAATTGTGGCTGAGGAAGCCTATATAAGACATAAATAGAAAAGGACTTTAAGTCAATTATTTTAAAACATGGTCCAAGAACTAAAGAATATAATGCCTAAAGAAATATTTTAAAAAGGTGTGAAAATGATGTCTCAACAAATACAGAATATCAATAAAGAGATATAGATCTCTTAAAGGGCTTAAAAACAGATTTTAACTGTCTGAAGAAGTAATCAACAAAAATTAAGGTAGGTCAATTGAGACTTTCCAGAGTGACACATAAAGAAAAAAATAGGAAAAATTAACAAAGTAACAGACACCATTAGGATATCATCAAGCATGAGAATATATGCATTATGGGACTCTCAGAAGGAGAAAATAGAGATGACAGCAGAAAGAATATCTGAAGACATTATGAAAAAAATTTCCCAAATTTGACTAAAAACGTTAATAGACATACTCAAGAATTTCAGTAAACTCTAAGTGGGATAAACTAAAAAGTTACACACCTAATATTCCCAAGCAAATGAAATGTCAGGCTCATATTTTACACCATATAAAAGAATGAACTCAAGATAGATTAGATACCTAAACATAAGACAAAAACTATAAAACTCCTAGAAGAAAATATAGAGGACTATATGGCATTGTACTTGGCAATGACTTTTTGAATATGACATGAAAAGCACAGACAACAAAAGTAAAAATGCTTTTAATCAAACTTAAATACTTTTGTACATAAAAGGACACAATTGACAGAATGGAAAGACAATCGATAGAATGAGAGAATATATTTGTAAATCCTATATCTGATAACAAGTTAATATCTATGATAGAAAAATGACTCCTATAACTCAACAATGAAAAGTAAAATAGCCATATAAAAAATGGACCAGCGACTTGTAGAGTCATTTCTCCAAAGATGACATACAAATGGCCACCAAGCATGTAAAAGATGATAAACTAGTAATCAGAGAAATGCAAATTAAAATCACAGAGATATTCCCACACATCCATTAGGATGGATACTATTTACAAAAACTACAGACTATAACAAGTGTTGATGAGGATGTGAAAAAAAATATAGAAAACCATTGTGCACTGTTGATGGGATTGTAAAATGATACCATCATGATGAAGAATAGTGTGAAGTTTTCTGAAGAAATTAAAAATAGAACTGCCATATTATCAACAATCCCATGTATGAAAATATATCCACAATAAAAGAAAAAGTAAAAAACAAAAAGAAAAACAAAAAAGGCATAAGGCATATAGAAAACAATTAGCTAAAAGACATATGTAAATCCTACCTTATTAGTAATTACATCAAATATAAATGGTTATATAATGTAATCAAAAAGCAGAAATTGGCAAAAAAAAAAAAAGACAAAAAGTTTGTCCCACTATATGTTGTCTATAGGACACACTTCAGATTAGAATACATAACTAGTATGAATGTAAAAAATATGCACAAAAATCATGCAAATAGGAATCAAAAGAAGATTTGAGCAACTATATAAGAAAAAGTAGACTTTAATAAAAAATTGTTAGTGGAAACAAAAAGGGATCTTATATTTTTAAGAGGTCAATCTATCAAGAAGGCCTGAAAATATGAGCAACTATGCACCTAACAATAGAGGCCAAAGTACATGAACAAAATTTGACAGAAAAATGACAATGAAATTAGATATTTCAACAGTCATAAAGAATTTAATGTCCTCCTTATAATAATTTGTAGAAAAACTAGACATAAGACCAGCAAAAATATAGATGATGATAACAAAAATAGAAAACAACTAGATAAAATGAATGTTTATGGAATACTCTACCCAACAACTAGACATAGACATTTATAGAACACACAGCAACAGAATACATATTTCCTAAAATTCACATTAAACATCCTTCATGATGCATCTTATTTTAGACTATACAAGAAATCTCAGTAAGTTTAAAAGAAGTTATATCATACAAAGTATGTTCTCAGACCACAGTGACATGAAATTAGAAATCAGTAACAAAAAAATTGAGGAGAAATTCACAGATATTTGAAAATTAAATAATACACTTCTAAATAACCAATTGTTCAAAGAAGACACAAGGGAAATTATAGAATACTTTGAGATGAATGAAAATAGAAATTAACATATCCAAACTTAGAGAATTCAGCTAAAGCATTTAGAGAAAAATATATTGCTGCAAATGTCTATAATAAAAAAGAAAGAACTCAATCAAGACCTTAATCTTTCATTATAGGAAACTACAATGATAAACAAGATAAACACAAAGCAAGAAAAATGAAGAAAATAATAGATGACAGCAGAAATTAATGAAATAGAGAATATAAATCAATGAAAAAACTCTAATAAAAAGTTGGTTTTTAGGAAAAACCATCAATGAAATTTAAACCTTTTAACTAGACTGACTGAGAGAAAAAAATAGAAGACTAAAATAGCTAAAATCAGAAGTAAATCGATTTTTTGACAAGGATGTCAGAATAATTCAAAGGGAGAATGATATGTTTTTCAACAAATAATTCTGGGACAACTGAATATCTACATGCAAAAAATTAATTTGAAATCCAATCTCATACCATATACAAAAATTAATTCCAATGCTGCAACGTTCTAAATGTCAGAGCTAAAAGTATGAAACTCTTAAAGAAAAATATAGGTGAATATCTTTATCACATTGGAGTAGACAATGGTTTCTTAAGTATGACACAAAACTATAAGCAAAAAAGGAAAAGAAAACAAAGTTGAGATTCATCAAAATTAAAAATACTTGTGCTTCAAAGTATACCATTAAGAAAATAAAAGTCAACTTACAAAGCTGTGGGAAATACTTGTAAAAGATATATCTGATACAATAGTTGCACTCAGAGTATACAAAGACGACAAGTAACTCAATAATTAAATGACAACACAATTTTAAAATGCCAATAAATGTAATAAACATTTCTCCAAAGAAGATCTACAAATGCTTTCATTAAAAAAAGTTTAAAAATAAAAAAAAGATAACACCATTAGCCCTTAGAGTGATACAAATCAAAACCACAGTATAATACCACTTTAAGTAAAGTAGAATGGCCATAATCAAAAATACACAATGACAAATGTTAGAGATAATGCAGAGAAATTGGATTCCTTATACCCTGATGGTGGGAACATAAAATGAAACTGCTTTAGAAAATTATGTGGCAGGTCCTCAAAAAGTTAAACACAGAGTTACCATATGATCCAGCAATTTACTTCTGAGTATATGCCCAAGGGAATTGAAAACATATGTCCCTACAAAACTTGTACTTGGATGTTCATAACATCATTATTCATGATAGATAAAAGTAGGAAACTGCCCAAATGTCCATCAACTGATGAATGGACAAACTGTATTATAGCCATACAATGAAATATTATTCAGCCATGCAAAGGAATACAGCATTGATGATACAACATTAGAACTTTGAAAACATTATGCTAAGTCCAGACATTTTTAAACAACATATTTTTAAACAACATTATGATTATGCTAAGTCCAGACATAAAACACCACATATTGAATATAACATGATTTCATTTATGATTCTGGACATTCTTAAGTGTCCAGAAAATGAAAATTAATAGAGCCAGAAATTGTATTGATTATATTAATTCTTGCCAGAGGCTGAAAGGAGGCAGGGGTTGGGGTTTGAGAGTGACTTCTAAGGAATATGGAGTTTCTTTTGGGGTTGATGCACATGTTCTGGAATTTGATAGTGATTAGGTTTCCGTAAGTTTGTGAACATACTAAAGCCATTGAAAAATCACAAATAAAAGCAATATACTTCATGTATTCAATAGAAAAATGTGTTGTGGCTACTCTTAATGACTAAGAAAAAAATTAGTAAGAAGATTGCTTCATGTAACAAAGACTTTACTGATAACATTGTAACATAGCATTGTCCTAAAAATATTAAGATCAGATGATCAAGAAATAATGCCTTATTATATAAATAAAACTGGCTGGGTGCAGTGGCTCATGCCTGTAATCCCAACACTTTGGGAGGCTGAGGCAGGTGGATCACCTGAAGTAAGGGTTTTGAAACTAGCCAGCCAACATGGTGAAACCTCGTCTCTACTAAAAACACAAAAATAGCCGGGTATGGTGGTAGGTACTTATAATACCAGCTACTTGGGAGGCTGAGGTAGGAGAATCTCTTGAACTGGGGAGGCGGAGGTTGCAGTGAGCCAAGATCATGCCACTGCACACCAGCCTGGACAACAGAGTGAGACTCCATCTCAAAATAAATAAGTAGATAAATGAATAACTAAAACTTGGTGAATTTCTCTAAGCTTCAAATTCCAAAATGCATGTCAGAACTGGCACCCATTCTTTCAAAAGAATCAGTGTAAAGCACTTGTAACCCATTAATAAAATAATTACAAAAATATTAAAACCTCAAACACATGGCTATGTCATGCACCTCAGGTAGAAGGAAAAAATACCAGAGACTAGCAAAACACACAGGGAAGCTACATCAACTTACACATTATGGATAAAAAGCTCAAGGCTTAAGAAGCCACATAAAGGGAAACCAACATTAAAATTTGTATTACCAACTGGGTCAGAAGAAAGCAAATCTATTCTAAGCGTGGATGTTTTAAAACAGTTTGTTTGCTTTCTATCTGGGAAATTTGGAAAGGAAAAATTGGCTTGTTCTCTCCTTTGATATAATTATGCACAAAACAATACCATAAACTATAATTACCTGTCTTCAGAGAAATATATAGAGCATTTTTCCAGATTACTTGAGCTGGTGGCTTTTACTTTTTTCTCTCTTGCTGTAAGCCTCTTCCTTTCTCTTTCTGGACTGTTTTGGATTTGAGTCCAGTCTTGTGGTGGCCTAAGCAATATCCCTCCCCATTTCTTTTGGAAGCAGCACCATAATATTCCTTTGAGAAACTGAGTCTCTCTCAGTGCATTTGCTCTTGGAAAGATTGCCAAGGAGAGAGTCTTGGCCAGTCAAGGGTCAGTGAGTGAATGAAGCTCAGTGGTCAGACTGTCTCTGTGAATCACCAATCTGCATTGGAGTCTGGCATCAGAGTAGATAGATGAAGCTCATTCATTCCTTTTGCAAGTCCCTAAAGGAACTGGTTGCCCATTTGTTCCTATTACATAAGTTCTCAGAACAGGTTCCAGTTTTGTTGAAGTTCTAGTTCTATACAGGCTTTGATTTTTTTATTTTTTAGCATCTTCTTATCCTTTCAGCACAATTCTTCCTCATGCTGAATTTACGCATACTGTGTTTCTGTTAAGTCATATTATTCCCTCTCAATTTAGGATTTTAGGCACTGTTCTCACTGCTCTCTTTATCTATGAACACCTTGGGAAACTGGGAAATTATTCTACTATCCAGGAAGTAAATCTACAATTGATGCTGGTACTGGTAGTTCAGAATTGCCTTCTATAACTGTCTCCCTCTTCAATGCACACAATTAAAGAGAGGTCAGAAGAGAAATCAGCCATTCTTTTAAACTTCCTTTTTTCTTCAGGTATGTTTTTGTCCTTTTATTGGTTTAGAAATGAAAACCAGTTACCTACATGGAATAGAGAGGTATTCACATATGTGTGTGTGTGTGATACAGAGAAAGAGGGAGAGAGAGAGAAAGTGTGTTTTTATGTCTGTATTTGAATTCATTATTGGTTCAATCACAATATAATAATCATTAATTCAGAAAACATGTTTCCTTTAATTGATTTATTCACTCCAACTCATTAACTAATTCTGTGCATAGTCATCTTGTTGTTCCTTGCCTATAATTTTGAGTAATTTCCTGGAAAAATATAGCAATCTGATTTACCCATTAAATTATACTAGTATTATTGTTTTAATGTAAAATGTTTATTATGTAATGCAAAGTTTTTATATTATTGCAAATAGCACTTCTAAAGGGGTATTTTCTAATAAAGAAACTAGATTATTTATTTTTTTCATTCTGAGTAATTAAAATTTTGCCATCAAAGTGGTTTTTAATAAAAGATATTGACACATCGGGAACATCAAAATAAAGAGACAATAATATAGTGGTAGAGGAAATACAGTTAGGGAAACACAATTGTACTCCAGCCTAGGCAAAGATGTGTATTTCCATGGAGCATAGGATTAAATTATGGCTTTAATTATGGTAACCAAGGAAGAAGTTCAACATAGCGTATTATCTAGTTTTAGTTACCTTAATTAAGGAAGAAAAAGGAGAAATTTTCCCTGCCTGTAAATTCTTTAAATACATTTTCATATTAAGTCTATAAAAGGGACAAAATGATCACATCGTTGATGTCTTCCTGGTGCAAATGGCAAAGGAAGCTGGAAATAAAAACTGAAATTGACTGCCTCACATAATTGCAAGACATTAGGAAGACTGGCTTGAGTCAGGGCTTGAGCAAGGTTAGCAGAATACATTTCTTAGCTCTTTTCTTCTTTGTTTTTCACATGTCTTTATGGTTGCAAGATGGCTGCCAGGAATTTTCAGGTTGAAATGCAGGAGCAAAGAGCCTTTTCCAGGCAAAGTCTTTAGTAGTTTCATTAAGTCTAATCTGTCCATGTGCAGATCATTCCACCAATCACTACAGCCAGGAGCATGAGATTACTCTATTTCTGGGAAAAACCTGACTCCACTGACAGCACATGGGCTGATATTGAAGGAAAGAGAGACTCTCAGTGAGAAACTGAGAAGTTAGAATGAGGATAATCCGTTTCAGTGCATCTTCCTCTTTAAATCTTTGGGAAAATGTTCTATAATCACAAATACTTGTATTGCTGTATGTATAAATTCATTTTTGTTTGTTTCCACCTTTTATATGAAAATAATGTCAAATCTCATATCTGGAGCAATATGGCACACCCTAGAGGATGCATGTATAAAGAGAGAGACAAGAGGGTGCCAGATGAGATGGTCTCAAGATCAGATGAGACGGTGATCAGATCTGATCTTGAGACCATCTCATCTGGCACCCTCTTGTCTCCATCTTCCTTTTGAGACCATCACCTCTTGAGAGTTTGCACCAATCTTTGGGGATAGTTTTAGACTTCTACTGGCCATGGAATATTTTGATTGTTGAGAGACAGGTGATCCCTCTGGCTAAGATACAGATTTTACTGACATTTTTGGCCACAGCAAGATCAATGATGGCATTAAAAACTGGGACTTTATAAGCTAGAAAAACATTTTTAGGCTGGGTGTGGTGGCTCATACCTATAATCCCAGCACTTTGGGAGGCCGAGGCAGGTGGATCACCTGAGGTTGGGAGTTTGAGACCAGCTTGACCAACATGGAGAAACCTTGTGTCTACTAAAAATACAAAAATTAGCCAGGCGTCGTGGACATGCCTGTAATCCCAGCTACATGGGAGGCTGAGGCAGGAGAATCGCTTGAACCCAGGAGGCGGAGTTTGTGGTGAGCGGAGATCACACCATTGCACCCTAGCCTGGGCAACCAGAGCAAAACCCTGTTTCAAAGGAAAAGAAAAAAAGAAAAACATTTTTAATCAAGTGACACCAATTTGAGGAACTAAGTACATATGTCATATCTCATTTTTTCAGTTGGTATTTAAAAATTATTAAAAATAAATAGGGGTAAATCATAATGAAAATTTATAAATTATATCCACTAACACTTGAATTTTTCTTACTATTGAACAATAGCTGTACCATAAAAATGATTTTAGTCAAATTGAATCTTGATTAAGTATAATTGCTTATTGAAGAAATACAAGATAATTATTAAAAGCTGGTTTCATCTGTGAGATTCAGGCTACTAAAAGCTCTGAACTCAATGTATATGTAAATGTGCAACTTAAGCTCTTAAATGTAACCAGTTCTGACAAAACTCAATGCTATGTTTAAAAATAATGTAAATGCTTTGAATACAATGTTGTTCTTACATCTTCTACAATTATTCAACGTAAAGCATGCTTTGTTTTTAATATCTTGTCTTCATATTTTCTACTAAAATATTCCTGAGGCCCATTTCTATTGGCAGATATTTCTCTTCATTTTTTAAGCTCAATAGATGATTTGTGATATCCTGTAGAGATACCAATAAATATAGCAAAAAATACCAAGTGCTTAGGCAATTGATATTTTCACTTTATATTGTGTGCTCATAGAATACAAGTCTTCATGTGTATTAACCAATGCCTTGAACAACACAGCAGTATAATACATGACTTAGAACTCAACAGAAGTCAGAGTGAACAGTCAGTGATGTATTTCTTGTACGTCATACATAATTTAGTAACTCAATTTCTTATATTTTTTGGTACCCGATACTTCTAATATATCCATGAAAAAGTCAATAAATGATTTGCAATACCTTTAATGAATGCTAAATGAATAAGAGAGCTTTCCTTTATCAGACAATCAGATCCTGACATAAAATATTCTTTTAATAAATATTTATTAAATGAATTCATTTCAAAGTCACTTTGAATTTAGGAACATTGTTATTGCTTTGTCAAATTCCTGGATATAAACAAATTAGGCATAAAATAGAGATAAAAGACTTAATACTTTATCTATGGTCAAAGGTCATGGAATGTCAAAGCAAAAACAAACCAAGTCTTGTACAGCCACAAATTTGACATCTGGATGAAACTGAATTATAATTTGATTTGATGTAATGAAATTCGTTCTTCACTAAAATGGGAGATATTCATTCTCTAGGTTTTAGGATCCAGTTGAAATAGGTCCTATTTTAAGAAAAGCTTTTTACCTTATACAAATTCTCAGGCCTATCAACCTAATGAATTTGGGAAAAGAATACATTATCAAATAATTAGCCCTTATATACTGAGGTTCATTTACATACTGAAATCACATTTTATCTGAGAAAGTTTTTATTTTACAAAAGCAGACTTATCTTAGTTCTTCTGAAATTTTATTTTAGTAAAAAGTAAGTTTCACCTAGACTGGTGGTCCCCAAGCCTGATGGGTTATCCAAAAGCACTGAGAGAGCTTTTGTAAAACTACAGATTTTGTCATATTTCCTCAGAGATCCTTATTTAGTAGGTCTGGGTAGGCCCCAGGAGTTTCTCATGATGAGCCAGGTTGGGGTTTAGTTTTATAAACCAAGAGAATACTTGCCCAAGATTGGAGTCAAAGACTGGATTTATAATGGGATTATTTACAAATTAACTGGTTGATATTGTTCTCCTCTGGAAAAGGCTTGCTTCTGAGCTGTTTTTACTTGAATTGTGTTAACTCTCTGATTAGGTAAAGGTTCATGTTCCCTCATCTCAGTCCTTAATAACATGTTTTATAGCCAGACATAAAATGCTGACTTTGCAGTAGAGCCTGCATCATACTAAAGTCCCTCTACTTAACATACCCAGGAAATTTAGAGTGCACTTTTGGGGAGAAAAAAAGAAAAAAAAATTCTTTTAGAATTATTTATCACGATGTGAATTCATCTCAGAGTAAAATACAGCTTACATGTTATTTATTTCTGCACAAAACGTAAGTCGTATTTTTCTATACCCAAATTAGCAGCCTGGGAACTGGATCATTGTTAAGATATTGCAGATGATCCGAATAATCTTGCTTCAAATGCCAAACACCATTATAAGCAGATGTACTGGAGCTATTTTCTAGTGTTTGGCTCATTTGTATAATGGCAAAGGGGGCTTCCCCTGACAATCATTGTAATCCAGTTTCATCTCAGTAATTTCCATTCAACCACATCAAGCTCCCAACCCCGGAAAAGCACTCAACAATTATTCAACTTAGGATACCAATGCCTAGAGAATTTATAAATACAAGCATACAGGCAAAAATCATGTCTTCTACATTTTATATTAACATCAACTTGTGATTAAAATGAAAGAAATATTCTTATATGCCTATTACATCAAATCCTTCTTGCTCTTTTGCCCTAAGCATCAGTAGATTATTCTGTTTCTTTATTGTCTTACATTACACGTGATTCCTAAATCTCAGATCTCATTTGGAGAAAAAATTCAACTCTGAATTTAGCTGAGTCACTTAAAGCTCTGATAGTAGAGAAAATGGAATTAAGTAAATTGCAGGTTCATTTCTTCATATGAGATTCAAACACACTTAAGGCCTTTCTAGTTCTAAAGATTTTTAATTCCATGCTTTTGCAAATTAATAGAAGCCTACACATCGATAGCTTTATAACTAGACTATTTAAATAAAAATAATATTCCTTTAAATCAGGTAGAAAACAAAATATAAATTGTTGTTTTATCCTTGGTATTATTACTTTCCTCATCTTGTTTTTCTTTCTTTTATGTCTTATTCTCTCCCTTTAGTTTTGTTTGTTTGTTTGATTTCATTCAGATATTTTACCTTTTCCAAAGAAATATGGCCTATTCTGTAATGTTTGCAGTGGGTCTTAACTAACTTTAGACATTTCAAGCATATATTGCAGCTACTAATTAAAATTGTATCTCATATGCATTTCAATATTTCAGTGTTTCAAATACAAATGCAATTTTAGCACAAAGAAATAAGTGAAATTGTTTCATTTTACTTTTGTTTGTCTATGGGATTTTATACTGAGAAAACGGAATCAGAGATTCAAGATAATTTGTTGAAACCAATCCAAAACAGTCCTTCATAAACCTTATTATTGTTCTTTCGCTTTTGCCCTCTTTTTAAATTTCTTCTGCCATGCTTGCTATAATCTCCAGCTACAAGAAGGCCAAGGAGCTACCATATTTTGAATTATGTCTCGTAGAGGAGCTTGCATTTATGAAGCACCAAATACAAGGTTTTTAAGAAATGAATAAGGACAACTTGAATAATGATAATTAGAATTTTAAGTTTGCCAAAGAAGTGGAAACAAAATATTGACCTCAATAATAAATGTAATTTCAGGAAATTATTATTCATCTTGGAAATATCTACAATCAAGGGAAAGACTATATTTTTAGTAGTGATTCGAAAAGCTTATATCATATAGTACTATTCAAGATTATCAACATATTTTACAAAAAGAGGAGACCAAAATGGAATGATGTTTCTGTTTTACCTGAGTCATTAAATGATGAAAATTATGTTTGTAGAAATTTTAGAAGTGAAACATCACAAGACGATTCAAATGAATTGCTTTTCAGGTTGCTTCCTTGTGTTAATATTCTTTCTCTCAACTATTTTTCATGCCTCTTTGCATTTTTATTAAGAACTTAAATGATGACTTTCAGTAGAGAATAAGCTTACATGTTGGTGCTGTGTCTCAGAACCAGCATAGGCCATGTGAACTAGGGTATTAAGAAAAAAAATATTCTCAATTCCTAAAAAGGGGCCATAGTATTTTATCTAAAATAATCTACTAACTCAGATCAGCTGTTTAATTCATCTCACAGCTAAACATTTTAAATTCTTGTTCCAATGGTGGTATATATAACCTAGTCTTCCATAATCTTTAAAATGGAGCAAAAAAATTTGTCTCTTCCAAACAACAGCATATCCTAACCGTTGACTTCCCTTTTTATCCATTAACTCTTGCAACGAGTGTAATTTTCCAGAAGGATAATATCAATAAATATCCATCTCGATTGCTAGTAATATTAGGACAATTTGGTTTCTGAATTTCTGATATGGACAACCCCTTAGTGAGTAGCCTTTCCTGGGAACAGAACATTCTTTTACATGCAATTCCTTGCCCAATAGGAATAGGTTATTCCAAGCTTGGAATACCTAGTTGGTATTTTTCTATTTATCTCAGTGTCAGCTATTTAAACTTGGAAGTATATTTTACCTCATAATGCTCCAGACCACTGGGTACCTCTATGTGATCCGATATTATGGTGGGTTTCACATTCCACTGCTTGACTTTGGGCTTATATAAAGGTCTCTGGGTGACAGCAATCTGCCAAAGCTATGACCGAATGGTACTGTTCTGGAACTCTGCACAGAGGTGTCAGCCAACATAAAATGGCACCTTTACCAGCTCCTTGAGCCAAGCTCTGAAATCATATTTTAGGTCTTAAAGTTATGGCCATTTCGTCATTCGATTCTATAAAATATTCTTTCCTCTGTTCACATAGAACAAATATATTTTAGAAACACACTGGAAATTACCTTTTGTTTCCCCATATCTCTCATTTTCACTATTTCAGTACAGAAAATACTGGTTTAAGGCCCTGAAGCCAACGTTAAACTGTGTTCTTTTTCAGTTTTCATTCTTTGTTCCAACTCATGGATCATCTCTCCATATCTTAGGTAGCTAGGAAGGAACCTCATCAAATTCTTCTGCATCTCACACATTACCCAAGTCCTGGGTGGCAATTCAGATGCTGAAATAGTGTATCTGCAGCTAATCCCATGAACACTGTTGGCAATGTCTTGAATAATATAGTCTTAATTGCAGAGACAGCCAGAAACCAGTAAGAGAGCAGCATACTAGTTGTGTGACAAAGAATTTTATAGCAACTAGGGTTGGGGGTGAGTAGGACTGCACATTCTGACAAGTGTTCTTCTCAAGATTGTGAGGGTTTCATAAAGAATTGAGAAGTCCAGGTATAAGTGAGCACATTACATCAGCAATTTTCATTAGGCTGAGTTTTTAAATTCCATTGTAGGGCACCACCTCACCAACTGGAAATGGAAATTTTAAACTAGAGAGTTAACTGTTGTGAGGGGCTCCCTGTGCATTCAGGATACCTAGCAGTACCCATGGCTTCTACCTGCTGGATGCCAGTAACGCCTCCATCATTTATGACAACCAAAAATGTCTCCTGACATTGCCAAGGGGCTTTGGGTGTATCACAGAGAGAGACTGCCCCACTAAGAAGAATCGCTCTAGAAAAAAATAGTATTTTTTTCCATTGCTATTTTTTTCTACTTTAAAGTTATGTTCAATAAGTTTTAAGATGTTAAAAGAACAGAGAGAAATCACTAGAACTTAAGAGGTATCAGTGCAAATTCAACATAATAAGCATTGCATTTAGATTCCTCTTTCAGCATTCTTAGTATTTAAGGAAGTCATAATGTAATATATGGATACGCACCAAAATAATGGACTGTATGGAAATACATCTTAGAAGGTTAGTGCACAACTCACTGAGTAAAGGTGTAAGAATCTTTAGGATCCATTATTAGTCGGAAAATAATACTCCCTAAAATTGTCTGTTATTATCTATGAGAAATCATTAACCACACAAAGTAAGGTTTTTTTTTAAAAAAATCACCACTCGAAATCATTAGCTTCTTCATAAAATTGTGAGGAATGCAAAATTATTTTTCCAAAAATCATTAGTTACAGAGCACTGCATTATAAAAGCATGGGTCTATTACTCTACCCTTTTCTGCATAAAAATGTGTCAGATATGCAAGATCATTTATGTTGATAAATAGCTTTTAAACTGTTTATTGTTTCACAATCAAGTTGATATTAGCTCTTCCATTTTAACAGTAATTTTTATGGTGAGACCATCTTTGATATATGAAAAATCCTAAAATGAATGAGAATAAACATCGCTTTTCATACAGCTAAAAACAACAGTTTAAAAAGCAGTTTGTTCTGTGTACTCTGTGGCTCAGAGGCTGACCAGAGGCAGCTGCTTTAGTAAATGTCATTGCTTGAGTTCTATTCACTGAAGATTTTGGCTTCCTTCCTTCTCTTCTTTGTGATTTTTTTAAGCTTAAAACAAGTGTCTCAGCTTCTAAGAAAGAGCTTCAAGAGGACCAAATAGTTATTTTCAGCCAAGACACCTTGTTATGGAAAATGAATGTCACATACTGTTGGCCTCAGAAATGAGTTATAAAATATCTTTTTTTTCTTCATTTTTCCAAATTTCTAAGGCTTTGGAATGATTTCAGTTAAATGTTTAAAAATGGGATCTGATACTACATTCTTACTTTTTGATCATCTCTGTATATATGAGAGTTTTCCAATTTTTTAGAAATCGATTACTATGTCCTATAAAAGGGTATTATTTTTACTTATTGCTCTGATGTTTATTAATAACCTACATTACCAAATAGGGTTTTTTTAAAGTACCAAATGAAATAACCTTACCCAAACTAATTTAGAAAAAAGGAAATGTGTTGCCTCATGTGGAAGAAAAGACTGGGAGTAGGAAAATGTTTGGAGAATATAGAGAGAAGTTCGGGCATTTCTAGTTCTTTTTACAAGTTATTAGCTCTTCCATTTTAACAGTAACTTTTTAACATTTTAATAAATAGGGTACTATTTATTTATTTATTCATTTAGAGTCTTGCTCTGTCGCGTCCAGGATGGAGTGCAGTGGCGCAATCTCGGCTCACTGCAACCTCTACCTCCTGGGTTCAAGCAATTCTCATCCCTCAGTCTTCCAAGTAGCTGGAATTACAAGCACATGCTACCACAGCCGGGGTAATTTCTTTTTTGGTTTTGTATGTTAGTAGAGACAGGGTTTCACCATGTTGCCTAGGCTGGTCTCGAACTCCTGAGCTCAGACAATCTGCCCGCCTCAGCCTCCCAAAGTGCTAGGATTACAGGCATGAGCCACTTTGCCCAGCTGGGTACAATTTATTTCTAAAGAAATCAGTCTCTCTAACCAGGTTTCTTTCTTTTATTTTATGTTGGTTTCATTCTCATACTCCTAGTGGCAATAGAATAGCTGCTGTAGTCTCTATGCCTAAATCCTCCCATGAATCAATGATGATGGGTAGAAGGCAGCACTCTGATTGTCCAGGACTGACTCAGGGGTACACCTTAGATTTCTCACTGGGCTTGATTCCATCTGTAGTATAGAGATTGCTTGAGGGAAGGATTGACCCTTCAGTGGAATGGCTAATGGGTACTAGTGGGCACAAGCAATGCATGTCCACTACAGCTGCTGTCTACATCTATACCAAAATGCTTGTTGAATAAACAATAAAGTAAAAAATCCAGATGCTACAAGACAGAGACATCCTTGCCCTTACACTGTTAAACTGACTAAAATTCAAGCTAGTGAGAGCTATCAGGCACCATGCTATTGGCAGGGAAGGGACTCTTTACTAAAATGCTCAGGGAAGATCTTTAAAGGGGCCAGCTTTGGGAAGTAATCTTGAGTAGGACATGGAGTTTCAGAAATGGAGGGAATAGCATTAACAAATGGAGAGTGGGGTTCATGGAAGAGCAAGTAAGTCATTAATCAAATCAGAGTCAACAAACTATAGCCTGGGGCCTAATCCTGTTTTGTAAATAAAGTTTTATTGCAACACGGCCATGCCTACTTGTTTACATATGATCTATGGCTGCTTTCGTGGATTTGAGTAATTATAGCTGACTGTCTAGCATGAAAAGCCTAAAATATTTACTATTTGGCACTTTACTGAAAATGTTTACTGATCCCTGAACTATAAGATAAATTATGGAGAAGGCATCAATTACCCAGAAAAATCACATGAAGATAATAATTAAGCTCTTGACCAGCAAGTGCGGAAGACTGTATTTAATGCTTTTTAAACAATGGAGGCCCATTGCAAGGTGCAGAGAAGTAGATGGTATGATTGGAACTGAGCCTTGCTAATACTAATTTGGTGAAAGTATATAAAGTGCTTTGGAGGAAGGAGGTGCTTAACCATAAACTTCAACATGTAGAATAATAACCAAAGAGCTTGTGACACATGCAGATTCACAGCCCTGTCTCAGACATGCTAATGCATCAGGGATCAGGGCATTCTCATGTGGCTGTTTCCTAAAGTCCAGACTTTTAGAAAGGTTGAACTAAATTTCTAGGGAATGGTTTGCAGTCTCAAGATTACTATCATAATTCATGTGAAAGATGACAGAATCTCACCGGATGGTGGGCAGGCTTTCTTCTGTCCTTTGCAGAGGCAGAACTAGAGTTCAAATGGAGACTCTCCACCTCTTGCACATTCCCCTTCTTTTATAACCCCAGAATCCATCTCTACCACAAGGGGCCTTTTGAGCATGTGGACATTCAAGGCCATGTTCCATACACACTCCCTCTCCTAACAGCCAAGTCAGGTATAATAGTCTGTCTTTGGGAGGACAACCCAGAGAAGTAGTGTTGAGGCCCTTGGGCAAGATAGTCTGTGGTTCTGGGTACCTTCATCATGGTCTAGATGAGCATCTATGAACTTCAGATGATTACATTCCTTTGGTCTTTAGAACATTCCATCTTATGGTGAAGTGTATGTTCAGAGGGAACCCCATATAATGTGAGGTCCAAAACCAAGGCCCTGATTACCTGATCTAAATGTGGGCCTGACAAAGAAAATGAGGAAAAAGAGAGGTGTTTTCCAAGATATTGCTATGATAAAATAAACAGGACTTGGTAACTATATTTGGTATGGGAGATCATGGAAAGGAGAAAGAGTCAAGGGTAGCAAAACTTTCAAGTCTCCATTAGTGAGAGAAGTAAGATGTCACCCAACGATAAAAACAGAAAATCAGGAGAAGAAATATGCATGGAAAAAACAAAATAATCAAACCAACAAAAGACATTGTTTGTTTTGGAAACCTTATACATGAGAAATAAGAATGAAATTTAGGTGGAGATGACCTGCAAGAATTGATAACTAGAAGAGAGATTAGAACTAGAAAGTGAAATTTAATGTTAACAGAATAGTCTTTTTTACTTCCACCCTCTTGAGAATAAAGAAATGAGAATTTCTTCATTCCTTTCTGCTTTTCCGTCTCAGCTTTTTTGTACATGCCCTTCATTTTGCTTCAATTGTCTTACCTTCCAGCATTCCCATAGGGAATGCCCTCTGTCCCTTGCAAATCAGCTAGCTCCCTTAAAGTGATCTGGGAGAATTCAACTGAACTCTTTAAGAGTACCTGCTTTTCAAGAGTCAGGCACAAATAGAACACTTACATATTTGCAAATTTTATATACCTTCTATGTTGTTGCAAAGTTATAAGGAGTATGTATTGCATTTATAACTTAAGCAAATCAAAGAGGAAAAAATATTGAATTTCCCTTTCAAGTCTTCCTTGTCACCCGAGCAGAGATTTACATAACTCATTCTCTGATTCCACAGTGCTATCTACCTATCCATCTGAATGACTCTGCTCAGGCTGCTATAACAAGATACCAATGACTGGATGACTTAAACAACTGACATTCATTTTCTCTCAGTTCTGGAGGCTGGAAGTCCAAGATTAAGGCCATGGCAGGGTTGGTTTCTGGTGAGGCCTCTCTTTCTGGCTTATCAATGACTACAGTCTTGCTGTGATCTTCACATAGCCTTTCCTCTGTGCACATGAAGGGAGGGAGGGAGGGAGACAGAGAGAGAGAGAGAGAGAGAAAGCGAGAAAGCTCTGGTGTTTCTCTCTCTTCTTGTAAGAAACCTGTTTTCCTAGATTAGTATCTCACTCTTATGACCTCATTTAAACTTAATTATCCCCTAAAAGATCTTATATCCAAATATAGTCGCACTAGGGATTGGGGCTTCAACATATGAACTTGGAAAGGACACAGTTCAGTCCGTAACAGCAACTCTTATTCTATTATCCATTCATCCATCCATCTATCCTATTTATGTTGAATTGTACTGTTTAAATGCATAAAACTGCCTGTGCAATTATTTCTCTTTCTTCCATGTTTTGCCTTCTGTTGGAGTTGGCATTATAATTTCATCACTTTGGATCCCTAGTCTAGCACATAATGGTTGCCTCAAAGATATTTGCTATTATACGTGGTGGTTCAGAGGCTGGTCTTTGGGTATGTGATTGTGTCAACGTTACATGTATTTCTGTATTCTTTTTTCTGAAGATACAAATAGAAGATTCCTTTGCCTTCTCTGATATCTCATACTTATCATAAAATTATTTTATGTCATAATCAGGCAAAATGCAGACATGAAAAGTTAAAGAGTGTTTTCCTTTTTTTTTAAGTGGAAAGTAATAGTCTTTACACAAATTTTTTAAGAGTGTGGAAATATATGATGATTTTCAGTAACAGTTTCCTATCAGTTAACTTGGAAGTTTAAATTACTTTTTGGAAATTTTCTAACTATATTACCATATTACAGTTTATAAAATAATCAGTTTTACTGCCTTCTTCATGTTGTTTATATGCTGATAGAGAAATATACAGACAGCTGAAGTGTTTATAATTTATGAGCAATTGCAATTTCCTTGAATTTATTGA
Source organism: Ateles fusciceps (assembly GCA_036589455.1). NCBI lineage: Eukaryota > Metazoa > Chordata > Mammalia > Primates > Atelidae > Ateles > Ateles fusciceps. The sequence goes on along the minus strand of JAZHEH010000564.1, from coordinate 2,585,486 downwards.
ACTCTTTACCTGGGCTTTTAAAGCTGGTTTTGAATATGAGCGATACACACATCGGGAATTAGAAGGAAGGCAGTAACTTATTAAACACAGAGTTGCTATATGCAGCACCCACATTTAAGACATCTGGCCTAGAACCAGAAAGATATCCAATCAGACTCCTGCCAACAGAATCATCTGCAACAGGAAACAATGAAGGTAGAGGGTTGGGGGAGGTTCTTGGGACAGCCCTTAGTTTCTCCACTGGAGGTAGGAGAAACTTGGGATGTTGCCAGGTTGTCTACAGTCTAGAGTAGATGGCGGATAGGTATTCTCAGATCATTTGTGAAAACTTCTATCTGTAGACTAATGTCCTATAGACAGGTGACTGACATTTTTCAAAGCTTTCCAAGCCCTGCAACAGAACCTTTTTATTTTTTTTTAAATGTTAACGACTAGACATCTTCTCACCCCTAATAATCAGGAAAACCGATATACCTGGCAAGGAGTGGCCCTATTGAAACAAAAATAACATGAGATTTGGAAATGGCCATTTGTGGACTCACATACTATATCTGTTACTACCAGCTATGGGCCCTTGGGCAATCTACTTAATCTTCCCAAAGGAGAAAAGATACAAACACCTGTTTTTGATATATTTGATGGATGAAATTAGGTTACATATCTGGGGAGTATAGTGTAGTGAATGCTAATCAGTGTAGTTACCTTGATTTTTATCTTATGTATTATTTATTTCGTCTGTGTAGAGTACTTTTTTCAGCACAGGCTGGGATAACGTTCTCATGTAGATTTTTTTCTCGTGTGTCTTTTCAGGGCTTTGACAACTTGCTGGACACTACTACTGCCTAGCAGCCTTTATTGGATATCTTCCTTGAACGTTTTTTCTTGATTTTCTTAATGTTTCTTTGTGTCTGTCCCTTTATTTCATATGCTTTGTGGACCTGAGAACCTGATCAGTGTTAACCAACTAAATGAAGATGCCAGATAGGGTCCAGAGTTCTACCATGTGCCAGCCGTGTGCACTTGAACTTGACTTCTCTCACATCTACATTAGCTATTTTGTTCTTATCCTTAGCTTAGACTCCTACCATTTTGAGCCTGGGTTTTCACAATAATCTTTTTTGCCAGTTGGCCTGATTCTAGTCAGCCTGCCTTCAAGTTCGCTTCTCCTGTAATCCAGGCTAATATGCCAGTGCACCCCTGCATTCAGCTGGCCAAAACGGTGGTTACACATTGCAAAACCGCTTCTCAGTTCAACTCCAATTCCCACATTGATTCCATTTCTGGTTCACTACCAACTCTTGGCCTAACCATTCATATTTGGCAGTCTTAACTAGTGTTTCATTTTCTAACTCTCAGCTTTGCCGTAAGAAGCCTGGCTTGAATAAGACCCACCAGCTCTTTCCAGAAATATATCCTGTTCCTGGGTCTGCAAACTAGGCAACATAAAGTAGAAGTTTAAATCCCAGCTAGGCCTCGTGTTTGCTGTATGAGCTTTCCCTTGATGTTCATGATCAGGACGACTTGATCTCTACAGGCCACATGTGATGGTTAATTTTATCAGCTTGGCGAGGCCATGGCACCCAGACATCTAGTCAAACACTATTCTGGGTGTTCCTGTGAAGGTGATTTTGGGGCGGGATTAATATTCAAATCAATGGAGTTTGAGTAAAGCAGATTATCTCCATACTATAGATGAGCTTCATTTCATCAACTGAAGACCTTAAGAGAAAGGATTGCCCTTCTCAAAGAAGAGTGAATTCTTTCTCCAAACTTGAGTGCAACTCTCCCTCCACCCCTCTTAATTTCTTTCTTATTTGTTCTGTTTCTCTGGAGAACTCCAGGTAATACATTACAGTTTCTTCTTCTTGGTAAAATGAGAGTAATATTTGTACCTAATTTCTAGGTTTGTGATGACAATGAAGGAACCTACTTTAGTACCTGACACAACATAAGTGCCTAATAAATGCCAGTTACTCTTCTAATCATGATTTACCCGCTCCTTTGATAACTTGATGTCCTGAGTCATGATCTTCCTCCACTTGGTTGCCATTCTCAATGACTTCATGTGGAAAGCTCCTGGGATTCAGTCTAAATCCTAGCTCTCCTGTGAAGCCAGCCTGAATGTCCCTCAGGCAGCTGTCTCTATATATAGTCCAACGCTATAGCTTATTGAACTATCATTTATTTACTTAAATATAGCCTTCAAGAAGAGGTTTCAGATGTTACGCAGTCTTTAACATCAGAGACTTTAATCTCAAACCCTGATGATATTTGATTTTCACTAAATATTCACTGAACGAATATTATGAGATGTCTATACTAATTGTATTAGGAATGGGAGTTTTTTGTTAAACCCATGTTTCTGTGTGGTAGGCAGATAGATTCATTGATTCATAAAATATTTATCAAGTGTCTGCTGTAGGCAAGGAGAGTGTCTTTTTTTTTTTGGAGACGGAGTCTCGTTCTGTCATCCAGGCTGGAGTGCAGTGGCACATTCTCGGCTCCCTGAAACCTCTGCCTCCCTGGTTCAAGTGATTCTCCTGCCTCAGCCTCCTGAGTAGCTGGGATTACAGGCATGTGCCACCATGCCCAGCTAATTTTTGTGTTTTTAGTAGAGACAGTGTTTCACCATGTTGGCCAGGATGGTCTCGATCTCCTGACCTCATAATCCACCCGCCTCGGCTTCCCAAAGTGCTGGGATTACATGTGTGAGCCACCGCGCCTGGCCGAGTGTCATTTTTTTTTTAGCTTCAATTCTGAGGAGAATATAGAAATATGATTTACTCATGGAAGTAGTGTGGATACACAAGTAAGTAAGGCTTAGAGTAAAATCTTCCATTTGGAAGGCATGAGAAAATGATAGCGAAATCTGGAGGGGGAAGTGATTCTTTCTTCCTGGGTGAATTGAGAACAACCTCTCATACAAATAACATATATAAGTTTAGCCTTAAAGAGAAGGCAAGAATTGAACCACTGTAAGTGGAGAGAATAGCCCTTCCAGGTACAGAAAAACAAGTCAGTGTGTGGTAGCTCACGCCTATAATTCCAGCACTTTGGGAAGCTGAGTGGGAGGATTGCAGCCTTGGCAACAGAATGAGACCCCCATCTTTACAAAACAATAAAAAAAATTAGCCAGACTTAGTGGCATGCACCTGTAGTCCCAGCTACTTGGAAAGCTGAGATGGGAGTATCACTTGAGTCCAGGCATTTGAGGTTGCAGTGAGCTATGATCGCACCACTGCACTTCAGCTTGGGCAGCAGAGTGAGACCCTGTGTGTATTTGTCAGGATTCTCTAGAGGAACAGGACTAATAGGATGGATGTATATATGAAAAGGCATTTATTAAGGAATATTGACTCACATGATCACAAGGTGAAGTCCCACAATAGACCATCTGCAAGCTGAGCAGCAGAAAAGCCAGTCTGAGTCCAAAAACGTAGGGAAGCCAACAGCGCAGCCTTCAGTCTGTGGCCAGTAGCCCAGGGACCCCTGGCAAACCACTTGTATAGATCCAAGGGTCTAACAGCTGAAGAACTTGGAGTCTGATGTTCGAGGGCAGGAAGCATCCAGTACAGGAGAAAGATGGAGGCCAGAAGACTTAGCCAGTCTAATCCTTCCACATTCTTCTGCCTGCTTTCATCCTAGCCATGCTGGCAGCTACTTAGATGGTGACCACCCAGATTGAGGGTGGGTCTGCCCCTCCTAGTCCACTGACTGAAATGTTAATCTCCTTTGGCAATACCCTCACAGACACATCCAAGAACAATACTTTGCATCCTTCAATCAAATCAAGTTGAAACTCAGTATTAACCATCACACTGTGTCTTAAAAAAGAAAAAGAAAGAAAGAAACACAGCCTAGGTGGGAAGAATAATAAGCAGGCTGCATTGGCTATTGGTTAAGGGAGAGGGTGGAAGCAGCAGGAGAATATGGATGGAAAAAGCTGAGGATCACTTTATCAGAGCTGTAAGTATTAGAATCTAAGCCTAAGGAGTTGAAGCTTCATTCAGTGGGCAGTGAAGACTCACTTAAGGTGTTTCAGCAGAATTCCTAAGTGTTTGGTAAGTGTTTCATAAATGGTGGATACTCACACTTTTAATAGGAACCTGGTCATCTTGGAAGATGTGAGTAAAGAAGTTGCTATGAATTGGGAAACAATGGCAGTGGGTTTGACTGAAAAGAAGAGTTTGAAGTAGAGAGCTGTTTTGTTGCATCACGAATCAGATGCAAAAGAAGCGGGAAAAACACATTTTGTCCAAGGCTGCCAGACTACCGTTTTGGCCTCAGGAACAGTGCTTAACACATAGAGCACTTACTATGAGATGGGCACTGTTCAAGTACTATATAGGTATAAACTAATTTGTTTCTAAAAACTAAAGATTTTATTATCACCCTTTTTACAGATGAAGAAATGGAGACCACAGAGAAGTTAAATAAGTTACCCAAGGTTACACAGCAGGAAAATGACAGAAATTCTTCATGGGACTGCTTTGAACTTTGTCAGGCAAGACACTGACTAGTAAGCAGCTAGGACTCTTCCCTTTAAACACTGCTGCTTTAAAATAGGATAGATTAGATGGGATGAAACATACATCATTTTTCCTTACTTTTTAAAAAAAATACTTCTGGGTTGAAAACACCTTCTTTTTTCTTTTCTCCTCTAAGTAGCACACATCAGAAGTATGTTGGAAGCTATAGAGACATGTTAAACTCTACGTGAGCAATTGTTCCACCAAGGGAAAAGTGCCTGCCTGCAATTCTTTACAATCCTCCGGCAAGCCATCCTGAACAGGTAAATGACTCCATAGTGCAAAGGAGCTGAACGATTCTTTCCATGCATCTCTCACTTTGGAATACAGAAGAGAATTCAATATGTCTTGCCAGGTTATTACAAAAGAAATCTGCTGTTGCCTAGTTCATTATACAGCATCTGATACCAGATCTTAAACACAGTGAAACAAAGTAACATATATCTTTATTTTTACTGACACAAAACCTTTTCTTGCTTTATACTTTGACATGAGGCTGTAGTCCTCTGATATGGAGACCCTACCTCATCATGTATGGTTGTCTTGGACCCGAAGAAAATCAAGTACTAAATCTGAATAATCTGGAATATGGTATAGGGTAGGTTTACGACTAAGAAAGTTTAATTTTTATTTTTGCTTTCTTAAGAAAGCTGTGTTCTCACCCATTATTCAGTTTAAATTAATTTTCTATTTTCAATAGTTTCTCTTGATGAGGATGCATCCTACTTCACACATTTACACACTATAAACAAAACATTATAATGATGTCATTCTGCACTGCAGCTTTTCTTCCTTTCTTTTTTCATTTGTTCACTATTTAAGGTCTAATGTATGTCACTTGTTGCACTTTTATGGACTAGTGAAAGTTATGGGATACATATACATTATTAAAGTGATGGTCTCTGCCTATAAGGAGTTTAAACCCCTAGTAAAAAGTCATATGCATGTGTTTTAACACACACACACAAAGACTATGATGCTGTTTCACAGGAAAAATAGTAACCTTTTGGAAGCAGGTAGAAGTTAGGAAACGCTAGAGTAGCATAAAGTAAAAGGTCAGTTTCTAAGTGAGTTTAACAGCCAGGTCAGGGTGTATCGCTCCAAGGGAAGGCCTTGAAACTTTCTCTGAGACTTCATTTCCCTTCATCTCTTCCAACATTGTCTTCACCCCTGGCTACCTTTCTAACAGCTCAACAAGTTGTGACACTTGCAATCTGCTGAATAAGGACAAGGCTTAAATCAGATGCAAATTTCTTAATGGTTCCTTTCCACCTACTTACGTTTGCTATTTATATACAAATGTCAGTCTACTCTCTGTTCCCATTGTAACACTCTATCCCTCCAACTTTGCCCTAACCTGGCTTTTGATAATGGAGGGCTTCCCGTTTGTTAAACACCAAATCCACAGGTAACTGTATGTCCACTCAGTAACTCGAAAACCAAATGTCTGGGATCATAATTCTTCAGGAAATAGCTCTCTGTAAAAATATATATCAAAGTCTGGGTGATAATGTAATCATAAACTATGGGTGTTAGTTAAAGTGCTTAAAGGTAAATTTTCTGGCTGTATTCCCACATCCATGAAAGATGATCATTTTTTCAAAATCTCCAGTTTAGCAATCTAATGCCTTTGGCAGAAATTTGCACTAATGTATCATGAACAGGCTTGTTTAGCCTGTAGAAAACCCAAACTGGACATTTCGCTAATATATGCATCTGCATTGATTTTTGTGTTTTTCTTAAATGCTTATTTCTGATGAAATCTGTCCTATCGGCTTGGCACCTGGGATAGAAGCTGAGCTCTGCATTCTTCCCAGCAGCTCAGGGTGAAATAAACACTTGTCTAATGCTGTATGCCTCAATGCCCCTGTGTCATATCTATGCATGCCATAAAAGCAGTAATAAACATGATATATTTTTGTGACTCTGAATGCTCTATGTGTCAATAAAATATTTTTTAAACTGGATGAAGGCTGCAGTGAACCTACCTCCCTACTGAAGCACTGAGTCCTGGGCTTGATTCTGCCTGGATGGCAGAATCATCAATCGTCTGTGATGAAATTAGGTGTCTAGTGCTTGTGGCATATGCAATGCTTTAGTCTTAATGGCCTAAGAGTTTTTTTTTGAAATGCCCTGGAATTTTACAAGAGGCAAAGATCCATATATGCAAGAGAAACTGCAGTGTAAACTTTTCGAAGACACTTTAATAGGCTGTTTTAAAAATATAATGTAAATGTGGAGGAGCTCTTTTACAGAATACTTCTATTGACCGAAGACAAGATGCCCTTCAAACTTTGGAGGGGCAGCAGTGTTTGTTGTGTAGCAAACTATAAATGAATGATACTTCTAATCATATCACTTATGGGTACACAATGCTTTCTGTCTGCTAAAGCATTTTGTGTTTAGTTCTCATAATAACATTTAGAAGAATGAGTTATGTATGATTCCATTTGATGTTACACAGAGCTTAAGAAACTTTACACAGTACCAATAACAGCACTGGGATTAGAGCACCTTATAATGGATTAGCTTAGGATGAATTCCTCAACTATCCCACCTTGCTTTCCCAGTAGGAGAATAAGGCATTCTATAATGAAAGTATTTTGAATACAGGACAATGAATTAAAAAAATCATGCTTTAAGTGATTCTTTTGCCTGTCCAGATAAAGATCAAGGACAAACATCAAGTCGTGATTTTGAAAAGAGGAGGATATTTTCATTTCTAAACTTGCAAGTTTCCAAAATAGCCTGAAGAAGAACACTCTTCTGCCCATAAATATAAAGCATACATGTTTTTTGTTTTCCTTAGTTAACTCTATATCTGAGTTTTATTATTTGGGAATGAATGTTGTTTAATTTTGTTTCATTATCATTGGAGATAGGTAAGTGGCTATGAAAGGAATTAATATTCATTTGCTATTTATTGTCACTGGCATATGATTCTAGGTCCTACATAGCGTAGGAACTGTGCATATATTAACAAACAGCACACAGTCTCCAAACAACTTCATAAGTTGACCTGCTTTCCAATTTTCCAATTCACATTGCAGAGGAAAAGAAAAACCTCTAACTCCTTGGGATATTGCTCATTAGCATAGGGTTCTACATTGCAAATCTCCCCAGGATTGCTGATATTTACATACTGATTTGACATGCATTAGAATTTTAAGGATCGGTGCTCTAAAATGTTAGCCTATTGAGCACGTGAACTAGAATCAAATGCATAATGTTAACATTGCTTTCCCGTTCAATTATACAGTGTTTTGGTCAAAAGTTAAGTTGACGCATTTCTGCCAATTCCCTTTTTTTATGGTAGCCAAATGTCAAGTGCATTGCAAGTGAACATTGGCATAGGACAGATTGATAAGAAATCAATGTTAATAAGGCCTTTATGGAGGTCCAGGTTACACACTCAGATAAGAACAAATGAAATTTTGCAAGAAATCAGGTCAGGGCAGATTGCAGATTCTGGCTCTTCCACTTCTCTTAGATATAATATGCTGCTTTCATCCTACTGTGTGATAATACAATTTTTGAAAGCAAGGCAGCTGAGCAATAATAGCATCCATTGCACAAGGGTGCCTAAACTGTAATACTGTGATATATTTAATGTCATTTACAGATGTACTCTAACACAAATTTACTTTACTTCTTTATTGACAACAAATTCTAAGCATAGAGGAATCAAGTAACTTGACTCAGCCATCAAAGTTGGTCATAATGTGTCAGATCAGCAGTAAAATCATGGCTTGTTAATTATAGAACTAAGGTCTTTTCAATTTTCAGCATCGAATGTTTCATAATAGTGAGAATCTTGACACCGCTCACCTGAGAGTGTTAAAGAAAAACCAGAGCTGGACAGTAGTTAAATTTAAATAAAATAAAAACAGACTTTATTCAGAAAACAACAACAACAACAAAAACCTACAGTAATGGCAAAAAAAGGCATCAAGATCGACTCGAGCTTAATTCAAATTACGGCAAGAAATGTATAGCCAAGAAACACAGTAAGAATCTGGTGAATGGAAAATTTACTAAAAGAGAGTGTCAGACATAAGGAGAGACTCCACCTAAACCAACCCAACAGGATTCTTGCTGAAGGCAGGCCTAGACAATCACACATCACCTGGGAGATGGTGGAGGATGAGGAACCCTGATCAGATATTGAGGGTGATCAGATATTAAGGGTGGGGGATCAGTCTTGCCCAACCCACTCACTAGGATGTACTCTTGCCAGAACTGGACTCATAAAGAACAAAGTATCTCAACTGTTGGCACAGCCAAAGATGGAGTTCAGAAGAGCCTGGCCAAAGTTTGGTCAAGGAAAGGATCTTGTCACTAGAAGTGTACACAGTTTCTTCAGAATCACAGAGATATTATTAAATTGAAGAAAAGTCTTAAGGCATGATATATACTGGAAAGTCCCTAATTATAAACTTGATAAAATTATTTGATTTCTCTGAGACTATTTCCTCAGAAAATGGAAGTAAAATATTTAGCACAGTGCATACTGTATTAGCAGGCTGCATAATGGTTCCCTATTCAGTTATTAAGAAAACAAGAATGCAGTATTCTTTTTGCTTATCATTGAGACCCACCACCAAGGAAACCACTGGGAATATTAGAAAAGGGGCAGTATTAACCATTCATTACACCCGTATTTCTATAGATTCTTCTTTCTTATAAACTCTTACTGTCATGTGACCTATGTTAAGCATTCAAGATATGATAGCAATTATTGTTGATTTGCTTCTCTTTTATCATCACCAACAGGGACATTGGTAAGATTATGAACTTTTCTGTCAGAGACTGGGATTCATATATTAGCTCTGCAATTTTTGTGGGTGACTCTAAAAAGTCATTTTTTCACTCAGAATCTTTGTGTCTCTATAAATTGAGGATAACAAAATTATCTAGGAGCAAAATTAAAGAGCTAGCATAGGTACAATATGAATTACATGTGAAATATTCAATAGAAACTAAAGTCATATTTATTATATAACAATATAAATTTATAAATATAACATGCAATATAACATTATGTACTATAATAGCTAAATTAAATATATTATATCTCATAATTATTATTTATTCTTATTCTTATTTATATTTATGAATGACACATTTAATGATTTATTTCTGCCAACAAACTATTTCTACTTTTACTTTACTACAGAGCATTTAGTGAAGTGATTATAGCAACAAATGTTCACCAAAAAAGGAATAAAGAAAAGAGAAGATTTAAGAAAAAAACAGCAGCTAATGAGCAACAGACTTAAAAAAGAAAAAGACTTTCTGAGAAGGTTAACTACCTCTGTGTAATCCCCCTTTAACTGCATTGTATTTTTAATTCTATCTCCTTTGTGGATTAAACAAAAAATCCTAATGGTTCCCTATTCAGTTATTAAGAAAACAAGAATGTAATATTCTTTTTCCTTCTCATTGAGACCCACCACCATGAAAATCACGGAGAATATTAGAAAAGGGGCAGTACTATTAACCATTCATTACACCTGCATTTCTACAGATCTTTCTCTCTCTCTTCCTTCCTTCTCTCCCTCCCTCCCTCCCTCTTTCCTTCCTTCCTTCCTTCCTTCCTTTCTTCTTTTTTTTTTCAAACTCTCGCTGTCTTTTTGGTTTACGCTAGCTGGTGATAAGGACGTTTTGATATTTACTTCAGAAACTTTTGGTTTCTCAAAACTGTAGTAGTGGCTTTGGCTGATTTTAAACTCAGTGGACAGTAAACCATTTTGAATTAGATGTATTTAACAGGCGTAAAAGCTCTGATTTTCCATCTGATAATATCGGAATCCATACAACATACCTGGCAGAATTGTGAGGCTCAAAAGAGACTGTTTACAGAATGTTTACGTGTAATTTAACCAACTGTTTTTCACTTCATCCCAATGCTTTAGTAAAAATAATAGTAGATAACATACATTGAACATTTATTCTGTGATGAAGACATTATGAGTTTGGGAACTTACAGAAAAATAGGATCGTCTGGGCACAGTGGCTCACACCTGTAATCTCAGCACTTTTGGGAGATCAAGGTGGGCGGCTCACCTGAGGTCGAAGTTCGAGACCAGCATGACACACATGGTGAAAACCCATCTCTACCAAAAATACAGAACATCAGCCTGGTGTGGTGGTGGGCACCTGTAATCTGAGCTATTCAAGAGGCTGAGGCATGAGAATAGCTTGAACCCGGGAGGCGGAGATCACAGTGAGCTGAGATTGTGCCACTGCACTCCAGCCTGGGCAACAAGAGTGAAACTCCGTCTCAAAAAAAAAGAAAAAGAAAAAAGAAAAAGAAAAAATAACAGGGTAAAAAAATTGAACAACATGCTGAGCTACAGGTGGCTGGTGAAGAGTATAAGTCAATCATTTTTATAATGCATATCACTTTACCTATCAGTCTTATATTCCCAAAGTTAAGTAGGTTACATCAACATATACAGCAAATGCTTGAAAAAATGAGGATTTAAATTCAGGGCTTCTTAATCTTTACCTTAAGGATTCTTGATTTGGGGGATGGGGACAGAATTAGAGAAAGAAATGATTTTACATAATTTTATTTTTCTACTAGCTATGTAAGTACAAACTTTAGTAATTTCTCACTGCTGATACCCTCCTCTGTTGTTTGCCTCACAAACATATGGAATTGGCAATTAGTAGTTTACAATCCTGATGTTTCACTTTTGCTGTCATCTGAGCTTTTCTCAGCTTTGCAACTATAAAAACCTGCCAAGCCTATAACAAGCTTTGAAAGCTGGAGCACAGCACGTGGTGTAACAGCTGATGCCATGATCAAATCTGTGGTCTCTGTATGTGTGTGTCAGCCTGTCTCCAGTCTGCTGTAGGACTTCTCTGAGTCCACAAGTTTAAGTGTGTTTGTATAATTTGGCAAAGCACCCTAGTTATTAAAATGGGCCATATTGTCTTTAAAAGATGTTGAAAGCTGCGTAAATGAATCAAGTTCTGTGTAGTAAAGAAGTTGGCATTGCTCGGAGAGGTCTGGCAATTGCCCTCAACTTCTAGGAGATCATTTCATAACTGATAAAAGCATTTTTGTTCAGGGAGGGGGCTTGCTGCACAGGAGCTCAGGGTGGAGCCTGTAAGACCTGATAATATTAGGGAAGGCCTAACCACACCACAAAGAGCTCCTAGGAGATTTAAGGTAGGTACTTTGGATCATACAATATAATTCACCAGGTGGACAATCAATCAGTCATGCCCATGTCATCAAACTCCAATAAAATCTCTGCACATGGAAATTCCAGAGTTTTTCTGGTTGGCAATACTCTATGAATAGTGTCACACACCAATGTTGGGAGAAAAATGTATCCTAATTCCATGGAAGAGGACAAGGAAATATTCATGTTTGAAGCCCTCTCAGACTCTGATCTAGGTGTCTCTTCCTTTGGCTGATTTTATCCTGTATTATTTTCCTGTAATACACTGCAACTGTGAGTATAATAGATTTCAGTGAGTTCTGAGAGTACTTCTAGTAAGTGGATCATTTGGGGGAACTTCCTGAACTTGCAGTTTGTGTCAAAAGTTAGGGTAGTCCTGCTAGCTGTGCCCTCAAACTTTTCAGTGTGGGTAACTGTGGATAGGTACACAGCTCCTTTACAAAGAGAGAGAAAGGGACAGATGAAAGAGAGAGAGAGAAAGAGAAAATAGAAAAGCATCTGCCTTTGAACTTGTTCATTATATCCAAACCTTGGACAAGCTCCAGGTTAATTATGTCAACTTGAACCACTTATTTCAACTCTCTGATTTTCCATTTAATAATACAGGAATTGATGCAACATACCTTGAAGGTCTGTTGTGAAAATCAAAAGAGATGATTTATTTACAGAGTATTTCCAGCATGGTTTCTGATAGGTGCTTCGTAAACATTTTTATTGTTTGAAAGTCAGGAAGGGATTTTGGAAACAATCTTAGGGAAAAATCTATTCTTGGTTAAGTGTGGTCATTTCAGGCATAGACTCCAAAGAACTATAAGAGAGTTACATGGAATGGAGGATATTTGAGTTGCAGGCAATGAATAGTTAAATGTGAAGCAACTCCCCACTTCATATACCCCTGCAGAGAAAAAATTCAGGGATGATTTAAAGAATTGCTGTTGTCAATGTGGAGGGTGTGGATCTGATGACTAAAGTGACCTCATTTAGGAATCACAATCCAGTGAATCTAAGGAGCATTCAAGTTCAATGACTTGTTTCTTGAACATGTATTTATTAAGAATTTTTGGCTGGGCACGGTGGCTCTCACCTGTAATCCCAGCACTTTGGGAGGCCAAGGCAGGTAGATCACTTGAGGCCAGGAGTTGGAGACCAGCCTGGATAACATGGTGAAACCTCATCTCAACTAAAATACAAAAATTAACCGGGTATGGTGGTGGGTGCCTGTAGTCCCAGCCACTTTGGAGGCTGAGGTGGGAGAATCTCTTGAACTCGGGAAGCAGAGGCTGTAGTGAACCAAGATTGTGCCACTTGCACTCCAGCCTGGGCAACAGAGTGAGACTTTGTCTTAAAATAATAATAATAATAATAATATTTTTTGATGTGCCAGGCACTGTTGTGGGAGCTGAGGAATTAGCAGTAAACAGATAAAATCCCTCTTTTTCATGGAGGTTGAGTTCTTGCAGGAAAAACAAAAAATAAATAATTATATAACATAAATGTCAGTAATAATTGCTATGCAAAAAAAAAAGCAGCTTAAGAGATTGGAGTATGAGGGGGGTAGTGCTATTTGATAATAGGTGGTAAGGGAAAATAGACTACAGAGGGAATAAGATTTGTCAATACCTGGGAGAAGAGTATCCAAGACAGAGCGAAACCTAACTGGAATGTTCCTGGCTATATTGGGAGCCATAGGAGACCAGCCTGGCTACAGCATTTACTTTTATCAATATTCTCTAGTCAGCTACAAATTTTAATTTAATTATTGTATTGCAATGTAATATTTTAAAATTGGACAAAATATTTTATCAGACCTTTGAGGTAATATATAACTAAGATTAAAAAAAATGTAAAAACAATGTAGTGAGACTTTCTAAGCAAGCTGCTTAAAAACATTATTAAAAGATGGTGAATAGGGGCTGGGCATGGTGGCTCATACCTGTAATCTCAGCACTTTGGGAGGTCAAGGATGGGAGGGTCATTTGAGGTCAGGAGTTCAAGACTAGCCTGACCAACATGGTAAAACCCCATCTGTACTAAAATGCAAAAATTAGCCTGCCGTGGTGGCAGCCACCTGTAATCTCAGCTACTCGAAAGGTTGAGGCAGGAGAATCACTTGAACCAGGAGGCAGAGGTTGCAGTGAGCCAAGATTGTGCCATTGCACTCCAGTCTAAGCAACAGAGTGAGACTCCCTCTCAAAATAAAATAAAATAAAATAAAAAAGACGGTGAATAGAATATTTAGTGAAGACCCAAGAATCAACAGCCAGATTAGTGTACCAACAGCAACATCCTGGAAACGCTCCCTGAAATATATTAACTTCTATCTGATATCTTGATGGAAACATCAAAAACGATTAGTAAAGGGATAGATGATTTCAATTTTGCTACTTGTAAAAAATCAAGTCAGGGTCTTCCCACACACCATTTACCAAAATATTTTTAAATGAATTATTTACGTATAAGATTACGATCCATAAAAATGAGAATACGGCATAAGTTAGGACTTAGACAATCTTGGACTAGAAAATGGCTTGCAATATCTTTAGCTAAAATAAAGATTTAAAACTTGTTAAAATATAATAAAGCCCTCTCCCCCAATTATCTGCAATAAGTGTTTTTTACTCAAGAAAACGAAAATAGTTGAAGGGAAAGGGAAATGACTGCAGGGGGCACTTTTCTGATGTCTCAGCATTTCCCTGTTTGCAATTTTATTTATGTCCTAAGCATAAGTCTGTTGGTGTTATCTGAAATTTGCATTTTCACATGCTAATGAGAAGTTGTAGTCATCAAAATTCTTAAATTGAACATTACATGCAATCAGTCTATTTTAAAATGTTTTTTTTTTAAATTATACTTCCCCATACAAAAAAACAGAAGAGTTTAGATAAGCTTCGGAAAATAATTATATTCCTTAAATACCTATAGAAATTCTTTGTTAATTGTGCACCTTGTCCATACTAATATTTCTAGAGACTGTGATAGAATGCTCTTCCATGGAAGGAGACATTTGAGAACATTTGGATCCCACTTTGAAAGTAGGATGTTTTATTTTCCCCTCCATTTCACTCACAATCAGAAACATATGGAATGTTTTATTTGCAGTCTACAAAAACAAATCAAACAAGCAATCCTGTGTTGGAAAGAGTTTATTCTTTCTGTGGAACAGGAGTCTAGTTCTGTGTCCAAACTTCCAAGCCCATTTTGCTTTCTCTCTACAGTAATCAAGGTTAATAGCTGCTTCTGTGCCCTCTGTTACTACTTCTACTCTGGTAGTATTATAGGACAGGCCTCATTTTCCCTCCTTAGTTTCATTATTCTGTCCTCTTCTTCAGCTTCATGGAATTATTTACTTGAATAATGTCAGTTTCTCTATCAGGATTGCTGATTGTGTGATTATTCTGCTGATAAGCCTTCTTATTTATTTCCTTGAGTACCTTCATTCTCTATCTACAGGCATTTTCTAGCCATATGTAAAGGCATTTTCTAGATATGTGTACTGTTTGTTCTTGCATTGTTATAGAGAAATGCCTGTGACTGGGTAATTTATAAAGAAAAGAGGTTTAATTGGCTCATGGTTCTGCAGGCTATACAGGAAGCAAGTTGCTGGCATCTGCTTGGCCTCTGGGAAGGCCTCAGGAAACTTACAGTCATGGTGGAAGGTGAAGGGGAAGCAGTCTAGGTCTACGGCAGGAGGGAAGAGAGAGAGAGAAGGTGGGAGGTGGCATTTTTAAACAACCAGATCGCCTGAGAAATCTATCATGAGAACAGCCCTAGGGGTTTGGTGCTAAACCATTAGAAAATACCCGCGTAAGCTAATCACCTCCCACCAGGCCCCACCTCCAGCATTGGTGATTACATTTCAACATGAGATTTGGGTGGGGACACAGATCCAAACCGTATCACAATGGACACCTCATTCCTACAGTTTTGGTGATAACCTTAGATATAGGCAAATGAGGGGTGCATCCGTAGCCAATTCCTCAGTATCTTCCCTGTCTCATACATAGTAGGAAGGTTGTATTAGTCAGAGTTCTCTAGAGGGACAGGACTATTAGGATAGATGTATATATGAAGAGGAGTTTATTAAGGAGTATTGACTCACACAATCACAAAGTAAGGTCCCACAATAGGCCAACTGCAAGCTGAGGAGCAAGGAAGCCTGTCCAAGTCCCAAAACCTCAAAAGCAGGGAAGCTGAGAGTGCAGCCTTCATTCTGTGGCTGAAGAACCGAGAGCACCTGGCAAACCACTGGTGTATTAGGTCTAAGAGCCCAAAAGCTGAAGAACTGGGAGTCTGATGTTTCAGGGCAGGAAGTATCCAGCACAGGAGAAAGATAGAGGCCAGAAGACTTAACCAGTCTCATCCTTCCATGTTCTTCTGCCTGATTTTATTCTAGCTGCACTGGCAGCTAATTAGATGGTATACACCCAGATTGCAAGTGGGTCTGCCTCTCCCAGTCCACTGACCCAAATGTTAATCTCCTTTGGCAACACACTCACTGACATGCCCAGGAACAATACTTTCGTCTTTCAATCCAATCAAGTTGACACTCAGCCATCACAAAGGTGCTAAAAGGATGTTAACTAGCTTGTTTCATCTTCTAATGGTTTTATCTTTCCCTATTCAAATATTTTCTGCAACAGCATATTGTGATTTTGTAGAATGAGAAACAGGGGCTGCTTTTTCGAATTGGACATAGAATTTTTTGCATTATTTTCTGCTAGTAGATTGGATCTTATTGCTGATTTTTGATGTGTTTTACAGGTTAAAACCTCTTTTGTAGCTGTTATTTTTCAGCTGTTCACCAATATTTGAATAACCTAAACTATTAGGCTGTGACTAACCTGGCTTTCTCCCCATTTTTCCTTAGACCACTTCTCTTTAGTCTTCATTTCCACGTGAAGAATGTTAAGGCACTCCTAACGTAGATCCTTAAGCTCTGTCTCCATCTCAAGATTCTATTACATTAACCCCAAAATATGTTCTTTGAAGATAGAAAATGGTAATGTAAACCACATAAAGGTGAATAAATACAGCATTTGTGAGAAAGATGAATTACAACATGAAATATCAGGAAACTGAGTCAGGGATTGCATCTTGTTCTAGACACCATCACATTGGGTGTGCTGAACAAAAAATGTTTAATGAAATAATACTTCATATGGGAAAAGTTTATAAATAACCAGATCCAAGTAAGAGTCTACAGAAGTTTGGTTTTTAGGACATGAAAAGAAAATACAGTTATTTGCAGAATATTAATAAGTAGAAGTATTCACATAGGCATGGTTGTAAATTTGCAGTATACAATTAAGTGAATAAAAATGATATATCAAGGGGGCTTTCCCATGACATTAGAATTTCATTGCTTTTGGGCACTTCCAATTTTATGACCAAATCCATACCTGCAGGTGTCAGAGAGAAGAAATAGTTGCATGGAGTATGGCTTAAAGCCCTTTGGAGCCCATTCATATCAACCAGATCACTGGTCTTTCTCCTGCCATATGCTTGCCTTATATGGTACTTATAAAGAATGCTGACTGATTTTTTTTTTAAAGCATAAAAAGTTTTAATTTTTCCAAACAAATTTTTTCAAATGGCAAATGAACAGAAATTCAAAAGTTGCAAATTCACAGCTGCAGTCTGTGGGGGAGAGGAAAACTTCACCCATCAAATCTGCAAAATATACCAGAACACAAAAAAAATCAATTGATTGGCAGATGTGGATATTTACATCCCTCTCTTTAATTGCTTAAAATCAGCGAGTTGGGAGACTTCACTAAACTTGGCAGCAATTCAAACTGAATACAGCTTCTCTTTGGGTAGGACGCTGAGAAAACTGAAATGTGTATGATACCTTTATAAAAGAGGATTTAAAAAAAACAGGAGATAATGAGGAAATTATAACCAGAAAACCTGAAGAAGTTCAGTGTTATAGCCTTAGAAATATTAAGAGAGGAGCAAGTTCAAGGAAGCATGGAACTGTCATCATCAAATTCAGAGAAGTTAAATATCATAGACTACACTAGGTTAATATATTTTTTAAAATAATAGTTTAAAATTATTTTTGAACAATTATAATTGAGAATAGGGTTTTGAAAGAAGCAAAATCATCCTACTAGTACCTTACCCAAACAACATATATTTGGTTTCATAAAGGTCATGGAAAAATTGCTTCTATTTTTAAGGAAATAGGAATTATTGGAACCACAGGAAGCTGTTTATGTGGATTTTCAGCCCACTGTGATACTGAAGGCATCTTAACTAGAAGCAAAGGCAAACCTCATGTGAGCCACTGCCTGCGTATCTATGTATTGCCACAGGGGGAAACGGTTCCTCCTTTTCTGTCTTCAAAATATCACTGGATATCTCTCATTGATGGCGTTTAAATATAACTCTGCTAGCAAAAGAATTTGCTAAATGGTTTCAAGGCTTTTAGCTCCCATAATACCAGGCCTAACTTAAAGGGCAGAGACAGTACTGAGGATCAACTAAAAATATCTGGCAGAGACACATACAAGAATGACTAAAGCACTTAAACAAAGCGAAGGCAGTAACATTTGAATTGGAACTTGCAAGGAACTGGCTACATTTTCTAATTTATAAATTTGAAATTAGGTATAATTAGCATAATTATCTTAATGAGGATTGTGAAGATATGAAATGTTAATTTTCCCAAGATTATGTATATACCAAGTGTTATTTTTAAAATTTAAATCCTGGTTTGGAAACATAAAAACACACAGTCTTTCACATATCCCACATTATTTCCCAGCAGAAAGCCAGGGACCTAAGATTCCCACAGTAAAAGTTTGTGTTCAATATGCAGAGTAAAACCTATAGGTTGGTACAAAAGTAACTGTGTTTTTGCCATTATTTTCAATGACACAAATTGCAATTACGTTGGCACCAACCTATTATTACAGAAAAGATTACAAAGAGAATTTGTGGCTTTATTTTTTTCTTGTTGCCTTAGAATAGAAGTGATTTTGGAGATCAGAAACTGTCTCTACATGCTCTTGATATCTGTGTATGCTTTAAAAATCAATTATTTTTATTTTTTATTTTTTTTATCAACTTACAAATTTCTCTTCCTTCACCGGTTTTTGTAACATAAATCCCACGTTTAAAATATCTTAGTGTTCTAAATTCTTATATATGTTTTTAAATTAGGCTTCTTAGAAATCATAGTATTTATTTTATTTTTGTATTGCCAATATCATCCTGTTTTATTGATTGTACATTGCTGTGATATCTAATACCCTAAGTGTCTCTCTTTAGTCTTGTTTTCCCAATTGTCTGATATGAATTCACTTTTTCTTTCTCATTTAGGTTAAGTTTAAGAAATTGTGACTTTCAACAAAATAACATGAAAAAATTTGCTCACATTTCTTTTACTTCTAAATTAAATTCTCAATTTGACTAGTTTCTTCAGGAAATTATTTATTTATTTATTCATTTTTGTCTATTAAGGTTATTTCTATGTTCTTTAATAATGTTCTATAGATTTTCTCATAGCGGTTTGCTAAACTTTCTTTCTAAGTTCATTCCTAAGTGTTTGGTAATTTAGTTAGCATTCATTTATTTGTATTATACAGCATTTATTTGTATACGTTTGATCAGCCTAGATTCTGAGTTCTACAAATATTGTAGGATCTCTTGAAAGGATAAAATTATTCTCTTTTTACTTTTGATCTAATGATATTAGACTTTCATTAGATTTAGGTATTTATTTTCCATAGAACTTTGTAGTGTTTTTTTTTTTAATGGCTGGAACACAAAATAAAATAATTTTTTTGAAATGTTTATTATAACTCCCTATCTACCTAAATACTCAAACAAATTTTGATAGCTTTCTTTAGGGTCTAATGATATAATTTGCAATTCATTATGATTTTCTTCCATTTAAAAATTTTTATTACTACATTTCTTATCCTCCTTCTCCTCTTCCTACTTGTGCTTCTCCTTCTTCAATGGCCATTACTGAAATTTTCAGGGCATTGACCAATAGTAGCGATAGAAAGTGGTAGAAGTGATAGAAGCCTTGCCTCTGAGTTTGTTGGTAATGACTGGTGTTTCGTCCAGTAGTCAGTTCTACCTCACTGCTCTCAACCTATTTCTGAAATGTTCTCCCCACACATAAACACACAACTAGATTCTTTACTTCATTTTGGGTATTCATTCAAACCTCACCTTTGAATTCATGTAAACTCTACGAAAGACAGAGGCCATCTTCTTTAACTCTTTCTTATGTACTCAGATTCTAGGCAGAGCTTAGTAAATATCTGTTGACTCCATGTAATTGAGCCATTGAGAATAGTGCTGGTTGATAGCTTGACACAACAATTTTTTGTTGTGTTGAGAAGATTAACTGTATTATTTATTTGTATATGTTTGATCAGGCCAAGATTCTGAGTTCTACTAAACATTATAGGATCTCTTGAAAGGATAAAATTATTCTTTTTACTTTTGATCTAATGATGTTAGACTTTTATTAGATTTTGTAAACATTAAATGGCTCTTGTATTCTTGTAATGAATAGTGCTTGTTTGCAATGTATGGTTTTAACAATATGCTGAATTCAATTTGCCAGCACTTTACTACCCATCTAAACTCAGAAGTGAGGGTTTTCTGTACTTTTATGTTTGTGCCTCATTTGTTAGTTATAGGTATTTGGGATGTGAAGTTTGAAAGGGGAGATTGGGATGTTTTTCACACTAGACATAGAAATGCCTATTAGACATGACATAGACTTAATATTATATTAAGTTTTATAACTGCATTTTATCTAAATTCTATGTTTAATTGGTTTCATTACATTCCAGCAGTTATTTTATACCTGCATAGAAGCTGTTTTATTCTTATTAAGGGAAAGTTACTTAAATCCTGTGTCTCCCCTGCCCCACTTGCCAGAATGCTATAAGAATGACCTGCTTTCTGAACTTTACTTGTCTGAAGTATTCACTCATCTCACATAGGAAGGACAAATTCACTGGTCACTTTTCTCACTAAACTCTTGGCTAACTTCTTCTAATATTTAGAATTGAAAAGAAATGTAAAAGCAGTCTATAGTTTTACCTGCAAAAAGAGGAGCTCTTCCTGACTGACTGCATTTTGAATTCTTTTTCTTTATCTTGGAAATTTCAGGAGATGTCTAACTAGATTTTTTAGTAAATCAAAATTCCTACTTTCCCCATAGAATTATTATTATGGTTGTTATTATTTTTTATTTAAGTTTCCTTCTATGTCTTATTGTTTCTGTTCTATTTTTATAGGGTTGCTGCTTGGCCAGGTCTCTTCAGGTTACTTCCAAGGAGACCAACCTCCTGCAGGAAGAACAAATCCACCCTGCATGCCTCCTGCAAACAGATCTTATTTACATTGACTCCAGAAAAAAAAATCATCAATGTTTGTGATATTTGAAGGATAATATTTTCAATTTTAGAATTTTTATATCTCTCTAAATTCTTTATCTTGAAGGGAATCTAAAAAGAATACGCATTAGAATTTTTAGTTAGAATTTGCGTTTTACTCAGAATTCTTGCTTGGATCGAGTGTTTCCTTAAATGTCTGGCATAAAGCCTGGTGAATAAGAAATACTTCAATCAAGAAGGAAATGGGAATGGATGTATGAGTTTCTTTATTCAAATGATATCTTTTGGAGTACAGACTTGGAAACCACAGCTACCCCAAGGATTATATTTTGGGAGTGTAAAAAGATTCAAGAAGATGTATCAATTTCTTTATGATGATACAGATCCTTTCAAAGGAAAGGAAAGGGAGATAGCAATACACTCATGATTACAAAATGCACAAAGTTACATTCATAGTCATCCTGTTATAAGATAACCCTATGCTGTCGCTCTTCTACTCAGAACTTCCACTGGCTCCCTGTTTTACTCAGAGCAAAAGCTAAAGGATGTGTTATGTCCTCCAAGGCACGGATGATTTGTTCCTCTTTTGCTTCACTGAGTTGTCTCCCACTGGCCTCGTCTATGTGTACTCAGCTTGGTCTTCACTGGTATTCTCTGTAAGCTGACATGTTTGTCTCACTCCTACCTCAGTGAAACACTTGTCATTTTGTTTTTCTGCTTGGAATGCTCCTTCCACAAACACATATGCAACTAGATTCTTCATCTCCTTATGGGTCTTGATTCCAAATTCACTCTCTTCATAAGACCATACTATCTAAAAGTTTAATCTCCCATGAACATTTCATACTCCATTCTCTTATTTACTCATTTTGTCTCATCATGACAGAAAATGCTTTGAATTTCACCTGTGTATCTTGTTCCTTGTTATTCTTTATTGTTTTCATACAGATTTTATAAGGACAGGACATACAGTATGCTGTGTTCACTTTCCAACCCTGGTTCCCAGAACAGGGCCTGACTACCAGTAGGGATTCAATAAATATCTGTAAAATGAATAAATAATAATATGTGATAACAAAATTGGCGATAATGGTGGGTGTCTGATATGGTTTGGCTTTGTGTCCCCAACCCAAATCTTCTCTGGAATTGTAATCCCCACATGTCAAAGGAGGGACCTGGTGGGAGGTAATTGGATCATGGGGTCCATTTCCCCCATGCTATTCTCATAATAGTGATTGAGTTTTCAGAAGATCTAATGGTTTTATAAGTGTTTGGAAGTTCCTCCTTTGTTCTCTCTCTCTCCTGCCACTTTGTGAAGGAACTGCATGTTTCTCTTTCACTGACAGCCATAATCATAAGTTTTCTGAGGCCTCCCCAGCCATGTGGAACTGAGTCAATTAAACCTCTTTCCCTTATAAATTACCTAATCTCAAGCATTTCTTTATAGCAGTGTGAGAATGGACTAAAACAGGAAATTGGTACCCCAGCAGAGAGTAGGGCACCGCTAAAAAGATAACCTGAAAATTGTAAGTGACTTTGGAACTGGGTAACCGGGCAGAGGTTGGAACAATTCAAGGACTCAGAGGAAGACATGAAGATGTGGGAAAGTTTGGAACTTCCTAGAGACTTGTTGAATTGTTTTGACCAAAATGCTGATAATGATATGGACAGTGAAGTCCAAGCTGAGGTCTCAGACGAAGATGAGGAACTTATTGGGAACTGGAGCAAAGGTCACGCTTGCTATGTTTTAGCAAAGAGGCTGGCAGCATTTTGCCACTGCCCTAGAGATCTGTAGAACTTTGAACTTGAGAGAGATTATCTGAAATTGGAACTTATGTTTAAAAGGGAAGCAGCGTGGAAAAGTTTGAAAAATTTTCAACTTGACCATGCAGTAGAAAAGAAAATCCCATTTTCTGGGGGAGAAGTCAAAGCCAGCTGTGGAAATTTGCATAAGAAATGATAAACTGAATGTTAATAGCCAAGACAATGGGCAAAATTTCTCCAGGGTATGTTAGAGATCTTCAAGGCAGAGCTTCCCATCACAGGGCAGGAGGCCTGAAGCGGAAAAACTGTTTCATAGGCCGGGCTCAGGGCACCCTTGCTCTATGCAACCTCAAAACTTGGTGCTCTTTTCCCCAGCTGCTCCACTTCCAGCCATGGCTAAAAGGGGCCAAGGTACAGCTTGGGTTATTGCTTCAGAGGGTGAAAGCCCCAAGTATTGGTGGCTTCCATGTGATATTGGGCTTGTAAGTGCATAGAAGAGAAGAATTGAGCTTTTGGAACTTCTGCTTAGATGTCAGAAGATGTATGGAAATGCCTGGATGTCCAGGCAGAAGTCTGCTGTAGTGGCAGAACTCTCAAGGGGAACCCCTGCTAGGGCAGTGCAGAAGGGAAATGTGAGGTTGGAGCCCCCCACACGAAGTCCCTACTGGGGCACTACCTAGAAGAGCTGTGAGAGGAGAGCTACTGTCCTCCAGTTTCCAGAATGGTAGGTGCACTAACATTTTGCATTATACACCTAGAAAAGCTGCAGGCCCTCAACACCAGCCCAACAAAGCAGCTGTGGAAACTGAACCCTGCAAAGCCACAGGGCAAAGCTGCCCAAGGCTTTTGGAGCCCACCCTTAGTATCAGCATGCCCTGGATATGAGACATGGAGTCAAAGGAGATTTTGGAGCTCTAAGATTTAATGACTGACTGGCTGGATTTTGGACTTGTATGGGGCCCATAGCTTCTTTGTTTTGGCCAATTTCTTCCAACTGAAATGGGAGCACTTATCCAATGCCTGTACCCTTACGTGTCTTGGAAATAACTGACTTGTTTTTTATTTTATAGGCTCATAGGCAGAAGGGACTTGCTTTGTCTCAGATGAGACTTTGGACTTGGACTTTTGAGTTAATGCTGGAATGAGTTAAGATTTTGGGGGACTGTTGGAAGGCATAACTGGTTTTGAAATGTGAGGACATGAGATACTTGGCAGTTCTTCCTTTTCTCTCCTTATTTCTCTCTGTCTCTCTCTCACTTTCTCCCTCTCTCTCTTTCTCTCCCTCCTTCAGCCTTGTGTGCAAAGTGCCTGCTTCCCCATTGCCTTCTACCATGATTGTAAGTTTCCTGAGGCCTCCTCAACCATGTGTAACTGTGAATCAATTAAGCTTTTTTTAAAAAAATAAATTACTCAGTCTCAGGTATTTTTTATAGCAGTGTAAAAACTGACTAATGCGGGGTCTTAGTTTATTTCAGTTTCTATAACAGAATACCAAAAACTGGATAACTTTTAAAGAGGTTTATTTGCCTCAAGCTTCTTGAGGCTGGGAATTTTAAGAGCATGTTGCTGGAATCTGGTGAGTAT
The DNA here is from genome assembly GCA_036589455.1 of Ateles fusciceps. NCBI lineage: Eukaryota > Metazoa > Chordata > Mammalia > Primates > Atelidae > Ateles > Ateles fusciceps. The sequence goes on along the minus strand of JAZHEH010000564.1, from coordinate 2,561,045 downwards.
CATCTCATGGCAGAAGGGCAGAAGACAGAGAGAAAGCACGAGGGGCAGATTGCTTTTCATGGTAATTCACTCTATGATAATAAAAACTCAATCTCTCAATAATGACAATCCATTCATCAGCTCTGTGCTCATGGTCCAGTCACGGCTTAGTAAACCTCACTTTCCAACACTGTTGCATTGGGAATTTAGTTTCCAACATATGCATTTGGGAAAGATATTCATACCATAAAAAATGTCAACAATGTAATTGATTACTTAGAAAATACAATTTGTAATATCCAAACTAGTATTGAAATTTCCATCTGGAACTATGATTGAGTTGGGGACCTAGTACTGTGTACAGGAAATTGGGTAATCTTTGAATTGGGTTTTTCTCTTAAATGTCTTTATACTTTATGGCAGTAAACAATATATGTAACAAAGAGGTATGAAAATTATGGGGCTGATGGTAGTAACTCTGATTCTGATAGAATACAAAAGGCTATTACTCATGTACAGGGCTATTTCCAGACAGTACTATATTTACTTATTGATGTTATGTTTATAGCAATACAACTAAAGCTAACTTCCAGGCAGGATCTGATTGGCTATTAATTATTTTGAATGCCATCCCTAATTAGTGTTTAAGAAACACCTTCACTATTGGAATCCTATTTAAAAAAAACTCCGTTGCTCTAGGTCTAAAAGGTTTTAGGCCCTCACTTCTTTCTCCATTAAGTAATTACTTTTTATCTTTGTGAAAAAGTAAAGTTTCTTAGAAATTCAACAGTAACATTAGAGTAAAGCGCCCTGTAATCTCTCATGATGTCTTCATGGGTGATTTCACATTTGCTCTTTTCCTTTGCATGCATTTCACATGGTGGAGTTTTTCTCAACATTTACTTCTCAGATAAAATGTTATTATACCTATGCAGAGAGGCTATCCTTGTCCACATAACCTAGAGTCGTTCATCTCAACATTCTCTGTCACTGATCATTTTTCCCTATAACATATGTCATCACTTGAAGTTACTTATTTATGTATGTATTTATGTGTAGGTGTATTCAATTGTTTGTATATTCCTTTGCTATAATATAAGTTTCCTGTTGGCAGGATTTTGTCTCTCTTTTTCAAGCCTATGTCTCCAACACATAGAATGGTGCCTGGTACATATTAGACATTCAATAAATAGTTGTAAATCAAATAAATTAATGCTGATATCTTATAGTTGCCTGATATCTAAACTACTGAATCTTATATTAGCATTGAATCATGGAGTAGGTGTTATAGATAATGAAAAGAGAAAACAAAAACTAGCAGAACACAATCTAAAATAAAAATCTACCTAGTTGCCTGGTGTATTAAATATCATATGTGGCATCTGGAAGCTCTGCTCTTACTAGTTCTATTTTCATACTGTCAACAAGCTGCTGCCACATCCATGAAAGTGAAGCATTTATGCACCAACGCAAAAGAGTTAGTTTTGATTTTTTTTTCTCCTGCAAAGCACTCAAAAATATAATTCTAAAAGATGAAATTACTGGGGGAGGATGGATGGTGGGAGAATTGTATGACTTAAACCAGAAACTTACATAAGGATTGAATCTGGTCCTTAACATTAAAGTGGTAGTTCCATTTTGAAAAATTGAAATAATGATTCTTGGCTGAGCTGTAGGTGTACTCTCAATGGCATTATATGATTTGACTTGAATAGAAAAAGCAATTTAAATTCTTGTTTAAATTAGCACTAAACTCCAATATCACCTACTAATTTTATGCTTAGAGGTGTATTTTATATTCACTACTTCTGTGGCAAAAATGGACTCCATCATTCATTCAATAAATATCTTTCAAGCATAAAACATGTGCCAGACACTCTGCTAGGTTCTGGGGATTCAACATAAACACAAAATAGTCTCTGCCCTCTGGTAGCTAACACCTACTATAAAAAAGTCAGTTTGCCCAGCACTGGGGAAAATGTGAAGCTAAAGTGTTATCAAAGGCTATTGCAAAAAATTAAAGTGTCATAAGCTATGTGACTGTGACTGGCACTCAATGGAAACACAAGTAAAGATCAAGAAAAACTTGTATCTGCATGTGCATGTGTTGGGGAGTGTTTGTGTGATTGTATATAGACAACATAATTGGTGACAGGAAGGATATGCAGACAAATTCTACAAAGGTCACGTGTTCAATGTTGTCTCTGCATCTTTGATATATGCTGAAGACATGCAGAGGAAGAAATCACTAAAGTCTGCTCCAATGGTAGAAGCCTTACACAACTGGAAATAGGTCTTGAGGGATTAATAAAAATTAAATAAACAGGAAAAAAGGAGAAAGAAACTGTCATTGTAGGCTAGGTGATCAAGACTTGATGGGGGTGAGGTTAACCAATCTTTAAGATCCCATCATCTGGAAATGTATTGATTTTCTTTTGAGTCATAAAGGTAAGGTAGAGCTGGATCAAGGAAGAAAGGGAAAAAATATTCTTCTAGGCAATGGCTCCCAAAGGTTTCTCGTATACAGCATCAACACCACCTTGGAAACCTGTTAGCAATGGATATTCTCAGACCGCCACCCCAGGCCTACTAAATAAGAAACTGTGTACAGAGCCCAGGAATCTCTATGTTAAGTTTGAGAACCAGTGTTCTAGGAGATGGGTATAGAAGGGATTAAGACAACAAGCAAAATTAAAGGTCAACTATGAGTGAGATTCGGGGCTTTGGCTGCCAAGTGAACCCCAGGTGAAGATCTGTACAGGCTCTGGGCTAGAAAGTCCCATATTGACCAGATCTCCTGACAAATTTCCCCTGGGTCTTTCTTCATCCTGGCATTTGTTCTTTGGTTTTCCTCTGTGTCACCTTGTTCTTTCCTATTGGATACTTAGATACTCTTTTTCTGTGTCCCCATTTATGTAAAGTCAACTCATTTTGGGGACATCCTTAAAGTATTGAAAAACCTTTTTATCCCTGATAATTTTTTATTCATTTCAATGATGTCTGTATTACTTACTCGCCAGTTTTTATTTTATTTATTGTTTAAACTTTTTAACTGAAGAAGAATTTGTATTAAAAAACATGCAAATATCTTATATGTACAGCTTCAAGGACTACTTAGAAACATAACACACCTCTGGAAGTAGCAGCCATGTCAAAGAACAAAATATTACCTGCACCCAAAAGCACCTGCATTACTCTGTTCTAGTCACTACATATTCCCAAGGTAAAGGGAACGACTGCCTTCATTTCTAACATCATATATTAGTTCTGATAGCCCTTTTCTACAACTGTGCCATTTGTTCTCATTTCATCCAACCACGTTGTTTGGATGCAGAACACTGTTTTATTGATCATTTCATTAGATTGCTAAAATATCACTAATAGCAACACTGGAATGTTGAAATATCATTACTGAAAACATGCTGTGATTAGTGACCCTCTGAAAGAACCCTTGTTCTTCAAGACTGTATACTGAAAAGGAAATGCACAATTATATTAACTACTACCAATCAGAGCAGCAAAGCAAGCAAAGAAGCTAGCAAACTTGTCTTACCAGTAAGGTTTCTAGGAATCTTCATCTTAGCTTCCTTACTCTTTGACAATTAACCACTGACTTTCTTTGAACCAACTGGCAAAAAAGAAAAATGAAATAAAAAGAGAAAGAAAAAGATCTTCATCTCAAAACACCACCCTCCTCCATCAGCACCCTCACTTACTCTCAGCATCACTTCCTTGACACATCCCGCCCTCTTCTTCCGTAACAGTTGGCTAGACTTTCCTGGGATGAGGGAGTTGTTGATTCCTCACCTCTGGAATTCTGGCTTACCCTCCTCAGGAATTATTGCTTGTGCATTGATTTCCCCTTTGATGTCCATCCATGAAACCCTATAACATAAACTCCAAAAGAGCCAACAAGACTCCTGTCTTGTTGATCGTTGCCCCTCTATGCCATAGAAAAGGGCCTGATACATAGTATATGCTCAACAAATACTCACTTGAAATAATACATTTTATACATGAGTACTGAAGTTTTAAATGACATTTAAATTAGGCAGTGTTTGAATTTGGAGTCTGCTTGGCTCTGCCAACCACTGACCAGTGACTGGTTATCACTGCCAATCACTTCCAGTGAAGTCATAACTGGAAGTGCCTCAGTTTTCTCCTTTGTAAAATTGGGACTGTGGAGATTATGTGGAAGATAAGGATTAGGGCAAACAGATCTTCTAAGAGGCAGCCTCCACTCAGCCCCAGAAGTTTCTTACAAAGGAAAAACACAAATCCAATATTGCTTCAGAGTATAGTATTTCTAGAAATGCTGAAACTCCAGATTTTTTTTTCACTAAAACTCACAAGAAATGTTCACAATGAATTCAATTAAGAAAATAAAAACACCATCGGCTGAAAGTGGCCCATAGTTTAATTCTTTTTGGTCTAGGGGCTAGTTAAACATCAACAATACTTTGACCCATGATCGTGCAATCTTCCTTAACAAAAAATCTGTTTGGGTATATGATTGATCAGTTTTCTCAAGATCTCTTTAACATAAGAAGAGATTTGTAAAGTGACTCTTTTTATATTTCTAAGAGTGGGAGTTGTGATTTTTCTTAGAAAAATTTATTTCCTCTCTGTATATATATTTCTGCATCATGGCAGTTTGATATCAGAGCAACTTTATATGATTTGAGAGCAAAATGATCACTAATCAAATCTCAATGACCCTTTCTATTCCTAGAATCTCAAGTAAAATAAATTAAGGTCTACATATAAATTTTTCCTCTTGGGGTAATATTTTCTATACATTTAAATTAAATTTATAATCATGAAGTGTAGAAATAAGCTGACCAATGAAAAATTAAAAGCTATTTGGAAATAAAAATGGTAATATTAATTGGGGAATAATTGAGAACATGTATCCTGCTTGAAGAAATACTGAAGTTCTTAAAAATAACCATTATTAAAACTCTTACAAAAAATGAGAGGATAAAAACACTAAATATTAAATAGAAAGAGTGAAATGCTGAAAAAATTTGTAATACGCAATTAATTATTTTTTTAAACTGCCAAGTTAAAAAACACTGACAGAAAAAAAAAATGCGAGAATGGATGGTTTAGGGAAGAAAATTATAAATGGTCTTCTACCTTTTCTTTCTTAATTTTCTGGTTGTGACTCTATCAATTAAAATTTTATAGGCATATCCATGTGTGTTCAAGTGTATTGCATCCTCTACCAAATTTATTTCATAATATAGAACACAATTAATAATGGAGGTAAATGAAAACTAGCCATAATATGAAACTGCATCTTGGGGGGAAATAAAATGTGTGTGTGTGTTTTTTAACTAAACCACCATAATACCAAACCTATTTTATGTATTTGTTATTTTTATCCTGAGTTTGATTCTTACTGTGCTTTCACTCTGCCCATAAGCATATCTTCCCTGCAAATTCAGATAAAGAAATATTTAAAATGACACCAGATGCTAATTTCCTTAGCAGCTTCTCTTAGACAAATAGGCAGATGCTCCTTCAGTCGGGGGGAACAAGCTGCTGTACTCATCATAGAGATTGGAAGAAAACAAAACACCTGCAGGAGCAGGTAAGGATTAAACCTTTTCTGGACAGAGCCCCCGGGATGAAACAGGCCCTCACTCTGGCTATCTTAGGTCAGGGCATCTGTGCAGTGTGCAATTGACACCCTGAGAAAACAGAGATTTAGAAAGAAATGTCAGGGGCAGTCCAGGGAATTTATTTGTTGGCACAGCTTTGTTGCACTATTCTAGGGAGAACAAGATAAAACTACATTGCTCAGTAGTCCTACTTAGAGTTTAAAGTACATTAAAAAATATTAAAATGCCTTGTTTGATTAGTTTTATACTCCCAGACCCATGCAAAAATGAAGAAAAGGGCATATATTCCAGAAAACTGTTTTTATTTTTTAATCATGACAAAGATAGATTCAGAGATGAAATAAGAGGTAGATTCGTGGATGAGTGAGTGTGTGAGAGAAGCTGGGAGGGGAGCAGAGAGATCAACAAATAAGGAATTGCTGGAGGATGTGCTAAGCAGATGATAGAAAATAGCTAAGACCCTAATGACAAAACCAACCCAATCCTCTTGGGAAGACTGAGAAAACATTCTGGATAGAGGGAATGCAGTGCAGGGTCATAAAGTAGGAATGAGCTTGGCAACTATTAGCACCAGATAAAAGCCTGTGAGGATGTGGTATGTGAAGGGTGAGACCTGCAGGAGATGGCCCTGAAGAGGCAGAGAAGAGGCAAGTTGCACAGGACTTTTTACACCAGGTTGAAAGATGTTTTCTTAAATGGCTTGGAAGCCATTGAGGGTTTTTATGTTGGGAATTGGGGTGATTTGATTACCATTTTTTAAGGATCACTCTGGCTTATGATGACATACTTTTCAATATTTTCCATTTATAGTCCTGCCTTTGAACATCCAGGCTGTAATCCAAGCCATCAGACACAAATGGTGACATGATTAGGAAAAGGCTGTCTTTATAGTATCCATTCTGGACCAATCTGTAGCTTTTATGTACACATTATCATTGCCCCTGAGCCATAATGGGCCTGAAATTGGAGGCAGCATTCCACCTGAGTCATCATCCAAACCACTTTATAAAGCCATCATCTACATATGTCTCTAGAGGCTCATTCAGTTACTCATAAGGCCCAACTTTTCTCAGCTTATGGGGAATATCAAAATCATGGATATGGATGTTCCTATGAATACCATTTGAAGTAATTCTGTTTTCATAGTTACCAAAAAATAATCCCTCCATACATTAAACATAACAAATTGAGCAACAACACAAACAGTTCTGTATTTCAGTAAGGGTCTTTTTCTTCCTTTTTCACTTAATTGTATCCTAACCCTTTCATATCTTGGCAAAAGACAAATATCAGTATTTTGCCAGAATGGTGTTATTTTAAGCAGGAAAAAAGGACCATAAAGGCACAAATAAGTCTTGGGGGAAATAAAAGAGTTTTTTGTTTTGTTTTGCTTTGTTTTGTTTTTAACTAAACCACCATCATATCAAACCTAATTTATGTAAAACTGTTCTCAGCTCTCCTCCTCCAAAGCCCATAGCTGGAGAATATATCCTCTTCTCATTTTTCTCAGGCTTTAAGGATTGTTTGATCTTTACCAGAGAAGTTTCTGGACTTTTATGATGGAGAAATGGAGGATGGGCAGAAGAAGGAGCAGTCAGTAAAGGGAGAGCTGAAGCACTTAGGAGGATGAGAGTTAAATCAGCCTAAGTAGGAGAGAACAGGAGAAGGAAGAACCAAAGGTTTCTCAGCTGAGGTTGGAGGGGCAAACTGGGGAGAATGTGATGAAGAACAAGAGGGCCTGATGGAAGGAAGAGAGTGAGAACACTGGAAAGAAGAGAAGGAAATATAAGAGAAATGTGCTGGAGGGGACAGATTTCATCAGAATTATCTCCTCTCTTCTCTCCTCCCTTCTTTCCTCTCCTTTCTCCTCTCCTCTCTTTTCACTTTTTCCTAAGACACAGTTTTGTAGAAAGATTTAGCTGCTTAAATCTGGGAGCCAAATACAAGTAATGTTCTTTTTACTTGTTTGGAGGAAAGATGGTAAAAAAAAAAAAAGAAAGAAAAAAGAAAGGAAGAAATGTGGCAGGAAAGAGATTAAAGCAGGAAAATTATCACATGTATAGTTAAAGATTTTGCCTCTACCATTCAAACTCTCTTTTACTGTACAAACATTGCATATTTTTCCTAAAACCTGAGAGAAGTCATGTTCTTGCTCAGTGATATTGAATAGCTCTATGTCTGAGAACAGAAACAAGATGCAACAGCTTAGCATGGAAATGGAAGACGCCCAGGGATCCGGACTAAACTTATCTGATATTCCAGCTCATCTCTCTTCACGCTCCCTTTGTTTATGGATCAGTCATATGGACTTATTCACTATTCCCCAACACACAAACTGTTCCTCACCTTATCGTTGTCTTCTCAGCCAAAAATTCCTTTCTCTTCTTCTTCTCATTAATTTATTAAACAGTAATTTATTTTACACATTGTATGTATCTGTGGTTCTGGATACAGTGATACTCATTCTCACTGAGAACAAATGTTCAATCTGCCACTTTCCAAAATTGCTTTTGAAAGTGTATTGTAACAATTGTAAAATAATTGTAATAATACTATAATATAATATCTTAGCAAGAATCCTTATAAACATTTAATCCTGTAGAAATTTTTTTTTTTTTTTGACACAGGGTCTTGCTCTGTCACCCAGGCTGGAGTGCAGTGGTGCCATTTTGGCTCATTGCAAACTGCAGCTCCTGGGCTCAGGCAATCCTCTTACCTCAGCCTCCCAAGTGGCTGGGACTACAGGCATGTGTTACCCAGCCCCACTGAATTTTGTGTATTTTGTAGAAATGAGGTTTAGCCATGTTGCCTAGACTGGTCTAGAACACCTGAGCTCAGGCAATCCACCTTCCTTGGCCTCCCAAAGTGCTGGGATTAATAGCACAAGCCACAGAGCTTGGCCCTGTAGTGATTTTATTCATCTCTCATATTTCTCTGCATTTCACACAAAGCCATGCCCACAAAACACATACAGATAGTTCCACATCCCTTTCCCAACCCCACACATAAATTAACATAACAAAGCTTTGTTGTTGAAAATCATTGTCTATAGTCACACAAATGATTCTGCTTCTGTCTTGATCTGTGAGCAGTTCTATCACTGGAAAATACGTACAGGTTATATCATTAGCAAAAATGAATTAGTTCTCATTCAGTTTTGAAATTCTAATAAATCTACACAATAATTATATGTATATATTTGAGAAGATTCCTACATACATCCTTATTTATTATATACCTTAAATATTAATAGAATTTAAAGATTGTGATGCAGACTGTTATAATTATTAATTAAAGAAAAGAAGACTGTCTTTTCATCCCTGTAGGATCACAAGCATCTAATGAGGCTTGAAAAGAGTAGAAAGTATTGACTAACTTTGGTCTAAACATGTAGACAATGCATCAATATGGTGAATCATATGCCTGAACAAACAAATCTAACTACCTGGTAGGCTGACCAGGAATGGAAATCTGGTCATTGGGCTTGGGTAATGATTGCCAAGGAGTGATTGTCTTTTAGTGATCAGAGAAAGAAAACTCATTCATGTGCCAAATGAAATTCTAAATCAATTCTTCAGTTTGCTGCTTAAATGTAAAGAAGTCAAAATACTAGTTAATTAAGCACTTAACTTTATGAAGTAGTATTCTTGAGAAAGAGGAACTTAATTATATCAGAGGTATAATACTAAACAATGATTCTCCTTTATAGTCTACTAATAATAAAGGCAAGGGTTATTCAAAGAGTGAGCATGAATAAAAGTGTTGTGAATTCTGAAAGAATTACATAAAATACAGGAAGCATATTCTTAATCACACCTTTGGTCAATGGCAATATATACATTTCTGTCTTAAAGATAAAAAAAGAGAGGGGCTCAAAATATACTAATAATAGTGTACCCACTTCCATGGCTCTATTTCCCCCAAAATGCATGAGTAATTCTAAAATCTGAGTAGGTGCTAGCTATTTACGACTGACATGCAAATAATAACTAGAGGTTCTAATAAAAGGTGTCTTTTTTAACAATTATTTAAGCATTGATTAAAATAGATAAATTAAGAAATAAACAGGGCTGGGCACCGTGGCTCACGCCTGAAATCCCAGCACTTTGGGAGGCAGAGGCTGGTGGGTCACCTGAGGTCAGAAGTTCAAGACCAGCCTGACCAACATGGAGAAACTCCATCTCTGCTAAAAATACAAAATTAGCTGTGTGTGGTGAGACATGCCTGTAATCCCAGCTACTTGGGAGGCTGAGTTACGAGAATATCTTGCACTTGGGAGGTGGAGGTTGCCGTGAGCCAAGATTGCACCATTGCACTCCAGCCTGGGCAACAAGAGAGAAACTCCATGTCAAAAACAAAGAAAAAAAAGAATTATAAGCAGTTTAGTGCACAGTCCTGTATCAGTCCATTCTCACACTGCTATCAGAAATACCTGAGACTGGTAATTTATATGGGAAAGAGTTTTAATTGACTCATAGTTCCATAAGGCTGGGGAGGTCTCAGGAAACTTATATGGTCATGGCAGAAGGCAAAGGAGAAGCAAGTACCTTCTTCAAATGGCAGCAGGAGAGAGAAGAACATGTAAGAACATGGAAAATTGTCTTACAAAACCAGCAGACTTCCTGAGAACTCACTCACTGTCATGAGAACTGCATGGGGGAAATCACCTGCTATAACCCAATCACTTCCCACTGGGTCCCTCCCTTGACATGTGGAGATTTTGGGGATTATAATTTGAGATGACATTGCGATGGGGACACAGAGTGAATCCATATCAAGTTCAAACATAATAGATAAGATTAACCAACTGAGGATTGATTGGCTAGAAGAAATCCCACTTATAAAGCAATTACTTATTTTAAACAATAAAATTATTAGAGATATCAATACCTGCCATTTTTGTTTCATAGCAATGTATTAGAGGTGAAATTTGAAATTTTCTTTAAAATTTTAAAAACATTGTTTAGATATATATTGTGGCATTTTCAGTAAATCATATTTGGTAAGTGGGATTATGATTTTTTTTAATGTCTTACTTTCAAAAAGACAAAATTCTCACTATAGCCATACAAACTGTGAGCGATTGGGAATTAAAAAAGGAAAACTAATTTCATGAGAAGGAATGAAAAGGAGAAAATCTATTACAAACATTTCCAATAGAAAACACAATATGTTATGTTTAGAAGCTCAATAGTTTGTTAGTTTCAGAAACTCATTAGTTTATGTCAACTATTATGAACTAAAAGCACAAAACAAAATACTGTGCAATTAATGTAAGAAAGATAAAATAAGTAAAAGTGCACACTTCTTAATCAGAAAGAACAAACTCTTGTTTTTTTAAGTGTAGCCAAAAAGCCCATTAAAATGTAAACTTTACCTATGAAGAGTGCCTGAGCAAGAATCTGCAACTAGAACAAGAAAGTGAGAGATTATGCAACTGGTCTTTGAGAAAGTACAAATCATAATTTACAATGCAAAACTCTGAGACGCAGTGAAAAAAAGATACACGGTAAAAGCAACCCTTTAAACCACATTCCTATGCTTCTAACCTAACCCAAGAAGAGAATTTTGTCTTCAAGAGACCCCCCTTTCCACAGATGCCTTCATAGGAGAAGGTGGCAATCCCTCTAACAGTACTAGAAGTGACTAGAACTAGCATGTCGTGGCTGCTTCTCACCAGTGTAGACAGACTTTCAGCAATTAAGGCAAAGCATCCTGCTGAAAAATCCCCTGGTGAAGTGATTCAGGCTTGACAGACATGCCCCAAAATACATATTCTCTTAAAATCACATTGATTATATCACTTTTCTTAATTCCCGAGTTCTCAATGCTATAAAATTTCAGAGTTGAAATCTAGAGCAAACCTCTTGAACATCAGCAAGTTTGTTTATAAACAAAGTACCAGGTCATCCATCTTCTTTTTCTTCCCTCTACTCTTCGCATCTTTTTTTCATTCTCTCCCCACGTCTTTCTGCAAAGGTCTGTTAATGATACTGGCAGCATTTCTGTATGGGTCTGCATCCCCCCTCAATTCTTGCCTCCTGAGAAGAAAGAATTTAACTGAGAGTCATAAGGCAGAAAGAGACTAAGGGAAGTTTTAGAGCAGGAGTGAACATTCATCAAAAAGTTTAGAGCGGGAACAAAAGGAAATAACGTACACTTGGAAGAAGGCCACGCAGGAGACTTTAGACTAGAGTCAAATGCCCTGTTTGACCTCTGACTTAGGGTTTTATGTGTTGGTATACTTTCAGGGTCTTCCATCCCTTCTCCCCTGATTTTTCTATTGGGGTGGGCTGCCTGCATGCACAGTAACCTGCTAGAGCTTGGGAGGGGAGCATGCACAGTGTTTACTGGAGTTGTATGCATGCTCAGGTGAGGTGTTGTTTCCTTACCAGTCAAATGTCTCTAGAAAGTCATATACCAGTTAAACTTCACCATTTTGTCTCTTAATGCACATGCTTGAGCCCATTCATCAACTCCTCAGATTTTATAGAGAAGCTGCCGATCACCAGTTTCAGGTTTTTACAACTGTTGGGTAACAGCCTTTGCCTGGCACTGGCTGTGACCAATTATTATTTTAGAGAGTCAGTTAACAATTGCCTGCCCATCACCTGATAGTCGCCCGACATTGCTGGTGATGTATCATTGGCCAAAAGGAGTCAGTTGCTAAATGCAATCCATACAATTCTCTAGTAGAGATAAAATATATTAGCATAAAAATACAATTAATGCAAAAATATAAAATAAATACAAAACCATGAGATCTATACAATATGCATATATCACACTTAGATTTCTATTCAAGTTGATGTTCCATTACACAATATTTTCCTGAAAACTTGTATGTAAACAGTTCAGTGTAAATTTTTACAAAATTTTACATAAATTGTACATAAACCTAAACCATTTCTTATATGGGGGTATGAAATAAGTTGTTTAGTATATGAAGTTAATATTTTCTGAAGTCAAGACTCTTTCAAGATTTACACAGGCACTAAGAACTTCATTCATTTGCTTTTTAAAAATGTAGACATTTAAAATATTTTCATAAAGCAATGCACATCTAGAAAGTCAAAATTAAATAGAAGTTGAATAATCGATAGATTTATTAACAATATCATCTAGAAGAAAATAATTAACTGTCTTGCCTAAATAATCTCTCCTGGCTTTTTGAGGGCTTGGGAGTTTGGGGGTATCAGATATGGCCTTTGAGAGCTGTCTCATTTATCTTGGCCACAAGAGCACTATGTTTAGAACAAGCATTCTTTGTTGAAGTTGCTTGAGTTCCTCTTGCTGAGATATGACACGTGCTCGTTTGTGCTATCCAAATTTGCAAGAAAATTGCTCATTGTGGAACCATTATCATCAGTATTGTGGCTTCTCTCATTCACATTTAGACAGTGTAAACTTTCAATCAAACTTCTTCTTTCCAAATATTTTACTGTACTTGTCTTGCCTCAAAAAGGATTATTCATTGCTCTTTTGCTTTTTGCTTAGTTTTATTCTCTGCATATGTTTAATAAAGGTCTACATACTGCACTTCAAACTTCCAAAACTTCTGATACAACATGAAACTCATGAGCAATTTCCATTTCCAGAAATAGCAAAGCATCCTTTTGACATGTTGTTAAAGCCTGCTTTAATATAGCATGTGTTTATTTAAACTCAGTGCCAAATAGCTCCTTGGTGGTGGTTTCTGCTTATAGCCAAAGGTTGAATAGGATATGGAGAATAATGCTAAGAGTGCAGAAGGTTGTTCTGTGACAAGTCTAAAGCTCTCTAGGGAAGGAAATGTTAGCAAGCATATACTTCTCCTTTCAGGAGTAAGACTCTCATTTTCATTTCTCATCATTGGGCCATTAGGTTTGTCAAATTTTAATACATTGTTAAGGTTCTATAGGGAACCAGATATTAATGCCTAATTTCTCCTTTCTGGGATGGAAGAAATGTATATAGTCATATCTCTTAACATCTGACATGACACACAACCTAGCCAGAAAAAAAGAGTATAGCCCATGTATAAAGACTAAAAGGTAAGTTTTTTTTCTATTATCATAAAATAATTCACTTCAATTTTGGAGAATAGAGAAAATAATACCTTAACATTACAGAAAGGAGTGAAAACCCAAATACACAGTATAAATATTTTTGAATGCACACACGCACACACACACACACACAAAATTGTTGGGAAAAAAATAAGAAAATAAATTTTGCAAATATTATCATTTAAAGCCTTGAATGCATTATGACCTAAAAATTTTAAAAATGTTCCACAATTTATAACTGAAGTAGAAGAAAAATATTTCTTCTTTTTTTTCCTTCTCTCCCTCTTTTTCCCCTACTTAAAAAAGTACTGAATTGGTTGAATGCTTTTATTTAAATATCTTATCAGAGATTAAGCCTCCTGACATTCATCTTGGCAATGCCGTGTGCCTTCAGAGACAGTGAGTGCTCCTCTTCTCTGTCCCCTGACTGATTTGCATGCTGTCTCTGGTGTCCCCAGCAACAGGTGTCTCATTAGCACCTGAGCGATGCCAGCATCTGAGGAAGGCTGTGAACTGATTAAACACATGCTCCATTTTTATCTCTTTATGAGTCATTACTTAAAGGTTTTATCACCAGATTGCCACACTTAATTACGTGCAGCCATAATTAAATATGAGCATTCTTAGGTCTGCTTTTTAAAATTGTAGTTTAAACTTCAGTGACATGTTTTGCCATTTGCTAATTTAAAGCTATTTTTAAAAGAGCAGTAGAAGGTGCTTTGTTGAAGGGGGCGTAGTAGGAGAAGGTTTTTATTCTTTCATACACTAGGTTATAGAATTTTTCTTAATTTCAAAAAAATCTACAGTGCAGTTAAAGGTTAGAGAGGATCTTCAGAAGCAGGGGCAATTAAACTAGAGTGTGTTAAGTTTGTCTTTATGGGTGCAGGAAACTCTGGTATTGCTTGCCTTATAAATTACAATTTAACTAGGATTCTAGGAAACCTCAGGCAAAATCAGACAATTATCTGAATTCTCCCTTTTCCTTGTGTTCTGAAGACATCTGTTAATCAGATGAGGACAACATAAAACAAAATCATCCATGTTATCAAGAGGATTATAAATCAATATTTTATTTTTCTTCTGACATATTTCTATTATCCATTTCAGCCAAAATTACTTCACTAAAATAATTTCACGTTTTGTTTTTTGCTCTGGTCTCCTTCATACTCTCTTATACTTACAACTCAGGGCTGAATTAGAGCCCCTCTTCATATTTGGTAAACCATGGAGCAATCAGAAAGTTTGGTTATATTGTCATGCTTATCTGTGGCCTCTCCAGGATACTCCCATAAGTTCATGGATCTTTCAGTATTCTCCAAATTCTGATAACCTACTTGCCATAAACAATTTCATCATTCGTCTAAGAACATGTACCCCTTTCTGCTCTAACTCCCCTTCCCTACCCTAGGATGATGGGAAAATACAGCCACCCTATCCCTTTCTTCCTGCCTCCTAGAAACAAACATGCCAGATTTGTGCAAGCTATACAACTTATACAAATTTCTTTACCTGAGATTTAAGGCAATCACACAGGGAAGTATGAAAGAGAGAGCAGACCTTTTTTCCTGAATGTTAACATGAGAAGACACCTAAAATCTGAGGATGCTGTGAAGACACTTTGGAAGATCTTGCTGCCTTCTAATTAGCACACCCACATCCCAAGCAACTCTTTTTTTTTTTTTTGAGACTGAGTTTCTCTCTTGTCGCCCAAGCTTGAGTGCAATGTTGCAATCTTGGCTCACTGCAACCTCTGCCTCTGGGGTTCAAGCGATTCTACTGCCTCAGCCTCCGGAGTAGATGGAAATACAGGCACCCGCCACCACACCCAGCTAATTTTTGTATTTTTAGTAGAGAGGAGGTTTCACTGTGTTGGCTAGGCTGGTCTTGAACTCCTGATCTCAGGTGATCGCCCACCTTGGCCTCCCAAAGTGCTGGGACTACAAGTGTGAGCCACCGTGCCTGACCCAAGCACCTCATCCTTTGAGGCTTATAGACTGAAATCCATCTGGCTTTGTGGGAAAATTTCCCTTGTCTCAGAAAGAGGTCTCACTCTGGATCAATCCAAGGTGGTCCAAGTTCAGGAAGTGTCCTGAGTGTCAGCCAGATGGAATTGTTTCTTCTGGTTTATCCTTGTAGGAGACAAGAGAAGACTCTCAAGGGTGATGGAGGACAGACTATAACACATAAACAAGAGTCCAAGTGCTTCTGTCTTTCTTTTCTTTCTTTTTTTTTCTTTACTTTCTTTTTCTTTCTTCGTTTCTTTCTCCTTCCTTCCCTTTCTCTTTCTTTCTTTTCTTTCTTTCCTTCTTCCCTTCTTTTCTCCCTCCCTCCCTTCCCTCCCCTCCCCTCCCTCCTTCTTCCTCCTTCCTCTCTCTCTTCTTTCTTTCTTTTTTTTTTTTTTTTTTTTTGAGACAGAGTCTCACTACACCACCAGGCACCAGGCTGGAGTGCAGTGGCACAATCTCAGCCCTCTGAAACCTCTGCCTCCCAGTTCAAGTGATTCTCATGCTTCAGCCTCCCAAGTAGCTGGGACTACAGGCATGCGCCACCACACCCAGCTAATTTTTGTCTCTTTTGGTAGAGAAAAGTTTTTGCCATGTTGGCCAGATTGGTCTCAAACTCCTGACCTCAGGAGATCCACGAACCTCAGCCTCCCAAAGTGCTGGGATTTCAGACATGAGCCACTGTACCCAGCCTCTGCAGGTTTCTTTGCATGTTGACCAACTATGACAATTTTGATACTTTGTTTTGAAGATGTGAAAATAAAAATAAAAACAAGACAAAACCAAACACAAAGCCTCTCAACCATAACTGGATTCAGAAAAGAAAAACATAAATAAAGAAAAAGAAATAGATGGCTTCCTAGGACTCGCTTCAGCCATAGCTTCATAGAAGGGTATCAGCATCACCAGGACCTCCAGGGTTTCCCTCTATTTCTGTTTCCTTTCAAGTAGCTCCACCTGGGCTTTGTGCACTGGAAGTGGGGAGGGGTTTCCAAAGAAAAATTGCAGCAGATGGAGTTAAGCAGGCAAGGAGGACTTTCCTCAGTTCTGTTGCAATAGGGGAGAGAAATTGAACTCACCTCCTCTGAAAGGCAGCAGAGTTTTTAAGTGCTGGGATGAACTAGCGGAAAACCACTGGTGAACTTTTGTGAGGAGGTTGGTCAATGCAATTAGGCCACCTGCGCTGCTAACTGGCACTTACAGGAGTTAGCATCCTACCCTCCCAGAGAGATTGGGAGCTAAGGGCTCTCTCTTTCTTAGTGATTGAAATAATTACATTTCTAAAGGATGGCTCCCAGGTCCTTGAGAAATAGGGTGCAGGGCTGCAAAAACTGGCAAGAGGCTATCAGAAGATTTACATTTCAAAAGGGCAGAGAAAGAATGTGAAATTGAAAGCTTTCCAAAGTAAATGCTCCTGAGGGAAGGTGTTCTCTTTCTGGGTCCAGGAGGGGGCGTAGCTTTAAGGGCAAGAATTTCCTCGCACAATGCCCCCTCCCATCTCTCTCTATCAGGGAAATTCAACGGTTTATGTTTGAATTTCGCAGGCTTGGGAAGAAACTAAAAGTCAATCACTTCAGAGGAAGTTCTAAGGAACTCCTTTCATTGGCCCAGGGTCTTGGGGAAGGTGGGGGTTTCTCCCAGGATAAAAGTGCGTGCTCCCTCACCTCTGCTGGATTTCCAACTTTCTGGAATCCCCTCCCGCACCCGTGGGAGCTCCCCTCCGGGATTTACCCTCTGGAATCCCCTTCTACACTTAGTGGAAGCCTTTTTCTTCTTCTCTTTTCCTTCTCTTTTTCTCTACCTAAATAAAATCACTTTTCTGCAACACTGTTTTAGGTCCGAAATTTTACTTTGCAAGCATTGAACCTGTAAATCAACCTGCACCCCTAAAAGGCTCCCCTCTGGAGGAAATCTCAACTGCAGGGCCCCTTCTACGCCCCATTTCAGCAGGAAGTAGTTAAAAAGAATTAACGCCCCATTCCAACAGAAGTTAAATTTTCCTGTTCAGAGGGGGAATGAGGGAATGTGTTCTCTTACCGGGTCCACGAAGGGGCGTAGCTTTAGGGCAAGAATTTCCCAGCGCCATGCCCCCCTCCCATCTCTCTCCATCCGGGAAATTCAACGGTTTATGTTTGAATTTCGCGCGCAGGAAGAAACTAAAAGTCAATCACTCCAGCGGAAGTTCTCAGGAACTCCTTTCATTGGCTCAGGGTCTTGGAGAAGGTGGGGGTTTCTCCCAGGATAAAAGTCCGTGCTCCCTCACCTGTGCTGGATTTCCAACTTTCTGGAATCCCCTCCCACACGGTGGGAGCTCCCTCCAGGATTTCCCCCTCTGGAATTCCCTTCCACACGCTTCGTGGAAGCTTTTCTCTTCTTCTCCTTTCCTTCTCTTTTCTCTACCTAAATAAAATCACCTTTCTGCAACAGTTTTAGGTCTGAAATTTTACTCTGTGAGCATACAGTGCAGCTGAAGCGACCTCACCACGTATTCTTTAAAAGGTTAGAGGCCGGCTGGTCGCGGTGGCTCACGCCCTTAATCCCAGCACTTTGGGAGGCCGAGGTGGGTGGACCTCGAGGTCAAGAGATCCAGACCATCCTGGCCAACATGGTGAAATCCTGTCTCTACTAAAAATACAAAAATTAGGTGGGCGTTGGCACGCGCCTGTAGTCCCAGCTACTCGGGAGGCCGGGATGGAAGAATCGCTTGAACCCAGGAGGCGGAGGTTGCAGTGAGCCGAGACTGTGCCAGTGTGCTCCAGCCTGGCAGCAAAGCAAGACTCCGTCTCAAAAAAAAAAAAAAAAAAGGTTAGAGGCCAAGAACCCACAACATCCAAAAAAAAAAAAAAACCGGGTTACACTCTGAGAAAGGGAGACCAGAGATCTATAGCCAGGAAGAAACCTGAGTTTAAATCAAGCTGAAGGAGATATTAAGGTTGTCTTGTTCAGGTCGAATCTCCAAGTGACAATCAGAGACTTCGGAATAACTTGCATCAGAAACACAAGAAACCGAGCGTTAACCAATAATCACATTTCCTTAGAAGTGATTAGTCTACTTTCTAAGCCAATATTGTCTACTTTCGTAGTCTACTTTCTTGAACTCTTGACCTCAGGTGATCCACCCACCTCGGTCTCCCAAAGTGCTGGGCTTACAGGCGTGAGCCACCAAGCCCGTCCTCATAATCTGCTTTCTAAGCCAATATTGTCTAAGTCCATACTGTGAAACAAATAGTTGCCCCAAGAGCAAGGTTCTTGCTATGTCATTAGAAATAATGTCTTCCCATTATTGTGTGGGGGCACATTTCGTTCCTTCATCAAATACCAGCATCAGGCACGAATGGTATGCCTTTGCTCCTCAATGCACAGGTAACGAACATGACATGTTAAAAAAAACAAAGCTAAATCAAATGAATTTGGCTTGGGTACCATCTTTAATTAGGTAAGCCCAAATATTTTGGAGAGGGTCTTTGGTCTTTTATCCCTTGTGGTGACTTTGCTTATTGCTTCGGATGCACTGTCATCATTATTTACTAAAATCATTCAGCTTCATTTCTTTCTGTGCTAATTTTGGATGCAAAGGTTTTGATCAAGGCTTCGAAGTTGTAGCACTAAGAACACAGCCTCTTGGGGCTTACTTTTTAGATAATGCATGTATCTTTACTACTTGATGGGCCCCTCCCCCCTAAGGTATGACTTTTCCTGTCTTTGAGAAGCCATCTTTCTCCATATTGAGTCATTTATGTCTTCTAATCCTACCAGAAAACTTATTCATGACCTTACAAGTATGTTGCAGCCTAATTCCTTGAAACAGATGCTGATGTGAAGAAATTACATCTTTAAACAAAAGGGTTGGCTATCTTTCCACGTAGGGAAGGGGAAGGGACAGGTTATTATTATTATTACGATTTCATTTCATTAAGGTATTTGTAACATTGAGGACAGAACAGAAATTAGTACTTCTGTAAGTTAACCTGCTACATAATTTTTAATGCCTTCTCTCTCTTTTACACAGGAAATGGGTCTGGCTTTAATTAAATTATTTTGAGTTACATTTTTTTTTTTCTCTGAAAGAAGTGGGTGGGATGGGATGTGGTGGAGAGGAATTTCTTACACTACGTACAGGGATGGGATTACACAGTTTATTTTTGCATTTAAGTAGGATCATTTCATACCGCTGGATTTGAATTTTAGTGCCCCTTTTTATGAATTTAATTTTTGTCATGTAGACTAAGTGTGTTGCAAAAGAATAAAGGAGACAGAGGTTAATCTGATGGAGTTCTAACACTATCTAATTCTTTCTGGAGACACTTGTTTGCAGGCCTCAGAGAGAAGTACAAGGCAGGATTTATAAAAATAAAGTACTCAGGAAAAAGAGAATGTGAGAACAAGTAGGGGGTTTAGTTGAATAGTGAAGGAAAAACATTAGGAAAGGAAATCATAGTATTTATAAGGAAATATTCCAGATGTTTTGAGAAAAAAGTAAACAAATGAATCAAAAGTGTATTAGTGGTAAGAAAGATGGACTAATGATCAAATAGCTGGTGAAAATAACAAATGAG
Source organism: Ateles fusciceps (assembly GCA_036589455.1). Classification (NCBI taxonomy): domain Eukaryota; kingdom Metazoa; phylum Chordata; class Mammalia; order Primates; family Atelidae; genus Ateles; species Ateles fusciceps. Next base: position 2,540,832 of record JAZHEH010000564.1, on the reverse strand, counting down.
AAAAAGTGGTTTGTGTGTGTGTTTGGAAAAGAGATTTTATAAGACTGAATAGGATGGGCTAAACTATGTCCTTTTTAGCTGTATTTGTAACACATCAGCTATAATTGCATTGTGAGTGTAAAATAATTCAGTGGCCCATTATTTTTCCCGAACCGTAGGTAGTACCCAATAAATGCTTACGGAATAAAAGGTACTTTTAAATTTACCTTCGATTTTTAATATTTGTTAATAGATTTTAAAATGCCAAATCTCATGTTTTAATGTACCATTATTACGTTTTAACTTCAAGCAGGAATAGCAGACTTTGGAATCTCAGAAAATATATAGGAAATTCTTTTTTTTTATAGCATGTAATTTATTTAAAGAACATTTTTTATACATGGTATCCTTGAGCTAAATGTCGGGGATATCCAGCTGCCTATTGTTGGCTACAAACAATTCTCCTCTTCTGCCCACATCTGGAGGTTTTTCAAGGCAATTTTTTGAAAAAAAAGTATGATAATTCAAATTCTTGTTTATTAAGAATTTATGTAAAGGAAGCAATCAGGAATTCACATATTCACATTGCCTATGCTTATGTCTTCTTCTTTTTTTTTTTTTTTTTTTGAGAATGAGTCTCGCTTTGTTGCCGAGGCTGGGGTGCAATAGTGTGATCCTGGCTCACTGCAACATCTGCCTCTGTGTTCAAGGGATTCTCCCGCCTCAGTCTCCCGAGTAGCTGAGATTACAGGCACCTGCCACCATGCCCAGCTAATTTTTGTATTTTAGTAGAGACAGGATTTCACTGTGTTGGCCAGGTTGGTCTCGAACTCCTGATCTTGTGATCCACCCATCTCGGCCTCCCAAAGTGCTGAGATTACAAGGGTGAGCCACAGCACCTGGCCTGCTTATTTCAAATGTAGGCAACCTTCAGAACATATGTAGCCTTCAGAATATAGAGCCTTCAGAACATGTCAGATCTTAGAAGAGAGGCAATTTGGCAATGTGAAATTAAGAAGTTTAAGCCTGAGGAGGCCTCTATATTGAGTCCTTACCTGCCAAACACTGATCTTGCTTAATATGTAGACTAACAGGAAAAGCCTTACTTAGGAGTCCTCAACTATTGAATCAAGGGGCTGAGTCTTAGTCAATCACAGCAGCTGAGCCTCAATCAATCACAAGTGACCAGAGGATTAAAATAAGGCAAAACACCGAGCTGTAACCAATTAGGCTGTATTTATGCATCACCTCCATTTTCTGTCCATAAATATCATCTGGCCACCTTCAAATCTGGAGTTCTTAGATCTTGTTCTAATTCTGATGGCTATCTGATTCTAGAATCATGAATAAAAGCCAATTAAGACCTTTAATATTATTGTAATTTTGTTTTTTGATAGCCCTATTAACTCGGGGGACACTAGTGGGAGCCAAGTGTCGTCTGAAATTGTTTTCCTATTCCAAAGACTTCTCGATTAAATATTTAATGTAGCATTATTATTGTGTCTGTTTTACAGCAATATTTTTTCCCAGATATTTTCTATGGTTTGAAGGTCTTTGTGGTTTATATTTCTCTACGCAGAAAAATATCTCAGTGAGTGCTTAATTGCCAATATTTTAGTTTTAAAAGCTACTGGAAATAATCTAATATCTATATTTTTAAATGGCTATAGAGGGTGTCAAATATATAACATTCATACAGAATTATTTTAAACTTGTGAAAGAAAAGCATAAAACTTTTCTAACAGTGAAGAATTAAAGGATGTGTTAAGTGTCTAATATGTGAGTACAATTCTATAACATTTTTTTCTGCTGTTTTCACTTTTTCTCGATGCTGCTAGAGAAAACAAAGATAAATAATGCCAGAATTAAGTTCCTTAGGAGATTACAATTTGGAGTAGAGTTGGGCAAACACAAAATAAGCACAATACATGTTGGTAACAAGTAGCAGTTATTGGACTGAGTCTCTCACAGATAATCATTATAAACTAAAAACTATTAAAAAGCAAAACCAAAACTTGGTGCCACAGAGCAGATAAATGCGGGCAGATGAGGGCAGAAGGCTGCTGGCAGAGGATGAGGATGGCCATAGTGAGTTTCTGGCTTTCATGGTTTTTCTATGGCAGATTTAGCTGCCATGGAAAACCCACTATATTTAGGGCTTTATAAAGCAATGGCAGAGTTGAGGACAACTGCAAGCTTTGGAAAGTTAGAGCAGAAATGCTCGAGAGAAGAGAGCAAGAGCAAAGGAGCTCCACAAGGCTGACTCTAATCAGCTCAGCTAGGGATAAATGAACTTAACTGATGACTGAGGTGTTGTTTTTGCTGTCAGGAGAAATGCAGATATATTCCATTTATTATATAAGTCCAGAATAGTGGCTAGTATATAGTGAGTACCTATAATAATTAGATAATATTTGTTTAATAATAATTAGATATATTTGTTGAATACTTACTATGTCAACAAGCTTGAAGGCAGATCATTTTCTGTCAGACAAAAGCGAACAAAAAGACTTAAAAAAGAAAAGGAGCACGATACAATGTAAGCTCTGTCACAGAGTGCTATGTGAACATAGATGTGATGCAGTTAATTTTGCTGTAAGGTGGGCGAAGAGTGACTTTTGAATTGGACTTGGAAGAAGGAGTACAGACACTAGCCAACATCTCTGGCAAAGTCAAAGGCAAAGCAAGGAACAGCAGCATTGATGAAGAAAATAAAAACAGAACTCAGTGACTTGAATTCAGGGACAAGCTTAAGGATAGGTCCAAGGAGAGATGCATTACTATATGTGTGATAAAATATTGGACGACAAAAGCAAACAAAACAATTGGACAACATTGGGAAGCTCTAATGATACAAGCATCTCTGAAAGAGGACTTTGATGTTGGAGTACATTATGAAGGAAATGCTAAATCTATGGTTTAGTGTATCTTTCAGATGTACATTTTCTGCAATTCTTTGGTTAAAATCAAATCTTCAATTAGTACTTACTAAATTATATTTTCGTCTTTCTTACTAATCACATCAAAATTGCTATGCCAAAGGCCAGGCATGGTGGCTCACACCTGGAATTCCAGCACTTTGGGAGGCTGAGGCAGGTGGATCACTTGAGGTCGGGAGTCTGAAACCAGCCTGGCCAACATGCTGAAACCCGTCTCTACTAAAAATACAAAATTAGCTAGTCGTGGTAGTGCTGCATGCCTGTAATCCCAGCTAATCAGGAGGCTGAGGTAGGAGAATCGCTTGAACCCAGGAGGTGGAGGTTGCAGTGAGCTGAGATTGTGCCACTGCACCCCAGCCTGTGCGGCAGAGCGAGACACTGTCTCAAAAAGATAAAAATTGCTAGGAGTGCTATGTCAAGTTTTGTTGATTTTTACCCCCTAAATATTGCTAGATCTCATCTACCCTTGCTGTTATTTTCACCATTGCCACCCTGGTCTAAGCTATTTAATGTAGGTTATGGGAATTAATGATTGCAGTTACCTCCTTGCATCATTCATGCTCTACTCCAATCTACTCTCCAGGTAGGAGGAGATAGAGTGACTTTATAAAATATGCTTATGCTCCCATCACTCCTATTAAACTCTAAGAGGGCTTGCCTTTATTTGTAGGGTAGTGAAAAATGTGGAAATAACTACCATGGCCATCAATAAGAAAAATAAAAACCAAGACTACTATATACTTTAATATATTCCATGGAGTTGGTGGTTTCAATGAATAAACAAAATCTATTTGTATCAACATGAATATATCATAAAAACAATATTGAATAAAAAAACGAGTTGCTGATGGATATGTACAATATAATGTCATTGACAGAAATTAAAAGTTACAGAATTCAGATGATATATATAGAGAGAAACATATTACAAAATGTTTCAAAATATTAGGAAAATGGCAAATCTTCTTCCAAAAAGTACTTTTATTTTCTCGAAATGTTTTTAGGTTTGTTAGCAAAATGAAGTAAATGTGGCAAAATGTTAACATTCAATTAATATGAGCTGTAAATATACAGCTATTATATTGGTTTCTGTTTTTCCTTTATATTTAACAATTAAAAATAAAAATAATACTTTAAGATGTTATTTTCTCCTATTATGTTTATAGAAATGAATCGGTTTTGCAATACTAAGTAAGGGGGAAAGGTAAGATGAATTCTCTATGGGAATATAAAGTAGTATAGATACTTTGGAGAGCACTATGTTAATATCATAAAATTCTTATTTCTACATATTTTTAAGTATATATTACTCCTCACAGCAGTTTTCAAAAGTTTTGGTTTTAGGACCACTTTACACCCCAAAATTATATATTGCATCAGGCACTTTTTGGTTATGTGGGTTTATATATTGATACTTCTCATATCGGTATGGTAAGTTTTGGAAATACAAGAATATTCAAGCACACAAGTTCTATTAGCCATCAAAAGAATAATATCACACCATGTCAATAGCCTCTCAAAACCCTAAGAGCATGAAAGTGAAAAGACCAATAATGACTTAGATAATACGGAAAGATTTTGGTCTTGCAGAACCCCTGGAAAGTCCCCAGCATCCCCCAGGTGTCTGCAGATTACAGTTTAATATCCAGTGACCCTGAAAAAACTTTCCCATGTGCTTTAAGCTACATTTACAGGAATATTATCAGAACATTAGTTACAACAGGGAAAGCTGGAAAAAATTAAATGTTCATCAATATGATAATGGGACAAATACATTTATGTATATTCCAAGTTGGATTCCTGTACTGAACTTAAAATTCAGCCATTGTAGCTCTACATATCATTATTAAAAATATAGAAGTTTCAAAATGATATTAAAATGAAAAGTAAGTTGCAGAAGGATATCCATAATATGTTGCCTTTTACATAAAATTTTTAAATCAGACCAAACAATAAAATACACACTGTATTTACTGTATATTTATGGGTGTGTGTGTGTGTGTGTGTGTGTGTGTGTGTGTGTGTGTGTGTGGTGGAAGAAAATATACCCAATGTGGTTCACAAGTTTATGTTTACCAGGTTGGAAAAGAAGAAACAATTGGAGCAGACACAATAAACAAAGACCAATTTAAACTTACATGTAAAAATATTTTATCTTAATAATTTCAGAAGTGAAGGAAAAACTTGTGAATTTGCCAATAAATGCTATATATTTATTTCTGGTCAAAGCTTAAGAAAACTGCTCCATGGTTTTATAGAATATGTGGTGAGTTAGGTAAAGAAATACTTGCTGTATTTGTTTATAATGTTAGAGAATCATTTTTCAGTAGATACATCATTATAGTGAAAAATTAATCGAAAGTATTTTCCAAAAGTAATTTAAAACTATAGTTCTAATATGATAAAGTTATAACTCCTTATTTTTCTTTTTTTAAAAAAAATCCATATGTGATTTGTGATGCTTTTGGTGGGGGATAAATGTAACGGATTGAGCTTATCATGTTATGAAGTTGATATTAAGAACATTTATCTTAAAAGTAGCCTTTGTGTGTTTACCCAATGAACTGCTAATCTGAGAAAAATCTGATTACTTCCATCCGGCGTTTGATTCAATTTAGGGGAGCCAAACTTTGCTTCTGAGTAGACAGAACTGCTCCTCTCTTTTAAACTTGTCTTCTTTCAATTATTCTTTATAAGTCAGTGGCAAATATAATCATTTTAATGCAACTTAGATTGAATGATCTAGAATGAATGGCAAGAATGGTCAGAGTCCCCACTGTAGAATAGATTGTTTTCCCTTGTGTGGTATTTGTTTCACTGCTTCTCAGTGATTACCTGTCATATGTTTTTCAAAGATGGGTATTAGTGTAACTATGGCAATCCTGCATCAAAACATGTAGTTATTGGGGTGAGGGGGGCAAAAGCATGTATAGAATTATCTTGAAATATGAAAAATGAGACTGGAGATAAACCAAACAGATGTAAAAGACTTTCTAAAAGCTAGTTATTTTTTGCAGCCAGAACCTGACTTCTACATGAAAACCAATCTTTCTATTTGTCAGGAACACTGAGAGATGCTGTAAGCATCTTTTAGACATTCATTTTAAGACTCAGTCCATCTTTGACACACTAATTGCTTGTTCAGTGAAGAGAAATCCCAATGGCGGATAATGATCCCTTTTAGTTAAACAATCCCTCTTCTGGTGATGTCGTCTATGCTGGTGTTGGAAGGAGTTTCTGAAAAATGTTTTGCACTTAAAAGGCACTTTCTCTCTGATGGAAACATTGATTTGTCCTGCTAGGCCCCATTAAAAAATGGCAAAATAAATACACATTAGAAGACCTTTAAGGAGCGGCAACATTTTTTCCTATGTATGCAGTTAGTCAGTTTCAGAACCTTGGTTGCTTTGTTTGTATTCCCAACTTTAACTGTGCATCATTAGATCAGTGCACCAGTGGCCCATCCATGCAACCAGAGAGCTGTTTTTCTTCAGTTGTTTGCTTTCTGTCGGGATATTTGCTTTCTGAAGGATTATAAAATGAAAAGCAAGTTAAACTTCAAGGCACAGAGATAATAAGTCAAACAAGAGAACTATGTGGTTCTTGATACTTTCTTGTGTTAAATGTAAAGAAAATCCACTTTTTGATCAGTATAAGGGTGGCTATGGCTTCAGCAATCAATTAGAGGAATGTATACTCTGATTTGTGGTCAGACCTCACATGGAGTTTGATGGAGGAGACATGTTAGGGATGAGTCGTCACACTGAAAGCATCCAGAAAGAGAGCAATTAGGAACCGAAGAATCCAGAATCCACGTCCTATTTGGATCTCTCCAAGGATCTTGGCTAAGTTATTGCAGTGGAAGAGAACCAGAGCCAAGAGTAGAGAGGCTTTTTTGGCTTCATATAACTGAGAAATGATCGTGTACATGAAGAGATGCCATCTGCGCTGTTCCAAATAGTGGAGTTAGCCCCAATGGATGAGCATTACACAAAAGCAATTTTTACATCAACATAACAAAGAACTTCCTTTTGGTCTAAAGATATCGTTGATGAGGATATGAATTCACTGCTCCTTGGTTTATTTATGAAGCTAAAGAAAAATCTTTCAGAGATTTATTTCCAATGCATGAAAAGTCTTTTAATGCATTGGAAGATAGAACATTTTATTTCGTTTCTTTGATTTTCAACATCTGATCTGTACTCCTCATGCCAGAGCCCAAGTTAGGCATTGTGAAGTGGTCTTCAATGCAATCCCCACAAGCTTCCTTTAAAAAGGTGTTGGTGTGAATTGATGATGTGAAAAGATGTAAAGCCTTTCTCAGAGATTCAGACATTGACACTAATCTAAATTGAATTTTAGCCCAAATGTGATGTAGTGGTTCTTACTGGCTTCTGAATTAAAATTTGTAGGTTAAATATATGATACAAAGTGACACTAATTTAGGACTTTGGTTACATGATGTATATATACAAGAGTGAAAACAGGACTAGGGTCCTAAAAAGAGAACTCTGCAGAAAGTGATGCTTTGTTATGACCTAGATGTTTGTTTTTGGAACCGAATCCTCTATTAAAATTTTCTGGTATTGGCTTTCGTCAACTGGCTTACTTCCACCTCTTACGGCCCAACCCTGTCCTCCAGTGTTCTAGCTTCTCCCTCAATCCTTCCCTTTTCTTCCCAACTTCTACTTTTGGACATTCCCCGTCCCATTCTCAGTGTTTTAAATCTCAGTGACGACCCTACAAACCTTTGCTGCTGATTTGAGTGTCTTGTTTAAAAGAAAATCAGGTAGGGGGGAATGTCTCGAAAAACTGAGGCTGAGGGTAGAGGAAAGGTGCCCGGGTCTTGGAGTCTTGGTTCCTGTTCACAGTGTTTGTGGGTTATTTCCCTCTGTAGACATGTAAAAAATATTGCCAGCCACTATCTCCTTTACTAGTTCATACATTTTATAACTCACTGAATGAGTATTCACATGCAAGTGCTAAATGCTGTAGGCACAGCAGACATGTTTGAATTATTGGCTCGTGAAATAACGGAGACAAGTCAGTCCAAAATCTGCAGGGTGAGCTGGAAGGCTGGAGACAAGGGAAGAGTTGATGCTGTGACTCAAGTCCGAAGGCCATGATACTGGATACCTGTGGTAGATCTAACATTTTGGTTCAAATATGAAGGATGTCGATGTGAAAGATGTCAGACCTGAAGGCCGTAGCAAAGCCGATGTTGCAGTTCAAGTCCAAAAGCCATTTGCTGCAGAATTCCCTCTTGCTCAGAGGAGTTCAGCCTTTTGTTCTATTCAGGCCTTCAACTGCTTGAATGAGGCCCATCCACATAATAGAGCTTGATCTGATTTATTCAACGTCTACCCATTTAAATGGTCATCTCATCTAAAAACACCCTCACAGAAATATCCAGAATAATATCTGACCAAATATATGGGCACTGTGAAACATAAAATTGTCACAAATTGACACATAAAATTCACCCTCACAGGATGTGACATTTAAACTAAGACATGAATGCAAAAGACACAATAGCAAAGAATTTCAGGTAGCAGGAAAAATAGGCACAAAAAAGTTCTGTGTTTGTGAAACATAGAAAAAGCCCTATAACTGGAGTTTGGTAAGTTAGGAAAGTGACTGAGAAAGTGTTAGGAGAATAAGGCAGAGGAAATTTAGTAAGGCAGTGGTTTTAAACCTTGGCTGTTAGAATTACCTAGGGAGCTTTAAAAAAATTTCTAGGGATACAAGAAAAAGATCAGTTAATTCTCCATGTAATTCAATGTGTAGCTAAGGTTGAGAAGCACTGATGTAGACTGTGTGCTGAGATTTTATTCCAAGTGGAATAAGATGTAACTGGTAAGGTGCATATGTTTCATGGTTTTTAAGAAATCATTATGGAAGCCTTCTGGTTCCAGTAATGGCAAGACTCTTTCTCTGAGAACAATCATAAATCTGGACAAAATATTGAAAAACAAATAAATTGAATGTACAGGGGAACAAAGTAAAACAGCCAGAAAATAACAAAATGGAACCTGACTCTGAAAAATGGAAAGTATGTGTGTATGTGTGTGTGTGTGTGTGTGTGTGTGTGTGTGTGTGTGCGTGTACAGCTTTTACTTTGAGGGAACTTCTCAATGTATGTAGTATAGGTTGGGTAGAACTCAAGCAGAAAGCTGCAGTTTTATTTACTGGAGGCAAAAGAGAATGGAGTTTTGGGCTTCCAGACAATCTGAAAACAGTGGGGAGGGTAATTCTGGATAACAGCCACACAAAGGGAAACTCCATACCCGTTTTCTCTACCTCATTCACCAGCTTGGCTGAGCCTTAAACTGCACATATGTTGGGGAAACTCTAATAAGCCCTGCAGGAAGCAAGCCTGAAAGAGACTTCAGTGGCTGCCCACAGCACAGGACATTGAATTCGGAGTTTGAATCCACTGTAAGTAGAGGACCTGCATAAACTGCTGAATTCCCTCTAAAACCTCATAAGAATTGCAAGTTAAGAGCATAGATGAAGGCCCAGAATGAAGTCCCAAGTGAAGCTCCAGAATTGTAGAATTTGCCTTCTACCTAACGATAAAAGTAAAACACATCTGAAATAACAAGGCATAAAAAAATTCAATTTAATCAACTAGTAATTTATCTGCTGGTTAGAATAAAAATAGATACACTTCAAAGGAATAACATATGAAGAGTGTCAATAAATAACATCCACAATGTCCAGTATACTATAAAAATCAGTAGAACAGTAAAAACAAACAAACAACAGCAAAACAGGTAATTACTATTCTGCTTTCTGAATAGTAAAGAAAAACAAAAAACTCAATAACCAGTCAATGGAAATAGAAACCCAAATAACTAAAAGTTGGAATTCACAGAAAATAATTTTAAAGCAGGTGATATAAATATGTTCAGGACTTAAAGAAAAAACAGAGTGAACTGATGGAGAATCTCAGGAGAAATGGAAACAACGCAAAAAAGAAACAAATAAAAATTCTAAAACTGTAAATTACAATATGTACATTGAAAATTTCACTTTACAGACTTAAAGTGAATGTACAGCTAGGTCAATAAAAATTCTCTAATCTGAAGAACAGATAAATTGATTATAGTCTCAATAACCTATAGGAAAATATCAACCAGACTAAATTACATCTAACTGAAATTCCTGAAAAAGAGATAGAGAAGGGAATTCAGCAAGAAATTTGCAGTAGTGGTTTCCAAATTAGGTAAAAATTGTCAACCATCAGATTCAAAAAGATCAGTGGCTACATGAAGACATAATATCACTGATGATTATATAGATATTAAGACGATAGTAAAGAATATTATGAACAAATTTTTACAAATAAATTTGGAAACAGGTAAAATGGAAAAAAATCCATTAAAAAAACCTTTTTAATAAAAATTTCAAGCCCTGTTAATTTCATAAATTCTACCAAGAGTTTAAGACAGAAACAATGCCAATTTTACACAAACTCTTTCAGAAAATAGAAGATATATTTCCCAATATATTTCATGAAATCACCATAATCCAGTTGAAAAACCCTTAAAAGACGTTACGAAAAAAAAGAAATTATAGACCAACATCTTTGAACATAGACTTAACAGATCCTTTAAAACTATCAGCAAATTGAATTTAGCAATATTAAAAAAGGAGTCATTTAATGTAAGATTACAAGTAATACAAGTTTAGTTTAACATTTGAGAGAATTGATGTCCAACACCATTTTGTCATCAGAGAATTGCCAATTTATAAAAATGAGATATCACTCTATTTAAGTGAATCAAAGCATTAAGTAGAATGAAAGAGAAAAAGACAGTATCAATTGATACATAAAAACATTTGATGAAATTTATTGACATTTGTTGTTTTAAAATAATCTCAGGAAGTAGAACAGAAGAGAACCTTTCAATCTGACAAAGGTCATCATCAAAACTCAAGTTAACCTCATGCCTAATGGTGAAATATGGAATGCTTTCTAAGAGGAAATAGTGGGGATTGGGGAATAACGAAAGGATTTCTGATCTTACCACATTATTGAGCATTGTACTTGAGATCCTGTCTAGGGCAATAATGTCAGAAAAATAAGTAAAAGACAAAGGTATTGGAAAGGAAAGGTAAAAGTTATTGCTCATAGATTAACTATGGTTTACATAGGAAATATTAAAAATGTACCAATTAACTCCTAGAATTCATATGAGAATTTGCTAAAGTCACAGTATACAAAGTTATTATAGCAAAAAAAAGTTATACAAAAAATTGACACAGCGTTTTTTGTATAATAACCTTGCATGCTGTGACTTTGGTAAATTCTCATGAGTTCTAGTGGTAATATCTAGAACTCATGAAATTTACTATTAGAACTCATGAATAGTAGCAAAGTTATCTAGTATCTCAGTTATCTAGTATCTCTAGTTAGTTATATAGTATCTCTGTATAGAAGCAAAACATTGTAAAACGAAATCTTAAGAATTTCCTTTTCAATTACATCAAGAAACATAAAATACTTAAGAATAATTAAACAAATATGCAAAACCTCTGCAAAGAAAACAGTAAGACACTGAAAAAGTAAAATAACTAAGCAAACAAATGGAGACCTAAATAGCCTTTATGAATTAGAAGATGTCCATTCTCAACAAGATCAATATATAGATTAGACAATCCCAGTCAAAATTTAAGTAGCTTTTTTCTTTCTGTAGACATTAAACAACTAATTCTTAATTTTATATGAAAACACAAATGTTCTATAACAGGCAAAACAATCTGAAAATAAAGAATAAAGTTGGCAGACTCCCACTACCTGGTATTAAGACTAAGTAGAAAGCTATGATAGTCAAGACAGTGTTATGAGGACATATGAATAAACAAATTAATTGGGCAGAATAGGGAATGCAGAAATAGTCCTCCCCATTTTTGGTCAATTGATTTTCAATTGAGGCTGCAAATCAATTCAATGTCAAAAGGAGACTCTTTGCAAGACTAGGTATTTAGGAGGTGGGGAGAGGTAGCGTGAAAGGGGAGAGGGTAAGGAAACTAAATGTATGTGCAGAGAAATAATCTTCAACCTGTGTCTTACTTCATACACATAAAAATAATACAATCCCAATCATAAACTGAAACATAAAAGCAAGTACTATAAACTTCTAGAAAGAAACATAAAAGATTATCTTTATAACCTTGAGGTTGGAAAGAACTTTTTGAACTATACACAAGAAAGCACTAATGGTGGAAAGAAAACTAAGGAAAATGGAAAATTGAACTTCATGTACATTTAAAAAGTCTCTTCTCTTTAAAAGACATTGTTAAGAAAATTAAAAGCCAAGTACCTACTGGGAGAAGATATTTATAATAAATATATCTGAAAGACTTAAATACAGAATATATAAAGAACAAACAAAATAATAATGAAAAGACAATCCAATGAAAAGGGGCAAAGGATTTGAATGAATACTTACATTAAGAAAATATACAGGCTGGGCATGGTGGCTCATGCCTGTAATCCCAGCACTTTGGGAGGCTGAGGTGGGTGGATCACCTGAAGTCAGGGGTTTGAGACCAGCCTGACCAAGAAGGTAAAACCCCGTCTTTACTGAAAATACAAAAATTAGCAGGGCGTGGTGGCAGGTGCCTGTAGTCCCAACTACTCAGGAGGCTAAGACAGGAGAATTGCTTGAACCCAGGAGGGAGAGGTTTCAGTGAGCTGAGATCATACCACTGCACTCCAGCCTGGGTGACAGAGCAAGATTCCGTCTCAAAAATAAAAAAAAAAAGAAAAGAAAATGTACAAATGGCCAATAAGCACACAAATGATGTCCAACATCGTTTTGTCATCAGGGAATTGACAATTAAAACAATGAGGTATCACTCTATTCAGCTACTCTGGCTTTTGAATGGGTAAAATTAAGGACTAGCAACATTAAATGTTGGAGAGAATGTAGAACAAGTGAAATTCTGATACATTATTGATAAGATACCCCAATTTTAGAAAACGTTTGGCAATTTCTTACAGAGTTAAACAGACACTTAACAGAAGATCCAGCATTTCCAACCCTAATATTTAACACAAGAAATAAAAACATATGTCTACACTTAGACTTGCACCCAAATTTTTATTGTACCTTTATTCAATATAGTACAAAACTGAAAACAACCTGATGCTTATCAATAGGAGAATGGATAAATAAATTTATTTATATAATGGAATTCTACTCAGTAGCAAAAATAAATAAAACACTACCAATTCATGTAAAAACATAGATGAATTTCGCAACTATTAATAGGGCAAAGGAAGTCTGTCCTTTGATAAGGGTGCATACTGTGCACATGTACTCAGGAAAAAGCAAATGTATTTTTAGTGAAAGAAATAAGAACAGTGGTTGTGTAAGGAGATGGCTGATGATTGACTAGAAGGAGTTATAAAAGGTGTAATAAAAATATTTGATATCTTGATTAGAATGAGTGTATACATTTACTAGAAATTTTTAAGTTGTATGCTTGAAATTGGTACATTTTGACTGAATATAAATTTGATCTCAATTTTAATGGTTTATGGGTAGATATAAATGAAAGCTAGAAGAATTAAGAGGCTATTTCGGTAGTCTAGACAGGAGATTATGAGAATTCAGAGTAGGATGTTAGGAATGGAGCTGAGAGGCAGTTATATCAGGGAGGTAGTTTGAAGGTGAAGTTAGCAGGAATTGCTGATGGATTTGGATGCAAGGCATAAGAGCTAAAAAGGATTAAGGATGCTTCTATGATTTTGGTAAAGACAACTATGTGGCTGGCATTCCTCTTTTGGAAACAGTGAAAGAAACTGTCAGAAACGAGGAAAGAAACTATGATGAATCAAGAGCTCTGTCTTACCCATGTTAAGTTTATCATATCTTTTGTAGCACTTGTACATCAGAGATATCAAGCAGGCCCTTGCATTTTTCAGTCTGGCTTTTCAGTGAAGAGTCCAGTGCTGGTTGTATACATTTGGAGTTATTAGCATAGAGATTGTCTTTCATAGAAACTTTGAAATACAGAGTCGCCAGGTATGTGATGTATAGTTGTACAGGAATGGGTTTCATGAAAAGAAAATTGGTACTTGCTAAATGCTTGATCAATGTATTTATAGTGAATGAATAGTAAAACTGTAGAAATTTTTTTTATCTTGAATTAGAAAAGGAAATGACACCAAAAGCAAAATAATTAACTGATAAAACACCAAAGAAAAAATGGATCTGATTGTGATTTGGTTTCTGGTTGGATCATATGAAAAGTAAGACTTTGGGCAAATTGTTTAATGACATTGTTTTCTCTTTAAAATGAGGATAATAATCATATGCATAATATGGGATAGTTGGGCAGATCAAAGGAAATGAGTAGTACAAAACACTTTTAAGTGCTTATGAGAAATGTAAATTCTGACCATTATAGATATATTTCTTTTTGTTGTTTATTATCACTATGTAAACTCCAATTCCTACCAGACTCTACTTTCATAGCAATCTTGTTAAAGAATTAGCTGAAAATGATTACCTGGGCTCCTTGAATTTTAATTTGAATAATCATATGAAAAAATCCAGAAAGCATTCACCTTAGAAGAAAAAATTTAGCATAACCCATGAGAACCTGGTGAGGTACATTTTTCAAAAGGCAGTCCTTCTGTGAAACTCCACAAACTTGTCTGACTGGTCTGGACTTGAAGACTGAAAATGACATTCATGGAGACATTTTAACACCATCTCCCCCAAAGGCAAACAGATTGCATTCTCCTTGAGGTGGGTCATAAATGGATTTCACCCGCCTTTATTCTTAGCTGAAGGTACAAAGGAAGCAGTTCCTATGTCGGGAGAATCCCATCAACAACTGCAACCTGTTTCTGCCAAGGTGGAAGATGAATGAAACCAGAAAGCAGTCGTGCCTGACCACATTGAGAAAGAATCACACAGTGCTGCCTCCGCCAGAGCCGTGGGCATGCATCTGTGATCTAGTGTTGAGTCACTTCCCCTAGCCCAGGTGGTACGCAGCCCTGGGTTTTTACAGCTGGGTCAGATCATACAGGAATGGGAGTATCACGAGAATAGACAGCATCTTGGGATGTATCATGAACATGGATGTCAAAGCAGCTGCTGCAGGCTGGACAGCCAAACCATAGCACACAAAACTGGGGCTCTGCGAACGATAGTGTGAAGTGACAGCCTCCTTTAGAGCCTGTGCAGTCCTCTTCCCAGAGCTCTTCAGACAACTACATCTAGTAGACAAACCCTGGGCATATTGGTAGACCTGAATGTGAAGGCTGACTCTATGCTTATTCACATTTAACATTGTGCAGTATGTTTTCTCCCCTTGTTCTTTTTAGATTTTTGTGTGTAAAACTGGTGAATATCATTACTGATTTGTTAGAAATAATTTGAAGATTATGTGATTCAAGTTACAGAATGTCTAGCTTGTAATTTGATACACATTAGGTATTCAAAATCAGTGAATCCCATTTTGTTTATCCTTGATATGGTCTAAACCAATGCTGCCTAATCAAAGTATAAGCTGCACATATAACAATTATTTTTCATAGCTGCATAAAGAAACTAAGAAGAAACAGGTAAAATTAATTTTAATTATATATTATATTTGCTACAACAAATCTACATCATTTCAGTAAGCAGTTGATATGAAATTATTAAAGATCAAAAACATTTGATTTTTTATGTCTAAGTTAATTAAAATGAAATAAAAAATTCAATTCCTTAGCCTAGCCTGCTCGATTTTAAGTGCTCAGTATTCACATGTGTCTCTGGTATTGGGCAGTGCCCATCTAAAGGAGTATCAGTTATGAAGAAAAAATGAATACATGCAGAAAGAATAAACTTAAGTTGGCTAAGAATTGTCAGCTTCTAAGAAAAAAATGAGGTGGATTTATAAAAAGTGGTGTTGAATCTGGTGCCTTGAATACAGAGTTACCATTTGTAGAAATAGGAAAGTAATGCTGAGGGGCAGGGGGAATGGAGACTCCAATTTCAGTTGCACATGCTGAATTTGAGATGGTATAAAGAGAGCCCTCTGTAGAGCTCTGGTAAATAGAATCACGTGTCCACAGAAAACTCAGGTAGGAGGAGCTCTTTTCAGCAAAGATGTGGACAGCAAAGGACTTAGAGAGAAGAATATGCATTGGGAATTGAGGAGCTTTGGTTTGCCTGTATTTAGGCTATGAAAGCAAAAAGAACCAACCTCAAAAAGACACAAGAAGACAAAAACATAGGAGAGAAATCAAGCTAATTCATGCCCCAGGCTCCAAAGGTTAAATGACTTTGCAGGTAGCCGTGAAATGGTACCTGGAATGTTGCTGCAGAGAAAAGGGGGAGCAGAACAACAGCTCACCAGCAGCCCCCGTTCCATCACGGCTGCTCACTGCCTCTGCTATTCCTGTTTTCTCGGCTTCATGTTACACCCCAGCATCATCTTAGTCATCCTCTGTTCTGCTCTAACAGGTGCATTAATCAAAAGAAGAACACCCCTGTCACTTTTCTCCTCCCTGTCTTACACATAATTTTGGTGATTTGGTTCTTTCATTTGACTTGTTCATTCACTAAACTTATAATTATTCAACTCATACTTCCTGTGTGCTCAGCAGGAAGGTACCGAAATGAACAAGGTCCTTATTTCCTCTCTAAGAAGCTGATTTGCTTTACATAAAACTTCCTGTTCTTACCTACCCCAAGCCAGTCTTTGTAAAGGGAGCAATGTTACTTTCCCTACCCCAGGCAGAGTTCTTTTTGTTTTTCCCAGGAAGTTGCCTGGGAGTGTAAGAACACATGGATACAGGGAGGGGAGCATCACACACTGGGGTCTGTCGGGCGGGGGAAAAGGGGAGGGACATCGGGTGGTGGGGAGTTGGGGAGAGATAGCATGGGGAGAAATGCGAGATATAGGTAATGGGGAGGAAGGCAGCAAATCACACTGCCATGTGTGTACCTATGCAACAATCTTGCATGTTCTTCACATGTACCCCAAAACCTAAAATCCAATAAAAAACATATATTAAAAAATAAAAAAAAAAGAAGTGCTCCTTGCTTCTCTGCTTCTCAGAAGTCTCCCGGCTTCTGCATGCCTGGTAATATCCTAGGCCGCCCTCAGTTCCCAGATGTTATAGACTCTTTCTCTCTGGGACCCTTGCCAACTATCTAGATTAGTATTTCTCCAATGATAACACTACTAGGTGATTTTAGGTGGTGATAAATCTAGGTGATTTGAGGTTGCTCTCTGACTAACATTTTTCTGTTAGATGTCATTCATTTTCATGCAACTTTTTATGCTGACACTGTATTTTAAACTTATTAATTATGTTTCTTGAAAAATATTATTTTAAAATAAATAGGTTTTAAATTAAAAAGCAAAGTGATTTTTAAAGGTCAAGTAAATAATAGTTTCAGCACTTTATGATCACGGCAAAACCATGTCTAATGTTTGGAAGGCCTTAAATTAGAGGATGATAAAAGAAAATGCATCATCAGTTATTAATTAGGCTGCATGTCATAGACTAAATACTCCGGAAAGACACAACAAAAAGATAGACCTAACTTTAGCCATTTTATTTTACTGTCTGATAAAACAGCATGAATGTCAAGAACCTTAAAATGTCTGAGATTTTTATCTTACTTGCAACAGAACAACTTCGCCAGTCACAGTTGCCTGGTTACTGCAGAAGACACTTTTTACTCAAAAATAATAGTAATAGTCACGGTAATAGTTCTGTTGTATTCCCCAACCCCCATTTCCCAATCAGTGATGTGAAGAGGACCAGGTGATACCTGCCCTCTGTAGGTGGTGTTTCAGGAAAGGAGCCTTGAACTTAGGGACCTGTCACCTTTTATAACGGGCAGACAGCATGCTCCCCGAGGTTCTGGGGTGAGTCCTTATCTTTATTATACTGGACTGAAGTATGCTTGCCCTTTCCTTCAGTATCTCTTCCTGTCCTTAATAACAAAATATTCGTGAACAGACAGTGCAGAACAAGGAGTAGTTGGTGCCTCACTTCACCAGGCATGCAGAAATGACAGTCTCATGGATAATTGTCTCCCAACCATCAGCTGGGACCTGAAAAATATAGACGAGGAAAAAAATACATAAAAAGCCATCTCGATCATCATGCCATATGCTATATTTTGAATTACTGACATATTGATTCACAAGCTAAAAGCCATTCTGTAACTCTTCTTTTTGGGAAAAGGACATTTATATTTCTAAAAACCAACCATGAATTAGATTTGAAATGAAGTTTTTCATTAAAATGAGTATAACTTGAAAAATTAGGGCCGGGTACGGTGGCTCATGCCTGTAATCCCAGCACTTGGGAGGCTGAGGCAGCGGATTATTTGAGGTCAGGAGTTTGAGACCAGCCTGGCCAAATAGTGAAACCCTGGCCCTACAAAAATATAAAAATTAGCTAGGCATGGTGGTGCATGCCTGTAATCTCAGCTACTCAGGAGGCCGAGGCAGGAGAAATGCTTGGACCAGGAGGTGGAGCTTGCAGTGACTCAAAATTGCACCGTGGCACTTCACCCTGGGCGAAGAGGGAGACTCAGTCTCAAAAAATAAGAAAAGAAAAATCAAATATATGAGAAATACTCATCTATGGCCATCCACTAATTAATGCAATTTATTTGAATGGGACTTGTCTATTTGCCAGCATTCACTTGGAAAAAAATACAATACAAAAATCTGATGTGTTTCTAACTAAAATACTACATATCTGAATGTGGCACCTGAGGGTTCTATCATATGCTGTAATAAAACTTATATGCTCGCAAAGGTGAGGGGGATACAATTATGCTAAAATCTTACATTGTAAAATGATCTTCAGCCAGCACATATGAAAATATTCTACTAATTACTCCTGGTATGTATTTATTTTTTCCTTTAAAGGCATGTTGCAAATACCACATATGTCTACAAAGGTACAATTTCCCTTTGCTTAGTGGCAAAATCTCAATATAATTCATTAGTTGAAATCTGCCTTTTCAGACAAAAGTTGAATCTAATTTTTTTAAACAGAAGTCATTGGGTAGACAAAATACAGAGATTTTAATTTGGAAGAAATAAAATTAATATTACCCTTTCTAGGTGAGTTTACTTTCTTTAATGTTCAATAAAGCCTTTGGAAGCTCTTTTTGGGATTGTCTACCAAAATTAAATATGGATGATTTATTTAACCTAGATGGTGGCTAATTATGAATGGATATAAATATTTTGTTAAATCATTCTTATATGGTGGCATTTTCTTTATTTTTTATTTTTCCGAGATGTAGTCTCTGTCACCCAGGCTGGAGCACAGTGGGGCAATCTTGGCTCATTGCTGCAACCTCCACCACCTGTGTTCAAGCAATTCTCCTGCCTCAGCCCCCTGACTAGCTGGGATTACAGGCACCTGCCACCATGCCTGGCTAACTTTTTGTATTTTTAGTAGAGACGGAGTTTTACCATGTTGGCCAGGTTGGTCTCAAACTCTTGACCTCCAGTGATACTCCCGCCTCAGCCTCCCAAAGTGTAGGGATTACAGGTGTAAGCCACTGCTCCTAGCCTCGTGGCACTTTCAAATGGGTAATAATTCAATAATGGAGAAATGGAATTGACCTGCAATGTGAGAGTCATGAATCTTAACACACTTCAGTTTATCAGAGATGATGCAGCGTTTTGGCTAAATTATTGATTACATATTTTTTGGAAAGAACTTAACTGTGCCCATGAACTTGAAGTTGTCTGGGGTAGCCCAAAAAAATCACGCTAATTGAAATATCAAATTGAAAGACTAAAGTCTAGCAAAGAAACGGCTCCCCAGTCATTAAGATGTTCCACTTATTTCAAAGAATATTTGAAGGGTAAGAGAATTAGACAACTTTGAGCATTCTGCACTGTGGTCAGAAAACACAAGGAATTCTTTAGTTCATTTTTGGACATTGTTCATCTTAAATTACTATAGGTCATAAGACCAGAACAAAAAACTTTTGACATGTGATGTAATGAACATATGAATGAATCAATGAATAAGAAAAACTTTTAGAACTTAACATTTGTATTTAATTTTTTTTAATTTTAAAATATTTTTTATCTATAACATTATGTAAGTACATAATTGGGCTATAACATACAGTCTATTGATTTTTGATGTAGTTTTAAAAAATTCTTTCCTTAATTGTTTTGTTTCCTTTTCCTTCTCCTCTTCTTCTAGTCGCATTATCCTCTTGCCATAATGAACACCCTGTAAATATTTTTAAAAATCAATTCAAAATTACAGCATATTAGGGTTCTCTAGAGAAACAAATAGGATAATGTCCTATATTATATGATAATAGAATAATATCATACATATATTTGTATATAGGAAAATATATATTTATATATATATACATCTATTAATATATATCTATGTATAGCTAGACAGATTTTTTAATACAGTTTGGTTCAAGGAACTATAGAAATCTCATGATCTGCTGTCTGTAAGCTGGAGACCCAGGAAAGCTGGGGATGTAATTCAAAAGCTTGAGATCCAGAGGTCTAGTGGTATAGATTCCTGTCTGGGTCTGAAGGCCTGAGAACCAGAGGCACAAAAGACAGAAGACTGGTGTCTCAGCTCAAAAGATAGGCAGAGAGTGAGTTCAGTCTTCCTCCATCTTTTTGTGCTATTCAGGCTTTCAGTGAATTAAGTGATGTCCATCCACTTGGGAACTGCTTGACTCACTTTCCCTTTTAAATGTTAGTCTCTTCTAAAAACACCTTCACAAGTGCATCCAGAAATAATACCTAAATACTATCTGGGCATTCTGTGGCCCCATCAAGTTGACATACACAATTACCCATCAAATACATGGAATGCTTTTTTCAAAGATAAGCTCACTTCTCCCACATGTGAGAACTCCAAAAGTCATGATATATTGACAACCTATGTGTAATGGGGTAGAAAAAATTTGATATTTCCAAACTTCAGGTTTGAAAATCACTGTCCAGAACATTACCTGTTGTTCATATGGCCATAAAATGTATTAAAAGGGTGAATGAATATCACTATCTACTTTCTACTGAGAATAATCTCAAAGGTAATGACTGATATCAGCTTAGCAGCAGTATATAATCAAGGCAGATTTTAGGAATTCATATTTAAATACAAATTAAGGAAAGCAAATAAATGTCAAATGAATGGCATGCGAATAAAGGAATCTGTCATGGGTTAGGAGAAATAAGTGAAAAGAAATGATAACATTATAATCACGATGTCAACAGATAAATGCCATTTATACAGGCGAAAGGAAGCAAGATGACAGATGGCACAAATATTCTAGGGCCTAAATGTCATGTAGTAATGATTGCTTTTTGACATTTTTACCCAGGATTAGGGGCATAATTCCATTTATTGCATTTTATGAAATTTAAAAATGATATGGGTATACTTTTGCGCTCCAACTTTTTCTGCATATTTATGATGTCTCAAGTGGTGTGTGCTTCCTAATGGACTAGGGAAGTGTAATCTGTTATTTATATGTTCCTCATAGTGCAAGGTATACAGCATTGACTAAAAAATATTAAATAGTGTGTCTTGGAGGAAGACAAAATATATATTTTAAAAATATATATGATATTATCCTATATATATAGTGCAAGAGATGCATACAGTAACTTGACGTTGCTATGGATTCCCATTGTTCTAAGAACAGTACACTATACAGTCCTGATTAGAATTTTAGTCTCATGGCCTATACTTCCTAAGTTCACATGCTCTTCACTAGTTGTATGCTATTCAGCAGTGACTCAACTCTACCTCATTTTCTTCATCTGGAAAAGAGTGTTAATAATAGTATTAACTATTTAAATATTTAAAGGAATTAACGTTTATAAAAGACTAAGGATGATGTTTGGTATATACTAAACACTAAACAACTGTTCATTGTTTTTACTATTTGTTGTTGTGTGTGTGTGTGTGTGTGTGTGACTATTACCATTATTCACATAAGTAGCAGAAATTCAGAATTTACCAACACATCAATATCCTCAGCAGGAATAAAATTTAGAACAGTAATAAAAAGAGCAGACATTGGATCGGAAAGACCTGGGCTCAAATTCTGGCTCCTTCATTGTTTAGCTGTGGAATCCTACACGAAGCACTTGTTTTAGTCAGGGTTCCAGAAGAAAAGAGATGGTCCAAACACTCAGAGGATTGAGGAGAGTTTAATAAAAAGGTTTTTCAAAAGTATAGTCAGGTTAGGACAAGCCAAGGAGAGATAGTAAAACACCAAGAGTTGAAAAACATGGGACTCTTTCAGGTCCTAGCTGAAGAGGCAAAGGGAAAAACTAGTCATTGGATCGGACACCGAGACAGAGAGTGGGAGCGAGAGAGAGTGTCTGAGATCTGAAAAGGTTGTTTGCAAAAACCATTGCCAACTGTCTATTAGGACTTTACTCTCTCACTCCAAACTTCTGCCCCCATCTCTTGTCAGTGTCTCCCATGGGGTACCCATCCAAAAGACACAAGGCAAGGAGGATTTTGATGAAGTCTTTACAGATTCTCTTCCTGGACAGACTACGTGGCACATTGTTTAAACATCTCTGAGTCTCACCTGACCTGTACCTGATTTTTGGACTCCATCTGCTGTATCAACTTTGAGTGTTATCTCTGAGCATGATTTCAGGCCTGGCTCTAGTATTAAACTGCTGTGGGACTTATGTCAGTCATTGAGTGACTAATATTCTAAGAGTCTCTAAAGAGAAATGTATGATGAAGGCTTTAAATTTAAGAAAGGCATTACAGTTATAAGCAAGTGATAACGTATACAATTATTAATAGAAAAGTCTTTTCTCAAATATATGCCACTGAATATGTGAGTTGCTATGTAAATCATAAACAAGCAAGAAAGTAATAAATAATGCAAGCAAACTAATGAATCGATCAGAAGATTTGTGGTCAAATTAATGTGGAAACTTCTGGTTTCAACAAAATGATTCCTTTATTAAAGGACTTCTCAGAACTTTTAATATAGTAACATTGTAGATCTCCAAGATGGTTAAGTTGACCAAGCTCTCCAAGTGTAATTTATCATGAAACTTAAAAAAACAACAATTTTCCACACAAAGATGCTATTTTATGAAAAATACAGTTTATGTAGTTAGAATGAAAGAGCATTCTTTTGCATTTAACAATTTCAAATGTCTATACATTCTATATAAAATACAGCCACTATTCTTATGTATAGGTCACCATAATAACTTATTTGTCCAGTAGTTATTTTTATCAAATGTCTATTGCTCATAGTTCAATGTAGCCACATTTTGTTAGAGCCACCCCACCAGCTCAATTGTATACCACGGAGCCATACAGATTTAAGGAGCAGCAATTTGGTCCTAACTTCCAGCACCAGGAGAGAACCATTACGATATATGTGAATGGATGGGAAGAAGCAGCTACAAAATAAATCTGAAGAGTCAAGAAAAACTGAGGAAAGGTAGAGATAAAGGGACACATTTCTCAAAGAAAAAAAGTATATAAAGTCACCTTTCCAACAATAGCATGTCTGTGTAAAAAATAATAGGGCGGGCCGAACCCAGTGGCTCACGCCTGTAATCCCAGCACTTTGGGAGGCCAGGCAGGTGGATCATGAGGTCAGGAGATTAAGGCCATCCTGGCCAACATGGTGAAACCCCGTCTATACTAAAAATACAAGAATTTGCCAGGCATGGCGGTGCGTACCTGTAGTCCCAGCTACTCGGTAGGCTGAGGCAGGAGAATCGCTTGAACCCGGGAGGCGGAGGTGCGGTGAGCCAAGATTGCACCACTGCATTCCAGCCTGGTAGGTAGAGCAAGACTCCATGTCAAAAAATAAAAAAGCAGATAGTAAGGTTGATAAGTCATTTTCAGCTAACTAATATCATTCAGCCAATCAGTCAATTCACTTAAGAAAATTCTGGAGAGCACCTACACTATGCCAGAATTATTCTAGATATTGGGATATAGTAAGGAGGGATTGGACATGATCCTTGCTTTGGGAGACCTTACATTACATGGAATGAGGTAGAATATAGCAGGAAGATACACAAAGAAAAAGGCACACTATCTCATACAGGGATAAAAGCTCTGAGGGAAGTCGAGCTGGGCAAGAAGTTGAACCTAACAGGGCACGGAAGAACTCCTTTATGTAGGGACCTTACAGAAGGTGATATGGTTTGGATATGTCTTCCTGCCTAAATCTCATGTTCAATTGTAATCTCTAATGTTGGAGGTGGGGCCTGGAAGGAGGTGATTGGATTACAAAGAAGGTTTCTATTGAATGATTTAGCAAAATCCACTTGGTGCTGTTCTTGTGATAGTGAGAGCTGGCAACATCTGGTTGTTTAAAAGTGTGTAGCACCTCCTCCTGCCTTCCTCCTGTTCTGACCATGTGAAGTGTCTGCTCCCACCTTGCCTTCTGCCATGACTGTAAGTTTCCTGAGGCCTCCCCAGAAGCCAAGAGGATGCCAGAATCATGCTTCCTGTACAGCCTGCAGAACCTCAAGGCAATCAAATCCCTTTTCGGTCTCAGGTATTTCTTCACAGCCGGGTGAGAATGGACTAATACAGAAGCCCTCTCTGGGAAGATCTTACTCAAACAGAGGTCTTGCTTAATGAGAGGACATGTGACTGTGAGTGGATACATTGCATTGCAAGGTGAATAACAGAAAGCACCCCAAGACTTGAGGTGGAAACCTGCTTAGAGTACTCGAGTAACAGCAAGGAGGCCAGAAAGTATTTTTACTTGTTTGCTTTCAATCAAATTCTGTCTGTGTTAAACTAATTTAAATGAAAATGTTTTTGATGGGGACCAATTTTCTGCTGTATTCACATTCATGGATACTATTCAATTTTATCCTTATATATTCTGCCTATTTCACCTCAAACGTCTCCAATATGTAGTCATAGCTTAATGTTTAGGTAGGATTCAAACCATAAACTACTACTGATGCTTGTGTTATATTGATCATTTTCTAGTCTGGTCTATTAGTCTAGTACTGACACACAGTTCTTGACCTTTTCCAGAGATTATCTCATTTCATTAGTGATTAGAACTATAATCTTACTCTTTTTTCTCCAAATAATGGGTGTGATGGATTCTAAACATGTACTAAATTCGTCACTCCTCTTTGGACCCATGATTGGGCCAACTGACGTAAATGTCCACTTTGGGCAAGGAATATGTCCTTCCCTTTGGCCCTGTGCTCAGTCATGTGACTTGCTTTGGCCAAAGGGATGTTAGCCAATGTGATACAAGCAGAGGTCTGAATAACTGTAATTGAGCTTAACCGCTCTCTTTGTGCCTCTACTGTAAGATCATGCCTCAGTTATTCTTTTGGAGGATGAGCAACTTCTGGAGCGAAGTAAGTTACCCAGGTCATACCAGCCAAAACCAGCCCTGCTCAGCTGAATGCCAGGTGACAGTCTTCATTTAAGGAAGCCTAGACAAGATCAGCAGAGCCATCCACATGGCCTCTCAGACAAAAAGTAAATAAAGGCATATTGTTCTAGACCACAGAGATTTTGTAGTTGTTCACTATTCAAAGATATTTTGGTAGTAGGAACCTGATACTATACACTATGCAAAGCAGATGTGTGTTTATGCCATTCAATACTAAAACATATTAGAGTACAGTGTCCCAAACAATCTTAGTATTTTATAAACCTTAAAAAGGAAGAGTTTTTATGGTTGTTGCTGTAGCTGCAGCGTTGCCTCATGTTTCTTAAATACTTCTTAAATACCTCTGACCTAACTAAATACAGCATGAAAATTTATTTATCTTGAGGGCACACATGTGACGGCTTCTGCCTTCCAAGGCATACCGTCAAAGTTTGCTCAGAAATGAGGATAAAAGAACCCCCAAGCATCTGAAATATATTTCTCAAAGCAACAGTGCTCATATCGTGAATCTGTATAGAAAGCCTTCATATCTTTAGAAGCTACTTAATTATTAAGTACATTTTGAGCATTTTCATTCCTGACACAATATATAGAGGATATTGCCCATATATTGTTAATAACCAAATAGAGGGGAAGTCTAGGTAATAAAATATGAGGAGGAAAAAAACACAAATATATTCACACTATAAATATCAAAGAATGAAGAGGGATGTCTTCAATTGGTTTTCTAATTGGATTTGTTTCTCTTCAAGTGGCACTTTGAAAACTTGGTAAGATTATTATTAAATATGGAGTTTTCGTTTTATGTAGAAAAACTTACATCATGCTTATTCCTGGCCTGTGAAAAAAGAAGAGTAATTACTCCTGATTCGAGAAGGAAATGACGATAAAAATTTTAAGAAAACAGAAACAAAAATTTTCTTATTTAAATGAATGATAATTCTTTGAAACAACTGGTAATTTCTTTCCTTATGGAATTAGCCATCCCTCTATTTTTTTATGGCACAGTTAAAGCAGAGGTATTTGCCATTCCCAGAAGAAAGACTTTTTTTTTTTTTTTGACAATCTTCCAGTGCTTTGCCTGGGAAGTGTTTGAGCATCTGCTAACTCTAGGCCTTTGAGGTTGAGACATTTCTGTGTTTTAAAGGGAAATCTGATTTCATTCTTCAGGAGATCTCAGGTTCAGAGAGGCTGTCATCTCCTCAGTCCCACCCTTGTTTGTGGTCAAGTGAAACCATACTAAAAAAAAGTTGATGCCTTTTTACTAACACAGGTGCACAGGCATGCCTGTAAGAATCAAATTATTCACATAAGGCAGAGAAAGTGACTCACAGTTGGAACTCAGAAATGAATGCTGCCATTCTGTCCTGTGGTCCTCCAGATCAGGGATGAGAAAAAAAAGGAAAAATGAGGGAAGCTGCAAATCCAGCCCTCTGGAGGCAGGAAGGGCTACTCCAAAACTCTGGTCACTTGATCATGAAGAGTAATTTCTTTCAAAATGTTTAACTCAGATGCTCAGCCTATATTTGCATGTGCTCACAGACTCCTTAGCTAGGTTGCCCAAACAAAAGCTACCTAGGAAGCTAAGGAAGGTTGAGGCTGCAGTAAGCCCATGATCATGCCTCTGCACTCTGTCCTGGGAGACAGAGTGTAACCCAGTCTCAAAAGTAATACATAAACGAACAAATAAATATAAAGAATAAAGTTTTTAGACCCATACTCCATGGTTTTGGTCATTTCACCTCTTGGTACTCAGTTTTCTTATCTGTCAAATGAATGTAGTGAAAGCACTCACCTCAGTGTTGTTGTAAGGATTAAAATTGCTACCGTATTTAAACAATCTAGAACAGTGCCTCATACTTTGTCAGTGCTACATAAATGGCAATTTTTACAATAATTCATTTTGACAAATGATTTTACCGTTGCTACTTTTGCGCTTACTCGTGGCCATTAAATGAGAAAGTCATGCTAGTTATTGGGATCCATTTTTTCATCTGTAAAATGAAGGTGTTGCACCCTATAAAGTTAAAACTCCAACACTGTCTTTCTAAGATACCCAAATATGAGTTTGCATGTGTTTATGTTAAACAGTTTGGAGGTGTTTATATAACATTATAATTGGGTGTAATGGTCTTTTTTTTATTACTTAATGCAAGATATATTAAATACTTTAATCTTTTTTACGTATTTATTGAGTACCTACTCTGTGTCAGACACGTTATTAGATGCTGGGGATTCAGAATCAAAAATTCAATACCCCTGTACCTCGTACTTTTGGTGTTTTCATTCTAGGACTTTTCTCTTGGTCTGCAGCTGTATCAGCTACTTGAGAGACTACTTAATAAGTGTATACAGAACTAGGAACTGGGGATCTCAATTCCAGTAGTATAAGTTATTTAATAGTAATTTAATATGAGGCTTAATGAAATTTTATAGAGATGCAAAAATCCAAAACTTTGAGTGTTAGGTGTCCCATTAAATTGCTAAAAAATGACTTTTTATTTCCTACCTTGGACAACATATCCATAAGTTTTAAACCAGAAGAGCCAAGTTTGTGCTTGCCAAGAACTCTTTAGGAATGCTAAATACATGTATTAAATTAAAAAAAGAAAAAGAGATAACTTCAGGCAGAAACATTCAAAATGCAGACCAGTTTGTAAAAGACCATGTTTCAACCTCAGGACATATTCGTTGTTGTACAGAAAATAAATACAGTGTGGATTTTTAAAGATCAACTTATAAACTTGATTTTGAAATTGCTCATAGTGTTGCTGTATACAAAATGAAGTAAAGGCGTGAGCCAGGTTTGGGCTTACATTAATTCTCAGCTGGCTATTTTTGAAGGTAATGAGAATATAAGAAAGTTCCTCTTGAATATGTTGAGTTTGAGGTGACCACTAGTATCTGAGAGGCATGTGGTTTAACCCTGTAGTGTTGCTATAATGGTTAATTTGCATTTATAAATTGTATATAGTTTGTTAAAAAAAAACTTTAGCCAAATTAAATTTATAAGAATTTAATTGAGCAAAGAATGATTCATGAATTGGGCAGCCTTCTAACCCAGAGAAGACTAAAAGACTCCAGTGCAGCCACGTGGTGGAAGAGATTTATGGACAGAAAAAAGAAAGCTACAAAAAAAAAGTTGTTTTTTTTCAGTGTTTGCCTTATTTGAACACAGTTTGAACAGTTGGTCATCTTTAATTGGCAAAGCTCAGTGATTGGCACCAGAGTAGACTACAATCTGTTTATAACTCCATTTAGGTAATAGTTCACCATGTACAAAGAAACCTTTAGGCTGAATTTAAAGTATGTAAGGAGGCAGCTTTAGGCTAAACTTGATTTAACAATTCTCCCCATTTGATCATCCTCCCAATTTTGAGAGATTGACCAAAACTTTAGTCATTGATGTCACTCTTTCCATCATAAATGTATTTGTTTGGTCCTGAAACCATTTGGAAAATAGCAGAACAGTGGGTTTTATAAGGTGAGAACTAAGAACTTCAGGTTATTTTTTTTGTAAGGGTCAGAGTAGAGGGTACCTCCTATGCTGGAACAGGAGAAAAACAAAATCTGGTTTGTTATTGGATCTATGTGTTTCTTTAATGTCTTAGTTTGATTATGCCATATTTAGCACAAGTTACTTCATTTTTGTTTGGTCTGGTCTGTTGGAGGCTAGTGCATGAGCTCAGTTCAAAACAATGGCCTCCCATAACTTTGTTTAAAAATTCCCCCCTGGTCACGTTTCTCACATAGGTGAGAGTGTGACCAAAACCTCAGGGCCAAAGTGCCACTCCCAGTTAGCATTATTTTGAGTTTTTGGTCACAGCATGTCATGCATAGGTTATGGTACCCTCAAGTTCACACATTTCTTTCAGCTCTTGTCATTCCAGTTGAAGGGGAGATTGACATTCTTTTATATTCGAAAGATGGCTGCATACAAACATTTAAAACTTTTAAGAGAATAAAATACACCAGGGAGACTACTATTATAACTCTCAGGAGGATAATACCATGAGTTTGGAGTATGCTCCTTAGCCAGGGCCCCCATCAACAAAATCATTTAAAATCTAATAGATTTATTTAAAATCTAATAGATTAAAGAATGAGCTAGATAATTTAGAAGTCAACACACACGCAAACACACACACACACACACACATTTTTTTTATATATATATATATATTTGGATCATTTTATTTTCTCCATGATGAATCATGGAATGCAAAACTTTTAATTCCAAAAGCTTTAAAGACTAAGGAAGGACAAAGTGGCTGTCCTGGTTCTTCCTGAGTCCACACTTAACACTGGACTCATGTCCTCTTGAATACCAGTTGTTTCTCCAGTTTAGGTGCATAGCACT
The DNA here is from genome assembly GCA_036589455.1 of Ateles fusciceps. Taxonomy (NCBI): domain Eukaryota; kingdom Metazoa; phylum Chordata; class Mammalia; order Primates; family Atelidae; genus Ateles; species Ateles fusciceps. Next base: position 2,511,136 of record JAZHEH010000564.1, on the reverse strand, counting down.
GATAACTGATGGGTTATCATAGGTAATTTGACTTAGACCATGGAGTTCATTCAAATTGTATATTTAAACAATTTCAGCATTGGCAGATTTAGCATACAAATCTGGTAAAGTATTTTCTTGATATTCAATTAATTTTTGTTCTGCTTGGGTTAGCAGTTTTATAAACCAGTCAGTCTTTTCATTAAAGTTCCAAGAATTCTTACCCATTCCAAATAATATAATTTTAAAGTTATTAGAAACCGATATTCAAGAGTGCTTTTCAGGGTCTTTTCCATCCTTTCGTGAACCTCCTTAAAGACACCATATTCTGGGATTTTGAGTGCTTCTGGAGTTTTCAGAAACTGCAACAGAATTAAGCAATTAACTGTAACCTTGAAAATAGTCATAGTAAAAGACAAAATTGACAAGGAAATTTGGTTATTTCTGTGGTCTACAATTACTTAATATCCATAATTATAACTGACAGCATATACTCAGATGTATTAGAATTTTAGAAATTCCATACAATTTTGGAACACATTCATTAAAATATATCCTGAAGAAAGTTAAACATTATTTCTTACTTGACAATGCTTCCCATGTAACTTAGATGTCCAATAATCCTCTTTACCTCTCTTTTTGGTGCTTCAGGGGCTCTCTGTGCCATCCCAAAGTTAGAGGTCAAAAAAGACTTAATTTTGAAGCTGAAATTTGATTTTAGGAAGCCTGCCAACTATGTAAAAGGTTTAAAATACTTGAGCAAAATAAGATGACAGGTCACCGTAAAGCAATAGTCACTCATTTAGCCAAAGTGATAATTAAAAGATTTTTAAAAACAAAAACCTGTGCACTTTGGTAAAGGAGACTCAGTTTTCTAAACCATCAAAGACCTAAAACATCATGAAATGGAATCTTTCTCTTCTTCCTTCTTGTTTCTTCTCCCCGTTTCCCTGTTTTTTGCAGTTTACTCAAAAGGTGAATGAAAATATTTTAGTATGTCTTGTTAATACACACAATTTTTGTTCAAAACAGAAAACCAAATTTTACTTTGGCATTAGCGTATTATCAATAGTAAAACCAATTTTAATAAAACATCATAAATAAATTTATCAAATCTATCATCTTTTAACCACAAGATTTTCGTAAACTTTTCATTTTATATTTTTCTCAACTTTTTATATTTATCTCATTATATCAATTTTTTTACTCCTTCAATTTGAAACCCTTAAGAAACTAACACAGACAAAATTTTTAATACACTTTTTTATGCCTTTAAAACTTTCCTCATCAAATGCATATTTTTCATTAGTTTATATACTCTGTATCCAGAATTGTTTCTCACATCTAGTAGTTTTCAACTCTTATTAACCCTCATTTCTAGTGAAAACCCTCAAAAGTAATTTTGAAAATAATTTTATATTAGTATTTTTAGATAAAATATTGTATAATTTTTTAGAAAAACAGTTTTTCAAATTTTTCTGAAGTCTGAAGAAATTTCAATTTCATTTCAAAATTCAATTTTCTAAAGTTTGAAGAAACTTCAATTCTTCAAATTATTGTTTGCTAACAGGTCTAAATATATTTAGCTTTTCTATGCCATATAAAACAACATGTTGAGATATGTAAACTTAAACTCATATTTAATAATTAATATTTCAGTATCTTAAAGATGACTCAGTTTATAATTATCTATTACCTATTTTAACATAATGTCACTTTAGGATTTTAGATTACTGGAAATAATTTTGAAGCTACCAATTACACCGGTAGCTTCCCTAATGTCTTTCCCAAGTAATTCTAGGTCCCAAGTAGCCATGTGTCATCCAGGAGGACTGTGAAGGTCAGGGCCTGTCTGTGTCCATCAGGACAGAAGTCAAAGCTGGAAAAGACTATACCTTAAAGATCCAACCCCTCCAAAATAGCCAGGAGGCAAAACAGGGGAAAGCTGAGGGAGAAGTGGCGGGATATGGCTTGATTCTGGCTTGTAGCTGCTGGTCTAGGCACTAAGAACTTGTCTCCAGACCTGATCATAGCCCTCTATCTAGACCTCTGAATCCAGGGACTCTAAACCAAAGACATAAACTCACAGTGAAGTCAAGCATGTAGATAATTATATTTAACTGAAAATTTTAAAACAATTTCTATTTTACCAACAATTTGAAAACTAGTTTGATTTACCAAATATCACATACAGATAACACATATAGACATACAAACACAAGGAAGTAGATCCTATAACTCTAGTATAGGATTTTAATTTGCTAGCTTTCAAATAGTTTTTCTTTTCCACATTCGGTCTATCAATATTCTAATTACTGGTTTTATTGCCCTAAGTATTTTTAACTAGGCAACAAATTTACATTTCTAAAGGGATAACCCATAGGTGGAACAAAAAAAATTATATTTCATAAGCACAGAGCTAAGATTGTAGGCCTAAATACTGTATCATCATTTGCTCAAACCAAGGGGGAAAAATTTGCTCAAAGTAAAGATCATTTAAGATGGCTAGGAAAGCACCTTAAACAAAGGTATAACTTCTTACGTAAATATAAAAGAATGGGAGGAGTTTCTAATATACAGAGGCAGACATCCTTAAAAATGCAGATTTCCTTTATAGATGTAAATTTATTTTACAAAACAGTTTAAATATAGGCAATTAAATTCTAAAAAGATGTATTTTAGTTTAATAGGGTGGTCTTCTTAACACATTTACTGTTTTCTAGCTAAAATGACTGAGTTCGGGGTAATGGGTCAAGCCCATTAGGGCTAAAAAAACATTGTATGCCTGGGCTCAGCATGAATAGATCTGAAAAAGAAATCAGCCTATTTTACCTGACAGACTACCTTATATACATACCTTACCTAGGATAGCTTTCTTTCAGCCTTTGGGGTGGGATAATAACTAAAGCAAAAGTTTAGCAAATTTAATTTTTTTTCAATTAGTCACTTAAGCATTTTATTTGCCTTTTATAAAGTCTTGAAATAAAACTACTGAAATCTTTTTAGAAGCTTCTACATATCAACAGACATCCCTAGATGAAACTAATTTGGGAGCCCTCATTTTCAAATGCACTTCAGTGCACTGTAGTCATTTGGAACATTCCACTGTAACATATCTTTAGTAAGATGTCACCAGTTTGGTAAGAGTTTGCTGCTTCCAGGGCCTAATACTTATGCATGTATAAGTTGGAAGGAACTCAGTTCTTTAGAAATTAAGGATCCCATTTTTATCTCAAATATTGGCTTTGGCTCTCAGGTTTCCTTGGTCAACTTAGTCAATGATTGATTTTTTTTTCCTACCTAAGTGCTCAAGAAAAATGAAACAAAGAGGTAGAACACAAAAATCCCTGCAAATTTCCAAAAGCTAAATTTTACACCCCCTGCAGTACCACCATTTACTATTGGTTTATTTTTGACAGTCAGATCTGAGAGGCCTCTAACTGGATCCAAACCGTTTAATTACTAGATCCAATCAAATCCTGGACCCAGTCCAGTTTCTGTCATGATGTCCAAACCCAGTTTGCATCAGAAATTTGCTCAAAGAAACTCAGAGAGCTCAAAACACAAATTCATGGAGCTTTGGAATCCAAGAGAACTTATCATGATCCTCAGCCACTCCAAGAGAGCAACAGACACAATGGGCCCAGTGGGTACCTCACTTGGTCACTCAGCACTCCTGTGGGTTATAAAAAGCTCTATTTTTGATCCCACTTCTAATGTCATCTGTTAAAAGAAAAAAATTCCACTGAATTAAATTCTTAAAAGTTTAATTGAGCAAAGAACCATTCATGAATCGGGCAGCCTCAGGAGCCAGAGTAGGCTCAGAGACTCCAGCAGAGTCACGTGGTAGAAAATCTATGAACAGAAAAAGGAAAGTGATGTAAAGAAAACGGAAGTTAAATACAGAAACAGCTGGATTGGTTTCAGCTCATCATTTGCCTTATTTGAATATAATTTGAACAGTTGGCCATCTTTGAGTGGCCAAGTGTAGATTACAGTATAACTCCATTAAGGTTGTAGTTCTCAAGGTACAGAGAAACCTTTAGGCTGAACTTAAAATACGTAAGGATGCAGCTTTAGGCTAAACTCGATTTAACGAGTTCAACTTAATATTAGTTGCTAATAGTTTAAAGGAAGGTTTAAATGAACTTCCATAGTGATGGAAATGTTTATATCTGACATGTCCAATACGGTAGACACTAGCCAACATGTGAAATGTGGCTGGGTAATGGAGGGGGATGAATTTCTAATTCTAGTTAATTTCAATTTATTAAAATTTAAATAGTTCCATATGGCTAGTGGCTACATTATGAGAGAGAAAAGTTTAGAACTATAAGTCAGAGAACTACACACATCAACATGGATTATGACATTTTTCAGGAGAAGGAATGGAGTTTTATGTTTCTACCTTGTTTAAAAAAATACTACTAATATTCCTATTTTACAGGAAGTGAAAACTAAGGCAGAACAGCACTATATTATTTGCTCAGGTTCATCCACATTTTGGAAAAGGTACAGAGACATGGGTCTTTAGGTGAGCAGTGATCAAAACATAGAAGAGAAAGCAAGGAACAAAGATGTCCATATTCTAATGGCCAGAGCCTGTGAATACATTGCCTTATATGGCAATGGAGACTGTGCAGGTGTGATTAAGTTAATGATGTTGAGTTTGTGGCATTATTCACATGGGTGCAATAGAATCACAAGAATCCTTGTAAATAGAAGTTGGCATCAAAAGAAAGAGTCCTCCCTATATCGTAAGAAAGATTTACCCTTACATGGTTGGCTTTGAAGATGGGGCTGTGAGGCAAGGAATGTGAGTGGAATCTGGAAGCTGGAAAAGACTAGGAAAGCTGATTTTTTCCCAGCACCTCCAGAGAAATGCAGCACTGTGGACGCCTTGATTTTTGCCCAGTGAAATTAATTTCTAACTTCTGGCCTCCAGAACTATAAGATAATAAATTGTTTTAAGGCATTAAGTTTGTGGCTTCAACATTTCCTGTTACAAAAGTAACAGGAAACTAACAAGGCAACTAGATTAGATATGAGAAAATGAGTTGCAGGTAGTTTTAATTTAAAAAAAAAAAAACAAAAAACAGGTGCAATTGACCTGATGTTATGGCAGTGGGAATGGAGAGAAAAAATAGATATAAATATGAGGAAATCAGAATCAGCAAAAATAAAATCAAAAGGCAGGGTTTAGAAAAATAAAAAAAAAGATGGACCACAAGTCCTGAAGCATGAAGCATTCCTCCTAAAAAAATGCTTCTCAAATATCTCTATATGTGTGACCTCATATAGCACAATATGTTACAAAGGAGCTGGGACTCAGAGAAGTCTCTCATCATCAATTCACGGAGGACTTCAAAATCTCAGAGAGCCGCCCACACTTGGCCCAGCTTACCCGCTGTTGGCTTTATTCTGCATGCCCCATATAAAACAGCAGCTGCTGTCTGCATCAACATTGCTGTATTATGAAAATTGTGGGGGGATGCAATTTTTTTTTACGTTACTTGGCAACGCATTTCTCTCCAGGTGTTTGAGAAACTCAGACCATAATTTTGCCAAAGCAAGAGTAGATGAGAAGTTCAGTCAAGGAAACCAGATTGCTTTTTGTCGAGAGAGTCTGTCAAGAGAGATAGCCCGGTGTGGTGGAAAGAATGTGCGCTTTGTAGAAGATGCTGAATTTGCATACTGATTCTACCACTTAGTTCTGAGATGTTGTACAGTAAACTTTTAAGCTCCCTGAATCTTGTTTGTGTCATTTGTTCAGCACAGGTAGAATCACATCCAGCTTGTAGGACTGCTGCATGGAATAAATGAGTTGATGAATATAATGTGTTGGCCCACAGTGGATACTCAGTAACTACAACAGACACAGCAAGGGCTCCAAACGACATGGAAATTGAGTTAGTGGTCATATTTTGCAAGAGTATTGCTTTTCTATCTAAAAAACTGAAAAAAGCGTTTATTGATTAAACATGTAACCAGACAGCACATATGCAATGGAATAAAACTTATGTCACAAGAAGGCACTGTGGACATGATGTCTGAGACCTGGAAGTAATTACTAATGTCAGGATAATATATTATGTGGATGTTAAAATAACTCATATGAAGAATTTTTTTCCCTATTTGGAGTATGTATTTGATGTTCATTACTGTGTTGCCTAGACTGGGAGCAATTGGAGGAGAAGAATTTTTGTACAGGATAGAAGGGAGAAAGGCAAGAAGGAAGAAAGGAAGCAGAAAGGGAGGGAGGAAGCAGGGGAAGAGAAGGAGGAAGAAGAAAGAAAAGAAAATGAAGGAGGAAAGGAAAGAAGAAAAAAATTGTAGTAGAAAGTAATGTATTTAGAAAGGAAGAGAAATTATAAAAGATGGAGAGAAGAAATATCTAATTATTCATCTCACCTCTTTGCTATGCTTGGAATTAACAAATATAAAATGTTACTTAATTCATCCACTCATTTTTCCATGCAATGGATATTTATTAACAGTTCATCAGAAGCTGGGGGTATAGAAAAAACTTATTTAGTTCTTAATAATAATAAACAGTGTTACTATCACTGTTTATGAATGTGTAGACTTAGTTATGGTTAGCTGGTCAGTGACAGACAGACCTGATCTTACCTGTTTGACTCCAAGTTAGGTGTTCATTTTGTTTCCATACAATGCCATCCTAAAAGAGTAATAGAAGCAATACACTATAAATGCGTGTGTGTGTGTGTGTGTGTGCGCGCGTGTGTTTGTGTGTGTGTGAGAGAGACAGAGAGAGGAATTTTGAAAGTTTGCCCATTGTTTGAACAATATAAAAAAGCCACACAGCCATTTTTTAGAGTACTTGGAATACTGGCTATCATTTCTGCTCTTCTTAGGTTAAGATAATCACAAGGAGATTAACTAGTATTAGATATTTAGCACTGTACATAGTAGGTACTCAAAAAATATGTTTAATTACATATGTAATTATATAACATTTACTATTTTGTAAATGCAAAATATACTGCTCAAATCCAAATACTTGCTCACTTCCTAAACAAAATACAGCTGCAGAATACTACAATGTATTACACACATATCCAGGGAGCACACACTCTGTATTAGTAACTATACTGTGTGAACCTAATACAAAAATTAAAAGACCCAGAACCTAATCTGTAGCTCACAAAGGCTGGGAGACAGGGTGAGAAAGAGGCAATGGCAGACAGATTTGTAGCTGATCTTAATACAAGATAATATCAACGAAATTAGTATGACGGATTTTTTTTTTTGTCTTAAGGGAGAAATAACAGATAATTAATTTTTGGGGGGGGGCAGTCAAAAACTAGGAAGAGGAGTCAGGAGAAACTTCACAGTACAGGCAAAATTGGCAATTGGGTTCAGGGAATGGCAAAATGTTCCTTGTGTTCAGAAGGCAGCCCTAATTGAGGAGAAATGGTTAGAGAGAAAGTGAGCCAGGGAATCTGGGTCTTGATTTTGAAAAACATTTTATGCAGTGCTAAGGAATATGGATTTCTTTCTGCCATGGAGGCATTGAGGATCCCCTGAATACTATAAATGATGGTATGACATGAACAATTAATCCACTGCTGGCCGCTTCCAATTGAAATGTGGTGGACTGAAACATCTGCTTAGCTTCTTCCTTAAAACCCTACTAAAATAATAATAAGGGATTTTTTTTTTTTTACAAAGAAGGAATCAACACACAAGGTCAAAGAGGATGGAAGAGGAGCAACATTGACAATATTTTGGGCATTGGGAAGCAGATGGGCTGTAGTAACTGATCCACTGGAGTACACCTATCTGAATACCTGCTCCTTAGTGGGAGATCTGCACCCACTGACCTCCATCAGTGGGAGAGCCAAGAACTGGCTGGTTTATATAACATCCCTCCTCACAACACAAATTGGGATGGTGTCAGGACAAAACAGGACAATTGTTTTAAAGTCCTATCATGAAGGCATTAGAACCCTGAGTGCTTTCTAGTGCCACATAGTCAAGCCAGTAGCTCTCCCCATTCTTACAGGGGCAGGAGTTTTCTTCTTTGGAGATAATATGTACAAGTTTCTGTACTGAGGTACACCAGATATAGTTGTGGGTGAGACAGAATTTAAATCAATGAAATTTAAGTGAAACTTTCATAGAGATTTGGTCACTGTTAGGCTTCTATACTAAGATTCTAGAACAGTCAATAATACCTATAACATCCAGTGAGGAAAATAAAAATGTTCTAAGTATATGACCAGCCAACTTATGCATCCCAATCAAACAAAACAAAATAAAACAAAAACAAGCAAGAAAGCCCAATATCCCAACAGCCTGTTCAATCTACAGCCAAGATTGCAACAGAGATATGCCACCATGCACAGAGCTTCTGACAGCTGTTTACTGGCCAACTCCCAAAGCTTAGCAGGCAACCAAAAATCTCTAGACATTTGTGTAAGCCTCTGAATAAAGATGTCTCAAGGTCCCCAAATTCTGCTATTTTCTTCTTCCATAGAAATAGAAACTTAAATTTGTAGATGCTTGCCTTGGCAGCTAGGGATAACTCTGTGCTAGTTGGAATGTGTGTAACAGTGACTTATAAAACATCTGTCTCACTGGCTTCAAAGGAAACTCTGACTCTGGAATTTCTCTCATTTCCTCTTTCTGCAAGTTAGTACACCTGGGGCATAAGACAGCTTCAATAGTGCAGATGAGGACAAAAACTCTAGGTGATAGCAGAGCAAAACAGTGGAAGGAACCTGGGTCTCTGAGTGACTGCTTGGAACAAAGCTATGCCGCTAACTTTGGCTTCTCACTCCAGGACTATTTCTCTGTATTCTATGCTCCTTTAGGCCATAGTAGTTTGGAGATTTGTGTTTTCACAGCTGGTCTTTTACCTTTGATAGCATAGCCTCAAATATAAAATAAAGAGAATCAACCCAATAAAAAAAAGTCTTAAAAAAATAGAGACTATGATGATTGATGAGAAAAATAAAGGGAACCAAAATACTAGCTGCAATATCCAAAGAAGATAGGAAATGATACAATATCCAAAGAAGACAGGAAATGAAAAAAGAATATTTGGGGAATGTTTAAAGCTATTAGAAATAAATCAAACATACAAAAATTAATAAATTTCAAGAATTTTTTAAAATTACAGTATTCCACTCACAAAAATGGGACTGGAGACAAAACTTAAGAAATATCTCAGAAAGTATGACAAGGAAGCACAATTATAAAAATTATTGAGGGGAAGAAAATAAAATGAGAAGACTAGTATAAGAAGTCTAATATCCAAATAAAGGGAGTACTAAAAGGAAAAAAGAGAGAAAAAGAAAGGAGAGAAAATCATCAGAGAAATGATAATTTGAAAGTGAAGCATGAGTGTTTTCAGATTAAAGGGGCCCACTTGGTGTCTAGCACAGCACACCAAATCATGTTATTGTAATGAAATGCCACATGCTTCCAGGGAGAGAAGACAGAAAGAAAAAGACAAGTTTCCTTTGCAAAGAATCAAGAATTACATGCAAAGTGAATCTTTTATTGCATCTCTGCAGGCTAAAAGACAATGAAGGGATATATTCACAGGTCTAAGAAAATTGATTTCCTATCTGGATCCATACTGTGGCAAGCAACAAATGCAGTGTAAGGGGAGAATTAAAAGCTCTGCCACTATTTAAAACCTCACAATTACCTTCCATGTACCTTCTCTTAAGAAGTTGTATGTAGGAGATTGGTTAGGGTGGGGGAAAATTGTAGGAAAGATGCAAACCTTCTTGGGAAGCTGGAAGGTTTTGCAAAAGCTTTGGGGCCTAATCCTCTTACCTTGATCTAATAATGAAGAGCAGATAACAAGGGAATGTAGAGGAGTTTATCTAAATAGCTTGTTTATTCATGTTGTCCTAAAACCGACCTTTGATCAATCACACACAGGACTGCTCTCTACTGGGTAGGGGGAAAATGCTAATTACCCACAAGTGGTGTTTGCTCTAGGCCTTTGTCATTAAATATGTACTAAATAAATGTGAGTGTCACTGGATTATTGGGGCTTGCTGCTGACTCTGGCAGGAGTACCCTAGCCAAGGTGACAGGCAAGCCTGTGTCAGTGTACTCCACTCATCCATCACTTGGCCAGAGTCTGTGGGACTGACTTGGCAGTTTTAAGAGGAATTTGTCCATCAAAACAAGAAAGTAAACTAAGAAAGAAAAATATATGGGGTAAGTCAGGAAAAAGGAGAGAGATGTGGATGGGAAGGAAATCTTAAAGAGGATAGCAAAGGAAAGTCTCTTGACAATAGTAGTGAAGTAGTTCTGGTTGGAAGAAATCAGAAAACATGAGGTAAAACTTCTTCCAGGAGATCTAAGAGTCCTTCATGTGTCTGACTGTATGGGGAAGAGGTTCACATGAACAAGGGAGAGCTGAATGGTAAGGACTGAGAAAGCTACACATGTTGTAAAAAAAAACATTTTATAACTTCAGAGAAAATGAAAACACTGCTTAGGAAAGGAAGGGAATCTTATTAACTGCCTTGCTTTGCTTTAAATAACATTTGCATAGTAATAGTGATATAAACACTATTCATCTAAGCAAATTATAGTATATAGTAATTGGATGAAATGAGAAGGATGTGTTGTGTGTGTGTTGTAAGAGTTTGGAGGGGACACTGATGAGTAGGGAACATGTCTAAGCTTCATGTGCTTTAGTGGAAGTCAACAGATAATGAATAATGCTGACAAGCAGCAGCAGTCTTAACAATATTATTAAAATATGTGAGAGTAGATACTGAAAGATCAGAAAAGAATTGAAAGTGATTGTTTTTAGGAAGCAAGAAATAGACTGAATGAGGTAAGATGGAGAAACAACTGTTTCTGCTGTTGCTGACTTATACTTGAAAACAAAGTTTGTGAAGATATATAAATGTAACATTTTTAATGCATGTTAAGTATACAAAAAATTAAACTCTGGCAAAACTGCTGGGAAAATGAAAAGGAAGGGAACTCCTGAGAAGCAGGATAGTCATGTAGACTTGATTCAGTATATGCTGAAGGTGAAGATGAACACCTGGTGTTGCAAGATCTATATTTATCACGACACTACTTACTCAAGAAATTTCAAGTACCCCCATTTGAATATGCAAAAATATTTCTTTCTAAAGTGAAATGAACAGGGAGTTGTTGGAACAAGAAAGTACCAATAATTTGAATTTGTATGCCATTTTTTATTCATTCCAAACACTTTTCAATAAGGGTTTTCATTTAATTCCTACTGCATCCCTGTGAGTCTGGCAGGGCAGAAATGATTGCAAACTTTTTACATTTTAGCGATTTGTGGATGAGACAGCTGAAGACATCATGAAGTTGGGAAATACAGAACAGGCCAGTATTAGTACCACAATTATTATTATTATTATTATTATTATTATTATTTTGAGACAGAATCTCATTCTGTCACCCAGGGTGGAATGCAGTAGCATGGTCTCGGCTCACTACAACCTCTGCCTCCGGGTTCAAGCAATTCTCCTGCTTCAGCCTCCCAAGTAACTTGGACTACAGGCACACACCACTATGCCTGGCCTGTATTTTTAGTAGAGATGGGGGTTTCACCATGTTAGCCAGGCTGGTCTTGAACTCATGACCTCGTGATCCCCCTTCCTTGGTCTCCCAAAGTGCTGGGATTACAGATGTGAGCCACTGCACCCAGCCAGTACCACAATTATTAAAGATTCTCTGTTCACTGAATTTCCTTTAAATATAAAATTATTATTTTTGAAGCTTTTTATTCCTTTTGCGCTATTGGATTAATATATTTCTTACATTTGAGATGCTCTCAAGTTACTACAATAAAGATCAGAAATATTATAGATAGGTTTAATATTTTTATGGCACTTTCAGATGATTTCTTTTATCTCACTTCATTTAAAACTTCTCATTAATAGGCAAAATTCATCCTTTGAGTGCAAGGCAAAACTATTGACCTCATTACATATTCTTGTGTGCTAGCCTTTTTTTGCTACATGTTAAGCTGAGATACCTTGCGGCCTATTTAATTAAGGAATTAGACTCTATTTGCATAGGAGTTTGCAGCAGAGTTCCAGCACAAAGTATAGATGCAGACTGTCCCTACTGTCATTATTTATCTTCTAGGTTACTAAAAGCATGTGCCATGTAGGAAGATCTCCATTGAAATGTCCATGAGCAACCCAGCCAGCAACAAATCAAAGGTGAATGTGTAAAGCCTCTGAAATGCTTCAAGAGAGATTTCAAAACCTGTCATTGGTAGACTTGAGACTCTGGAATACATAGCTATGAGATTCATATGAAAACTTGAAATTAAATAAATAGTTGAAAGGAAGTTTCTCATTTAGTTACTGAGTGAGAAGTAGGTATAGAAACCATGGCTGTAGAATGGGAGATTGCATAACTTTGAAGTTAAGATTCTGGCTTTTGATGTCAGACTGGACTGGCTTTGAATCCTGGCCTGTATCCCTCCTAGCTGGTAGACTTGGGAGCACCACATGGTCTCTCTGAATCTGAGCTTCCTCACCTATAAGACAGAACTATAGTCATCAATTCCTGAATTATTAAGAATTCAACAAGATGATGTGTAGAAGAAGTCAGTAGTATCTGGCAGTCTAGACACTCAATGATAGGGAGGAATGATAAGTAATTGATATGCATAAATAATATATTTATGAATAAATAATAAATAAATTAATTAAATGAATATGTAAAGATGTTGGAATAATAATGTTAGAAATAGCAATAGCTGCAGTAGCAGAATAGAAATAACATTCCTTATAAAGAGCATGGTAATGTATTTCCCACCTGACATATGTTACGAAGAAGCATCCCATGACCTCTCTAAGCAGTTAAACACTGCCTCTTCTGGACAATAAGGCAGTGGATAATAATGTCTTCATACTGCCATTGTAGGACTTATCACATTTAACACATTTATGTACACACTATAGTTCTGTATACATGTATGAAATTATA